>JAKSZT010054462.1:2454705-2707205 GCA_026826555.1 Tolypeutes matacus | reverse complement strand
CCTAATCTTACTATCATCTATGTATACACACATATACATCTATCTTGGTTACAAGATCTTACCATTATAACCCAAGAGAGTACGATAGACCATCTTCATGGACAATTGCTTTTTCTACTCCAACGAATATGTTGTTTATTTTGAAGCAAATTTTACTGTTTAGTAATTTTGAATTCCTCATCGCTATAGCTCTAGAATTAATTCATTAAATGGATTTTGACACTTTCGGATTCTTACAGATCTCATAAGAGATAAAATTTAAGGCCAATATATTTAAAGATAGAATGTTGGGAAGCTGATATAACAGTTTCATGTTTAAAATTAGTAATTTTTATAAAAATATTTTACTGTCAGCAGTTAAGTTTAAGAATTTCTATGTTTCAACTACCATGTCAACCAACATATTTAAAATCCTACCATTTCTAACTGGCTTTGGTTTAATCAAGGATCCAATTTAATTTCGCTTCAGAACTTGCAAATTTTGAAAATAAATATTTCTATCAAATTATGTATATGGTGTGTATTCATATATCTTTTAGAAATCTACCCTCCCATGGAGAAAATCTTTTCTGACTTTAAATCTTTCCTGTCTAAGGAACTGCTTTATACTCTTGAGAAATTTTTAATACAAGGTAAATATTGATTCTAAGCAGATATTATTGTACTCAGTTTAGCAGGGTTGACACTTTCTCTCTAAATATAAGTAATATTATATACAAATATTCTAATTCCCATAAAACACTGGGTTATAAAAATATAATCAACTTCAAAGCAAGCTTATTTCACTTACCAAAAATAAATCTAAAATGCCAAGCTAACTTATAATAAATAATTCATGAAAACTACTTTAAACTATAATCAAGATTGATTTAGATTATTAAAACTCAACGTATAAAATAGCTGATGAAGCAACTGAAATGATATTCAGGAAAAAAAATTGTGCATTAACAAGAGAAACTTCGCTGAAAAAATAAAATTTATTTAAATTAAGGCTTCAGATATACAGAGGTCCTATTTGGCAAGAGAGAACAGTTTTGTGGTGCTTGGTGGTAATGGCAGCACAACCTTGTGAGTATAATTAATAGCACTGAATTATACACTTGAATGTGGTTCAAAGGGGGAATTTATATTGTGTACATGGATCTAGAATACGTTTTTAAAAATCCATGGAATTACACAATACAATCGGTAAACCCTAAGTTAAACCATGGACTGCAAGTAATAGCACAATTATAAAAATATGCTTTCACCAATTTTAACAAACGTACCACACCAATGCAAGGTGCCAACAATAGAGTGATCTGTGGGAATCCCGTATTTTATGCATGATTGTTCTGTAAACGTACAACTTCTCTAATAAAAAAATTAAAAATCCAGACTTCTAAACCAAAATAATTAAAATTTGGAGTACAAGAATTTTCATCTTATATTCACTACTGTTTCTAACATTTAGAGTTCTTTGAAACAAATAAGAAAAAGCATTCAAATATAGAGGGATCCTCTTTTAAAACCTGAAATATAACAAAAACATTAGAAACTACTGAAATATGCAAAACATAGATGAATTTTTTTGTATTATGTTAAATGAAAGAAGCCAAACACAACAGACTACTTACTATGCGATTCTATTTATAGAACATTCTGAAAATGCAAAACTGTAGATACATAAAGAAAACCAGTGGTTGCCTGGGGCTGGGATTGAATTTAAAGTGAGGCCAAGGAATTTTTGGGGTGATGGAAATGTTTTATTTATTGACTGTGGAGGTAATTTTATGACTGTATACACTTGTGCAAACCTCTCAAAAACTATATAATTAAAAGGAGATAATTTTCTGTAAAAGGATACGAAGAGTGACTATATATAAGACATGAATCAACAACATTAGGAAAAAAAAATTTTTAAAGCAGAAAAAAATGATGAAAACTTTGCTCTAGGTAGCAAGAGTCTCAGCTTTTTTTTTTTTTTTTTACACTGTTTTTCAATTTTATTTTATTGATACATATTAATAGAACTTAAATCCATCCAAAGGGTATGATCAGTGGTATTCAGTATAATCATGTCTGTGCATTCACCACCCCAATCACTGTTCATTATTCCAGTAATAATAATAAACAAATAACAAACAAACATCACCTCTCAATCTCTCTGTGCCCCACCTGGCATACATAGCTGCTATTCTTTTTTCCTCTCTCTAGTTTATTTGTATTTATATTTTGTAAAAACAGTCTTACATATGCAATAGCACCCACATTTGTGTTTTACATGAGGTTTTACAACCTTATCTGTAAAGAGTGCTAGGTCCCACCTTTGGCGAGAATGAAATCACTATTAGCTACTTTTATAGTTATTATTATTTTTATGGGAAGTTGGCACATTACAAGTCTTGAATATGTGTACATCTTTTGACTAACACATAAAAATTGGAATCGTTTAAAATTTCTCTGGTCTATTCAAAGGAAATAAATAAAATCTGTCACTTTCACAAGAAAAAAAAAGAACATAGAGACAGTTTGGGGTACAGTTTCTTGATTATCATGTCATCAAGTTGATATTCTCTTTTAGTGTCCTCAGATGTAATCTGTGGCCATGCCTTAATCTCATGCCAATTTTCCAAATCCCAGGTGATTTTTTTTCTTAGCAAATAAGTAAGCTTAATGAAAAAAAAGTAAAGAAACTTTGTTTTTTTGGTAATTAATATTTTTATGAAATAAGGGAGAAAATAGGAATACATGATTAAATGCTATTTATGTATTTAGCACTTTTTTATTGGTCTCATGAATTTTGATGTATCACTAATAATTTAGGTAGACAGCACATATTTCAAAGCTTTGGCAATAAACACTAAAGTTCAGTGCCCAGATTATATTTGTTACCAAGGTTTATACAGATTTTTAAAATTTGAAAGATTTTCTCAAATCCAGGCCAAAGAATTTAAATTAAAAATTTAAACTGTAATCTTATAATACTAAAAGGACTATAGCAAATTATTATTTGTCAAGCTGCTTTAGTACTGAATTTCTAAATTCAATTTCCTTTATAAGTCTTTTATAACACATAAAAATTTTATTTTATTACTTGTTTTACATAAATTGCTTAATGAACAGCTCTTGAAAATAAAAGCCAGTAGGAAAAAAGTAAATCTAAAACATCAAAAGGAGAATATCCTGGTTCTGAAGCAATTTTAGGTATTTTTTCTGACCATTATCGTTGGTTCTGCTCTAAATATATTTGAGTACGTGAATTTGCACACTTTATATACTATTCTTAATAAAATATTTTATTTCTCCATAATGTTCCCTTGGGAAGTTAGAGTTGTATCTAAATTCCTAGTGGGAACTGGTGAAACTATTGATAAATAAATTGATGCTTGTAATGAAAGTCTTTACTCTTCATTTGGGATTATAATTAACTTTGTTTCTCCAGATAGCACAAATGCATTTTCTTAGGAGACTTTTAAGTTAGCAGAGAAGTGCCTTAAAATATAGACATAAAATTTGAGATACAATTTTGGGTGTGTTATTAGTTTTTTCATTCAAAATATAAGCTTGTATTTACTTGTAAAACTCAGACTGGATTGCAATATCACTATTTAAAATCTAAATGTCTAAATGAATATCTCCATGCTTCATTTGAAAAAATAAATGACTCAATGACTCAACTTTCTAGTCATTTTCCAGTTGGTCTTTTTGAATAACCAACAAATATTTTTCTAACAGAAACAACCTCATCAAACGTTTTTCTTTCCACCATCACAACAATTGCTAATACCAACAAGAGTCCAGAGAGTCTAGATAATTTGATTCATTTGGCAATTATGCAACATCAAATAAGATTTGCACAGCATTCATCTTAGAGAATTCAGCAATATATTTTATTCATGTTTCAACTGTAGGTCAGTAAGGGGAGGGAAAATACGGAGGTTTCTAAAATGTCGAAGCATTGTCTGTCTTCTGAGTCAGTATCATACATGTTGATTGGACAAGGTAGGTTTCACAAGTAACCGGTATGGGTTCCCTAGAGACAATTTTGTAAAGATAATCAAAAAAGAAATTGTGTGAATTTAGGGTGTATAGGAAGTGGTAGATGATATAACCAAATGTGAAAGCTAACAGTACTCATTTATCTTAACTAGCTTGTTATTTCTTAAAGATTAAATTACTCCATTAGACATATTCTTAAAGTAGAGTAACCCTTTCAGGCCTCTAGTGTTGCTTTATTTCCATAAGTAGTGGCCTGAAATATGTTAGAGTCAGAATATTATACAATCTTGTGCCACATTCTGGCATAATTTTAAATGAAAAGATATATCAAACTGTATATTTGTGTAAAGTGAACATTCTGTCTTTATACTGTCTGATAATTGTGTTATAGTCAAATAAAGTAGCATATACACTTTAAATTCATGCAAAGAATGATTTTTGCCCAAAGGAATGTAGTATTTCAAATAAAAACCTGTGTTGCGGTGACTTAGCAAATGATATCCAAAGTAAACTGAGTATGTTGTAAATAGGGATTGGCCCATACTACTACCAATAGACTTTTTTTAATTAACAGGCTAAATAGCTTAATTATGTTTTGTTTTGTTTTTTAAATAAGAGCTCTTGTACTGCTGTGAAAGGAAATTTTAAACTATTTATGTGAAACCAGACTGAAATAAATAGACACATTTCATGCCTTTATATTTTAAATATTTAGGACAGTATTGTAACATCTAATACATGAAATAATCATCCATATTACTTCCTCTATTAAATTTTAAACTCTGTTTATTTTTTTAAATGTGGTTCAATAATGATAGCAAGATTCCAAAGATATCTAGACACAAAACTTGAAGACATGAAAATAAAACCGAACCCCGATACCTAGCAATGACCAAACAATAAAACCAGAATAATTTTCTCAATTATAAATACCAAATTTAACAAAAACTCACTTAATGGAATTCCCTTTATTTAAACATTTACTGACTATACTATTTCTCAACAAAAAATAAGCAAACTCTTCTGCATGAAACTTAAACTTTTCTCATAGAATGAGTGTCCTGTCAATTCGCATTCAAAGATTTTCAAAAATACTCCCCTACATGCCAAAAATACCCAATCGAGAAAAGTTTTCTCAACAAAGGGATATTAAAAATATGTATTTTGTGCTAGAAAATTTGACATTTACCACAAAATGTATTAGCCAATCATCAATATATTGGGGGGGGGGTCCAATGCTAACACCATTACCCCTCCTAGGAAACAGCTGTGCTTTCTCTCCCATTTAGAATCGTTTCCCCACAGCATGTGACATCACCTGGATGGTGACTATGTGTAGAAAGCACACTAGGTCACCTACCTTCATACAGTGCTTTAAAACCCTGGGCACTCACTGCAAAGTCTGTTGTGAACCACAGAGTGAGGATGGATCCCGTGCTCACTATAGAGGAGGGTAGTTGAAATCCTGATAATCTAAATTAAAAAAAAAAAGACATGGACATAATTACAAAGCATGCACTTGTAAATGAAGCTTATATGATAATGCAATTTCTTAACTCTTTAAGAGGATGTAATATTTATTTGAGGTAGCTCACTAACCAACGAGATGATCCATATACAACATGACTTTGCTAGGTTATTGAAATTAACCACATTCAAGTACCAGAGTTTGTTTATTTTAACATTTTTGAGAGAATTCTTTCTTAAAGGAAATATATAATACACCACTGTCTTCAATAGAGCATAAGGAAGAAAGCAAAACAATAAATGAAACGTCATCCTCAGACATGCTACAGGCAGCAATATGTTTTTGCATGTGTTATTGAGATTGTCCTTATCCTCCTAAATCTTTAAATAGTGGCTTGTCGTATCTCAGAGCAAATCTGTTTCTTTTAAATATTCCACAAACTAAATTTCAGTTCCTCTTGTTAAGGAAGCATATGCCAGTTACAGCATAATAAATGAAAATCCAATTACTATCTTAAGCAGAGGTCAAGTGAATTCATTTTAATATATGGTAGGCTTCAAGAGAAACCATTTGTATAAGCTTTACATCTATGGCTTCATGTGATTACACTAAGAAGTCATAATGTTCATAAAGTCCAAATCCTGGATAAGTGAACTATCACAGCAAGATGACTATAATTTATAATAACTATAATACTTCAAAAACCGAGTGCTTTTAAAAGTGTCCAAAGAGAGTTAAAGTTTCCTATCTAAGGTTTGTCTACAGATACAAGAAGAAAAAGACCTGGTGCCACAAGAATCAAGCTGAATGCAGGAGAATTCTGGCTTGCCAGAAAGTCAGTGTACTAAATATCTCATTAGAGCAGCTGTGGGTGCAGAATCAATACTTGAGCCTAAGTCACACAGTTTATTATGCCCAAGTATAACGAAAGAACGGATTAATGAAGAAAATGACAGAACCGATATGCCACGTAATAAAAATGGCAAGATCATATTCAGGTAACAGAGTAGTTCCACGCATGCTGGTAATATCTATGATGTGTTATGTTTTTATTTTCAACATAAACAGTCATTTTTCTGTCAGTCTAACCTTCTTACTTGAGTTGTATTATAAAAATCTCTCTATAATATCTTGGTGTTGGATGGTTATAACCTACTGCCCAACTCTAATTCTAAATCATTTTAAGTTCATTAACATTATTAACATATAAATAATGAGGAATTATATATGTATGTGTTAACATTTGTGATCTAGAACATGATACCATGTTCATTTCATTTCTCAGTCTGTACATTTCAGCTGGGATTGCTGCAGAGAACAGCGCTCTGGGGCAAAAGGGACCTACCTAGCATGCCAAAGGCACAGTGCAACAGAGTGTGAGATGTCAGAGGAAACATCAGTCCTAAAACTGCTCTATCTTCTCACTTGACAAGTCTTCAAAAACAAGAATCCAAAGACCTGCATGGTGGTAAATAGCTTACCCTTCGACCTCTCAAAGCTCACGTGTGACTGATGCCCAGTCGCTCCCTTTTTGCCCACTTTTGGCCTTTCTTCTTTCCTGTTTTGCCTCATCACCTTTATCTATGTCATATGAGTTATAGCTCTGTGTGGCTTATCACCTACTCTCAATTAAATTGTATTGCTCTTTATGAACTACAATATGTGCTTTTTATTCTCAGAGAGCTTCAAATTTTTTCCCCTTTATATTTTACTCTTGCATAACACTCAGCAGCAGTCCTGGATATTCCATTCACCTGTGGGCGTAAGTGACTGATAAAGAAAAAGAGAAGCCACTATTTACGGTCCGTCATCCTAGCAAACACTCTGTAACATGATTTATTTGTCATCAGATTCAACATAGGAAGCAAGTCGGTTAAGTAGATGATCCCTCCAGAAATGAAATCAACAATATTGGGTTTAGATTCTTCTGCTAGTTCACCAAGTCTCCTGCATTACCATACAGAAGAGTCTGCCAAAAAGGAGACTTCTTTGACATCATTGTGACTCCCTATTTAAAGAAGCACTGGGCCCAGAGGCCATTAAGGAAAAGTCTGATAAATTTGATGTCATGAAAATTGTAAACATCCTTACAGTAAGAACAAAATTCAGGCTAGAATTTGTTTTCTGCTTAAGTCCAAAGCAAAATAAAACCTGGGGAACAAATGTCATTACCCTTAAGAGAAGGCTCCTCTCTTAATATTCCAAGACTTCTTGTAAATCAATTAGAAAATGACTAACTCCATAATTAAAAAAGTAATTGGTGAGAATAGGCAGCTTATAGGAAAATGTCAGCTGACATATGCTTTATATATCTCATCATTGAAGGAATACCAATTCAACAAGACAAGCTCTTGAACCTACCAAGTTGGCAAAAACTATTCATGTTAAACTACACAGTTGGTAAGGACATGGGATTGTAAATTGGAACTGCAAGTCCCCTTTCAGGTATGGAGAACACAGTTACACTTAAATATGTGCAGGAATTCATATGGAAAGGAAGGTCACTTTTGCAAAGTTTGTAATAAAAAGCAGGAAATAACTTATAGTAACTATCAAATAAAATAAGATGTGGATAAACAAAATATGGTGCATTTATTCAAAAGGCTATTAGACAGAAACTTAAATAAGATATACATCAAAATTCTATAGTGTAAACACCCCCAAGATCAATAAAGAAAGGGAAAAAGTGAGAAGAGTTGATTGTATGTTCCCTTTTTGTATAAACCTAAATAAATTGTGTCTGTGTGTGTATTCTCACTTGGTGCATATGCAAACACATATAAGTGGACAATTTATATGTATATAAAGATAAATAAGAAAACTATTGATGATGTTTATCCACCATTGTGATGGTTAAGTTCACTGGTCAACTTGGCCAGGTGATGGTGTCTAGTTGTTTGGACAAAGAGGCACTGGCTTGTTACTGTGGGGATGTTTTGTGGACTTAAATCATCAGTAAGTTGATTGCATCTACAATCAGTGAGGAGATTGCCTTCAGGAATGAAAGAAGTTGAACACTTTAAAAAGGAGAAGTGATGATTTCAGCAGTCAGAAGAGAGAATGTCCATCTCGACTTCAGCCAGACAACTTCTGGGCAATCATCAAAAACCTTCCTCGGAGTTCTGAGCTTGTGGCTTGCTCTACGGAATCTGGACTTGCACATTGGCACAGTCACATGAGGCTATTCTTATAAAAATTTCATAATATCTACAGATATCTCCTGTTGGTTCTGTTTCCCTAGAGAACACTGGCCAATACAACCATCATGCTAGGAAGTGGGAATGAGAGCTTGGAGGTAAGACATACTACATGCAATATGAAGTTTTAAATGGAGTTACAACTGAGACACTGAAATATGTAGTAGAATGTTAAAAATGAAGATTTTTCTGAGAAACAAAGATACAATACATATGAAATTCCAGAATTCTATCTCCCTCTACAATAGTCACAAAAGGAAAAGTTCTAAGAAACAGCTCCATACCTCTCAGATCCCTTTATTTGGATGCAGGATGTGAGATAAGAATGGAGGAGAAGGATGTGATGAAGAAATTTATTTCCACCACCAACTTGTGGGAAAATTGGGGGAGGGTACTGCCTCCTTCTCTTCAAGCCCAGTAAGGTGCCTTCCATGAGACAATTCAGCTTTGAAAAATTCTATAACTTGGAGATGTGAAAAGGATATACAGATGGCATCTAAGTACTTGTTAAGTATTAGGGAAATGCATATTAAAACCACAATGAGATACTCCTACAC
The DNA here is from genome assembly GCA_026826555.1 of Tolypeutes matacus. Lineage (NCBI taxonomy): Eukaryota > Metazoa > Chordata > Mammalia > Cingulata > Chlamyphoridae > Tolypeutes > Tolypeutes matacus. The sequence continues at coordinate 2,698,002 of JAKSZT010054462.1, read as the reverse complement.
ACTTCTCAGAACGGCCATCATAAAAAACAGTGACAATACCAAATGCTCACTAAGATGCAGAGAAAATAGATCACTCATACATTGCCGGTGAGAATGTAAAATGGGATCGCTATTGCCAGGAGTTGCGGAGAATAAGGAGCAGAAAGGAAGTCAATGTGGCTATACAAGGACAATATGAAGGATTTTTATGGTGATGGAAAATGTTCTGTACATTGACTGTATCAATATTAATATCCTTGTTTTGCAAGATGTCACCATTGGGGGAAACTGGGCAAAGGGAATGCAAAACCTCTCTATGTCATTTATTACAACTGCAAGTGAATCTATCATCTCAAAATAAAAAAATTAGACTGGAGGAGGAGAGGCTGGGAGGCACTCAAGAAGATATTAATCAAGATTAAAATAATTTTATTAAAAGAAAACCAAAAATAATATTAAATATACACATTATCTCACTAGGCTAAAAAATAAACAAAGGATGAGGATGATTTGATTTAGTAATATTCCATTTTGAAGTTTTAAATCACTATTAGCATAAATGGAAATATCATATAAGTTGATCATGCTTAAAATAAACAGAACTGATGTTCCCTGTAATTAATGAGGTTTGTAAATAATTGTGATTATAACGATAGATGAATAAACTACTTTAGCTCAGGAAAAAGGAACAAGGTATTAAGGGGTGTCGAAACAATGCCCTACTAATTCGGTTTGGAGGGTTGGGGAGTTTAGCATGCATGATGGTAGACAAAACATATGCATGTGATGTGTCTTCACATGGCTGAAAAATGCAACGGGCTCATTTATATTTGCGTTAAAAGAGCAAGTCTAACATTGGCAAAGGGGGGTAGGAGAAGGTGAACTTATTCAGCTGATCATGAAGACTGTTCAAGAGCTAACTGTGCAGTTGAAATGCTTATGGCCATGACACAATCACACTAGTTGACAGTGAAGAATCTTATAATAATGACATATGAGGGTCACTCTTTGTTCGCTTCTTAAATATGCTTTTGAGGAAACTCTTTAATACATCACTTGGTATCCTTTGCATAAAGACCCGTGAGATAAATAGATTATGAGCTGACTTTCTCAAGGAATACTTGCTTCTTATGAGCAAGTGGTTTATTTTTAGCACACAGTTAATAGCAGATCTGATCAAGTTTAATGTATGAATTTTTATAGTAGGCTCATTTCAGATCCATATATTTGTATCCCTTCTAATTCTTATTTTGCTGACATCTATAATATTGTGCTTTTGTAAACCACTTTATTTAAAATTATAACTAATCAGTGTATTATTAAAATAATAAGGGGGACGGATATGGCTCAAACGGTTGGGCATCCGTCTCCCATATGGAGAGACCTGGGTTCGTTCCCCGGGACCTCCCAATTAAAAAAAAAAAAAGTAATAATAATAAGTCAATGAAATGAAGAATGAAAACAAAGTCAGCCATTTTCCTCTCCCCATTTCTCTCGATCAGACCCAATATCCCCTCCAGTTAGTTAGCCTATTTCTTCTTATACTATGCCTCAGAAAATTAGTCTTTCAGAGAACTAAGGTAATATCTTATGTTTAAACCACTGTGATATAACTGCAATGAAAATCTAGGCCCAAGTTTACACATCTTTATTCATGCTTTATTACCTTCCATACTTTTGCCTAAACAGATCAAGCAGACATTGCTCCATTTTCTGGCCAACCTGGGCAACAGCTGCCCTTAAAAGTTGAGCAGCAAGAGGAGTCCATTGTACCCAGAAGCCAGGTCTACCCCAGCATCGATGCCAGGGTATCCACTGGAGGAAACAACTGCTTTCCCCATTAGTCAAAGTATTACGATTTCATCCGATTTGAATCTTTTGCAGCAGGAAGAATGGAATGGTTAGGAAAAGGAATCAATTTCATTCTCAGTAAAAAAAAAAAAAAAAAAGCATATTTGTAGCCGCGCCAAACATCTCTTTTTTTCTATCTTTTTCTAGTTGTATCCCTGCCTATAGAATCTCATTTACTGTATTTTCTACTGAGAGAAAAGCAATTCCCCTCTCACATCCAGAGATCTAGGTAAATGATAGAGCATGCCTGTCAAAGATGAATGATTGTTAGGTAAAACAGAAACGATTTGTGGCATGGCTTCTATATTCTAGATACATGTTCACTCGGTAGAAACAAGGGTTTCAGAATTGAATGAGTTTATTCTTCCAACTCTCAGAAAAATACTAGAATGAATTGCACTTAGAAATAGATCCGAATTATTTCACACTGCACTATCATTCAAGATCCTCAAATCACTGGTAGCAATGTAACAATCTTTGAATATTAGAAGTGGCAATGCTGAAGGAAAAATAAAGCAAATTCCATGAAAACCTAAGCAGAACCAGAAGATCAGTGGGAATGGGGTTCATTTCACATCAACCAATGAGGCACATTATACATTGTACACATTTCATAATTTATGGTATTTGTGATTTTTAAAATGTCAACTATTTAAAAATCACAGTTTAGTTAAAATGTCAAGTGTATATTTTAAATAATATGGGGGGGAAAACACCAAGTTAAATCTTTTCCCAGTGAATATAATTGCCTTGAAGAAAAGCTTTGTAAAGCCAAGCATTGCCAGACTCATATTAAAACTCAATATTTGATAACATCACATTTTAAAACAGTATGCTAGTATGGATCTCCTGACAATGTAGCTTTTAAAACAGTATGCTAGTATAGATCTCCTCATAATATAGCTTGCAAAAAAGCTTAGCCTAACATTAGGAATGAAAGTAGAATCATAACCTAAAATTTAGCAATAATCTTTGAGATTAAACATTCTACCAATTAAATTAATTTCTTCAAAAAGCATCTCAGCAAGCCACTCCCCAGGCTTGTTTGAATGCTTCCAAGGCTGAGAAATAAGAATGCAACAAGGCAGTTTGTTCCACTCTTAACTAGTAATTTGCTTAGATTTTTAGGAATCCATCTCTGTCTATTATGTTCACATAGTTGTCCCAGTAAATATTATCTAGAAGAGTTTCCATGCCATGGAATAAAATACGAGGCTTTAAAAGTTATCCATTTCTTTTTATCTTTTTAAAAGATTTATCATCTCTATAGTTGCTTTATTTGGGTCTGAATGTGTGCCATCTTTTTAGTCTGAAGTACAATAAATACTGTGCTGTCAGAAATAATTTTCCATTAATTTAAAATGTTTGTTGAACACTAAAAGACATATTAATAATTAACATGTTTTCTATATTCAAAAAACCCATAGTCTAATGTGAAGACAAGAAAAATAAATAGAAATACTCTGGAAGTAAGTAAATCTGGATAATCCACAGAAATGTCTTACACTTGCTATTCTAATTTCTACCATCACAATTTAGTGGAGGGGTAGGATGGGGCTAGTGTGATACATAAAGTTCTCTGTAACCTTCTTATATCTCAACAAAATATGATATTCATGATTCTTTCCAACCTCTCCATAAGTTACTTGTCAATGTTTTTTTTGAAAATAAATTTGCAGGAGTAATCTCTGGGGATAAAATCTCTTCAATTCAGAAAGTTAGCCGAAGTCCAAAACTGTAATACAAAAGGTACTTAAAATTCTTGAAAGAAGTGTGTTTTCTAAATCACCACAAAATTATATGATTATATTAAAGAGAAATATGTCCTATAAATAAAAAGAATTATTATTTTTGTAATAGAGACAACAATCTTATGGCCACCTACAGATGTGGCAGAAAAACAGATTAATTTCTGATTGGCATTTCCTAATTTCTGGTGGCATTGCAGATAATCAGAAAGTTAGTTGTTAGAAATTGAATATATTATCTGTGAATTCAGAAGTTTTATATTTCTGCTTACTGGTCCCATATTTTCACTGTAAAATATCTCTTTAACTCTATTATAAAAGTTATGCAGTGGTTGTGTATTAGAATATTTCCAAGACTGATTGCAAGTATAGAAAGTTGCTCTTCATTATAGTCATAGAATTTTAAAGTTGAAGAGGGCACTAAATAACTTATCAAATATTTTAGTTTCTTATTTTGGAGAAAAGAAAAATTCATCTTTCACTTTTTTTTTAGCTGATGGACTTCCCTCTATTCATAGAGGAATTATCACCGAACATAATGAGCACAGAATCAAGTACATAGCTTTTGAGTTCCAAAAACAGGCTCGTGAAACTCATAGCCTCAACAGCTGTATTTATATTTTAAATTACCAAGGCTTCATACCATAAACAATAAATTTGAAAAAAAAAAATAGATAATCTTCCCTCCTGAGAACTTGACAAATGCTTGGTTTAGGTATGTGGACAATTTGGACAGAAAGAAGTGATCTTGGAGATTGTCATATCAAGAGGAGGGCTGACTGTTACTGGGATGTCAACAGAAGAACCTGAGCTAGATTGGGAGATCTGAGAAGAGAGATGGACTGCGACTTATATCCCAGGCAAAGTCCTGGGTAGTAGCAAACCTCAGAGAAATTTCCTCAAGCCAGCACAGTGTTGCAGTATTGGGGTATAGAGAACAGCACAATGGGATCTAGCTAGGCTCAAACATTTATATGATCCCAAATCCATATGAAAGAACAACCAAGACTCTTGTGCCTAAGAGGGGTAAAACAGGTTGCCTTCATGGACCTGACTTTATGAAATCAGATGAGTAATGTAGACAAGCTGGACTTTGCATACAGGTACCCGATGGAATGACACCAGCTGGGATGACCTACATCCCACACTGTATCAGGAAAATACAGAGGATGATCCAGTATGGGATACCTCTTTGACCTGTTGTTTTGAGGTCACATAAGTTCCCTGGACTATAAATACCATCCAGAGAAGGAGGAGGCAAGCAGGTAAGAGTCTGAAAAGACAAGAATTATAAAAAGCAAATAAACAACAATACTGAAGCAACTTAGTTTACCTAGACTTTACTCAATAAAAATTTCTGCCATCATTTGGAAAGAAACTCAAGGCATAACTTACCATAAATTTCGTTTTTAAAGAGTTATCTATTTTCCCACACTTAAATTTTGGCCTTTGAAAATAGTACTTATTACAATTATTTACTTTTCTGCTCTGTAACATTCACTTATTTCTAACAACACAAAAGATACTAAGCTACTCACATATAAATTTTGAGCATAGATTTTTATCTCAATGCACAGACTATATGCACACAGGTACTTAAGCTGGTGCATAATTCAGTTTCTTAAAACATGTGTTGGCTTTTAAACATAGTAGTGATCACTAAATTTAACCTCTTTTGGGTACGACTGAGTTGAAAACTTTACACTTTCCTTAAACTTAAGGTTTTCAACGCTTTCCAGACTCCTAAATATGTCATTTGATTCGCCTAGCGACAGAGATTTCAAACAGCTATTGTACTTGAAGACTTTCATTATCTTTGTTATGAAATTAAGTTTCAGTGTCTTGTTTTTATATTAGACAATTTCAAGTTTGAACGTAATAGATTTGTGTTGTTTGTTTTTCTCCTTTCCAAAGTACCCATAGCACTTATTTTAGATTTGTTTGACTTAAAAGAAAATGATTTCATCCCCTGGTTTTATTTCTTTATCATAGCCCAATGTTGAGTTCCTAACAACCCCTGGTTGTAATTATTAGAAGTGCAAAAAAGTTTACAGGTAAAATCTTTTGTATAATTCAACTTTTACCAAAATGTTAGATAAGATTTCATCTCACTTTTACTCCATTCACTTAACAAAGAAGTTAAAAACATAATAACACTAGGAGAGCAACCAACTTTATACAAAGAAAAATCATGACATCTCATAGTGAGACAATTACCTCACATCTAAGAAATCAAGGCATCTTTGTCTATTGTCTAGTGCTTACCAGAAATTAAAAGTAAATCCAGGTAGCTCGTTTTATGCCTTGTAAGTAGTGACTCAGAACAAGTGCCTAAATGATTTGCTTGTGCCATTTTGAAATGGCTTTTCACAATAATTTTAGGAATAAAGTGCTAATATAGTAGTTTGATGTGGATATATTTATGTGTCTATAAGTGATTAGCTATACATATTTAATCATGTATCTTCCTATTATAAACTAGAAAATTTCCTTATGATTTAATAATAATGTACATGTGTTCAAGTTCCCTTAAACAATATATATACTTCAGAAATTTCAGGGATTTTTTCATATTTATGAAAACTGATATGTATATAATTGGAAAGTGCTCTTGAAAATAATAATTGAAAATCTTGGGAAAACCCAGTTGAATGGTATAACACACAATCAACCAATGTTCTTATTAGAAGTTCTAGCAAGAAAGAGAGATACATATATGTCATGTCTCTCACACAAGAATATCTTCATTTGGTTATATTTTGAAAATGTCATGAGATTCCAAGTAGCATTCTCACTACCTGGGTATCTAATCTCTCTGGATAATTTTGTGGACTTTTTTTTTTTTTTTTTGCTTTGCTTTTGTGTGTGTGCATGTGTTTGTCTATCCATCTACCTACCTACACACACATATATATACATATACAAAGTATATTTTTCTTGGATGAAGAAAGAACAGCCTGCTTTCACTTCAAAATGCTTTTTAAACAGTGGCTGAGTTTGGCCCTTTGCCAATTCTGCTTAGCAAGTGCTAAAAATAAAGAGATTAGCTTATTTGATTTATAGACCCCATCTTGGATCAGAAAATTGCAAAACAATATGACTCATTTGCTATAGAAGTACTAGGTAAGTATGGAAGAAGGAGACATATTTAGAAGCTAGACTTGTGCGAGGAATGAGTGACCAGAAGGCTGGCCTCTAACGGTGGCTATGGCCTCAGGAGCTGAAGGCACTGCAGTGGAAGCTCCGTGAGGGCAGAAATACTTGCACTGTGGTTCATCTGTACTGAGACCATAGGAAGTACTCAACACATATTTGTTGAAATAGTTAACTTGTCCCACACTGTATCCCATTATCCCCCACTACCAAATTCATGTTCTCATCAAATCCCAGAGAACTCCATTCCCATTCAGTTAAATCATATCTAACGGGCAGTTCTTTTCTGCTTTTTGGCCAGGAGTCATCACTCAAGTTAATGGTGACCTGGCAGGCAATAAAAATGACAGCAGAGGGGCGCGGATATGGCTCAACTGGTTGGGCGTCCGTCTCCCATATGGAGGGACCTGGGTTTGATCCCCGGGACCTCCCGGTAAAATTAAAAAAAAAAAAAAAAATGACAGCAGGGATAGGGTGTGGTTAACTGCAAGATGCCTTTGACAAAGGACAGGTATGTTAATATTCAGCTCTCATGGATTATTAGCCACCTGGAATATGGAAATGCAGATAGACATGCCAGGTTTTTCAGGATCAGCCAGAAAGAACAAATGTATTAAAAATCAAACCCAATGTTTTCAATCGTAGATATTAACATTGAAAAAATGGCTGTGTTGGTCTAACAAAACCAGTCTAGGTGCCCAGTACAGCCTGTGTGTGCCCTTTCTGGCCCAGCAATTCTCTAACAGCCCTATCTCTTTCCTAAGCAGGGTACCACCGTTTCCCTGGCAATTCTGCAAGGGCTTTCTCACATGGTAAAGACTGACTTGGACGAGACATTTTCAAATGTCACGTTTTATTTTGTTTCTTTAAGAAAAATTATTGCAATTAAACCATTGCATTTAGCTTTAACTTACAGCCTTCCTTAATATGCTTACATCATAAAAAGCCATTAATCCAAAAGCAGCACTGTTCATATTATGATAACTATGTAGTTTACTTCCTTCCAGAATCATGAGAAGAATTTGATTTCATTATGGTGATTCAGATTATTTGGAATATCTTAATTTGCATTAAATCAAAATTTCCTCCTAAGAGATTCCACTCTTTGCTAGAAACACTACTCTCTATTAGAAGTGCCTCTGGAAAAAATTAATTTCCCCAAACTGCGTTCTAAACAAATTTGCCAAAAAGTAATTGCACTGATCCTCTTTTTCTATCAATGCATTGAGTGAGCTATTTTGAGAATGTTATTTCATAATTACAGTGTCTGTGTTACACTATTGGAAACAACAATCTAAACAGATTTTGCCCCCAAGCATAAAATAACATACTCTTGATGTGATTTTATTATGACAATAGAACAGCATCATTTTATAAATGACATTAAATTAGTAATCACATTTTCCACTCATAAATATAATTGAAAGTATTTTACCCCAGTGTTATTCTCCTCCACTCTTGAATCTTCTATGTTATCAACTCCATCTCAACCTGAGTGATAAGGATCCATAAATTGTCTTTCTAGTGCAAAATCTATTAGTTGGAGCTTTATATCATGATCTCTTTTTAATCTATTTTCTTATAGATATGCTACTTTTCCTGTATAGATCTTAGATATAGCCTGTGTTACTTTAAAACATCTCACATAGTTTCTGTTTTATGTTCTCATCAGGGGATTAGCATATTGAGAACTAATCTAATGTAGAGCATGGCTAAAAAAACGAGATTAGGCCCCAAATGGTTTCACAACAGGCAAGTGAAGGGAGTAGGCAGTAATCCCTAGGGCTTACCCCAGGTCTCCTTTTCCATGGTCTCAATAATATTAATAAAATAATTCAGATAATTAAAAAATCATTCAGGAATTGTTGTAACTCCTAATTATAATAACCCACCTCAGCCTTCCATAGGAAACACTACCTCTGACCCTACCGCTGTAATACTGTCTGCTGATTTTGCATGATAAAAGAACAGAGGCTCACTGGGAAGGAGGTAAAGATAAGAGGAGATAAACAAAAATCTGTGCATCCTGAAAATCGAAATGAAGAATCTCTTGCTCTAACAGTTCTGAAATCAAGCTTTTTTGGTGAGTCTGGCACATATTAGAAATGCACAAATATGCAATGAATTAATCAAATACATATATATGAGAAAGTGTTAGGTATATTAGCTTTGCTCTTTCTTTGGTTAGAATTAGAATTTATGTATAATTTAAAAATATTTGAATATTATGCAACAATTGTGTGTAAGGGAATTATTTCAAATAAATACAGTTTTCTTTAAAGGCCATAAAGAGATTCTGCATTTATGTACTTCCTTATATTTGTCACTGTGTTCTCAGAAAACCTGTAAAAATACTTACAGAGGTTTGGTAAAGTTCACAGACTAGAGGAGACAAGGGTATAACTAGAATCCAGAGATACTAGCTATTGGAAAAATATTCATTTATCATATGAAAGAAATTATTGTTATAGCATTTTGATTAAAAAGGCACTATTAATCATTTTTTTATTTGAGAGAAATGAATTTTAAAATTTAATCAAATGGCTTCTGAGAAAACAATAAACTCACACAAGGGGTATTAATTTTTTTCCTTATTGCAGCTCTCATTTCTCAGACGAGAACGCTGAAACCAGAAGAGGTTAAATAACTCAGTCAAAAAGAGTACTTGTAGAATTTTGTTTCCTGACTCTGAAATAAGTGATCATTATACAGCAGGAAGATTTTCATACTGAGTTGATTTTCTAGTATCAGGTACTGGTAAAGAAAAACGCTAACATACACAGAAACACACTAATATTGGCCAACACGTGGAGTATTTACTAACTGCCAGTCACTACTCTGAGTTCGTACTTGCCATATTCTCAAGTAATCCTTAAAACAACCGTATGAATTAGAAACTAACATTATCCCATTTTGCAGGTGCGGAAACTAAGTCTCAGAGGTCTTCAACAGCTTATCTAAGACCACAGAGCCCATGTTTCTAACAACTGGAACCTACTGGAGGTTTTTAAACTGGGGCCACAGAGAACATGAACACATACCCACCCAAACAATAATTTTGATTACTAAATTGGGCAAAAAAATAATTTGGGCTTCATAAGCGCAATGTTGTATACAATTAATCAAACTGTTAAAATACAATTGTTATACAAATTAATAATAAAATAGTAAAGTATAGGCAAGAGGGGACAATGCTCCCACCAAGCTAGCCTTGCCATTGAGTACCTCCTCTGGCGACAACAAACTCTGCCCATAGTCCAGTAGCAGAACAAGGTGCTGATGTGCAGCATGTTGAAAACGGTAAAAGAAAAACTAATAACGCCAATTCTATGTTCCTGGCTTCATTTTATGAAATGGAAAGGAAAATGTTTCATTTTCTTTACACCCAAATGCCCTAATCTGAGAGAGCTAAAACTTTCTCATTTGTAGTCATTCATCGGGTATATGAATATGTAAACTGCTCATCTTTTGATTGAAAAAGACTATTGATTCCCTGTATCCTTATAAATGTATAGCTGGAGTTTAAAATTTGCATAACTTTACTTCTCTCTTTCACATGATAAAACTTTAGAATATCTGGGAAAACAGACAGAAACATAAAGCACAAGAGTGAAAAAACACTTCTTTAGCAATAATACAAAAATTGAGAGTATAGATAGGAGACGACAAAAAAAAAAGGAAAATATTTATAACATGTTATTTGACTGCAGGCTCAAGAAATTGATTTCTTTTTTTTTTTTCTCTTCACATCTCAGAATAAACAGCTTCAATCCATTCACAACTAGGGATAAGAAATTTTAAATATTTGGGTATAGGAACACCAAATTTGAATATTTGGCCTCAAAAGTGTGCTTTCACAACACAACCATATTCCTCTTGAAGCCATCACTATGACTTTCCTACACCTCCCACAAACAAAACACAAGTAAGCAAACAACAAAAAGAAATCCACCAAAACTCAATGAATTTAAGGACGGCTCTGAACATACAAAAAAAGAGAGAGAGAGATTAATTCATGTTGTAGTCCTTAAGCACAATTGAACGATTTCACTAAATGTAGATGGAGAAAGAATTTGAAAGAAGCCTGACATTTGATTTGCTTGCCAACTGATTGGCCAGTACAGAGAGTACAACAAATGCACTCAGAGAACCTGACAACACTTAGCTAATTTTGAACTGATGTTTGGACTTGAAATGCCTACTCTTCCCTCTTCTTCTGCTTGCCCCCTCCACCCATCTCCACCCCACCTGGCACAGGCTCAACCATTCCATAGTAGCTTTTCAGTGCAATGGCAGCAATGAAATTAGCTTATTAAAATTTTTTAATTTCCCCAAGAAAATGATGTTAGTTGTCATCACATGACTCTGCATGCCAAAAAATGCCAATAGATATTAAAACCAATGATTTCCCGTACAAAAATGTAAGTAATCTAATCACTCATATTTTTGTCAAATTTTCATATGCACTGGAAAAATTTAAGAAGTCAGTACTGTTAAATGAAAGTCTAATTTAGATATCTTTCTTTGTAATGCATTGGTGGTATACAAAGATAAACAATTGACAGTAAGTGCTAGAAATGAGGAACAATGATTTTTTTTAAAGAGTAATATTATTATTTAAAAAGAGGTTATATACGACTCAAATACAGAAAGTAAATTTATGTACAAATATATCAGTCACTCTGATATTTGGAAAAATAAACTTTGAAAAAGCCTAACCTTTTATCAATAACTTCCTTAATTTACCTGTGTGTCCACAAATGATTGAATCATAACTAACTTGACACGATTATTATAAAATATATACAATGCAGGGTTATGAAATGCTGAAGATTTGTTATAATTATTACACCAAAACCTATACCTTCAGGTGTCTGATAATCCCTTGAGGGCGATCACCATGCAGGAGGAATGGAGTTTGTATAGATTTGTTCATGGAATCACAATCTTCCCGAGAAAATCTTCGAAACTCTGATTTGAATTATTTCCCCAGACAAAATGAATACTAAATGCCATCCTTAAACTTGCTATCACACTCTCTAACTGGATCACTGAACCCTTCACCCTCACACAGCAATGCCTGGAGATAAGTGTAGTGGTTATCACTGCAAAATATAAGCGACTAATGAAAACTAGCATGCTGATTCCCTCCGGGGTGAGTAATGTTTTAGTAGGAGACACTGGATTGGCCTGATTTCCAATGATGAGACTCCAGATGTTATAGATGGGAAAGCAGAGATGTGAGCCTGCTGGGAGAAGAGGTGCCTTGGTCATGCCCAGCACACATTCCACAGCTACACTGTACAACATAACACCAGTGCTGTGGCCAGAAAACCCATCAGCGCCCAGTGTGTGATTCCACAGCACATCTCAAAAGCGATGCCAATTGTGAGGCTATGAAACTAAAAGACATCCCAGATACAGATGTGATTGAAGTTGAATGGAATTTTAACCAAAATCCATATTCTTAGCCTCTGGTGCCACACGCTACCATTTACTATTCCATTTTTTTGTTTGTTTTTTGTTTTTTAAATCACACAGAACCTATTGAATTAGCATCGTATAGCAGCTTGTTAAAATATAAAATCAAATTGAGATCATCCACGGATCTTATAATTCCTAGTTTTAAGGCTAAAACTAGCAAATCCAGTTGAGCGTTTATATTCTTCAAGATAAGGAATAGAAGTAACAGAAATGAAGAGAATTAGATTTCAAAATCTCATAATCTCACAGAAATTGGCTTTTGGTGATGCTCAAGGCTTCTCATGCATAGCATCATCTTGCCTTAGGAGAAAATTAGTTCTTATTTGAATAATAATGTTTTTTGAATCCACCTTGCATTTAGTGTTTGTTTTGTTGGTGTGAAATGATACTGTCAACATCTCTTGCTTTCAGAGGCTAATTGCCTGGTTTATCGAATAAGTTGTAATGCTTATTTTTTTGTTCTAGTTATGAACAAAAATATTGTGCTTCTTGAGTTTCATATTCAGCTTTCCATGACCGCCCCGCTTCATTGTACTGCAGATTGAGACCTAGCACTCTTCCCTCAAGGTAATTTAACGACATTCTATAGTAGGGCTAATTACAAAAAAAATAACAATAACGTTACACTTTCTAGCCAGAAGAATTATTTTAGGCATTTTACAAGTGGCAAACACAATCGAACAAAACAAAGCCAAATTTCACTGTCTCATAGTATACCTAAATAAATTACTAACCAAGATCTCAAATAGAAAAGCTGTTTATGAACTAAAATATTGGACAAAATAAATCTTTCAAGAGACTAGATTATGAGGGTTTAATTTGGGAGAAAATCTAAATTAGTTTTCAAAAGGTAATATATCAAAGTATTTCTAGAAACCCTAATAGGAAACAGTACAGTTATATTTTCTAGTAATTATTAAGTTACTCATAAAATTAGACACTATTCAAAAACAGAAATAAATGAATGTGAAAATTTTCCTCTCAATATTTCCTTTACCAGTCATATAGGTACATTCATAATTTTTTCATATACATACAGAAGGTTTCAGTAGATATTTCAAATAAAATATAATTTTTTTTATTTCATTATTCTTACAGTATCTCTTTGCTCAGCATCTCTGGGCCCCAAGGGTTACACAAAACGTTCTTACTTATCACCTAACACATGAAAGGCTCTTAACATGCAGTAAAATTTTACTGTTTTATGCACTACTACTCAGGGCTCCTGAGTTCAGTGATGATAGCATGGAGAGCAGGTGAACTGTGTTTGGATTCCTCCTCTGCCACATACAACTGTGTGATCCTAGACACTCACAGGCTGCACTTGACAGAGTGAGCTAATCTGTCAAATGGTGCAGCCCCCCCCCACCCCAGTCTATTTACTCTACATAGAACTGAGCTTCACCTGAGTACTCAGACTCACAGGCTTCAGGGTCAACCTCCAGAAACCAATTCTGTTTCCCCTCTTAAACCCTTACAGAAACCCGGTGATCTTATTCCCTATTGAAAATGGGGACAAAGATTTATCTAAAATCTCAGAGCACATAAGGGAGCTCGACCATTCACACCCAACCTGACTGCCTTCCAAGCCTGTCCTCTTTCTAGCACACTATGCTGTGTTAAAAAAAACACTTTTGAGTGTACCTTGCATATTATTTAAAATAATAATAATAATAGATGTACCATCAGCTAGATATTCAAAGTCCTGAAATGATTTTGCCTAAACAGCTTTATGTTTCCAGAAGAGTCATCTAAGTTTTAAGGGAACTGGGTGCTTGCCAAATGCTCATGTATTTAAAGTAAGTGCAGCAAATCTCTGGTCTCTAGATTCCTTGTGTTATCCATCTCCTACTGGGAAACTCTGCCTAATAATAAAGATAGTTGAAGTTAGTGGGTATGTAGATTCAGACCATTCAGAGTGGTGAATGTTAATTGCCAAAGATAACCTGCCTCTAGGAAGATACAAGATGAAAGCCCCAGCTTGACTCACTCATTTTACTTCCCTCTCTTAGTCAACAGGAGTTTGGTGAGTCCTGCAGAGGCACATGTGTATAATCACTCTCCTATCATTTTATACCCACATTATCCCATCAAGCAGTTAGTATTTACTTCCAGCTCCTGGAGATTGAACCACTTATGCAAACTCTTGTGGACTTAATACTCAATTGAGATTACCTCCAATTACCGGCAAATATTTGGCTACAAATGAGACCATTCAAACAATCTGCCCTTATTCACAAGTCTTTTCAAGGATCAGAAAGACTCTCTCATTAGACAAGATCTAATTCTTGAAATTAAATGAAAAGATGCATTGCCTGAACCTATATTGTGTTTCCTTAAAAGAATTAAAATAGCAAAGACATATTCTACCAGAGCTAAAGTACACATAAGGAACTTCATATGCTTCACATTGCCCATAAGTGGGTAAATACACAGTTCTGGATGCCTCATCGCCCTAGAGATTTGGAGTTGGGAAATACATTTTCATCTTAGTACTATATGACATGCTCTTTAGTAATACCGGATAATGTGGTGCTCATTGATGCCATCTTGTTGTAATCAGCCTTAAATGTGCATACATTAATCAACTAATCATCTTGAATACCCCCTTTTTATTGCTTTGGTAAAGATTTTTTCAATTACTTAATAAAACAGTTCTTTTAGAATAATTTGAAATATACCGCTTTTCTTAATTAAGTTAAAAACAACTGGGAAAAGGAAAATGACCTTTTACTGATGCCAAAATGAATATGGCAGTCAATATGTTAAGATTTTTCCAAATTGTAGAATTTTGTAAAACTAATATTATTGTCTAGCTTTATGGGTTACTAAACTATTTCATATGAGTTCATAAATTAATAAAATCTTTAATGATAGGGTGATTATTTTCACCTAACTTGTAAAATTCTTTTAATATTATTTTCTCACATTTGACAATTGAGCTGAGACAGTTTCCACATATATAGATTTATACACAGAGGCATGTATGTATATTTGAAAGCATGTACTTGAAATACATATATTTCTTCACTATACATATTTAATAGAGTATCTATTGCTTCATTACATTAGATATACAAGGAAAAAGAAAGTATTATAACAAGTCAAGTTAGAATAGAAGTCAGTATATAGAAATGCACACCATCAAGGTTGGTACCTATTGGAAAAAAGACTGAGTAATAAATTCTGTGTCCCCTAATACAGAACATAGAGAGACTATATTTCAGTCTTATATTATTGATGATGCCTAAACCCATAAACACTGACTTGGACAAGAACCTGTATCTGTAGTTCAAAAATAAAAAGAACTCTTAAAGAATACCAACATTTAAGATAATAGGTTTGTATAGTAAGATCACCGAGAACCACCTGAAAATATTTTAGAAAACATAATAGTGAATTGGTTGATAATTTTATTGACACAAGAGTTAAAATTCATATGAAAAGAGCATATTTAAAATAGCAATGGTTAACAGTTCAAAACAGTTTTGATGAGGATTTTGAGAAAGAGGTACTTATTCACTATTGATGGAAGTGCAATTTTGTTATAAATGTTTTGCTAATTTTGAAATCTCTCAAGAGTAAAAATACAGAAATCATTTGACTCAGTAAGTTAACTTTTAAAATGTGTCCAATATGCATGTAATAAAAGATACATCTACAATATCAATATCTATTTTTCACAGCCTTGTAACAATAACAAAAAAAATCCATTTAAAAGTTCATTTATTGGGGAGAGCTTAAATAAAGTATAAAATTTATATGATGATACAATGAATAAGATAAAGCCATAAAAAACATTACACACACACACACACACACAAACACCACACTCACACATGTACCTAATGATCCCTTCCTGAAAAACGCATACAAAGTGGTTCTTCATCTTGCAGTTTCCACAAAACAAGATATTTTGGCAACTGTTCCATATGAATATTCATAGTATTTCCATATGTGTAAGCTTATATATGCATATCTATATATATCTATATATTTGTGTCGTTCATATGCATATAAATATATACACACATCATTGCTGAAACACATGCCCACATCTAATATCTGGAAAGATGCAAAGGAATTTTTAAATCCTTTCCTCTAGAGACATAGGTAGGAGCTTGGCATAGTAGGGAAAATAAATTTCATTACATACTTTTACTTCTGCTCTTGGAAATTTTTATATTACTGTGTTATTATGTAAATGAAAAAAGAATTTTAATATATTAATTAAATATACATGTCTAATTACAATTCTACACTATATAATTTTTTTTTAAAAATGTTCTTAAAGCAAAAGTTTCCTTTAAGATTACCTTCTTAAAATGAAATGTCCTATCAATTTAAATCCAAAATAGATGAAGTACTTGGCAAGAGATAGAATGCAGCATAGCATTATGAAAAACTGAATTTCAATGTCTAGAAATTGATTTGATCACAAATGCAATTTCAATCAACATGCATTTTATGCAAACACTGCCTATATAATGCATCTGATAATGTTAAAGTTTTTCGTTATCCAGGTATTTGATTTTGTTTCACAGACAAATCTCAATTTTCTCTGACTAAAATAAACTATTTACAAGGGTCTTAAAGATACCAATTAACACTATGTGTGAGGCACAAGAGGAAAGTGAATTCTTTTATTCCAGTATTACACTGGAAACCATTTTACTGACTAACCTTGCACACATTTCATGGTCTGGCCAATAGTTGCTCAATGACTCAAGTGTGAATGATAATAAAGGAATGAGCAGGAAATCAAGGAAACAACTCTGAGTCACTACAAATTATTTTGCTACAATTTTCAAAAATGTATTTATAAATCTTTTTTTTTTTTAACCTTGTGACACAATACTGTTGTAAAAACTCAGTAGAAAAATAATTCTACAACAGAAGAATAAAAACCAAACGTAAATTTGGACTGAATCATTTCTATGGAACCATTTTCTAAGAGACGATGGAAAAGCATTTGGTTTATAAACTGACCACAGTTTGAGTTATAGAACCATGTGACTAAATTCTTCATCTTCTCCCACTCTCTTGCCTACTGTCACCATTGAGCAAAAACAACAGAAACATAGCTTTGAGGGAATGCAAGTTGGCAATCTCGCGACAAACCTTTACTGAAGTACCTGATACCATATACAGAACCAGGAGTGTTCCTAAATGCACTTCTGATAAAATATCGTACTGTTTCTATTTTTATATTTATAACAAAGTGATACAAAATTTTTAAAGTTTAGAAAATAAAAGTATATATAAAGATGGAAGTTCTCCTTTAAAATCTACCCCAATCCCATACTGCATCCTAAAGAGTCTTACTATTAACAATTTGGCATATACCCTTCCAGATCCTCATGTATACATAAACAGAGAGAGCCCATTTTCATATGTGTAGTCACTATTTCTCATGAATATATACTTCTTTGTACCAGTTTACCTAGAAGGCCAGCCCACTGTATGTACCTAAAGACATTTTATTTTGTTTCTCTTTTTTTCTTCCCCATAATGGCTAGAAAAAAATAGAATCTACCCCTTCAAATTGCTGAGGACTCCAGAATATTTTTTATAACTTGGTTGATTTTCCCTTATTCAGTATCATTGAAAATCACTTCCCTAATAAATGTATTTTCTGATTTTGGAATCAGTGAGTACTTTATCTTTCTTTATCAATCTGAAGAGAGTAATGGTCTCTATCACTTAAATTTTTGAAATTTGACTTCTGAAGCTGAAATATATAAGTTGCTTTTCTTTCAGTCCTTTGCAGCGACAATAATTTAATGTGATTTTTCATTTTTTATTAACATATAAATGTAAATGATAGTGCACCCTCAAAGTAATGTATCTGCGATTACACAAACATTTCCAAACTACTGCCATTGTTTAAACCCTTCCATCTCTGGGAAAACAGCATTAGAGCACTGATGGTCTCATTAAATGTCAATACAAATCCTTCAGAGAGGCATAAACTGATTTTCAGGTAGGTTGAATAACTTTCCAAGTACAGGCGTACCTCATTTTACTGCCCTTCACCGGAATGTGGGTCTCAGATATTTCTGCTTTTTATTATTATTTAACTGAAGGCTTGTGGCAGCTCTGACTCAAGCCAGTCTATTGGCTCCATTTTTCGAACAGCATGTGCTCACTTTGTGCCTGTGTCTCATTTTGGTAATTCTTGCAATATTTCAAACGTTTTCATTATCTTTACATCTGTTCGGGTGATCTGTGCTCAGTGATCTTTGATGTTGCTATTGGAATTGTTTTGAGGTGCCGAGACTAGTGCCCATAAAAGACTGTGAACTTAATCGACAAGCGTTGTGTGTGTTCTGACTGGCTGTTTCCCGTCTCTCCCCCTCTTCTCAGGCTTCCCTATTACCTGAGACACAACAATATTGAAATTAGGCCAAGTAATAACCCTACAACGGCCTCCAAGTGTTGAAGTGAAACAAAGAGTAGCATGTCTCTCACTAAATCAAAAGCTAGAAATGATTAAGCTTAGCGAGGAACTCATGTCAAAAGCCCAGACTGGCGGAAAGCCAGGCCTCTTGCATCAGTTATCAAAGTTGTAAATGTAAAGGAAATGTTCTTGAGCAAATTAAAAGCACTCCTCCAGTGAACACACAAATGATAGAAAGAGAAACAGCCTTATCTTATCGCTGATATGGAGAAAGTTTTAGTGGTCTGGAAGGAAGATCAAGCCAGCCACAACATTCCATTAAGCCAAAGCCTAATCCAGAATAAGGCTCTAGCTCTCTTCAATTTTATGAAGACAGAGAGATAAGGAAGCTGCAGAAGAAAAGTTTTAAGCGAGCAGAGGTTGGTTCATAACGTTTAAGGAAAGAAGTCATCTTCATAAGATAAAAGTATAAGGTGAAGCACACTGTTGAGACCTACTGCTCAGAAAAAGATATTGTAAAAGATATTACTGATTATTGACAAAGCACCTGGACAACCAAGAGCTCTGATGGAAATCTACAAAGAGAGGAATGTTGTTTTCCAGCCTGCAAACACAGCTTCCATTCGGCAGCCCATGGACCAAGGACTTATTTCAAATTTCAAGTCTTATTATTTAAGAAATATATTTCATAATGCTAAATCTGTCATAAATAATGATTCCTCTGGTGGATCTGGGCAAAGTAAATAGAAAACTTCTGGAAAGGATTCACTATTCTAGATGCCATTGAGAACATTTGTGATTCATGGGAGGCGGTCAAAATATCAATACAAACAGGAGTTTGGAAGAAGTTGATTCCAACCCTCATAGTTGACTTTGAGGGGTCCAAGACTTTAGAGGAGGAAGTAACTGCAAATGTGGTGGGAAATAGCAAGAGAACTAGAACTATAAGCAGAGCCTGAAAATGCGACTGAACTGCTGCGATCTTATGGAAAAAATTTGAACACATGAGGATTTCCTTCTTAGGGATGAGCACAGAAAGTGATTTCTTGAGATGGATCTACTCCTGGTGAAGATGCTGTGAGCACTGTTGAAATGCAACAAAGGGTTTAGAATACTCCATAAGGTGAGTTGGTAAAGCATGGGAAGTGATTGATAATATCGATTCCAATTTTGAAAGAAGTTCTACTGTAGTGCAGTCAGACAACATCGCATGCTACAGAGAAATATTCCACAGAAGGAAGAGTCAACTGATGTGGCAAACTTCATTACCGTCTTATTTTAAGAAACGGTCACAGCCACCCCAAACTTCAGCAACCTCCATCCTGATCAATCAGCAGCCGTCAACAAAGAGGCAAGACCCTCCTCCAGCAAAAAAACTCACTGAAGGTTCAGATGGTCATTAGCTTTTGTTAGCTAAAAATATTTTTTAATTAAGGTATGAACATGTGTTTTTGTTTTTTTTTTGGCATAATGCTTTTGCACACTTAATAGAATACATCACAGTGTAAACATAAACTTTATCTGCACTGGGACATCAAAAGAATGGTGTGACTCACTTTACTGTGGTATTGACTTTGTTGTGATGGTCTGAGCTGGACCCACAATATTTCCAAGGCATGTCTGCATCACAGAAGGCAGAGGTATCAGAGTTGAGAGTGATGCCCAATTAGGAGCATTTTCTAAATCTGTGGGAGCATTTCTGGTTGTCACAATAATTGGGGAATTGTCAATGGCATGTTGAGGGTGTGCAACAGTAATGCTAGATAGGCATTCAAGACTGCCCTGTCAGCTGCATGGCCCAAGTGACCACTGGACATTGATGGGGTGAAAGGGCAGCTCGTAATCAGCCAAGGCTAGACTTATTTACTATAGGAAAATAAAGAATTATTGCAAGGTTTTAATGTGTACGGAATTTTCTAGAAATGAGATAACTATGCAGAAGAAGAAATGATATTTTCTTTTGATGAAAACCTTACCAAAGATTGTAAAACATTATGAAAATCAACATCACTAATGAAAATACCACTTGTGGTACTAAAATCACTACCCACATAACTCACATGTAGTCTGTATTTGTAACTGTTCTATTTATGGTAATTCTCTATCAGGGCAATCAACAGCATTCAGCCTTCCTCCTGCAGTGTTGCCCAAGTAGGAGCTTACTAAAATGCACACGTTTATATATGTAGCTGGGCTATATTATTGTTTAAATAATATATATTATATTATCTGTAAATTTCACTTCAAGATAGTAAACGAGCAATAGAAACTCTTTAAAGATGGGCATAAAAAGAGAGGTGATGGTTGAGAATAACAGATATAAGTGTAAAATTCCATGTTTTTGGACTCTGAATCTCATGCTTTTTTAAAGTTTTGGTTCTACTTTAAAATATAAGATTATTGGGAAAGAATCAGAGCTGTCATTTACCTGTACTTATTGTATAAAAAGGACTGTATGAAGTGATAGCCATTATAACAATGGTATCTTACTTTTCCATTTAAATTTTAGAATGCTGATGATGCACTTTGTCCAATACATTTAGTTTCTGTCTTAACACTTATCAGGTGCTGGGCATAGACTAAGTGTTCAATATGTAGTTGCATTTTATATGCGATTTAAGAATGGTTAACATGTAGTTATTAACATAATTTTTTTTTTTTTTTGCAAAACCTTTGCTCTTACTTGAAAATAAACGTAATTGCTTTTAAACAAATTCTACTGTCAATATGCATACATACTTGCCTTCATCAAAATGGTGAAACTTTATTTTATAATGAAGGCAACAAAACACTATTGAAGAAAGTCTCAATAATAAAACAATAATTATTCATTAGAACTGCTGCATACCAGGCAACATAATAGTCAATATTCTTCCTATAATCAAGGCCCAGTTTAACAACACTGAATTTTAAGATGTAATCACGGATGCATCATTTTACTTTATCTAGTTGTTTCTGTTATGTTGGCACAATAGTATACCATATCACAATAGAAAGCACAGTGCAGTGTGGCTAAAATGAGGGGAATTTCATATTGAGACTTGCCATAAGCTTTTAGGTAATACAAAGATCTATTGGAACAGCTATGAAATTCCTGCAGTTAATGATATAGCAATTCTATCATTTGCAAAAAAAAAAAAAAAAAAAAAAAATGCAATTCCAAACTATGGTCTCATGGCCATCAGTGAAACATGATCCAAATTATGGAGAGAGTTTTCTCAAACTATAACCATGACTGCTCACAACAATAACAAGAAGGACAAAAGCCCTAGAAAATGGCAACATGTAAAACAAGAAGGATTAGAATAAATTTAGAAAAAAATTCTTAGAAGAAATAAATGGTGGATTAAAAAAAATTTCCATGGTAAAAAATACCACAAATAAAAATGAGTCAGACAGTTCAAAGGATTCACTGGGCAAGAAAAAAACAGGCAACTCCAGGATCAATTTTGTGATAAATTTCAGAAAAAAATTATTAAAAAATATTCCTCCAAATCTGGAATTCTTGAAAAGTTGGCAAATATTAATTTTTTCATCCATCACTAAGCTATGCAATATTGGGAAAGAGACAAAATAGGTGCAAACTCTGTGCCTAGAGAAATTTACATCTTACCATGGCCGGCAAGATGAATACCCCTGAAACAAAGAGAGTTCAGTGTGACATGGTATAAAAGTCTACTGGTTTAATGGTATAAAATATTGTAGAATTCAGAAATAGATTCAAGCAGAGCAGAGCAGAGCGGGCATGCAAAATATGACCTAAAGAAAGTGTGACCTGAATAGAATATGCAAGAAAAATAGGACATGCATAAACAGCTGGTTTCCAGGCCCACCCCCCTGTAAAATAAAAATATGTGGCCATTTCATGAAACACAGCCTGCCATTACCTCCACTGCATAATGCTCAAATCCTCTTCTTCTCAACATCTACAAGTAAATGCTGTTTTCCATTTAATTTCACATGCTTTAGAAATTTACTCTCAAATTTTAAATTTGCATTAAAAATGTTTTAAATTAAACATTTCTCATTCTCCAGTTAACTTTACGTAGGTTTTACCAAAATACTCTCAGTGCATAGCATATCTGAGGTCCTCAACAATTGTTTGTTGAAACAATGGATGGATGAATAAATTAGTATAAACAGTTCTTGCTCATTATAGAAGGAAAATGTTTAAACTTTTTTCCCCAAAAGATTAGCACATATTTAGACATATAAGGTAATTTGTATGTCTTCAAAACATCAACATTTTGGGTAGAGGATAAACTTGTTCCCAACTCTGGTGACAATCATTACACATATCCTAAAGAAGAGAAAGAGAATCCAAGCGTTAGGTTTAAGGTTCCAAACCCAAATCTCTTTTCTCACGGTCTATTCCCTTTAACACACTTTATGTGGAATGAGACTATCCTGTGAATATAATAATGTCTTGTGACGTCTGAACCACCTGGAGCATCTATTAAGAAAAACAGAATGCTTTTAGAAAAAAGTGCTAAATTAAATACCACTTGCTGCCACGTGGAAAGCATGCCTGATCAGGGAACAGGAGAGCATGGCTTACTGCCAAGTTAGCCCCCTCCTCAGTTTTGTTTCGATGAGTAGCTGCTATTCTGGACTTCATATGCAAAATGTTTGGAAGTTTCCTTCCAGTCAGTGCAACTCTATTTATTTTCTAAATTAGGTCTTGGATGTGATTAATTGCACCGATGACTTTCCCTTTCCTTCATTTGTCACTTACATGAGAATCTCTTTTTAAAATAAATAGAATGATAAGGAACTAAAATTGTCATTAGTTAAGTGAGACAATAAGAATTGAATTTCAGTGAACCATCAAAACTTGTTTTGTCATCTTTGCTCCTATTTACATTTGGTTAGAATTAATGTCTTCAATGTGGATAGTCAGTGCATCTCACATTTTCTTATGCACGTATTAAATATTTATCAAATATCTATTTTATACAAGTAGCATGGTTCAGTGAGGTAAGTATGAGTGTTAAAATCAGACAGACTTGTTTTTACATCTTATCTCTGTCATAGGGCAACAAGCAAGTCTTTTAAATGATGATGATCCATTAACTACAAACTAATGGAAAAACAAGCTAACATATTAAAAAACACCCAACCTGTGTTCAGCATCTCTACATGAAGTAACAGCAAATAACGCAGGCCAAAAATTATAAACGGAATAAGTAGAGATAAGCCTTATGGGAGCTTGAGGGAGAAAAATTATTGCACTTTTCAGAATAAGAGCTTCATGGAGCAAGAAATGCTGGATCCAGCCCTAAAATATGGATAATTTTCGAAAAATAACGTGTGTGAAAACTTCCTGAGCAAAGCAGATGAGCAGTAAAGTGCTTCTATGGTATATTTTTACGGACAAGTCTACGCATCTGTGAAAACGAGAACAATCGGACCTAACTCCTAAGGGCTTTGTGAGACATAAATCAGTTAATGACCACTAAATACCGAGCAGTCTGCACAATCGGTCAATAAATGCTATATATAATTACTATTATCATTAATAACAATATAATTGCTATTGCTATGAAATAATGATAACACGGAGTCGGGGACACTCTAAACATAGCTGCATGAAAGGAATCGATGGTTAGGGTGAGGTATGAGAGCCCTGTAGGATGTCATGTATGTGTTTTGTAAGGTCACAACTATTACTATACACTTATTGTTCATGTATGTTTAAGAGAGATACTTCAATAAATTTTTAAAAATTTAAAAAAAAAACTGTCGTGGAAATATTTATCTGTCTGATTTTCCTGCTGTGACGAAGAACATATCATTCCAGCTAATCCAGGGTACTCATGACAACCCCATTCTCTCCATTGCAAACAATGGCCAGGCTCCAGGTCTCCAGGTCCCTCCAAGGTAACTCCTCATTCACTTGTCCTCATTTTGACTTGTCCTCTCCAAGTCAAAAGGGTGTGCTCCTTCTCATCCACACCCAGCTCCCACCGAGGGTGCAGGGTGGAGTAATATCCAGAAAGGCATCCGTGAAACCGGAACACCTGTCCTTCTGACCCAGGCGATCTGGTCTGTTAGAAAGGACTGAGTTGTGCTGAGCTATTTGCAATTTGATTCTAAAATTCCAACTACAGCAAATGAGAAAAAATGCTTTTGGAGATTCGGGATCAGGTTCAGAATCAGTGAGGCAAATGTAAATAGAGGCTCTTGTTAAAGAGGGAAATTTCAGAGTATCAGTTGCTGGAATTTGAATAATCCAAAATTTATGGATATCTTTTAGATGCTACAAAGGTGGGAGGTACTTATTACTTTTGAGGAATTCTATAGATGAATTTATGGCTAACTTATTGATTAACTTATAAAATAAGTCATATTTCCCTGGTGGTAATGAGATGTTATTTTCATTCTCTTGCATCTGATTTCAAAGTGTTAAAATGAAAATTTGTGCCCACAC
Source organism: Tolypeutes matacus (assembly GCA_026826555.1). Classification (NCBI taxonomy): domain Eukaryota; kingdom Metazoa; phylum Chordata; class Mammalia; order Cingulata; family Chlamyphoridae; genus Tolypeutes; species Tolypeutes matacus. Next base: position 2,672,957 of record JAKSZT010054462.1, on the reverse strand, counting down.
TTAAATTAATGCATATTTATGTACTCACATAGAAATGCATATTTAATATGTCATTTCTATGAAATGAGACAGTGAAACTATCTGTTTGGATAATAGATATTATATATCTTTTTTATGCTCAGAATCCTGATTAAGACTACTTTCTCATTGTATGTGATTTTTCACTCATGCACTTTCTAGCTACATGTTTTAGCTAGCACACATTTCATTCTTTCAGTCAAATTTGCCTCATTGGATCAAACATTTTCTGTATATTTCAGAATATATAAAGTCTCTTCCTTAAAATCTTGTTTTTGAAAGGCTAAACAATTCTATACTTTTGAATCACATTTCCCTAATATTATTTCTTATTGTACCAAATATTCTTTCAAATTTTATACTCTCCAGTGACTTACTTAAGAAAGCAAAAGTCTGTTTTAATAGTCAATTTTATACTTAATTACTTTTGTTTCATATGGGTAGCTTACGTGATATAAGTATTTTCAATGAATTGAAATTACATGAGGGTATTCAAGTTCTTCACTAAAGAAATGTATCTTCACAGTTGAATTTGGCATGGTATCTACCCATACAAACCTCGAATTATTGAAGCCATTATAAAATATTTTATTGTTGTCTTCTCCATTACAACTGGAATGAATTTCTATTTGGAGATATAGCATTGCATGTTATATCCAAAAACAGAATGTTCTGAGAATCCACATTAAGAAAATATACCAATGTATACAAAATAGTTTATTGATATAAGGAAACTTTATTTCATGGCCTACTTTTAGTTATTAACCTATTCAGCCAAGCACAGAGCCCCTGGGCAGGTGTAGGGCACGAAGAGAAAAAAATGAGTTGTGGGGACAAAGATAAAACATGGACAGTAAGACCACAGAAAGAAAATGCCACTGGATATCGAGACAGGTGAAAGTATAGAAATATCTCAATTCATCCTTCCCGGCAATACCTCAGAGCCTGACACAGGTCAAGGAAAGGAGGATCTTACAAAAAATTTGAGGTAAAAGTTTCCCACCAGGATAATATGCTCAAGGCTCACTGTAAAAAACAAATTTTGATATTACTGTTCACCTGATTTTTGGACTGGAATCCATACCTTATGTAAGAGGTCTAAGAAGAAACTAACAGTTTCATTTTTTTCAGCAAACATCTGTTGTTAATATACCTTCAGAACAAAAGATCCTGGAAAGAGGCACCTAATAAAGGAACAGGAGGCAAGAGATTTAATGATAGTAAGGGGTTGTATAGGAAGGGAATATGCAGCAGCTCAAAAGAGCTTTTACCTCTTTCAAATCTGGAAACCACACCATATTTAAAACAAATTTGTTTCAATTGTAATCTTACAATTAAAACAGAATATATAAGGCAAAATTTTAATTAAATAGAATTTTATTACATATTAAGTCTCAATCTGGGCAAGAACAAACATACAGATACAAGATAAGTTTCCTGACCTCCAGGTCTAGACCTCTGTAGCAGATTAGACATAAGCACGAATAAAAATTTGAGGCAGTGCATGATAACTTTTATAATGGTGTTCTATTCAAAATACCATAAAAGTTTAGAGAAAAGAAAAAGCTTTCTTAACTTCTTGACTGAATGTGAAAGGAAACATGAAGGAGGTGGCATTTTATCTCCAGGGATGTGTAAAATTATATAGTCAGACTCGGTAAACAAAACCCTTCAATCTACGATCTGAACGCTCCTTAGAGAGGCTCTAATCCAAATCCCTTGCTTTGCAGATAAGAAAACAAAGTAGCACTACAAATATCAGTCTCTGCCAGCAGAAAATATTTTCCTGTAATACTTTATATTTCACTAAGCTTGTTTAAAGGAGAAGGGCTTTAAAACTGGAAGGACTGTTTTTAAACTCCTGTGACTTCTTGTTTGAGGAGCTGCACCCACAGTAATGGAATGAGAATTAACTCTGGAAATTAAGGTTCAGAAGACTTTCTTAAGTTTTGCATACATTTTAAGAGTTAAGAAAGGAGAAGAAAAGAAGGGGACACTGGAGAAATCACAGCATTTCTGATTTGAATGGTGAAGATAAAATGTACAAGCAGAGAATACTCGACTACTCTGCAATTTGGTTTTCAGTAACCCCATGTCTGTGGATTATGAAGACAATAACCAAACCCACAAATGTTACCTTACAGATAAATGAGATCGTACCAAAGAAGTACTTTGTAAATCCTCAGTAGGGGCATATGACATAATAAAAAAGGCATAGTTCAGTGTATCTGCACAAGGTTTTCTGACACTACGCACCTAAGGGGAGCTGTCCAAGGGAGCATTGTGCTCCTTTTTCTCTATATCCCCTCAATCTGCTCCTGATCCCCTCACTCTCTTCTGCCAATCTCTGCCACTTGTATCAACTTAAAAGGAGCATAAAACTGTAATAATGTCTGTCTTTCAAATTTTGTTCATCTTCGTTAATGTGAAATGCCCAGAAATTCCAATTTAATATACTATCTCCAAATATAGTTACAATACAAAAGGGAAGTTATTTTTATTCACCAATCTGGGAGGTTTCTGAATAAAGAGCATTCTTCAGTGTCTGAGTTTAACATGTGTCAACATATTCCACTGGGATACTTTCCCACTTTCACTAACTCTGTGATCTAGATGGGTAAAAAACTTCACTTTGAATTTTTTTTTTCCTTGAATTAATCAGCTAGACATTAGCATATAGAAACCTAATTTTTTAATTTCTTCAGACCGACATATAATTCTACTTATAGCATTTTAATCATGTAAATGTTTACCTATTTATATCTGTGACATTATCCCTTTTATGTATTTTATAATTTGAAAGCCAAGGTATCATTAAACTTATCAAAGTGGTAATTGGGAAAATAATTTATCCATGTAATTTGATATTTGGATTCCATCACCCACATATATTCACTTCTTGATTTGTTCTCTTAATGTAAAAGGTAATATATATATCTTTTTTGACATCCGTAAAGCTTATTTCATCTGAATTTCAGTTTTGAGTTTTTCTCATTGACATACTGACAACCTTGCTTATGAGTTTTAAATATTTTCATCTACAAATGACAAAAGGGTATAAAAACTAAATGGTGGTACAATGTGAAGGATAATTTTTCTTTCATCTTTCTGCTATGTCTCCAATTTTCTTATTTATCCAGGAAACACACACATACACATATATTCCATCTATATAATTTAAAAGTCACAGATAAATTACTGGTTTCCTTTTTTTCTCTGCTAGATCCTAAGCCATAAATGGATTTTAGTCAATATTATTTATTATCTGTGTACATTTTGTCTCACTCATGGTTCTTGACTAAAACGAAAGCAGTAAGGATACTGCAAATCTCCTTTTAAAGATGTTGAATAGTTTATGTGGTCTTTATGAAAAAGAAAGTGAAATAATTCCACAAGCTAATGAAGTCTATTCAGACCTTGTAAATATTTTGCAATATAGATGGCTCAAATATAACTAGACCCTTTCACAATGTAGTTTTACTTCCATTTTCTCAGGAGTTTTAAGATGTCTATTGAGAAAATATGCCATTTCATGCTGAGGTTGAAATTATTGAGAAAGAAAAACAGAAACGTTTATCCAGAAAGGAAGAAATGGAGGGGAAACCTTATAAAGGAGCATCAGTCTAATTGATTTAACACCCTCCTTCCTTTTTTCAGAATGATTCAAATGCATTATAAAACAAGATGCAATGTGGATATGTTTAAAATAGGTGTATATAAGGTCACAAAATTTTCCAATTTTATTTATAATTATATTATTATAATTGGATTATTATTGAGTACAATACAAACTGAGTTAAGTGTGATGTTCTTTCCTTAGGCTGTGTCTGTAAGTTACAGGGAATTGTATCATAGCTGGCTCATCGAATCATTTAACTATTCTCATAATAGAAGACCATCGATATTCATTGCTGTAGCCAGAATATATCTTGGAGCAATCTGCATCAATCATCGAGATAATGGAAATGAGAGAGATGGGAGGAGTGGAGGTCAGAAAAATAGGGAAAATAGGAAGAGCGAGAGCGAGAGCGAGAGCGAGAGAGAGAGAGAGAGAGAGAGAGAGAGAGGAAGAGGGAGAAGAAGAGAGAGATAAAGAAGTGCTAAATGCTTTGAGCAGCTATATTTGGGCAATGTCCTGTCAAGCTTCATCCTCCTGCTACATTTCCCAACTCAGTAAATGATTTCATCATCCACCCAGTTTCTGTAGTTAGAAATTTCAACCTCCATAACATATGTAAAAAACTTGGGCACAATGCCCAAGAGATAAAGGACACTCGATATTGGTTGTTTCTTCACCTCCGGTTTGGATGCAAATTCTCCCTTCAATTAACACCCACCTGTCCATCTCCATGTGACTGCACTGTTTCAGTTGAGAACTCCTGCCTCCTGCCTCTCCTCTCTAATTAATCCTCTGCAACAACACCTCATAATCAACCGTTTTCCAAATCATGAACCAAACAATAGGTTACAGTGAAATAGAACAAGACAGCAATTAAGAAATATTGAGTAACTATATATAAGGAAAACCAAGATTAAAGAGGAAAAGACAATGTCTATCCTTCAGGAGCATAACATCCAGTAGAAAGCAGAAAATCTCTTCACAAAGTTGAAGCAGTTTTGTATTTTCATTTTGTTTTCCTTTAAAACACATAAATACATTCTACATGTGGATAGGCATGGGGAACCAAGAGAAAGGATTGCTTCTGTTTGGGAGGGTCAAGGAAGAATTCATAAAGGCAATGTCAGTAAGTTGATCCTAAAGTACCTTGGTTAGAAGTTTGTTGCATAATATCAGTGGGCTATCGAAGGAACAAATTCCTGGCAGAGGCAATTTCCTAAGGAAAGATTTAAACAGATTTAGTTTCTTTCCTGTTTAAAACTGGAATAAACATGGGTCTTCAAAATTAATATTTGACTTAAAATTTCTATATAACTAACATTTTCCAACTATGTTGTGCCAATATAAAAATAAACATAAAAGATCATGGAGAGGTGACAACCAGGCGGCAGAGTAAGGAGCTCCTATACTCAGCTCATGCTACAGGGCAGTTAGTCATCACCCAGAGCTATCTAAAGCACCTGTTTGGGGGATCCAGGGGACCAGAAGGGCATCCTGCAACATCCTTGAAAGAATGGAAGGAGAAGACTGCCCAAGTGCAGAGAAGATTCATGAGTAACACACTCCACGCCACACCAAAGAGGCTGGTGCCCATCCTCCGCTGGTAGCACAAGCCACTCTGGTAGCTATTCCATGGCTGGAATTGGAAGCTCCATTCCCCACAAACGGGGAGAAATTGACGGTTGGGCACCAACTTCAGCTACTGATTAGTAAATTCAGCTGACTAAAGTATAATCCTAAGAACAGCTAAAGGTTGAATCTGTCCAAGTTGGAAAGAGGCCGGTAGCTGCCATTTTAACTCAACCCCCGGCATGAGGGGAAGTGGGGCTGATTGAAAATCACAGTGACGGTAGGGACTGGCTTCTTTCTACCCAGATGTTGCAGCTGTAGCCTAAGCCCCAACTCTACCTCCAGCAGGGAGGAAGCTGGGGGGAGCATGCACCAGCCTCTCTGGGAAACTGCAGGTACATTTGCTGGCACAGACTGAATAGTCAGATGTCTACCTGGGCAACTGTAGTTATTTTGGAGCCACACAGCATAGATCACTGCCCACACATGCAGCTCCATCACCGCCCCAGACAGGGGAAGAAGGGGTGTGAAGCTTCATCAGTCTCTCTGGGCAACTAGAGTCTAGGCCTGCATGACTTGGATTATAACACACAGCTCCCTAGTCCTGGCAAAAGAGAAAGGTGGGAGAAGCTTCATTGGTCCCTGGGGCAATGCAGGCAACTTGAGCCTCCACAGCTTACAGCACCAACTACATCCTCTGCTCGTACTACACAACTAGCAAGGGAGAAAGGGCAAGAAAGCCCTAAACTAAAGAGAGAAACTGTACCCAGAAGAAATACATCTAGTAAGCCAGATGCCAAGACATCAAAAAAAATTATAATCCATACCAAGAAATAGGAAAATATGGATCAGTTAAAGGAACAGGATAAGCCTCAAGATGACATAAAGAAGTTGAGACAACTAATCATAGGTGTTCAAACAAATCTCCTTAATAAATTCAATGAGATAGTTAAAGAGATTAAAAATTTTAAGACATTGGATAAGCACAAAGAAGAATTTGAAAGCATACATAGAAAAACAGCAGATCTTATGGGAATGAAAGGTACAATGAATGAAATTAAAAATACACTGGAATCATATAACAGAAGATTTGAGGAGGCAGAAGAAACAATTGGTGAGCTTGAAGAAGTGGCCTCCAAAAGTGAACATACAAAAGAACAAATGAAGTAAAGATTGGAAAAAAATGAACAGTGTCTCAAGGAACTAAACAATAGCAAGAGACATGCAAACATACGTGTCATGGGTTTCCCAGAAGGAGAAGAGAAGGGAAAAGGGGCAGAAGGAATATTTGAAGAAATAATGGTAGAATATTTCCCAACCCTATTGAAGGACATAGATATCTGTGTCAAAGAAGCACAATATACCCCCATCCAAATAAATCCAAATAGACCAACTCCAAACACATACTAATCAGAGTGTCAAATGCCAAAGACAAAGAGAAAATTCTGAGAGCAGCAAAAGAAAAGCAATGCATAACATATAAGGGATACCCAAAAAGATTAAGTGTCGATTTCTCATCAGAAGCCATGGAGGCAAGAAGACAGTGGTATAATATATTTAAGATACAGCAAGAGAAAAACATCCAGCCAAAAATCTTATATCCGGCAAGATTCTCTTTCAAAAATGAGGGTGAGTTTAGAATATTCACAGATAAACAGAAACTGAGAAAGTTTATAACAAAGAGACCAGCCTTGCAGGAAATACTAAAGGATGTACTACAACCTGAAAAGACAAGACAGGAGAGGCTTGGAAGAGAGTCTAGAAATAAAGATTATATCAGTAAAAGTAAATAAAAGTGTAAAAAGATTGGGGAAAATAAAATATGACGGATGAAACCCAAAGGTCAAAATGGTTGAAATAAGAACTGCCTTAACAGTAATAACTGTTAATTGCATGGCAATGGATTAAACTCCCCAGTCAAAAGACACAGACTGGCAAAATGGATAAGAAAATATGAGCCATCTTTACGCTGTTTACAAAAGACTCACCTTAGACCCAAGGATACCAATAGACTGAAAGTGAAAGGCTGGAAAAAAGATATTCCATGCATTCAGTAACAAAAAAACAAACAAAAAAGGCCAGAGTGGCTATACTTATATCAGATGAAATGGACTTTAAAAGACACTAGTAATGCACAATCTGAGGATGAAGTCAGGAAAAAATTCCATTTCCAATAGCAACTAAAAGAATTAAATATTTAGGAATAAACTTAACCAAGGATTTAAAGCACTTATTCAGAAAACTATAATATATTGTTAAAAGCAATCAAAAAAGATCTAAATAATTGGAAGAACATTCCATGCTCATAGATTGGAAGACTATCATTAAGATGTCAATTCTACCCAAACTGATACACAGATTCAATGCAATCCCGATAAAAATTCCACCAGCATTTTTTAAATAAATGGAAAACACAACTAAAATTTTATTTGGAAGGATAAGGGGTCCCAAATAGCCAGAAACATCCCACTCTCAGACTTTAAATCATATTACTGAGCTACAGTGCAAAAACACCATGGTACTGGCATAAAGACAGACACATAGACCAATTGAACCAAATTGATAGTTCAGAAACAGACCTTTACATCTATGGTCAAGTGATTTTTGACTAGCCCGTATAACCCACCCAGCTCAGGCAGAACAGTCCATTCAACAAATGGTGCTGGGAGAAAGGAAGGGAAGGAAGGGGAGGAAGGGAAGGAAGGGAAGGAAGGGGAGGAAGGGAAGGAAGGGGAAGGAAGGGGAAGGAAGGGAAGGAAGGGGAGGAAGGGAAGGAAGGGGAGGAAGGGAAGGAAGGGAAGGAAGGGAAGGAAGGGAAGGAAGGGAAGGAAGGAAAGAGGACCCCTATGTTACACCTTATATAAAAGTTAACTCAAAATGTATCAAAAACCTATATTTAAAAGCAAGAACCATAAAGGTTCTTGAAGAAAATGGAGAACATCTTCAAGACATGATGGTGGATTCTTAAAGGCGATAGGAGGGCTGAGAGGGACTACTGATGATTACTGTATGTAGAAGTTTTAACTAACTTTACTGTAAAAGTGTAGAAATGTATAGAGTAGATGGTAACACATTATAATGAGTAACAACTGGTTTATAAATGGGAATGCGGCTGGAAAGGGTAGTCTAGGGATGTAAATGTCAATTGAAAGAAAGCTAGAGAATAATCGAGGGACTGAACAACACAATGAACCCAGAGGTGGATGAGAATTGTGGTTGATGGTACAGATGCAGAAGTGTCCTCAGTGAGCTACAGCAGATTATGACGATATTCTTTCATAATTTGTAACAAATGTCTCACAACAATACAAGGTGTTGGTGGTGAGTTGATATATGGGACCCCTGTATGATGTTATGCATGTTTGCTTTGTAAGCTCACAACTTTTACTATACACTTATACTTTATATATATTCTTGTATAAATGATAGAAAATAATAATAATAATAAAGGGGTGGGTTGGGGGGGAAATAGACCAAATATAAGATACTTTGGTTAGAATTAATATTTTGAGGATGCTTTTTCATCATTATTTAAAAATGTTTCACAACAATGCAAGGAATCGGTCGTAGGGTGAAGTATAAGAACCCTATATGATGTTATGTATGTTTGTTTTGTAAGTTCACAACTAATACCATGCACTTATTGTTTATGTATGTTTATGTATGAGCGATATACTTCAATAAATTAAAAATAAAATAAAAAGATCCTGGAGAAGAAAGGACCACTATAAGTGTACAAAAAGATCTAAAGTGATATATTTTATTTGGACACTAAATTTAGAGCTAAGTTTTCTGTTGACCAAGAGAAAAAGGGAAATATGAGCCAGAGGATGATTGTTCAGTTGATGAATCACAACTATTTATTTAAAGTATTTATTGAGCTTGTATTTTGGGGTCAGAAACATGGTGGTGAATAAAACATTCAGCATTGTCCCCCATGGAATTTATATTATAGTAGAGGAGACAGATATTAAACAAATGGATTTATGCCAAAAATTTCAGTTAGTGATAAAGGATTTAAAAATAAAAGGACTACGCATTAGGCAGAGGACCAAGCAAGTAGCAAAAAGGAGATTATTATTTTAGAGAATATGGTCAGAGAAGGGCTCTTCTGGAAGATGATATTTGAACAAATTTCCAAATGAGTTCATTGACAAAAATGAAATATCAGTTCTTCCAGACAAACTCTTTGTAAATGAAATCAAATTACAAAAAAAGGGCATCAAATGATCTGAGGAATGCTGTCACCAACAGGCCTGTAGTAGAAACTGCAAAGGCATTTTACAGGATAGAAACTTATCATAATTAGCTTTATTTCTTGGCTACATTATTTACTTTTTTATGCTTACACTTTCATACTCCATGTGGCTTTATTCTTTTCCACACTAAGTTGATATCTGTCAACAGATGAGTTATTTGATATTTTTTCATGAAATGTTGTCTTTCAGAAATCTGCCCTCTAATCAGGGAAGCCGACTCTGAAGAGTAAACGGCTGGAATAATCTCATCTAGTTTTTTCAACAATTTTGGACAGCACAGTATTTCCAATGTGCTTTGCAAAGCCACTTTTTCCATGTGTCTGGGAGATTTGCATTTGCCATGATTCTGCTTTATTTCTGATCACCTCACTAGGGACGGAGAGAGACAGAATCGAATGCTTGAGCTCCTCTTGCAGAAAGTGGCACCTTGCTCTCCTGCCTTCATCTGTGTGATATATCATTTCAGGGTTTCTGAACATCACTGAGATCATCTAAAGTAATCTCATTTTCAGTTTGGAACAAATTGCTTCTTATGGATGACTTGTCTTAACAACTGTATTTAGGTGACTTATTTTGACAGTTTTGACAGCATTGTCTATAAACAAATTCCACTAGAGGGTGAAAATAGAGTATTTGTAGACTTGTGGTCCCTTGGATTATTTTGGGGGACAGCATGTTACATCATAATTGCCAGTGAATAAGTCATTAATTCTTATTAGCATTACTCATTCTTACTAAAGTAGATCATTATGTTCTTGACTACAGCCTTACTTTTAGATCAGCATTTCAACAATTATAATGAATTGATTCTTTAGTTCCATCAATAAATTTTCATCAATATCAATAACATGAAACATCAGAAAACTGATAAAAGACATATTTAAAATAGTTATCTAAGGATACTCACAAAAATGAAAATTTCTTGTGAGTTAGGTTAAATGCAATATAAACCTTGTGCATATTCTTTAAAAATACAGTCTTAAATTTGATGACTAAGGAGAAAAAAATCAAGCTTTTGTTGTTGATAAACTTAAAGAAACTTAACCAATGATACACCTACAAATGAATATTTTACCTGTGTAAGGATGTTCATCTTTCAACATATCATCTGACAAAAATGTTCAATAAATTTTATTGGATTAATAACATAAATTTCCTCATTCCTGAGTATAAGGGGAAAGGGGAATTAAAGGCAAATTGAGATGTGAAAAGTGACATGGGAAAGCAGAGGGTGAAACAAATTAAACAGAGAAAAATACTATTGCTGTGGAAATAGCCTTTTTAATTTAGTTAAATAGCATTAATTTTTCAATTTAAGTAATTTCTTAGAGTTGCACAGATGGTTTCTCACAACCCTCTAAAGAATAAGATTTAGGAATAAATGTACAACAGATTACTAGTGATGTGCAAAAATATCATACTAGAACCATGGAGGGTGACAAACTATATAGAATGAAAAAAAAAAAGACAGAGAGAAGCCAGAAATGGTTCTGAATTCCTTGAGCATATGTGTTCTCACCACTCCTTGTTGTATGTGAGTCAAACATGGAGTATAAGCCCTTCTCCCACCTCCACCACCAACTTTTTAGCTCCACATACTACAAAATAATATGAATTTACACACCCACTGGTGACCCCCATCCTAGGAGGCCAGGAACTGTGTTTCCTGAGGTACAGGACATTAGTGCTAACATCAGGCCAGTCCTGGATAAAAAGAGACAGCTGGCCACCAGTTTGTATGTTTGTGTGTGCACAAGAACATTTGAAACAAAGGACTGATAAATTAAAAGTCAAACTTTCTTCAGCCCTTCCAGCCTGATAGCTCTGCAGTGTAACTATAGTCAGAAGCATATTTTAGGCAACACTTCTGGCTTAAAGCAAGGCTAAGAATGAGTTGTACAGCTTGGAGAAATGCAATTTTAATAACTTTTAAAGGTGTTTCTGTAGCCGCAAACACTCTTCTGTACTCCATACTCCACACCTGCATGTACAACAATCTATTGATTAAAACCACTTGGTTGTCACACAAGCCTTTCAAATTCATCATGTCCAAAACAAGGTTAATCAACCCACTACTACCCTGATCTGCTGCTATTTGGTACACATTTTAGTGAATAGTATTACCGTTTACCAAAATTCCTACTCTCCTACAAGATTCAGAGTACCACCAGATTCCACTCAATTCTACATTAAAAACTCCAAGTTTCTTTATCTCTATCCTAACCAGTTAGCAGCTTGCAGCTTCCTTGCAAGCTGCTAACTAGTTCCTTGCTTTCGGTAGGCTTCAAATGCACTTTCTCTTTCACTATTTCCATGGTCTTAAACACATTATCTTAGTTTGCCAGCCAGTAATTTGAGCAAATATGAATAAAAGAGCCCTAGTAAAGGTAATTATGTAATTATAAAGACAGTAAAAAAAATGCATATTTTATCTACTGTCTTCTCTTAGCTGACTTAAAATGCAAATGAATAAAACCATTTGTATTTCATTATATCATTGGACTTATAGCAATTAGAAATATATTTGACAATAACAACAAAATGGAGGTGGGTAGGTGCAAAGTTGTGTTGCAGTAAGGAAATGAAACCATATGGTAATTCAAATCCCCAAGAAAAATAAAGAAAAACAGAAATGATAAGTAAGAAGTTTAGCTAAACAAACTGTATAAATATATAGTTACTGTCCTTTATTTTCTCAACTTCATTAATAGATATCAAATTATATAAATAACTATATTATTGAGTTTGTAACATGTATAGTTGTGACATGTACAACAATGTTCCCATGAAAGAGGAAGAGGGAATCCAACTATACAAGTGTACACTTGCTATATCAAACGGGGATTAAATTTGAATTAGACTGCTATTTGGTTAAGATGAATATGGTAAGATTTCTTACAACCATGAAGAAAATAACACAAAATATACTATGAAAAAAAAATCATTAAAAGATCTAAACTGTTACATTAGAAAATATTCACTTAATGCAAAATAAAGCAGTAAGGAAGAATAGAAGAATAAAAAAATACCTAAGACAGAGAAAACAAAACAGTAAATGGCAGGCATAAATCCAACTGTATCATTCATAACATTAAAGATGAATGGAATAAATTAATCAATCAAATTACAAAGATTTTTAAATGGATTAAATAAGTAACAAAATCCAACTGTATGCTATTTACAGGATACATTCTGGAGATTCAAAATTACAAATAGGTTGAAAGTAAATGGATGGAAAAAGAACAGCAACCAAAAAAAGATGGAGTGGCAATAAAAATATTACAGAAAATGGACACTAAGCAAAAAAGGTTACTAAAGATAAGGAAGGATATCTTATAATAACAAAAGTCTCAATCCATTAAGAACATAAGGAAAATAAAACAATTATAAAAATATATGCATATAACAACAGAACTCGAAAATATATAAAAGAAAAGCTGACAGAACTGAAGGTGGAAATAGATAATTCAACAATAATTGTTGGAGATTATATACCCTGCTTTCAAGAATGGAAAGAAAAACTTGGCCAAAAATCAACAACAACAACAAAAATTGGAATCTTGAACAGCACTAAAAGCCAACTAGATTTAGGCATCTGTAGAATGCATCACACAAGAACAGTGGAATGGAAAAACCTAATCAAGATCAAGTTAAAAATAGGTGTTCCCTGATTAGAAGGTGTCCATCAAAAGGAAGTTGGGGTCTAACTTGATGTCGTGAGGCCGTATTGTTTTCAAAGGCTGTTAGGGTCATGAGTAGCAGTTTCTTCCTCATCTTCACTTTTTCACGACGTGCAATAGAAAATAGATTGCTCCATAGTAGTATGGACAAATGTACTGAGTGCTGGGATATGTGGTGAACAAGACAGAATATGTCTTCGCCCTCCTAGAGCTTACAATCTAGCAGCAGGTACTTGCTGAAGATGAGTTGCCCAGATCAGTACTAATGGAAGTGATTGATAGTTCCTCGTGCTAAGCTTCAAGGAGGAAGTGGGCAGGATGACATGAACCAGCGTGAAGAAAAGGGCAAAGACAAGTTGCCATCAAGGCCTGTATGGAAAGGTCCTCATTGAGGCCAGGCCAAGTCAAGCTCAGTAGGTAGAAACGGAACCTCCCAACACAATGGGACCTTGTATGATGAAGATGTATATTATGAAACTAGGCATGTGGTTGTGGGAGAGGATTCCTTCCCTGACTGTTACTTAGAATGCATAAAAGAGGGGAGTTTTCTCAAGCCATGATAGAAGAAAGAGGACTCATTTCTTTAGTCCTTGGACTACCTAAAAGAAGAATCGGAACAAGAGTTTTCTAAACAGGTTCTTGAAGGCAGCTCACTTCTTCAGTGTTCCTTGGAACACATGGAGGAAAAAAAAAAGTTAAAACAGGAGCTTCCTCAACAGATCATTGGAGAGATTTACCTTCTCGAAAATTCTGAGTACATGAACTAGAGAGAAGTTTCCTCCTAGAGGAACATCTAGTGTTAACTTATCAGATCCCAAACAGCTGGCAGAGTTTCCTGAAAAGAAGCCAATAGAAAATAAAGAATATGATGCTCCAGAAACAATTTGTCTTCCCAGTGGATAAACAAGAAAGCTGAAGCATAGAACTGCCCCAAGAGAGCATGTTCTCTTACATGGTCACTGAGATCCCACATGTGCAGAATGTGGGAAAGCTTTCATTTAGAGCTGAAAATTAAAAAGACATTTTCTGGTTCATATTGGGAGAGAAGCCCTTTCGGTGTACTTTTGACGCACGTGGAAAATGCTTTTCCCTGGATTTCAATCTACATACGCATGTATGGATCCACACTGGAGAGATACAGTTCATGTGCCCATTTCAAGGATGTATTTTTCCAACAGAAAGGTCAGTGATAAATTTACTTCAAAGGATAATACCTAATGAACATTATAGGAAATTTGATTTATTTTCACATACTAAAATTTGAAAGTGACTTCTGATTTTTAATTCTATAGTTTCTAATGTTTAGTTTGTGGATTTTAGGAATATATTTAATGTTACTTATGATAATACTAGATATTGATAGTAGATTGTCAATGAATAAGTAGTTACACATTTCAAAACATATTATTTTTTAGCTCTTTATAACTGTATCAAAACCATATTGAAATCTATAGTTAGATGTGAGTGGTTATTTTATAGCGTTAATCTATTTGGGTATATTTTAGAGACTTAAAAATTAAAAATAAAACTTCAGAAATATGCAAAATGAGGACAAAAACCAAAGAATGTGTTAAAAGGTATAATATTTAATTACTCATGAGATGAGCAAAATGTGCAAAATAGAACTCAACACATCTAGATTTTTATACATTTCTAGATATTGGTAATGTACAAAACACATATCCTGACAACTGAATAAATAAATTGACTTCATCCTGTTTAAAATAACAACAACAAAAAAGAACATGAGCATGCATACTCTTCTCCATTGCACATGGATAATTCTCCAGGATAAGTCATATGCTATACTATAAACAAGCCTCAATAAATTAAAAAGGATTTAAATCTTACAAATATGTTATCTGACCACAATAGAAGGATATTAGCAATCAATAATATTGAGGAATTTGGGAAAATAAAATATATATGGGAATTAAATAGCACACTCCTAAATAACCAATAGGTCAATGAAGAAATCACTAGGAAAATTAGAGAATACTTTGAAATGAATTAAAATGAAGACATAATATGCCAAATTTGTAAGTTGCATCTAAAGCATTGCTCAGATGGAAATGTATAGTTGTAAATGACTATATTTAAAAAGAAATATCCCAAATGAATAATGAAAACTTCCACCTTAAATTTCTAGAGAAAAGAAAAACATGCTAAATTTAAAGCCAGGAGAAGTAAAGAAAGAATAAAGATAAGAGGAAGAAAAATTAATTAAAATATAGAAAAATTAAAGAAAGCCAACAGATACAAACCTGGTTATTTAAAAAGATCTGCAAAATTAACAGATCTTTTACTAGACTGACAAAAGTGCAAGCAAACGAGAAAGGAGTCCTAAATTACCTAAAATTAGAAATGAAAGGTGGAGAAGATATTACTACTAATTACAGAAATTTTTAAAGTTTTGATGGGGCTACTACAAACATCTTGATGCCAACAAATTAGATAATTTATATAAAAATGGAAAAATTCTTATAAAGACACAAATTACCAAACCTGATTCAAGAAGAAATAGAAACTCTTAATAGTCTTATAACAGGTAAAAAGATGGAACTAGTAATTTAAAAAATTCTCCCAAAGCAAAGCCCAGGCCTAGATAGCTTCACTAGTGAATTCTACTAAACACTGAAAAAGAATGAATATCATTCCTTAACAAAGTCTTCCCAGAAACAAAGTCTTCCCAACTCATTTCATGAGACCTCTATCACCCAATACCAAAACCAGACAATGATACTGTAAGGAGAGAAAATTGCAGATCAATATGTCCCTAGTAGAGTGTGCCTTAAAGCAATGAATGTCAGTGACCCAGTGGGTACAGATGCATGACAAATGAAAAATAGAGAGACTGAATCTATTGCAACCCTGTCTACTATTTCATTCCACCCTGTGCTTGATAAAATTAGCAGGAAGATCTGTCCTTGTAGGTGTTGAGGAAAGCTCCCCAGAAGTGATCCTGAACTTGGTCTTGGTAGGCTAAATAAGAATCCTTTAAGTGAACTTAAGTTCTTTAAGTCCTTTAAGATTCCTTTAAGTTCCTTAAGAAGAAAATGGAATTCCAGTTGGATAGACAAGCTTTCCAGCCTGAAGATTCTGAGTTTTACCTAATTATCTCTTTAGAAAACTAAGAAATTTGTCTCTTTCAGTCTCTGGCTCCTTTCATTTTTTTTCATTGTCAAAATTAATGTAGGTATTTTGCAATATAACTTACATTGAACCGAGAATTATAGCCAATTTAAAGTTGCAATATAGTATATTAATTTATTATGTCTTATGAATATAGATGAAAAAGCATTCTATAGGAGAGCAGATATAGCTCAAGTGGTTGAGCGCCTGCTTCTCATATATGAGGTCCCGGGTTTGATTCCCAGTACCTATTAAAAAAAAAAAAAAAAATGAAAAAACCAACCCTCATTGGGGAGTGGATGTAGCTTAGTAGCTGAGTGCCTGGTGGAGGGATGATGTATGGAAGCCCTAAATGATGTTACACATGTTTGCTTTTTAAATTCACAACTTTTACTATACACTTGTTTATGTATTTTCATGTATGAATGATATACTTCAATAAAATATATTTTAAAAATAAATGAAAATAAATGCACCAAACTGTTAAGATCATACATCTATTGGATATATTTAAAATTTTTTTCTACATAAAGTGTTGCAAACATATTAGTAGTTATAATTCTAATAAAGGGAATGAAGATGTTCATTGTATTATTCTTTCAACTTGTTTGTAGCTTCAAATATGTTCAAAATAAAAAGTTTTGTAGAATGTGAGCAAAGCATTCACATTCTTTGGCCAAAAAAATTCTAAATTTTTAAAAATATGGGTATTTTAATTTTTGTAATAGATTTTAACCAAAAAAAAAAAAAATCAAAAGAAATGCTAAAAAAAGTGTTAATGTTATGTGATTATATGAATTGATTTTCTCTGTTGAGGGAAAATATTTTAATTTGATATTGAAAAATAATTGTAAATATTGAGAAATGCATTACATTTATGCCTTATATATACAGATGAACAAAGCACAATTATGCTATATCAGACTGAATCACATGAAACAAATAGAAATAATGTTATCTTATTTCTCCCTGTCCTTTTTCTTCTAGGAACATAAGAAAATGCACTTCAGGAAGTGATACAAACTTATCAGATAAACAAATTTCAGGATAAAAATAGACATCACAAATCATCTTTTGCTTTTTAAATATTTGATCTTATAAAAATGTGTGAAATACAAAATGCAAAATGCACCACAGTGAAAATAGGCTGAAACTTTCTTCAAATTTCAATGTTCTCTTTTTTCAAGAGAGTTCAAACCATAGATTTCACTTTGGTAAGTTTGCAGTTTCTTTACCAGACACAGAAGCTGTGTCTGCTACTGTTATTAGGCAAATAGTAGTTTACCCAAGCATCACTTTAAAATATTAAGCATGATATTTTTTAAGTACATATGGCAGGAGAATAAGTTTGCAAAAAAAATATCATATATTAAAATCACATATCTTTTAATGAATATTGATTATTAAAAATAAATGATGGAACAGTATCTTCTGTGTTAATATAAAAAAATTCCTTTCTAATGTGATGCTTTCATATGTAGTAAATAAACATATTTTAGAGTATACCAAATAGTCTACAATAAATATATCATGTTTAATAGCATCAAATTTTAGTAATGAAAATACCATTGACTGAAAGAAATCAAAATATTTAGAAAAATAACTAGACAGTTAAAATATAAATCCAAAGAACATATTTTGAAATATTATTTTAAGATGATTTCTGAGGCAGGCTAATTTAGGGAATGAGAAGATGAATCTGGGACCTGACAAGGAAACATGGCCTTGAAACACATGGCTGTGGAAACCTCCTGAGGGAAAGAATTCCACCAAAAGGCTGCTAAAGTACCTGCAAGAATCCTCCATTTGGAATGAGATTTCCTCCAGGATCAAGGAAAAGCCCCAGATATTCTCAAGGGGCCTTGTCACTGGGCCCCTGAGGGAATTGACAGATGGGGTAATCAGTCAAAACAGCAAACAACGGGGACCCCTGGGGCGGGGGGAATAATTTATGGTTTAAAAAGCAAGCATGGAGGCTAAACCGTCCTTTTTATTCCCTCTGGACCAGCTCGCAAGTACATCTGGGAACCTGTAATCTGTTATTTTCTCCCATTTCTATTCTCTTATCTCCTTAATGAACTACTGGCCTAACGAAACTGACATGATCTTAAATACTTTTATGTAACATAGCCGAGAACTTAGAGGAATCCAGTAACACTTCAGCAATGAGATCTCCTCTGGTTATTTTAAATATAATTAAAATTGATGGTTATTTTTAATTACAGTTAAAATTTATAATGGCATTTTAACATTTAAAACAAAATTGTATTTATGTGAAATCTCCACGTTCCCTTCGATGTAAGGAAATGTTCAGCTGTGAGTGTTTATTAACCATCACTCAACTGGTCTCAGACAGATAGCAAAACGTCTATCTCTCGGCAGGAAAATAAAAAGAAGTGTTTAGCTCTGATTTCTTTTCACATTTTTACTTATTCTTGCCCCAGATTTTTCAGAATCAAAAAAAAAAAAAGAAATTTTAAGGAGCCATTTTGTCAACAATGTTCAAATTCCTTTACAATTTTCTTGTGTCTGCATAAAGCGCCCAGGGACAAGTTCCAGCTAATAATCTACTTCAATTCATATTCAATTAAACCAATTCATGTCAAGGAAATAAGGAGTCACTGTACAGATTATTTAATTGACCCATCACTGAATGTGTAATTCTTGCACCTGGATCAATCTAAATGCCCTCATTCCCAACTCATCCCTCCCCCTATCTTCCCCCAAGACTACCCAGCAATAAAGCTTCTAACTGTTTACCAATTCAGGCTGTTTGTACACGTGCAAATCATTGAGAGCTGGGGCTGGCCAGAGGGGAGACTGCTTCTGACTTAAGAGTCGTCGGGCAACTTTTTTCTTTGCTTAGCATATCAAACCTGTTCAAAATATAAGTTTAGGGAAAAATCTTTTTCTCTCTCTTTCTCCCTCAACAGTCAATTTTAAGAAAGATTTTCTGTTTCCTGAAATATCCTATGACATTTTAGATTTCTCATCCAAATTAACCAAATCAGGTGCAAATTAAAACATGGTAGACTTGGAAAACTACTTTTAAAATTTCATACATGGTCATAAAACTAAAAAGAAATGTGTATCTTAGAAAACATTTTGCATATTTGGGGGCATTTACCTTTTATATTAAGATATTTTACATACTTTGGGAAAGAACTGAAGAAAAGTTGGAGAAATCAGAGAATGGTTGTCCTGAAAAGCAGCAAGATATAATCAATTGAACACCACTGGGATTCCATTCCTAAATTAATATTATGATTTAGCACGGCTCTCTCCCAAAATCTTAAACTCCCTATTTCTGTAAGTGATAGGCCATCTCTCACATGGGTTACTGCAATAGCCCAATCTTGCTTATGAAATTTATTATCCATGTGGTCTCATAAAGAGCTATTTAATGATCAAATATTCCAAGGGAGCTCCTCTGCTTTAAAATCCTACAGCTCTCTCTCTTCCTCACTACTACAGTGCTTGTCAGGTTTTGTTATACAAAGAAACAGTGCTGGTGCCTCAAGGCGTGCCTTGGGGAAAAGAAGGGAGAACTAGCTACCTTTTTGGTTTCTAGTTCTGTCCCCTTAAATCTAGAGAAACTGAGAAAGTATTTATTTTATGTTATCATTTGGATTACAGTTTTACTTTTCTTTAGATCATTTTCAAGTTACAGAACTGTTTGAAAATGATAATGAGCAGGATGTCTAAAGTCTTGCATGGCAGGCCTCATTCCTTGATGAGGTTTAGGCCAAAAATTCAAACTTTCCCCTTTAAGCTCTGAGTTTACTGAAAGAATTATTCCTCTGAACATGTAGTATTCTATTTCTTCTTTGAATTTTTTACATGCTCCTATCCTCAAGCTAAGTCCTACTTCAGTCAGTCAGTCAGTCATTCAGCCCCCAATGATTTTGCAAGATTCAATTTGGAAAAAAAGAAAAACCTGGGTAGGTGCTCCTTTTATGGACTCCTTTTTGTTTATATCCTAACTATAATACTTACCATAGCTTAGAGAACTTGTTTAGGGAGCATCCTAGTCAAGGCTTCCTGCTATGCCTTAATCACCTTAATAGGTCCTGCATTTTTCACATAATGGATAATCAATAATTATTTAATTGAATGTAGCCCAAAAGGTGATAGAAATAATCAATTGAGCTAACTGTAAAGTAGAAGAGTGTAAGGGATTTTACAGAGCATTGGCTAATAGAAGTGGACTGCTGAGCATAATTAGGTGAGTCCTCAAAGTCTTTTCAAAGTCAAACTGAATGAGCTTGACCTAAAGATGGGTTTGATTTTCTGGCCAGAGACTCTAAATGGAAGAAAGCTCAAAAGAGAATACCAGGCTCTCAACCTGAAATTCTAATAATAAAATCACAAATCTTTCCTACAAAGAAGAAAAGGGAGATATGTAAGGAAGGAAGACGCATTTGAATAGGTTGATGTTGCTTCACTGGAGCTCTCTTGATGAGCTCAGGCTACAAATGATAAGTAGAAAGATGGAACCGGGCCACAGATACCTAAATACAACTTTAGAAGAAAGCAGGGACTTCAGGAAGGCTGAAGAAATAGCTGAGCAGAAGCTCATAGAATGGGATGGGGGCGGGGGGGGGGGGGGGGGGAGGGACAAAGCCTTTTGATGATTGTTAAAGGGATTTTTAAAGTGGGATTAAAAGGAGTGCAAGTACTGTGCTTGGGTGTAAAGGACAGAAATGTAAGAGACGACAGAGAAAGCAAAATTACTGGTTTCAGGATCCTGCCATACTTTCAGACTAGTATAATGATCTGGGCCTAAAAATTGAGGAATTGACTACATTAAGAGAGTAAATTGAGATCAAGACGTAAGCAGATTTAATCTAAAGCCAAACTTACTCCTTCTGTAGACTTCTCATCTCAGTTAATGGCAACTTAATCCTTTCACTTGCTTGTGCCTGACCAAGACTGTTTTTCTTTTTCTTGACCAAGCTGCCAGTCTTAATCCTGGTACCCCTACCTCTTCCCTCCCCCACTTGATTGTCTTGAAAGGAATCTTGCAGCTGTGGGAATGCAGAGGGAAAAAAAAAAAGGAAAAAAGACAGCTCAGGCTCTAACTATTCTCAGCATTGAACTAGCCCCCCACTTCCCCATCTAGTCCCTCTCACACCAGCTACCATGGTGCCCTAGAGGCTCCTACCTGACAGCTCCTCGGAGTCCTCCTCTCTCTCTCCCCACGCTTAGCTCTTACAGGTGGCCTAACTACCTCAGAGGAAAGCATCTTGCACCAAGTGGCACTAATTGCCTCGCCAGCTGGGTGGAAGCAAACACCTTAATTGCAACCTCAGTAAATAGTCAGCCATCCTCTCTCCCTAGCGGCCCCTGAAGAAAGTTCTTGTCTGTTTAACATTGTTCTCTGCAGTTTTTCTTTGCCGTGCCAAAGCCTTGGGTCATCTTTGGCCATGCCTATTCTCTAATATGCAGAAACCAACTTTTCACCACCTCTACTGCTATCAACCTGAGGGGAGTTACCGTCATCACTAGCCTGATTTCTTCCCTTCTGTGCTTGTCCCTCTACCACACAGATGCAGAAGAGCAGAGGGAAAGATCCTTTCAAAGTAGGCCAAATCACATCACGCCTGGGCACCCAGCCTTTTTCAGAGTAAAAGCACGCGTCTTCATAATGAGCCTCAGTGCCTTACATGACCTGCTCCTGGCGCTCTTAGCCTCATCTCTCACTCCTCTCCCCTCTTACCACTCTGACAGTTTTCAGATCTGTCAGACACACTCCAACCTTAGGGACTTCTCCTCTAGCCATAGCCTTCTGTGTCCAGATGTGCACACAACTTTCTCACTTCCCTCCTCTGACCTTCATTCAAATGCCAGATTCTCACGTGTGGCATTACCTGACCACCTATTTTAAAAGTAACCTCCCCAATATTTGTTTTCCTCTCTTCTCTCTTGATTTTTCTCCATAGAATTATTACCTGAAAACAAGTCCTTGATTATATTCAAAGTGCAGCAATAGGGCAGCATAGCACATAGTAGGCACTTGCTAAATACATGTTGAAATAAATAATGAATGAATGAATGGATTACTTCAAATGAGCTTGGAAATTATATTCCAAAGTATCAAAAGTATATCAACAGATATTAATATAAAAATCTATTATTGGTCAATGGCTAAGAGCTCATACAAAATGCTTCCCCATAATTATTTCAATAATAGATCACAGAACTGTCTTCATTGTCTTTAAGGAATTGTAGACAATGACAAAAAAGGGAAGGGTAAGGACAAAAACAATAAAAGATAAACATAGGGAAAAAATGTGAATGACTTTGAAATAGACCCAGATTATTGGACAAAGGGAAACTAGGCTTTTTGTGAGCCCACTCCTTGGGTTCTCTGAATGTAGTCTTTGTGCCTTTCATTGTTTTGAGCTATTTAAAACTCTATTAAATTGTAGATAACTGATAGCAAAGCAAATGATTCTTTTCCACAGAACTTGTTAATGAATTTTGTCAGATTTTTCCTCCCCATCCCACAATAAGCCAGAATGGTATCTATTTTTAATTTATTTTAGCATTACATACTCCTTATATATGGTTGGTTCCTTGAATTCTCTTTTGAGCCATTTGTTACTTCTTACTAATTCCTCGTGAATTAATCAGTTAAATAATCTCAGACACATTCATTTTACATATGTGTGAAGCAACATGATTATATTATTTTTAAAACTATCCTTTAACAGAACTGAGCTTTTATTACATGCCTGATTTATCTAATTTAGTCCTAACTACAGAGCCTCGTGTTCTCCAACTCACACAAAAAATGGTATCCAACTTAAGAAAATCAATAATATTTGGGGTAGAAGTCCACAGATACCAGGCCATAAAGCGTTAAGTTTCTTTTCTCACCAAAGTCCATTGCCACGTGTTGGAGCAAGACAGCTGCCAACATTTGCCAGGGTTCAGGCTTCCTGGGTTCCTCTCTTCCCAGGGCTTTGTTTCTCTCCAAGCTTAGCTCCTCTGGTTCCACCACAAGGTCAGCTGTAGACTATGAGGCTCTCTAGGCTTTGCCTTTCTCCACAAGGCCAGCGGTGAACTCTCCGGGGAATGGCTCACTTATCTTCTCCTGGGGCCTTCTCTCCAACATCAAAACTGCTACAACTCTATTCTTTGTGATGCCTTTTATATTTTATTCCTCCACCCACCGAGGGGTGGGGCTCAATGCCCTACCCCAAATAAATACCCTTTATAAAGACCAACCCATTTTTGGTATTTCACATTAGCACCCTTTTGGCTGACTAATACAGAGCATACAGAACCATGAATAGGAGATCCTCTAAATGATCCATGTTTTTGGTCAATGTTTTTCAACTTTTCCAGAAGAATTCATTGGAAACTCAGATTTGACAATTAACTGGAAAATCTATTCTGTACAGTCAGGAGAGACTTATTTTGAAGGATGCTCTCCTTCACCCTTCAATGTTGATGTATTTTGATGAACTTTGATGAAATTTTTACTTCAATTTATTTTTAAATTTATATTAAACTTTTATTTTTCCTCACATTTGGAAAATCTCAAAATTATTTTAAAATAGAGTAAAGGGATTAATCTCTAATTACACTTGCATAGCCTAAAATATTCTTTCATCTTATGATTTTTTTTTTATAAGTCAAACTTAATATTTTTCCTGTAAAAGAAGGAAAGCATTTATGGATCAGGTTTATTTTGGCCATCATTTGATTTGCAGTACCAGAGCAACACTGTAATATTTTACCACTTTCACTTTAAAGTAATACCTTATGGTTTTGAGGTTTTTTTGCAAGGGTTCAAGGTAATATATAAAATGATTTAAAAAAAATGAGAAGGGACTTTTGAAACCTAAGATATACTTTAAAAATAAAGAAAATCCCAAAATAATATTTAAACTTATTTTCCAAAGTATAGTGATTTGAAAAATATTGTCAGTGTGAAACATTAAAAAATTTAATATTATTTTCTGTTAAAACAGAAGAAAAGAATTTTGAAACTGAGAAATTATTCATAAAATATTAATTACTTAGTTATATCCAGAAGATAATGAATTTATTAGCTACAAACAGCACTTTTACTTCTACTATGAACACTCACTTTTACTTCAATTTAGAAATTTATTTTTATGATACTATTCCATTTCTTTGATCTTACGTACTCATTAAAGAAATTGAAAAATATCCTTTATCTAAACATGATGATGTGTCATTAAACACATTTAATTCAATAATAGAAAAATTTAAGTTGCAATTTCCCCGTAATATTCTGACAATTAATTTTTTTCCTATTATTAAGCTATAATAATGAATGCCAATATATTTGCCATATGTATATTTTGAATTTTGTATCTGAATTAATATGACATCCTCACTGCTTCCATTTTGAATGTGCATAATTGAATATGGACCTTACAGTAAATTCCTGAAATGCAGTTCTTCAAGGCATTTTTCAAACCAAGCATTAATTTCTTTACATCAATGAAGAAACATGGTGAAAAGTTTTAAAAATTAAATCCTCATTAAAAAAAAAAAATCAAAGTCTCATATTAACTCATTATAATGGAATTTAAGTGCATGAAGTCAAAATCAAGGCTAAATTATTCACAGAAATGGAAAGGAAAATCAGCAAAGACAAACCAGTGCCACTGGGGTATTTGAGGACAAAAAGATGGACTGTTTATACCATATTCTGTTTTTGATTTAGTCTTTGAACCAGACAACTTAACTGGAAAACTTACTTCCTATGCCAAACATGAATTCCACAAACTAATATCCAGTCTCTTGAAAACAAATGGAATCCTTATTTGCCTCTTTTTGCTTCCCTTCAATTAGTCTGTGTCCCTTTCCTTTACCTCTACCTAGACAAGCAGGGCTCTGTCACTGTGACCATTAAAGGAATCCATTCAAGCCTCATAGTCCCTCTTTTTGTCCATCTCCTCATTTAACTGTCTGGAGTTCAGCATTCTTGGTCAGTGTTCAACAATACTCTATCTGACGAGTCGAGGGACCCTTTACTTTTAATAGTTCAATATCCTCAACCCCTGATAGGAAAGTCAATTCAAATACCCCTTGGGCCATGTCTTCTCACTACCCATTAGAGGCTTTATCTGGACCAACAGGCCTAACAACTAACAGACCTCATTTCCATGTCCAATAACCTTTTATCAACAACTAACAGACCTCATTTCCATGTCCAATAACCTAAAGAGCCCAAGCTCTCTATTTTATCAACAACTAACAGACCTCATTTCCATGTCCAATAACCTAAAGAGCCCAAGCTCTCTATATTATCCAGAAAAGTTATACACGCATATAGAAAGGATGACAATATTATTATTTAACCTGAAATTTTTGAGTTTCAGATTTCTTCATCTCTAAAAATGAAGAGTACATTACTTTAGGCAAATACCAGAATTAAATGTCATAAGGTATAGAGGAAAACCTAGCATTTAGTAACTCACTATAAATGTTAGCTTCTTCTTAAAATGGCTTTCTTGATTATTTTAATTATTTTTGCCTTTTATTTTATAACTTATAAGGAAGAAAATAAGTAGAATTGTAGAATATGGAAAGTTATAGGACTGTAGCATATATAAATATTTAAAATATGGTACAGTTGACTTCTCAAGTGAAAAAGGGCAAACTAATCAATAATGATATTGCTATATTTTGTCTTCTACTGGGGAAAATTTAGATCCATATGTCATATAGTACACTAAAAATAAATCCAGAGAGAAGAAAAGAGTGAAACAAACTATTAAAGAAACATGTAGACAAATACGTATATAATCTAGACACATATACATACACAAAAAGAAACTAGAAAGATTGAAGAGATTCATGAATTTGTCTGCTTCAGAAAAAAAATTATTTCTACTCATGCCAGTAATCTTCATGAATGGAAATTTCAATATAATGACTAGCTGAAAGAAATTTATTATATGTATGTCACACAAGGCATTAGTATATCACCATATGTTTATATTTATAAATCAAGAATAACAATACATAAACAAAGGCAAAGAAGAGTGGTCCAAACAGAAAAATAGGCGAAAAATATATGAACAAAATATCTAAGGAAAAATACAAATGACCAAACATGAAAATTTTCCATTCGCTATTTAAATAAATAAATAAATAAATAAATAAATAAATAAATAAATAAAGTGTCGATACATGAGGATTTTGTTTGTTCCTGTTTTTTTTTGGTGGTTTGTTAGCAAAAATAAAACAATGTGATTATTTCTAGAGTTTGGGAAAGTTTCCAGGAAATTGATATTCTTAAACTTGATGATGGGAATATAAATTTGTATGAACTTTTAAAATGAGACATTGGAAATATTTATCAAATGGTTTATAAATGTGCATATTTCATTTCTAGAATTTAATCAGAGAAGTATTTAAAGATTTTTCTATGCAGAAAATAAAAACCAGAAGCTAAAAATAAAATAAAAACCAGAAGTAAAAGTTTGGGGAACTTATAATTAAATTATACTATAACCATACGATGTAATACTAAGAAACCATTTTAAAAGTCTGAGAAAGAATATGTAATGATATTGAAAATATTTATACTATACTGTCAAGTAATGAAAACAGATTATAAAATATTCATATAATATGATAGATGATAGATTGATTGATCTAGATGGAGCAGGAGAGAGAGAGGTGGTGGATGGATAGACAAATAACTAGATTAGAAATTATAAGTGGCTTATTTTAATCTTTATTCAATATCAATGGACTCGCTTTTCTGAGTCTGAATCCTATGAATTTAGATACTTAAACCCTCTGAACTCCACTTCATCACTTATGAGTGACTGGGACAAAAATAATAAAATACAAGTATTTACAAAAATTTCCCTTCACCACCGATACTCTCTAAGGAGGATTTTAAGTTTATGTTGGCAAACTTCAGCTGATTAGGACAAGGGGGAGAGAGAGAATTGGTTTACATGAGAAAGGCAGAGAACCACAGAAGCAAAGAGAAATCCTGAAGAATGGGGAGAGAAAGAGAAAATGAGGGCGATTATAGAGTTGGTACAGACTCTCTTCTTAGAGAGAATAGAACATTTTGAGTAGATGCTATGGGATAGAGAACATTTTACAACTTTTTTGTAAAAAGAGCCTTTAAGAAGTATATCTTTCCTTCAGTGCCTGGCCTAATTCACTCAGCCGAAGGTCTTCAAGATTCATCCATGTTATCCCATGTGTTAATATTGTATTCCTTCTTACAGCTGAGTAATATTCCATTGTCTATATGTACCGCAGTTAACTTATCCATTCATCTGTTGATGGACATTTGGGTTGCTTCCAACTTGTGGCAATAGTGAATAATGCCACTACATACAAGACAATAGATCTTACAGTGATTAAAGATACAATGGCTAAAAATTTTTTATATTATTTCATTTTTTTGGTATTTCATTTGTTATTTCTAAATCTAGTATTATTATTTCATTTCCTTAATTTTATTTGGTCATTTTGTTGGCTTTATTTTTGGAGAGTTTTTGAATCACAGAAAGGTCACAAATGTGGCAGGGGAGGATCAATGGTGCGGGATGTAGGTGATGGGGGATATGTGGGGTGGGGTGCACCTGGGGCATGCCTCTAAGGCATATGAATATGTTCAAGTGTTCATACGGCATTGTCTCTGTAGGTGGAGACCCACACAATAACAGAAAGAATATTGAATTCCCATCCTAGGAAGTCCTGCTACATTCTCTAATATAATGGCAAGAATCCTCCAAGTACAAGGGCAGTGCCTAGTGAGGGAAAACAGACCATAATGCCAGACCCTTGATATTGATGATCATTCTTACTAACCTTTTCATGTGAAATTGAAACTTAGCCTAGTATTATATATTGCCTAAGAGTTACTTCCTGAAAGCCTCCTTGTCACTCAAATGCGGCCTCTCTCTAGGCCAAACTCAGCATATAAAACTACTACTTTCCCCCCAGCTTGGGACATGACTTCAAGGGATAAGCCTCCCTGGCACTGAGGGATTATTACCAAGTGCCAGCGAGCAATGCATCTGGAAAAGACCTTGACCAAAATGTGGACATATTAAATGCAAATGAGTTTTTACGGCTAAACAATTTCAGAGTGAGGAGGTCATTCCAGAGGTTACAACTTATGCATGTCTCAGCAGGATCTCATTGACTACCACAGTAAACAGGGCCTCAAATGGGGGCGCTAGAGATATCCAGACACTATAAGGAAGGCAAACAAGCTCAAGAATTTGGCACTCTGTCGGTGGGCCCTACTTTGGAATTTATGCTCCCCACTGTAACAGAGTTAGACTCATTTATAGTTTCCCTACACATGGCTCTTCTGCCCCTTTTATTTGAACCTATAATTAGCATTATACTCATTAAATATATATTCCAGAGACTTAAATCTTTTGTCCATTCATGTGCCAGCCAGTTGAGCCCTGAATCTCAGCAGAGTTGCAACCCCTACTCTCCAGTTCACTGGACTCACCCAGGACAACTAACAAGGACATGATGATGGACAACGCCTATCCCAAGGAACAGAGAGTCTCTACAATAGTCCACGGTTAGTAGCAATGCTTCAACATGTGTTCATCAATTATAACAAATGTGCTACACTAATGAAGGATGTTGTTAATGTGGGAAAGTGTGGGATGGGGAGGGGGTGGGGAATATGTCAATCCGCTTTATTTTTTATGTAGCATTTATGTAATCTAAAGCTTCTTTAAAAATAAAATAAATAATTTTAAAAAAACAGAAGTACATCTGTATAGATTTATATAACCCACCCCTGGGTGCCCTCAAAAGTCAATTAAAAATGCTTAGATTTCTCTTTAAGCCTTTTTGAAGAGGGTTATGTGTTTTGGGATGATTTATTATGTTGAGACTGGCCTCATCAAGAGGTTTATTATTATTAGGGTTACTTATAAAATAGAGTTACTAATACACTTCATAGGTTGTTGAAGGGATTCAATGAGATACCTACAGAGGCAGGGATAATTAAATACAGTGATCACTGATTTCAGGAGAGTTCTTCCTATTTTATTATAATCTTTATATTGTAGATATGGTAGCTGAAATATAAAGCAATTATGTGACTTCCCCAAAGTTAAGTGTGTAGTTCTGTTTTAGTTAAGTAATCGAACCTTTTATACATCATTTTTACTGCTTCACAATATTAACAATACTACTAAAGTTAACTTTTGTTCACTAACCCTATGAAATAAAATGATGCTAAAATGGTAAGTTTTGAAGGGAATGATGAATAGTGGAGCTGCCCAGCTTTGTATTATCTACTATTTTTAAGTCACTAGTTTGTGGTACTTGGTTACTGCAGTCCTAGAAAACGAATACAATATATAAATAAGATCGAATATACTATAACTTATTATTTGTTTTCTTTAATCTTCATGCATAGCATACTAAGGATGGAAACTGCATTTGATGCTTGATAGAGAGAGACCCATAATCATAATTTAAAGAGAAACACTAGCTCAAAGAGAATCAGAAAGTTTTAGCTATTTAGTAAGCTGCAGAGCCTAAGTTACAACTCAGATGAAATATTCTTCTGTCATTTTGTTGTTAGTTGACTTATTTTGTTGATATTTTTTATTTATTTTGCACATAATCACATCTTCCATTTCCTGCAATTGACAGGCAGACAAAAGTAATATATTCTTTGCAGAATTTAGTGTTGGAATGGCATGATTATTTAGATCCCCCACCCTACACACACACTTTTGGCTCCCTCATCTGTTTGCTCATTGTTTGCTCGTTGTTTGCTTGTTGTTTTTTCTACAGGAGGCACCAGAAACTGAACCCGGAACCTCCCATTTGGAGGGCAGGCGCTCAACTGCTTGAGCCACATCCGCTCCCTGCTCGTTTGTTTTTGCTCATTGTCTGCTAATTGTTTTTGCTCATTTTCTGCTCACTGTTTGTTTAATTTAGAAGGCACTGGGAACTGAATCCGGTACCTCCCTGTGGAAGGCAGGTGCTCAACTGCTTGAGCCACATCCACTCCCTGCTTGTTTTCTTTGCTTGTTGTCTGCTCGGTTTTTTTGCTCATTGTTTGCTTGTTGTCTGCCCATTGTTTGCTCATCATCTGCTCGTTGTTTGTTTGCTTTAGGAGGCACCGGGAAATGAACCCAGGACCTCCCATGTGGGAGGCAGTCATTCAACTGCTTGAGCCACAGCTACTCCCCAATTATTTTGAATTTTAATTATATGAATTTAACAAATAATGTAGAGAAATATTACAAAACAATTTCTCTGGATACTAAAAGTCTCTAACATAATCTTTCAACAAAAATATGGTTTTCTTTCAGCAGCATAATTCATAACTTATGTTTTTTCACAGAGGATAAACCATTTTTTAAAAATAAAGGTATGTTAATACATATTGTACTTTCTTAATCACTATACCAATAATACATATCTGCTCTAACATGGAATTTCACAAGTATATTTGGGATCACAGAACATGGCATTAGTATTTGCTATCTGTCAGCTTTACAAATTGCTAATTCTACATTATTTTTTTTTTTTTTTCAGTTCTTTAATTCTACATTATTAATTCAGTTTACTTTCAAATGTAGTCCTATCTATTCCAGATAAAATCATGTACTTGGAAATAGTTTATCAGCTAAATTACACCAAAATCTAGTATCATTTTTACTACATTTTTTGGCTTCAAGTTATAATTTTAAAGAGTCAGAAAGGGGCTTTAAAAGCAAGTCTTTACAACAATTTTGTTGAACATTGAATGTTTAGGGGCTGTCCTTAGGAATATCATCTTATAGTTTAATATAGTTCTTAATACTGAAATCTGCAGCCAAATGCCTTAGTTCAAATTCTCACTATCACTCACTCTCTTTAAAAACAAATTTCTTAATTTCTATGCTTCAGTTTCTTCATGTTTTAAAATTTAATGGAATAAAACATATATAATGTTTGGAAGAACATTTGACATATAAACAGTCAATAGGCTTTCATCATCTTTTTACCTAGGGTCCCCTAAGAAAAACAACTTGAGTCACAACTTACAGTGCAAGGCTTTAGTGGAAGGCAAAATCCCAGGCACCAAGAGTGAGGGGTAAAAAGGGAACCGAGGCAGGAAAGGAAAAGAAACAAATTCTAAGCAATGTTGTTACCAGAACACTCTGGGTTTTGTGCTTCTAGATTCTCTGCTATGTGGCACAAAATAATTTTTATAGGCAAGGACTAAAGAATTTACTCGGAAACAAGTAAAGAAAAACAAGATGCAGCTCCAGATCGACTTGTGGGCATACTGCAGGATGAGATGAGCACCTGGGGCCCCAGCTTAAGCCTTTTTAAGACCTTTCACCTCCCCCTTCCTAATGTTGGGGAGGGGCCCTGCTGTTTGCTGTTCTGATTGGTTGCCCCTGTTGGCTCTCAGGGGGCCAATGAGGAGGCCCCTTGTTTGGAGGTATCCGGGGTTCCCCCCTGACCCCGGAAAGAGTTCCAAATAGGTCTTGGTGGGGTCTTTCCAGCAGCCTTACCCTCAGGGATTTGCGGGCAGGGTGTCACGGCCATGTTTTCTGCCAGGTCCCAGCCGCCTTCCTTCATTTCCTCTACTCACCTGCCTCAGTGTGTGACTGGACCCAACTACACCAGGACTTACAGGTAGTTGCTCATCCTCAGGACCTCCCTTAGCCAGGCTGGTGGAACCACCGTGCTTGAGAATGTTCTGTCAGGAGGAGGAGAGAAAGTGTATTCATCTGCAGGATCCCTCCATCCTGCCTTGCGTCTCTCTCAGTTAAAGTTCATCCCTTTGGGCACTAGCTTGCCCACACTTTCAGGCTGTGTTCTTGGTCCTTGTGGAATCCACTAAAACAGCTAGATATCATGCACCTTCATGTGGCTTCACCTAAGTAAAAAGAAAAGTGATGGGAGGCGCCAAAGTCTCTAGGTGCCCAGCTGCAGACCTAGGGGCTAGAACTACTGTGGAAAACTGAGATGGCTGCTGGTGTAAGGAGATGAAGCAGTAACAGCAGAAGCTGTGGCTCCTTCCTTACGCCTCTGCTCTGGTCTGGAAGAGACTGGGGGAGATGGGGCTGAGCAAAATTGGAGAGGCTCAGAAACTGGGTCGGATGCAGTTAACTCTTTTTCAGGTGTTTATAGTTAACTATAATTTAAAGACATTATGCGTATGATCCAGAATTTTTTTGAGAGGCTCTATGGCACAAACATTTATAAAGTACATTATTTTTAAAAACTTCAATATGTAAAGTCCCTATTTCAAAAGATTCTGTGCTCAGAAGGAGATTGGTGGAAATTCAGGGAATATTTTCCTTTGGAGATTGAGAGATTATGATCAAAAGAGCCAGTGATATTTAAAGTGGATATTCTTTTATAATCTTTGATTCCTATTTAAATTTTTTGGAATTATTTTAGGGTCCTTAAGTGTAGCATGTTGAGTTATGTACCCCAACAAAGACATGTGTTTAATCTTAATCTATATTCTTGTGGATGTGAACTCATTTGTAAACAGGACTCTTTGAAAATTTAATTTAAAAAAAAAATATCTAACTGTGAGAAATAATAAGGTTTGAAAGACACAAGTACAGGATGTTGAAATATATTGTAAAATTTAGTAATATATTCTGTCAGTAAGCTAATATTCCTTTGGATGAAAAATTGAATCAATATTTTCTGTATTAGTTTTTTTAAATATTCTAAATAAAGCACATGCATGAGTCAAAGAAAAAAATCCAAAATGTACACTCTCCATTTTCCTTAGTTAACAGAAGGGCATAAATTATATAACAAATGTTTAT
Source organism: Tolypeutes matacus (assembly GCA_026826555.1). Classification (NCBI taxonomy): domain Eukaryota; kingdom Metazoa; phylum Chordata; class Mammalia; order Cingulata; family Chlamyphoridae; genus Tolypeutes; species Tolypeutes matacus. Next base: position 2,639,887 of record JAKSZT010054462.1, on the reverse strand, counting down.
ATCATTTAAATTATTTCAATATTCTTTGGAGAATAATTTCTATATATATATATATTTTTTTTTTTTCAATATATCTTATACACTATGATATCACACATGGTCCTTAGGAAATAAGGCTGCACTTAAAAGTCAGGATAATTGAAAATTTAGTTGCTGGCAATTAATAACTAGATGATTCACTTAATATCTTAATTTCAGTTTATTCATATCCCAAATGGAGATAATAATTCTTACTCTAAAACAATGTTATGATGCTCAAATAAGATATGTGAAAGCATGTGGAATGTGGTAGTCAATTAATGTTATTTGAATTTTGAAATATTTAAAGAAACAAAAAAAATACAGTAAAAGTTAACTCTTCTGGTATATTGAAAATCAGAATGCTGTAATAACTAGAGGTTTCACAGTTTATAAAACAATACAGTGATAATTGGCATGCTTCGTCATATGACTTCAGAGTCATGAAAGGTAATCCCTGGTATTATAGATTAATATTACCAATAACTTACCTGGCAAATAAATCAAGATTTTCTTTGTTTATATATTTGTTTTGTTTGTATAAGCATAAAAATGAGTTTTCTACAGTTGATCAACTGTACTTTGCTATCTAAGTCCAGTTAAAAATTTGAGCAGCTTTAGTAATTTAGCTGACTTTTTAATACTTAAGAAGTAAATCCACAAAAAAACAAAACCAGGAAATTTGGTGAAACTTACCATGCAATCACCATAATAAAGATTTTTATGGATTCCAAATAGCTTCATAAATGCCATCACTTATTTACTTCATCACATATTTCATTTCCACATGACAAAGAACATTTTTCTGTACTAAAAATTTAGCCAGCTGCTTTGAAAATGACTTTCCAAATTCAAATGTAGCAACTACCTACATCCCAGTTGGAACAGATCTCACTCTCTCCCTCTCTTTATGTAAACACTTTTAAATATCTTCGTCAAGTAACTGCAACTTACTTTGAATTCAAGAAATGTTTTATTGCATATATACCAAGCCCCAAGCACTGTGCTAGAGTTTTCACATAAATTCTCTGATGTAATTAAGCTTAATAATCTTGTGAATTTGGCAGTATGAAACAGATTTAAATAAGAAAGGCTCGTGATACTGGGGAGATTCTTTTGGTCCCAGGGCCTATAGGCACTGAGCAACAGAGGAAGATGCAAATTTAGGGACACAGATGTCTCCACAGGAAGCCTATAAACCAGCCATCTAGGAGAACAATACTCTTTACCTTCAAGCCCTAGTAGGTCTGTTTGGCTCCTCCCCATCCCCAAAAGACCTTCTCTTTTAGTTTACAGATGTATATATTAGGTACTGTACTCACCACATCTTAGACAATGTTCTATGCACTTCACAGGCTAAATTTACTTAACCTTTTAGCCATGCTATGACACAGATATTGTTATTACCCCCAATTTAGAGATGAGGAAATTACAGCAAAGAGAGGTTTCATAACTTGCTCAAAGTGACACCCATTTTGCATGCGCCAAAATCCAGGTTGGCTCTAGAATCCATATGCTTAACCAATATACCATGTTGCCTTTGTCAGTATAGCTTTTTCCAGAGAATCATAAATTTTCTTGAAAGATCATTTCATGGGCAAAACTATTACCATGTAAAATAATTGTGTGATAAACAGCTAGCAACAGGATAACCCTTAATTTGTTATTTTTAGAAGAATTTTTATAAAATAGGTGGCAAATATCAAACATGCATGTAAAATTTTTCAACTATAGTACATTTCATTCAATTTAGGAAGTATAGGTTTTACATAAGCAAAAATAATACTTAGTAGAATTAGGTAAGAAAGTCTTTTACCAGTAGATAAATTATTTCAATTAATGTTGCTAAGTTTTCTAAAGTTAGTTAATTATATACACAGAAAAAAGCAAGCTATTACCATTAAACAAAAAATAAGCCTTTAATATAATAAATGCCCAGCTTTATTAGCTTATTAGTCTTTATTAGACTTACTATTAATTATTAGCTTTATTAGTCTTTATTAGACTAATGCAAAAGATAGGAAGAACATGAAAACATGAATAACAAGGATAGCAAAGCTAATATCGGTTTTCTTCCATGAATATTGAAATTAAATTCTTGATTCATTTTAAATAGAAGCATAGGTGAAACTAAAACTAATTTAAAACAGTGAAATAGCAATGAGCTATACAACCACATTTAATAAGTTTTCAACTGAAAGCAAACTGAAAGTGTTTGTCATGAAGAAAAAGAGGGAAAGTTTCAAACATTTCCAGAAAAGAATCTTGAAAACATAAATAAAGAATAAATGATTTATCATTAATCTTTTCAGTAATATGGCTGTGATATATGGGTGTAACCAAAACTCTTCTAATGTCAAGAACACAGCAAGAGACTCATAAAATCTCATATTATTGACAGATCTCTCTTGTTGATTCTATTTCCCTAGAGAACCCTGACTAAGATACAGTGGTAATAATCTGATCCTGTTCTTTCATGATCTGTAACAAGTGTTCCACAACAATGTGAGGGGTTGCTGGAGGAGTGATATATGGGAATTCTGTGCATTATGCATGATTGTTTTGTAAGCTCACAATTTTATAATAACAAAAACATAACCATAAAAAATTATCTATGCATTTTATAGTAGTTAGAGTTAATAAAAATAAACTTAAATGATCTGCTTATTCAAAGAATTGTGACCCATTTTGGTTTATATCAATTAATTCTTTCATTAACAGTACCACAATTTCTGAGGTAGGGCACATTTTCTGTAGTACCTAACATCATCCCTTGATTAAACTCACCCTCACAAACAGTTGTTCCGTATTGTACAATTTCTTATCTGTCCGGTGATTCCTTAGCATCGGTTCAAGAATGAAAGGGTGCCTGTTTAATAGGAGAAATGAGGTCATGGAATTCTAAAATTACAGCTAGTAGGATCTGTAGAGGGCAGTCCACTTGTGCCCTTGTCACCAGAGAGATTAGACTGTGGCTTAAATTACTTGAAAGAAGCTATCACGTTGTTTCCCATAATTTTACGGAAGGGCTTTTTAATAGTGTCCCATTTTCCTGATAATTTTTATGTCTGAATTATGTGTGATTTTTAAAATTTAATCAATAAGCTTAATATTTAGTAATGGAAGAACTTTGTCTTATAGTTGCCAGGAATAGAAACATTGGTTACTATGAGAGCCAGTCGCTGGGCTATAGCTTTCAAAGCTGTTGATGCTGCAGGTTAGTATTTAGCCAGAATTTTCAGTGTTTTAAAATTATTTCCTTACATTTTTTAGACAAATCTTAACAGTTTTATGGTGCTGATGCCTAGGTATCTCATGTCTTTAAATTGTAAAAGTAAGCTGATAGAATATATGTGACTTTCTGCTATAATGCAAATATTTATTTTTAAATTTATTTTTAAAATGCCATGAAAACTGTTTAAATTATAAAGATTTAGTGGTTTGAAAAACAAGTACATAATCTCAATCCCAAGAAGTTTAATGGTTTTATATTTCCAAACTTGGGCATATCTTGAAACATATCTGCTAGTGACAAAAGAAAAAATGAATTCTGGCATGTGGCAAAATATAGAGACAAATGTCAAAACTCCCATGATTTTTAACATTCCTCTGTGACTTGAGAGAAAGAAATGGACTTCCTGCATGCCAGAACTTCTTTCAAAGTATTTTTTTGTAGCCACAAAGTCTGTCACCCTAATTTTGATTGATATTGGAAGATCTGCTTCTGAATTACTTGGTACAGGTTAGCAATTATTTACTCCTGGTGATCCTGATTTGGTCAAGTAATAGCATCCAAGTACTAAAATTAAAATGTCTTTTTCTGGGGGACGGATGTGGCTCAAATGGTTGGGTGTCCCTGTCTCATATGGAGGGACCTGGGTTTGATCCCTGGTTAAAAAAAAAAAAAAAAAAAAAAAAAATACTGCACTTTTACACAAAAACTTCAAAAAAAAAAAAGTTTTTTTTTCCCTACTACAAAAAAAAATGGTAATTTGCTGTGGTTATGCTAGGTTATATCTCAGCTCTATATATCCCCTTCTCCCCTTTACTTCCAGGAACCATTAAAACGTCAACATTCCATTATAGGATAATATTCCTTTCTATATATTTAAACGTTCTTTCTTGTTTGAAAAGAGTTTTAGATTTTGAAAGTTAATTATGATTTTGTGTTTTTTTGTGTGTTAACTGTTAAAATCTTTTTTTGAAGTAAGCATAATTTCCACCACTAATACATAAATAACCATTCTTTTTAAGCCTTTATTAACTTAAATGTAATTCAGCAATCTAAGCGCTGTGAAGTGATGATAGGTTGTGAAACTGCTGATTTATACCTCATGAAATTAAAAAAAATTAAAATACAAACAAAAGGTACAAAGAAAATTACACAGAATAGAAGAAAGCAAAAGTTGCCTGATAGAAAGAACCTAAGTGTTGGGGGTGAAGGGATGCTTTCTCTGCTTCGCTGCCAAGCTGTGGGCTCAGGTCTCACTAGGTTGCTAAGTACTCCTCCAGTGCACCATCACCACACTGCATCTAAGGTGAGCCCGCAGAAGAAGAGGGGGGTTTTCATTTAATTAAAGCTTTTCATGTGGGCAGAAGCCTAAATAGGAGCTCATAAAGAGCCTCTCTAGGGCCAGTGGCAACAAGGGCTTTAGTTTCCATTTCAATACCTTCCCTGTTGAGGTGTTGAGGTTAATTGAAATTTCACATATGGGAATTTTAACATACCTCTCATTTCTAATTAAGTTGGAGACTTTTTCTTTTCATTTTAGTCTCAGGGGAGAATGCCCGATCACATAAGGAACTATTTTAAGCAATAGGTAATAAAGAAAAATGTTTCCAAATTAATGAGATAAACCCTGGCTTTGTTTTAAAAGGATTTTTTTAGTTTAAAAAAAAAAATCTAGTTTAAAAATTATCCTAAAATTCCGGTTCAGAGGTTATAAAAATAAGCATATTCGGTCTAACAGCCTTAATTATCTCAAAGCATCATGCCCTATATATACTTAAGCAAAATTAGTAAACTTATTCAAGATTGGAGTAGCAAAGCTAAATATACATCTATTCCCATTTATTTATAAAATCAGACCCTTAATGCTGGGAGGTCTCTAAATGGAAAAATAGAAATGAAATAAAATTAAAAATTAAAAAATTAAAAAAGCTCTGAAAGCTGAAATGCCCTCTGTAGGACCTTTACGTAATACAATAAAAGTCGTTAGTATTTGTATAGTGCTTAAAATATGTTATTACTGTTCTAAACACTTTATATTTATTAATTCATTTGATCTTCAAAGTAATCTCATGATGTAAGTACCATTATTACCCCTATTTTACAGATAACACTGTCAAGGGCCTTGTCCAGTTTCACACGCAAAAAAATTAGTTATGGAGCAAGAAATTGAACACAGACCATTTGGTCCCCAGATTTGGTGCCTTTGATAACTGTGCTGTAACACATTGCTAGCCTTTAACAAAATACTCCCTTATATACTCTAAAAATGAAAACCAAAGAACTACTGAATCACACTCAGAAACAAGGACTAATATCTGACCCTCTATCAGCTTTTCTAACTCTAAACTGCAATCTAGGAATTCTTCGATAGCCTGCCCCTGGCACATACAGAAGGTTTTAGTACATTGATATATTTCTAAGATGGAATCTCCTTTTTGCAAATGGATCCCAGATTTTCTTCTGATTCCCTTTCCCTATGATAAAATAGTAAATTTTCCACATAGAATTTGCGTGCCTTCAACAATTACTTAACTAAACACCTAAAAAAATTTTTTTTTTACTAAAAAAAAACTCTTATGATTTAGGAGAATAAACGTAGCTGCAGGTCTGCAAACATATCCCAAAGATTCTATTTTATTAGGAAATGCTTTAATTTGTTGTTGTTTGCTTGTTTGTTTTCTTAAAATATTTATGTATCCTTTGTATTTATCTTCATCAGAATGGTTGTCATTCTTCAACATGATGTTGAGAGCTTTTATTTGCTGGAAAATCATAAAATGGGAGACACCGTACATGCTAACAACAAATGAGACATTAGGTCAACTGTATTAAAACCTACTCTACTGTATTGAGTGGTGGGCAGACTCTCCAGGAGGTCCCAAGTGACCTCTGCCTCCTAGAGTATATTAGCAATATAATCCCCTTTGGCTGAGTGTGGGCATGAGTTGTGACTTTCTCGCAATCAGCAGCGTGCAGGAAGGTGACAGGATGTATGCGATAGCGTGCATTTCAATGTGTAATGCTACTGTAGAGCCCATTATGCTGGGGTCTCTTGTCCTTCCTGGGTTTGAACAAGCAAGCACCATGTTGTAGGACTCCTCTGTTGGGAGGGTGCCTGGAGGGCACTGAGGGCTGGCCCCTGCGAAGTAAGGATGGTCTCCAGCCAATGGCCAACGGGAAACTGAAGCCCTCAGTCTTGCGACTGAAAGGAACTAAATTCTGCCAATCAAAGCTAATCCTTATTGAGTTGAACCTTAGATGAGACTATAGAGCTGGCTGATGCCTTGATTGTAGCCTCGTGAGAGCCAAAGGAGAAGACTCAGCCAGGTTGTGCCCAGAGCTCATGACTCAAAGCAACACGAGTGATTCATGTGTGTTGACTTCAGATGCTAAATTTTCAGCAATTTGTTATGTACCAACAGAAAACTAATATGGTTTGCCTCTGCCCCAAAATCCTAAAGCCCTCTTTCCACACTAATCCTATGGCACTGTGTCATCTTTACATTAGCTGTGGCCACTTCTTAATGTTCTCTAACATAGTTTCTGAGGAATGAAATATGCAGTGCAAACCAGTCCAAACTAATACTGGTTAGGATTTTTAATTCTGTTGTTTGTAATAAAAATAATAAACCTTTTAAAATAATTCTAGGTTATGTATACATTCATGACATGTTTTAAAACACCTACTGTGCTCATAAAAGTGTAATATGGTAAGAATATAAGATGGATAATTCTTCTCATAAGTCTGCCCTTAAAGGAGATCATGGACATGAGGTTGCAAATTATAATTAAAATCAATGGTGGGTTAAAAGCCTACGTGACATATGCACAGTATACTACTGATGTACAGAAGAGGAAAACAGAAGTAACTCAACTTCAGATGCAATGTAGAATAATGACACATATTCTGGAACGAGAACTACCTGAAATCTATTCCTGGATCTATCACTAACTAGCTGTAGGGCATATTAATTAAATTTTCTGTGCTTCCATTTCCTCAAAAATAAGATTGACAAAACACAATTGCCTCTTTTATAGTATTATTGTGAGTAGCAATGACTAAATCCATATAAAGCACATAAAATCGTTGCTATGACTATTAGCATATCACAGGGAAGGGTTAAAGGAGGTCTTCTAGAGGAGGAGAACCGGAGCTGACCCTTGAGTGACAGTGGCATGCCTGCCGGTCCATGGTATAGTTCTGTACAGTGGCAGGAGCCTGCCTGTAAGAAGTGGCAAGAACCGATTTTTGAGGGCTGGTTGGGGAATGGCACGAAGGCCTGCCATGCCAAGGGCTCTGGCTTTATCTGCAAAGCGACAAGTCTAGATGTGCTTTCCCAGGTTTTTCTCAGCAACACCTTTTGCAAGTATTAGCCTTACGCTTACAATATAATTAACCTTATGTCTTCTCTGTGATAAGTTCAGCAAAATTGCCTGTGAAAAGGATATGCTAAATAGCTACAGACTCTGTCCAGTGAACTAGTTTGGTAATTTCACCTCTTTGCTCCAATATTTCATGGTCTGTCTCATGGGTAAGGCACTTTGCAGTTGCTATTTTATCTCTATAAATGTTAACCTGGGTAAATATTATTTTGCTTACAAAATAATTAACCTTACTCCAGACTCAAAGGCAGGTAGTGACATTTCTCCACTGTCCAGGCTTTGTACTCCTGCCATATATGTGCAATATATACCTAATCTTCTAAGGCTATTTCCAGAGAGGTTTAATTTATTTCCAGGGTATAGCTTAAGCATACTTTACCAGACAATTCTGTACCATGGTTTGTACAAGTAAGGTTGCTTGCAGAGAGATATTTAACATTTTTTACATTACAGCTTAGACATTGAACAAGTTAAAGAAGATATATATTATAAAATGCATTTGTAGGTCAAACAATTTTTTTATTCGTTCAACTTATAAGCTCAAAATAGAAGAAATAATATTTGATTCACTTGAGATCAGTAACATGCATAGCGAGATGGTGATTCAAGAAATTCTTTGCATGAGAATGATAACAAACAAATCTCAATAAGTCAAATAGTACTCAAGGCAATTAGAACAATCTTCATTACCAGCAAAAATATGTATTCATTTATATGGTAACTTTGTTTAAACATAGTAATATTTTTCTCTAGAAAGGTGAGTTTAAAATTTAATTTACTTCACAAGTAAAAATGACCTTAGATTTCTTAGGATATGTAAAGTTGATTTCCATTTTTTTAAATTGAGAATCTGAGGCCATTATCAGGAGACAACCAGCAAGATGGCAGCAGAGTAAGGAGCTTCTAGAATCAGCTCCTGCTATGGGATGATCACTCAGAGATACCTAGAGCACCTGTTTGGGGGCTCCAGGAGACCAGAAGAGCATCCTGCAACATACTTGAAAGACCAGAAGGAGGAGACTGTACATCTGCAGAGAAGATTCGGGAGTAGAGCCCTTCACACCCCGGAGGCCGGTATCCATCCTCCACTGGAGGCACAGAGCTGTTCCGCGGCTGGAATTGGAAGCTCCACTTACCCAAAATGGGGGAGGAAGAGACGGCTGGGCACCAACTTCAGCTACTGATTAGTAAATTTGGTGGGCTAAAGTATAATCCTAGGAAGAGCTAAACTTTGAGCCCATCCAGTTCAGAAGGAGGCCGGTGGCCGCCATGTTAACTCTGCCTCCAGCATGAGGAGAAGCGGGGCTGACTGAAAATCCCAGTGCTGGTAGGGACTGGCTTCTTTCCATCTAGATCAAATTGCAGCTCTAGCCTAAACCCCAGGCCCACTTCAGGCAGGGAGGAAGCTGGAGGAGCTGCATCAGCCTCTCCGGGAAATTACAGGCCACTCCGTGAGGCCAGTGATCACCCTAGATTGGCAGCGCAAGCCACCCCAGGAGCTATTCTGTGGCAGGAATTGGAAGCTCCATTCTCAAAAACAGAGGAGGAAGAGATAGTTGGCCAACGATTTCAGCAATTGATTGGTGGATTTGGCTGGCTAAAGTATAACCCTAAGAACAGCTAAAGTTTGAACCTGTCCAAGTCAGAAAGAGGCCGGTAGCTGCCATTTTGACTCCACCCCTATCACGAGGGGAAGCTGGGGTGACTGAAAATCAAGTGATGGTAGAGACCAGTTTCTTTCACCCAGATCAGCCTGCAGCCCTAGCCTAGGCTTCAGCCCCACCTTTAGCAGGGAGAAAGCTGGCAGGCCCTGCACCAGCCTATCTAGGGAACTGCAGGTACATTTAGCTGGCACAGACTGAAAAACAGGAAGTCTGTTGGGGCAACTGAGGTCATCTTGGACCTACACTGCGTAGATTGCTGCCCAGACCAGCAGCCCCATCCCCACCCCAGGCAGGGAAGAAAGGGGTGTTAAGCTTCATCATTCTCTCTGGACAACTACAGTCTAGGCCTGCATGAGTTGGATTATTCCACACAGCTGTGGCTCTGTCCCTACCCCTGACAAAGGAGAAAGTTGACAGAAGCTTCACTGGTCCTTAGGGCAATGAGGGCAGCTTGAGACTACACAGCTTTTGGCACCAACTACATATTTGGTTCCTACTACACAAGCAGCAAGGGAGAAAGGGCAAGAAGCCCTAAACTAAAGAGAAAAACTGTACTCAGACACCAACAAAAAAATTACAATCCACATCAAAAAAGAGGAAAATATGGCCCAGTTAAAGGAATAAGATAAACCTCCAGATGACATAAAGAATTTGGAACAACTAATCATAGATGTTCAAACAAATCTCCTTAATAAATTCATTGAGATGGCTAAAGAAATTAAGGATATTAAGAAGACATTGGATGAGCACAAAGAAGAATTTGAAAACATACATAGAAAAATAGCAGATCTTAGGGGAATGAACGGTGCAATAAATGAAACTAAAAATACACTGGAATCATAAAATAGCAGATTTGAGGAGGCAAAAGAAAGGATTGGTTAGCTTCAAAAAATGGCCTCTGAAGTGAACATACAAAAGAATAGATGAAGAAGAGATTGGAAAAACTTGAACAAGTTCTCAAGGAACTAAATGACAGCAAGAGACATGCAAACAGATGTGTCATGGGTATCCCAGAATGAGAAGAGAAGGGAAAAGGGGCAGAAGGAATATTTGAAGAAATAATGGTAGAAAACTTCCCAAACCTACTGAAGGACATAGATATCCATGTCCAAGAACCATGACATACTCCTATCAAAAAATCCAAATAGAACAACTCCGAGACACATACTAATCAGAATGTCAAGTGCCAAAGACAAAGAGAGGCTTCTGAGAGTAGCAAGAGAAAAGCAATACATTACCTATAAGAGATACCCAATAAGATTAAGTGCTGATTTCTCACCAGAAACCACGGAGGCAAGAAGACAGTGGTATGATATATTTAAGATACTGCAAGAGAAGACTTCCAGCCAAGAATCTTATGTCCAGCAAGATTGCTTTCAAAAATGAGGGCAAGTTTAGAACATTCACAGATAAACAGAAACTGAGAGAGTTTGTAACCAAGAGACTTGCTTTGCAGGAAATACTAAAGGGTGTGCTACAGCCTGAAAAGAAAAGACAGGAGAGAGAGACCTGGAAGAGAGTCTAAAAATGAAGACTTTATCAATAAAAGTAATTAAAAGTATCAAAAGAGTGGTGGGAATAAAATATGACAGATAAAATACAAATATTCAGGAATAAACTTAACTGAAGATGTAAAGTAATTTTATTCAGAAAACTAAACTCATTATTAAATGAAATAAAAATGAAACCTAAGTAATTGGAAGAACATTCTATGCTCACGGATATTTTATCATTAATATGTCAATTCTACTCAAATTGATATACAGATTCAATGCAATCCTTATAAAAATTCCACCAGCATTTTTAAATAAATGGAAAGCATTATTATTAAATTTATTTGGAAGCATAGGAGTCCTGAATAGTCAGAAACATCTCAAAAAGAAAAACAAAGTTGGAGGATTCTCATTTCTGGAATTTAAGTCATATTACCTAGCTATAGTGGTAAAAACAGCATGGTACTAGCATAAAGACAGATACGTAGACCAATGGAACTGAATTGATAGTTCAGAAACAGACCCTCACATCTATGATCAAGTGATTTTTGACTAGCCTGTCAAACCCAACCAGCTCTCGCAGAACAGTCCATTCTACAAATGATGCTTAGAAAACTGGATATCCATAGCAAAAGAAGGAAAGAGGACCCCTTCTCACACCTTATACAAAAATTAACTCAAAATGAATCAAAAACCTAAATATAAAAGCAAGAACCATAAAGCTTCTAGAATAAAATGTAGGAAAATATCTTCAAGACCTGTTGTTGGTGGTGGATTCTTAAAGGAGATAAAAGGAGGACTGAGATGGACTGCTGATATTTTAATGTAGAAGAATTAATTAGCTTTACTGTGAAAGTGTGGAAATGTACAGAGTTGATGGTAGCTCATTATAGTGAGTAACAGCTGGTTTTTAAATGGGGATGTGGCTGAAAATGGTTAGGGATGTAAATTGACAGAAAGCTAGAGAATAATCTAGGGACTGAATAGCACAGTAAACCCAGAAGTGGATGAGAATTGTGGTTGATGGTACAGATGCAAGAGTGTCCTTTGTGAGCTAGGGCAGATGTACATCAGTATTGCAGGGTGGTGAGAATGTGGAGAAGCAGGGGAAAAATACAACTGGTGTGACCTATGGACTATGGTTAACGGTAATAATGTAATATTCTTGCATCTATGCCAAAGATGTACTGTGTTGATGATGGGGGAGTATGTGTGCCAAGTGTATGCTGTGGACCTGTAACAGTCGAATGATATTATGTCATAATCTGTAGCAAATGTTCCATCCAGGTGTGGTGTGTGGATGGAGGGGTGTTTGGGAATTCTGCACATGTACATGATTGTTTTGTTAAGTTTACAATTTCTGTCATAAAAATGTATTTAAAAAGTAATAATGGGGTGGGTTGTGGGAAAAGTACACCAAATTTCAGATAGGGACTATAACTAGTAGTAGGATTTTGACAATATTCTTTCATAATTTGTAACAAATATCTCATGACAATGCAAGGTATTGGTGGAGGGTTGATGTTGAGGACCCCAGTATGATGTTATGAATGTTTGCTTTGTAAGTTCACAACTTTTACTATACACTTATTATTTATGTATGTTCATGTATGAATGATATATACTTCATTAAATAAAAAAAATAAAAAATAAAAAAATGAGAATCTGATGATTAAAATATTGACTATCTTGCACTAATTTCTCATACAATCAGCTTCTATTTTCTTTTTGGAAAAGAAAAAATAAAAACAATCATTTTGAATAGCGAGAATAAGAATTTTTGTCTAATTATACTCACTAAGTATTAAGTTCCACTGGAATTAATTTTAACCAAAATATAGTAAATTAAAGATAACACGATTTTTGAGAATAACACACTAAATGTAGACTAGTGAAAAACGTCATTAGCCATATGTGCCAGCCCATGCAACTCCTTTTCCACATAGTTCTTCTGGTAGGTTCAATTATGTTACTCAGAAAAAGCATGTTCTTAATCTTAAACCATTCCTTGCAGGGTTGAAGATTTTTATTTTTTTATTTTTTTATTTTTTTGAGGCACTAGGGGCCAGGGATTGAACCAGGACCTTGTATGTGGGAAACTGGCACTCAACCACTGAGCCACATTGGCTTCCCTGAGTTGGTTTTATCATTTGTTTTTGCTTTTTGTTTGTTTTTGTTTTTTCAGGAGGCACCAGGGATTGAACCCGGGACCTCCCATGTGGGAGGTAGGCGCTCAACTGCTTGAGCCACATCCACTCCCCAAGAAGATATTATTTTAATTAAGGTGTGGCTGGGCTCTATGAGGTCAGCCTTAATCCTATTCCCAGAGGCTTTAAAAAAAATAAAGCCACGTGGAGGAGTAGGCAAATGGAAGTCAACAGAACTCAAAAGAGAAAGGAGCGATGTCGCCATGTGCTTCCCATGTGACAGTAATGCCAAGGGCGTCACTCTCAGCCAGCCCCAAATACCACAGCCCTCAGGGAGAATGCATGGCCTTGCTGATGCCTCAATTTTGGACTTCTCCTAGCCTCAAAATCTTAGCCAATAAATTCCCGTTGCTTAAGCCAACCCGTTGTGCCTTTTTTCATAGCCCAGAAATGAAGACATTTCTCAATCCTTATTCAGAGCATGCAGAAATCTACTCCTGATCCGACCATTAATGCATGCTTTGTTATTGGGAGCATGCTTTAAAAATACATTTTTCATTTAACGTGGGCCTGTGCTATCAATTAAATAGAAGAAACTGTCACAGGCAGTGAAGAATCTTATTAAAAATTGATTTTAGTCTAGTTACACAACTCCAATCTTAAAATCAAAGTCGTGTCAGAATAAAGGCCAAAAGGAAAAAAGAGATCAATATCAAATATTTCATTTCTGAGGTTCATAAATTTGCTTATAGAAACACACTGAACCATCTGTATTAAGGAGAAAACTAGTTTGGTACCATAAGAAGACTATAAATTTTATATCTTTTTTTTTTTTTTTTTTTAGGAGGTACCAGGGATTGAATCAGGGACCTCATACATGAGAAGCAGGTGCTCAACCACTGAGCTCCCCAGACTGTAATTTTTTTAAGGACGACAATAATATTTCTTGGCTCAAGGCAGTAATAATTATATACCAACATATGATTCACAAAGATATAACAGATGAAAAGAGTTCAAAATTGCTTTAGCAAATAATTGTCATTATATTATTTTAAAGTTAATCTAGAAATCTTAAAATGTGTGGAAGTATTCACCATTAAAGGATCACCCAAATGATGATTACTTAACTGCTAATGTCTTATCAGTTAATACAAAACATTTCAAAGCCAGTGATTAAGCTCTTAAATATAATTTAAATAGGATTAATTATAACATAAAGAATAGTGTTTACTGAGCTAAGATGGAGCCACCAAATGCCATCTTTCACAATAGTTCAAATTTTATATTTTAATTGCTTCTGTGTATCATTTCATATAAAGGGGCAATGACCAAGAAATTCAGTTAGTATATGTTAAAAACGGACTTGATTTTTAAAACAATTTTGGTGAAAAGGCCAACTTGATTCTTTCACCTTCAATTGTATCAAAATCCTAAGCTTGTACAGATAAAATATAACAGAGTTAGATTTCACAGCCTATGAAGGAAAGAACATCAATGGCATTCCTGGGTCCTATTCGATCTATCTGAAAATATGAAATTGCCAAATGGAAAGGCATAAAAATGGAGAGCAAGGGCAGGTAGATAAAGTTGGAGAAGGATCTTAGAAAACTTAATGAAGACATTGTTGTTTCTAAAACAAATATACTGTTTCTATAGAGAAATTCGGAGAAATAGAATCCTGGAAAACTAATAAAACGTTGTTTCTGAAACAAATACTCCTGTCAGCAACATAAAAGTTAAGAAACCAACTCTATTTTCTCTACCAAATACAGATTTCTAGGTAAATTTAACAAACATAAAAGAAAAATGTCATTTCTTTTATTCTTATATCTTTCATGTACAAAATATGTAGGTTAGAGTTATTTTCATGGCCATGATAAATTGCCCAATGAAACTTAAGACTTACCAAAGTGAAATATGAATAAGTTTTATGTTTTAATAGTCACAACTCAGTTTTCCTAAGATTAATTTATAGCTTATGCTACTTTCAAATATGATTACGCAGCTTTTGTTTGAAGACAGTCCTATCAGGATTTTATGTTTATTTTATGGAGATTTATCTGGACTGTGGTTTAACAATATTGGAAGTCAGGAAAATGTCACACATTGCATGAACATAGAAGCTTTAAAAGAAACTTTATTCACATTTTTACTACCTGGAATCTTCATCACCAGTCTTACTATGTAAAAAAAAAATCAACATAAATTTGTTGAATCTCAATTAGTTTGGTTAGATATGCAAAAATAGCTGCATATATTGCCAGGTTGATTACCTATTCTCCATTGTGAATATATCTCTTTTATAATTTTAAGGAACATAGCCAATGAAACACTATAAATTTCAGAAAGAAAGGCAGGTCAGGGTAGGTAGCAATTCTAGCTGAAAGTGGAAAGAAAAACTTAAAATTCCTACTGTCTGATGTGAATTAAAAAAAATAAACATACTCAAGGATATATATGATTAAGATCGAAAAAGCAATAGAGAAAGTGGAGGAAAAGAGGGATTTTGCTGAGGTGAGAGAAGAGAAATAAAATGAGCAAGAAGCCATTTACAATATTGGCAGAAAAGAATTGGGGAAGAAGTAGACAAAATAAATCTGGATATTTAGCCATGCTTCTAAAATATGCAGACAAAGTAGGAATATTAGTTGGAGCCATTAATATATCAACATATAAACCAATAATTGATATTTCTATTATAGAGAGCATTATCAAAATATCATGAGTATTCTGTAGGAATTTTAATAAAAGCATTAATAAAAATATATTACTTCAAAAATCATAAATGTCACAAATATTGACAAATAAAATGTGATTACTCTTTGACAATCAGAGCCAAAAATAGGAAATGGAGTAAGTGCTCAAAAATACATGTTGAGGGGAGTGGATATGGCTCCAGTGGTTGAGTGCCTGCTTCCCACATGGGAAGTCCTGGGTTCAGTTCCCAGTGTCCCCTAAAAACAAAACAGCAAACAACAAAGCAAACAAACGCAAAAACCAACTCAGGGGAGCCCATGTGGAGTGGATGTGGCTCAGTGGTTGAGCGCCAGCTTCCCACATACGAGGTCCCAGTTTCAGTTCCCAGCCCTGGTACCTCAAACAAACAAACAAAATGTGTGTGTGTGTTGGAAAATGAACGAAGGCATTGACATTGTAGTCTGTCATCTCTTCAGCATCTATTCTCTCCTTCCCCCTTCCACTTAAACCCAGTTGAGGTAGAGGATCTCTTTCCTTTTGGAATCATGAGGCCCACAGACTGGAGCACAAGAAGAACTCTCTTAAAATAAAGGACACACCAAACCAACCAAAGATGATTAGATGAAGTGATGGAGAGCCTCCAAATGAGCCACTGTCAGCAAGGGAGCCACTAAATTCCTTGGATTTAAATGCCTTTGAGTAGAGGTCTCTACTATTGCAAATAAAAGCAAATGAAGAGTTAGTCCCAAGTTTGCATTGTGAGTCTAAATCATACCAGCTGCATTCTTAGTACAAGTTACTATCAGAATTTTACATTCATTTAATGTTTTGGACCATGCCATCTAGCATAGTGCATGACACATTTTGGAACTCAACAGATAATTTTTGTGGGTTTTTTTTTTCATTGTCTTAGTGTTTTTTGTTTGTTTTTCTTTTATCTTTTTTCTCAACAGATAATTTTTGAATGAATGAATTTTTAAGATTCAGATGTTAAAATGTAAGATAGAAACTGTTGGGAGGAATAAATGAGATTAAAATGAAAATAAAATACTAGCAACTTATCAGGCATATAGTAGATGCTCAAAAAACATTAGCTCCTTCCTTGCAGAAGAGGTTTCCTTACTGTCTATTTGGAAATATCTCTACCAAATATTTTTTAACTCAAATATATTTTCTTAAATGTCCTTTTAAACTGATATTTGTAATCACCATTTTTACTTTATTTAAACTCCATCTTTTCTCTTAAGGAGTATCTTTACTTTGGTAAATAAAGAGGCTAGCATGCAAAAAATAAATTTACAGTTACTGAAACCTCATTGTCCATTATTTTTATTTACAGATATTAAAATAATCGTAGTACATTGACTTTCCTTTCCTTTTCCTCTGTTTCCCACCCCAGGTGTAAATATGTCCTAAATTGCCAAAGATAAGAACACAAGTGGTGAGTATTCCAGAGTGAAAACAGGCCTTAAACGACTGAGTTAGGTGTAATTCTTACAGAGATATTTAATTTGAACTTAATTTTCACAGTTTTATTTTCCACTTAAATGTTGACAATCAAATTTTGACATACATTACTTAAGTCAGAGGAAAACAAGAATGTCCAGTTTTGCTGACTTGCAGTTTCTGTGAAGCTATAATATGAAGAGAGAACTTAAAGTGCTGTGCTCGCCTTGTTCATTTTCATTTTGGCGAGGAAAAAAAAAAAAAGCCCTTGGTTTTGCTATCTGTGCCCAGCAGCAGTATGTGGCTAGGATAAGGTAGACTGAAGTATAAGCAATGGATAAAGATCAAAGACGTGTTCCTTAAGTTCTGCTTACACTGCCCGAGATTATCAGCAGCACACAGTTCTACAGAGCCTCGGGAATGGTGATCGGATTTAGTTGTCATCTCAGGAAGAAAGGAGGAAATCACGGCATTATATGGAATGCAGGCTAAAAAAGTATGTAGTTCATTTTGTGGGACTTATAAAAGAGGTGAAATATTTCAGAACCTGTTAAAAAATCCGGATAACCTATATACTGAGCCTCCCCTCCTCTGCCATCTTTTCTGCTTTCTGGTGCTATGTGGCTCTTCTGAGGCTGCCCTTCCTCTCCTGTAGCCTCTCTGTCCCAGCCCCTCCCTCCAGCTCCACAGTGACAAAGCAGAGGCAGCACTCACAGGCAGTCAGTCATCAGGCGCTGAGGAGTAAGAAACTGCTTGCTTTGAACAGAGCTGGGAGTCACTTTGAAAACATTTCCTTAGAGCTGAGACATGGAGACGTCAACTTTTGACGGGCAATCAAGGTTTACAAAAATGAGTTCACAGAAGATTTACAATATCGGGACATATCTTTTCCAGTCTTTCCAGACCATTTAATGCTGGTTTTGTGAATCAAAGAGCACAGGCATGGAAGCGGGAGGGAGTAGACGAATAGTTTACAAAGCTACAATGGGAAAGGGAAGAAGGCAGGGGTTTGGGTGGTTGTTTTTTTTAAATGGAAAGACCACATTTCCTTCTTCCCCTGTTTCTGCAAGAACTACTAGATGGATGCCGTCAGCATCTCGGCAGCAGTGACGCCCCAACATGCCTGTCCCCCCACATTCAATCTTTGACGACTTCTTTGCAGAATTGTCCAGGGCATTTGACGTTTCCCCTTCACTTGACCTCCAGCCTGTGCTGCCCTTGGACCCTCACATCCACTGTGCTCAACTTTGCAGCATCCTCGAATGCCTAAACTTCTTTGAAACCCAATACAAAAAAATTTAGGAACTATATTCTTCTCCTGGTAGAGTAAATCTATTTATACAGCCACTAGCTTGGTGCTACCAAAAAACAAACAAACAAACAAAAAAGTCCTTAATAAATGCTGTTGGTGAAAATATTTTTTGGAGAAAATATTAAGTGCTTTTCAACTTATGCATAACGTTTTTGGGCCCAATTGTATTTAACGGAGTTATAACCTGTCACCACTCTTTATGCTGATTTCCCTATTTATAACTGTAACTCCTACTTGTTCTGTATATAGGCTCTTTATTGAGAAACTGGGATGAAAGACAGGTGAGTGGAGTAGACGTGGTGGCCGCTGCCATTTAGGCATGCTCAGGCATGTACAGGGAGACAGGGGAGAAAGGGAACTTGTTCCTGGGTGAAGAAGTTACCACACTCCAGTTAAATAAAGAGTGTGCAAGCTAAAGATACAAAACTCTTTTCAGCATAAAACCCTTAGAGATAGTTATGCAAGGAATATGTTTAAGCTCTGAGGCATGGTGGGAAGGTTGACAGCCGGCATAACTCTCCAAAATCAATGATAGAGAAATAATCCCTTTTCCTCAGCCCAGCTTTAGGAACGGGAAAGTCTCCCACTGCCATGGAAGGCGTCATGCCTTCAAGCACACTCATGCACAGGCACACACACCCCACACACCTGCGTGTCAGATTTCCTAGAGAAACAATGGGAGCGAGGCTTGCAACCATAGGGTTGGCATTTGCAGTTAAAAGGGCAACCACGGCAAAAACCCTGTAGGCCCAAGTTTTAATGTCATCTGTGCTTGCACAAAACCCTGGTTATACATAATTTTAGCACTCAAAAATGGAAATTACCTATATATTTCCTCCTAGAGAATATAGTAAGCTATTCAAGTCCTACTCATCTTCAGTCCACCAGTGCCTAGCCTAATGCTTAGTGCCCAGGGCTGCAGGACAGCAGTTTGCAAGCTTGTCTTTCGTTTGGAGTCAAGGAATAAGCTTAAACTACTTTTTCCCCCAAGGTTATTTGTGGGCAAAGTTGTTTTTTTTTTTAATTTCAGATAGATGATACAGATAAAAATATAGATATAAAGATATATAGGTATAGTTTTAGATATATAGATAAAGATATAGAAACACACATATATTAAGCATAGTCTTCTTTATATATTATATGTATCAACATATTATATGTTTATATTATTAATATGCATAGATAATTTCTGTAGGGAAGGATGTGGAGAAATGTTCAGGTTTTAGTGTAATTTGTAGAAAATTCATTCAATTTTAAAATAGTAAATTCAAAATATGATGTATGGGGGGCACAATAAAGCTGTATTTTCAGACCATATCTAGGTGAAGGAAATTAACGTCTACTGAGTACCTGTTTTACTGTTTCAGGCACTCTGTATATATTAAATCTCATCCTCAAAAAATTACTTGAGGCAGATACAACATTCATTCTATAGATGAGGAAATCGACCAATCTAGCACTTTGTTCCCAGTATTCCTCAGTGTCAAGTACAATGAAAATCTCTGTAATAACTCGGGTTTTACAGCATAGGCTCTTTGTGCTCCATTTCTATACTTTATTCAATCCCAGGAATTAAAATAATATATACAAAGAATGAAATTATTTAGATCAGAAGGCTCAGCACTACATTAACTTGGTCATTCATTCTATGCAAACTGTAGAGCTAAATTTTCCTCAGTGAAAAAAAGAAAAAAAATGCATTTTTCACAATTTAATTACCTATTCATTTAAATATCTAAGAACAATCTAGTAAGTATATGGCATTAATGTAGGTGCCGAAAGAGACAGAATGAAGTAGAAAATGTAGTCATTTCTGTTTAGGAATTTAAACCAAGTTAGAGAAGCGAAACAAATCCTGGTAAGCTATTAAAGAATAAGGCAAAGCAGTAAATTAAAAAATCTTCAAAGAGAAATTAAAGCATGTCTTCAGATTCTGTGTATGCGCAGAGAAGGAGTAAGAACAGTCCAGGTTAGAGAAACAGCATGGAAAAGGCTTGGGATTAAGAACAAGGGAACGTGTCTGTGGTGAAGGGTGAGGCCTGCCAGGTGATCAGGAAGGAGGTGAGGCTGCCAGCCATCATCAAGTCCTCTTTGAAAACTGTTAAAGCATGTAAAACTCTGACACGATGGAACTGCAGTTTTATGAGGAGGAGCTCTGCAGTTCTATATTTGATGAACTGAAAATGGACAAGACTTTCAAGGAGCCAACTTACAAAGTTATTCCAAAAAGGCAGGGATAAAAACTAAAATATAATATGGCAAAAACAGAAACAAAAATACTGACTACATGAAGTGTAGATTGGACACTGTGCTATTGCTTCATTATATCTTTTTCAGCACCTCTACCAGGAGTGTATTAAAAAAACAGGCTTAAGCAAATACTTTTACTAAATGAATTTGAAGTAGATATTGGTAAGAACTTTAGAAAATCTGGTAAATTAAATATAGACAAGGTTAGGAAACAAAAATTTAATTTTTTGCACATAATGTTTACTAATGGGATCTGCAAATAAATATATTTGTAAGTAGGAGAATGGAAGTTAATAGCTAGAGATTTATTCATTAACATAAGTTTGATTTTTTGAGGTTATGAGGATTAATTCTCAAGGCAAAGGAGCAGAGAAGGAGGAAAGCAGATATCCACGAACGGAACCCTAGGAGGCAAGCAGATGAGATAAAGAAGAGACGTCAGTTGTAGGATAGAGAAGTAAACAGAGGCTGGGAAAATGGAATAACCCTGAAGAGGATGAAATACAGAGCTCCAAGAAGAGTTGAGTTAGTCAAAATAAGAATCAGAGAGATCAGTAGAAAATCGTTACTAAGTGCCGGTCATACCAGTTGCTATACATGTTTACCAAGGATATTCTATGACTACCACACAGTAGAATGAATACAAATATTATGATAAATTCATACAGATATGTGCATTAAATCCAGCAATAAACATAAATGAGCTATTGCCGTACCATGAAACATGACTCTCACAAACCTACTACTGAGCAAAACCCCAGACACAAGAGAATACATATAGTGTGATTCCATGATTCCATTTGTATTAAACATTTAAGGCAAACTAGGGCAAACATTTTACTGATGCATTAGATGTCAAAATAAGCAATTACCCCGAAATTCAGGAGAGTGCCTCTCTGAGTGGGATCGAGGGAACAGTGCTCAGGAGGGGCCTCCAGGGTGTCAGTGAGGTTTTGTTCCTGGACACAGAGGCAGTTATGTGGGGTTTTCTCTTGTGATAAAGGGTTAAGATGCGAATTTGGTTTTGACCTGTTTCTGAATGTGAGCTATATTTCACAGTTTAAGAAAGGTTTTACAAAGGGAGGCAAGTTGATTTACTGGAAAGGTGTGGGGGTCTCTTGCCTGGAGGATTTGCCATAATCTGCCTGGGGAGGGCCCTCTTTCCATCTGCTCAGTACAAAATAAAGGTGTTTCTACATCCATTCATCTTTTACAACTTGACTATCATTACCCTTGTTTGTAGCCCTTTGATTTAGGCACTGAGAAGCTGATGATGCTTAAATGGAAGTCGTTAGAATGTGTTTGGAGTAACAGCTTTGGGTTATGGCATCTGAGGCAGTGGGCCAGGAAGGGAAAAAAAGAGAAGAGGGATCCATGAAGAAAGGAGTATTACTCTTCATGTGACATAGAAAATTGCTGTCCAAACATAGAACTGCTGTTTGGGAATTCATTCAAATTAGTGATCTATGAGCAGAAGGCTATAAACACAAATAATTTCTTTTTCTTGTTATAAGCCTAAAGTTCATAATCGCCTTTAAAGCATTATTTTTATTAGGCATTATTTAGGCAATCATTTAAAATAATAGACCATAAAAGAGAAAGGAGTTGGGATGAAGTGCATGTATATCCTGAATTTTTTTTTCTTTGCCCTATAACAAGATGGGAAAAGTTCAAAAAAGAAATATTTGGCAATTGTATGGAGAATTCTTAAGTCAACACAAGCGCCACAAGTCCACCGATCCTTGGAATTCTAATTATAGGTTATTTTGCCAAAAATAATTTTGTCATTACTCTCAAAAGAATAAACATTCTTAAGAAGAAAACATTTTTACTATTGTAGTAGAAAAAGCATAGATTTACAACTAGAAATTCCTGAGTTGTAATCTTTGAAATTATAAGATGTGTATCTATGCCTCAT
The DNA here is from genome assembly GCA_026826555.1 of Tolypeutes matacus. Classification (NCBI taxonomy): domain Eukaryota; kingdom Metazoa; phylum Chordata; class Mammalia; order Cingulata; family Chlamyphoridae; genus Tolypeutes; species Tolypeutes matacus. Next base: position 2,617,324 of record JAKSZT010054462.1, on the reverse strand, counting down.
TTCATGATCTAATAGAAGGGCAACTGCATGGATCAAAGGATAAGTATATAAAACACCTTGTACAGTCCCTACCATACAGTAATTGCTCCTAAAATAAGAGCAATCCTACTCCTACACCTCAAATAGTTCCCTTTACTTATCGTCAGTAATTGTGACTGAGCAAATCGCAATATTCCCTCAGGGACTCTGTTGACCATGACTACGTCATTCTGTGTGAACACACATTAAACTCAACAGATAATTTCCACTACATTATTCCAGAAAAAACTTGTATGTTACCTGTCTTTCATTTTTTAAAAGTATAAATTATCTCCTGAAATCGTCTGTTTACTTTTATTATATTTTTAAGTCTTGCCCTCTTCTCTCTTTCTTTTAATCCTCATCATTAACTAGGTCTCTATTTCCATATGTCCCCCTTTATGTACCTAATCCTCTCTTTAATGGTGTTCTGGACTCATATTATGGAATTAAGAACACATCCTTACCTTTATTTGTATATGACTGTAGACAGTGAATTCCATGAAGTCAAGGAACTCATCTGTTAGCTCATCAATAAATCTCCAGTATCTATCACAGTGTGCCACACATAGTAAGTGTTCAATTTTTATTATAAAAGAAAGATATATATATAAAATAGTGCCATAAAGCCTCTCAGTGACTTATCTGGCCTCTGTTGAACTCGGTAGCAGTCTAGAATGTCTGTTTTCTATCACACCATTACTCAACTTTTTGGAAAACTCAACTAATAAAAATAGGCCAAGAAAATAAGTGGTATAAATTTGGGAACATTTATTTGTACATGATAATATGATTTCATCCTTGAAAACCCAAAGAATCACAACTAAAACACTCTTAGATCTAATAGATAACTGACAAGTAGATTGGTTAATAATTTAAAAATTATGAAAATAAAAATAATTATCAAAAGCCAGTTTGAGAAACAATCACAGCACAACAAAGGTAGGAGTGTATTTATTGGTCGTTAAACTGATCTGATGCACAAACTCTGGGGCTTGGCTACCCAGTAGCAAAAGCTGGAAGTTAAGGGCAGTACTGGGCAGGCACAGGATGTAGTCTTGTCACATGCCTTGTGAACTATTGCCTGAGTTTCCTAGGTCTCAAAGCACCTTAAAACATTAGAAATTTATTGTCTCACTGTCTGGAAGCGAGAAGTCCAAACCCAGGTGTAGGCAGAGCCATGGTCCCTCAGGAACCTCCAAGGGAAACTCCTTCCTTGCTGCTTCCTAGCTTTGGTGCTTTGCCAGCAATTCTTGGCCTTCCTTGGCTTGCGGCTGCAGAACTTCAATCTTTGCCTCCGTCTTCGTATGACTGTCTTCTCTCTTGTCAGTACCTCTTCTCCCCGTCTTGTAAGGACACTTGGATTAACAGCCATCCTACTGCAGAAGACCTCATCTTAATTCAACTAATTCATCCTACAATGACTATCTTTCCAAATAAGGTCACACTTGGGGTACTTGTGTTAGGACTTCAACCCATCTTTTTGGGGAACACAATTCAGCTATAACAGTTATAAAGCAGTGTAAGAATATCAACTATTGCGCTCTCTCTCTCTCTCTCTCTCTCTCTCTCTCTCTCTCTCTCTCTCTCTCTCATGCCTTCCATGTCCGGCTCTCACTATGTCCCCCTTCCCACATGGATCAACATGCAAGTAAAACCTGGGCATTTATAATGGGAAATTGTAATCTGTAAATTGGTCATCTTTATCACTCCTCAGCCCCTTCCTCTCTCTAGGACCTATGATCTGTTATTTTCTCCCATTTCTCTTCCCTCCCTACCTTAATAAATTACTGGCCTAACTAAAAAAAAAAAATATATATATATATATATATCAACTATTATTTCACTTACTTGTGGCTTTTTAAGGGTTTTCTGTAAGAGAGACTATCCTTAGTAGAGTCATTGATATATGAAGAGAATTGTCCATTCCTATAGGGCTCTATTTCAAATCTACACCAAATTCAGTGGTAAAAATCTAGTGGTTTTACCTTGTTCTTGTATCCTCTAAATTTATTTAGGTTAAATCAGTGACTTCTTGACTTGTAGGATAAATCTTTCCCCAATTTCATTATAAAATAATAATAAATAATAATAATAGAACAACAACAATAATAATAATACAGTTTTCTTAAAGAAGACAAAATCCATGAGGTAAAGGAGAAACAGAAAACTCTGAAAATAATTTTCCTCATGAAAAAACAAACAATGGTGTTGATACATTTCTGTTGTGATAAACATAAGGATTTTTTTTTAAAAAAACACAATAAACTGTTAAAACAAACAAAAATATCTCTATTTTAAATAGTAGTTATTGTTATTTTCTTTCAGAGTTAATATGCTATTATGAATTGCTTAATCATTTAATCTAAGTCTTCTGTCCCCAAAGAATCTTCATATTCATGAAATCCGTCCTCGGCATGGAGTTCTCACTTATTAACTTAGCCCTGCCCTTTGGGAGAAGAATTTGTTTCATCTTATCACCATCAAGATGCGGACTCCATAATTCATGCTGCTCCTATTTTACTCGGTGACTTGAGGTTTTAGTTGCCTCATCTGCGAAATGAGGCCCTTTGGACAATCTCTAAATCTACGACTACAGAGCTTGCAAAAGTTGTTCTTATCAATATATGAGTCACGAAGTGCAAGGAAAGCAATTTGCTGCCTGATAAAATCTTGAAAGTCTGAGTGAGTCTTAAAGTAAAACGTAATACCCTGGAATTTCTGACCAGGAAGAAAACCTGATATTTTAAAACATCTAACATGTTAAGCAATATAAAGATGTTTTAACCAAACTAGTAACTACACTGCTCTTTTCTGTAGTTGCCAACATCTCAGTGCTTGTTACTTTAACACCTCATCTACTAATGTTCCAGGAAACTCAGGAATCCATGCTTTAGTAATTAACAGCGCATTGCAGAAGACACTACCAGCTCTCTACTGAAATCAGTCGGAAAGCTGGATGACATCTCACCAACTCCTCTGCCTCGGTACAAAGTCTTCTCCAAAACGGAGGGCGAGTAGAACTGATGAAAGTCACAGTTCCAGCCTGGCGCATTTAACTTCCATTTACCCTCCACTGAGCTACTTCACTTTCTGCTGTCTGGATGCAGAAAATGATGCAGTGGATGGTGGAGGTACAGAATGATGCATGAAGGAGGGGTCACCATTGAGCCAAACAACCCCCAGGACTCTTGCATGACCAAGAAGTAATCTATTATGTTAAGGCACTGAAGTTCTAATCTGTTTATAGAGCTTATCCTACGTTGAATAATATGGCTGGCTTTCCTGTTTTCTTAAAAAAATATTTTTTTCCTATCAGTTTATATAAAATTAAATCATTATAAACATTTTAAGTAAACTTTCCTAAAACAGCAACCTCCAATCTATAAGATAACTACACATCTTTTATATTAGGAAGGAAGCCATGTCTGATATTCCTAAGGACAATGAGTCCATAAAGTAAATAGAAAGCAGTTAACATCCATCTTTTGGGTAGTTTTTCTGTTCTCAATCTGTTTGGAGAAAAATATATATATATGGAGAGAGATGATCAAATACCTTTCACTCATAAAAATTGAATTAATTAGAATTTTTTTTTACATTTCTAAGATATTTCCACAGTCTTGTCTTTTCATGAGGAGAAAAGCCTAAGTCCAACATTTGTTTTAGTACTGTAATTCATTTTTATTTTTATCGCCCTACACTTAAACAAATTTCATAAAACTGAACTTTTACATTGCCCCAAATTTCTTAAAGTTTTCTGAAACATTTGTTCATTAACAAACAAATAAATACAGAACCCATACAAAAATTAACTCAAAGTATCCTTTGTACCCTACAAAAACTATGTCTCATCAGATCCTAGCTTAGCACTAATAATATGAAAGAATAATTGTTTAATGCAATCTACCTCTCTCCTTACGTAAATTTCTCCCTTCAGATAGTGTAGATGGTATCCATAGTATGATCCCAATTTTCTTTATTTTGGAAATATTGAATGCCCAGTAGATGCCTGATGAGTTGTGCTGCTCTGTGGCTAATGATCCCAAAAAAGCCCAAGACAAGGTTCTTATCCTCAAGAAGCTCACAATTTTGCCTGGGGGAAAGACATGTGAATATTCGATTACCATACATGGAGATCCATGAAGGCTGTGCAGGGGAAGATCTAGTTCCAACTGCACGTTTCATCAAGATATTTGAGCAGCCCAATGACAGGCAAATAAATATTCGCCAGGCAGAAAAGGAGAAGACATTTTTAATATGAGATTTCAGTTTGTCCAAAGATATCTTGATTGTTGTTATGGAGTGTAATTGAACAGAATTTTCATATTAGTGTATTTTCCTTAATGATCAAAGAGTTCATTTGGAACCGAGTGGGAAATATTAGTCAATAGTGTTAATTAGTTAATACTAATTAATTAATATTAATTAGTTAATACTTGAAACCATGTGAGAGAACAGTGAAAGAGCATCCATAGAATGCAGGGGAGACAAGAGCGAGGGCACAAGGAAGGCAGAGAAAACTGAACTTTTACCCAAAACCAGTTAGGCACTATAAATGTCTCAGTGGAAGGGACACCTGGATATCATGAGCTGACTAGAAATGAAAGTAATCAATAAAATTGCAGATCAAGGAGGCAGGGGAAAAAATAACAATTTTCCTTTCTCAGGTCCTAGGGGTGTTGTTTTTAGCATCTCTCTGTTACCTGCTTAAAGTCAGTTCATTTAACATTTATTTTTCATGGACTATGTTTCTCACATTGCTACATGCCCTGGGGTGATATAAAGATGAAGGTGATACAATGATTTGCCTTCAAGGCAGCTATAAAATGGTATAAGGTGGTACTTCCATTTAGTTCAAATACTAGTGCTACAATTTTGATATGGAATTTTACATTTGACTTTTGCTATGTTCCAAATCATTAGAAACCAATTAGATGCAAATGAAATAAGTAAAAACATTTATTCCAAAAGTAATCCCATAGTTTTTCCATTTTAACTATATCCTCCAAGTCATATAAACTTGCAAACTGAATTCTGGTGTATATGAAAGTGATAAAGGAAAATGAGTGATACACCATAAATCTCTTAGAAATAAACATGTGAGTCAGGGAGTTGGGAGATATATATTTTTTTTCCCTGAAAGAACAATTCTTGTTAACAGGGCAGCTGGTACTGGCTCTGGAACAGTTTTTAGCTGTTTCAAAGGGGAATCAGATATCTTTAAATGTAAAGATGTCAAACATCCATAAATTATTTCAGTGGGATGTCAAAACAGTGAGTCATGATATGTCAACCCTGTTACTTTCATAGACTTAGCAATGCAAGATTTCTGGAAGCTTTCGGTAGCATCTCCATCTTGAAGAAAATACCTAAATAGATTGAGGCACGCTGGGATGTAAATGTCATGAAATAGACTAAAGATCAAAACGTGAGGCAAGACTTTAACCTTTGCTGTGATTTAACAAGTGGAGTGGGATATATCAAGGACAAGCCCAGGAAACCTGGTTCTCCCAGGTGGTCTTTCCTGAGTCCTTCCCTGACAACAAAACAAAACAAAACAGATTTTCATTAAAAAAATAAGCAAAACAATGGTCCTACCCATTGAGCAGAGAGTATCAAGAGATAATAAACCTGTTACAGAAAAAAGCTGGACAATATGGTATGCCCTGCAAATTCTTGTTAACAAGACACAGACAGACAAGGGTGTTCAAAGTGATATTACCAGAGTTGTGAGGAGTGAAGAGTGTGAGCACAATTATAGAAGAGTAGAAAACAAGGCAGAAGAAAAAGAGAAAATACTGGAAAAGAGGAGTAAAGTGGTATCATAGGCATTTGCGAATTTAGGCAATACAATTCTAATAGGACAGTGCAGAAGTCTACTATCTTCCCAATTTAAATGAAAATCACAAAAATACATAAAGAATACTGGTCAGTATAGCTGACATTAAAGAGCAAATGCAAACACACACAGCCTCTACGCCCTGGCCAGTCAATTACTATCAAGTTCATTCTGAGAATGGTGCTAAATATATGTTTGAATGGTGATATAAGGTATAAATTAATTGTGTAAAGTTTAATTTGCCTTTCAGCAAATGTCATCCTCCTTTGCTATTAGTATCCTTTTATTAATAGATAATCAAAGAAAATGAATTTTCATGAGTCTTTGTTCCAGGGATTATCACTGACTCAGCAAATCATCATCATTATCATCATAGCCAATGTTTTTGAAGGTTTACTAAATCTTATTCTAAATTCTTTATATTTAGAAGCTAGATATAATTATCACAAAAAATATATATCATTACCCCCTCTATTAGTGATATGGAACTTAACGTATGGGAGAGTGAAATAACTTGCTCTCACAGGGATTCTGTGTGGATTACTTGATATAATTATGCGATAATATTAGGCTGATCTTTACCTGGGTAAAGAAAAACATATAAGTTGCTTTAAAACCAATCCTTTTTTTCCCATTAAATAAAGAATTGCTCTTCTGATACCAAAAAAATATATACACACACTATAACGACCCAAGAACTATAAATATCTAAGTCATAGAAAACAGATGGCAATTCAAAGTCCAGGATGGGCAGAACGCTTGAAGGAGACTGAAGGGAGTAGACCCCCACACCAGAAGCTGAGGCAGCCCTAACAGCCTTTCAGAGTCCTTCTCCTCATTGACGGTCACGAGACACACTCCACTCGGGGACATATGCAGCCTGGTTCGCAAAACTTTCAAAATCCAGACGATTGAAAGGAAAATTTTTTCCTATTTCTAGAGAGATGTTATCTGAGGCAGGAACAGAGCTCTTTGCTTTAATGGTCTTCCTGGCCCTCTTTTTGGCAGAGAAGTCTGGCTGTTTTTGTTTGAGGGGACCATTAGTCTTTTCTGACTTTCCTGTAGCTCCGTTGACAGTTCCCAAAGCCTTTCTAGCAGCTCTAGGTAAGACTGGTGGAGCATCAAATATTTTGCCGCCATGTGGTGGTGAAACTTGAGCTCTCCCATCTATGGCTCTGTCTGCTCAAGACCAAGGCTCTGGCCCAGCTTTGGCCCCATCCTTAGGAGACTCTCGGGTGCCTGGCTCTCCATCTTCCTTATCAACAGGGATCGGGGAAGCCCTTCTAGATTTCTCTCAGTCTCAACCACCAAACGCACCCACGGTTCCTCCAAAACAAAAAAAACATTCTGTACTAAGGGCCAAGAGAGGAGATTTCAAGTGGCATTTCAGATATTAATTGGCTATGTTATCTTAGAGGAGTCACTTTCCTGTCAAAGATCCTCCCTCCCTCCGTCCCTTCCTTCCTTCCCTTCCTTCCTTTCCTTCTTTTTTTTTTCTTTTTTCCTTTTTCCATAATGAAGAATTATACTAGATATTCTTTAAGGATGTTTCAAAGGGTCCTTTATCCTATGCAGCTTTCTTTTCTTTTTCCTCTTTCTGAGCTTCATTTTTCAAAGCCATTGTTCAGCCCTCAGCATCCCCCCACTGCTCCATTCTAGGTGTTAACAGAATATCAACGTGAAAGTTAACAAGTGCTCAGGAGTGTGTTAATTTTGACTGGCTGCATCGCAAGCCTGGAAGAGAGTTCCTCCATGTACTGACCCATTTTTAACTTGTACCAAAAGTAAGTGTGAATTCTCAGGGTTGACTTGGCAGCCAGCAAAAGCCATATTCCCACTGCTATGTATATTCTGCCTCACTCATCAAGTGACCTCATACACAGCAGAATAAAGTAACTGGAAGAGAGACACGCAGGCCCTGTTCTTTTCAAAACATGGGAGAAAACAAATCATTTTCGGTAAACTTGTGGGTTTCTATTTTCTAATTTATATGAATTATGTTGCTTTTTTTAAAAAAAAATAAAGTGGCAAACTTCAAAGCCACTAGAGAGTTGTTCATTTAAGTACAACTCCCTGTGAAATTTTAATTGAACTAGTGATCACCTTCGAAATATATTAAGAGATCCCACGCTTTCCAGGCTTAGAGGAAGGATGAAATGTCTAAACCAGAACACGTAGCCTTTGGGTTAGAGAGGAACTCTTGTTTTCCGAAGTCATCTAAAGAACCATTTCAAGTCCATACTTATTTAAGGACATTAGTGCTCAATAGAAAATGAAAAGAAAGGAAAAGAGGAAAAGTGGAGGGAAAGGAAGAATACTTTGCATCTGTCCTGTATAACTGGAAAAACATATCATTTTTGTTTCTTTGGAAAGTTGATCACAAAAAATCTTGCCACTTTGTTAAAAATATATACTTTTATATTTAAAAGTGTTTATTTCTCTTGACTAAGGTTGGGGTTATTGATGAAGTGATGCTTTCTCTGTGATGGACTGCTCTCGAAACCATTGAAACCTTTATTCAGGAGGTTTGATTCTCGTGATCACACGTTTGGGAAATTCCCAGCAATGGTGGTTCCAAGGTGTTGCTGATGTAGACTTCCCCAAACTTGGGTGGTCATAAGAATCACCTGGGATACTTGTTGAACTCCACCTTGAGGCAGGGAGACCCCCCAACCCCTATCATATTGAATGAATCTGAACTCCAGAGGAGAGATCTAATGATATACATGTTTTAAATCATCCGAGATAATTCTTATGGTCAGGCACAAGTGGGAAGTAGTAGAGAGGGAAAAGTATGAGTTAAGATGTCAGGGAAATTGTACAGCACATACTTTGGTGTTAGTTACTGTTATTATCATCCAACTTATACTGACAGAGAAAGGCAACCTCCTCCCCAAACTAAACAACCAGAGAAACAATAAAATTAGCTTTTAAATGGAGTAAGTGATAAGAATGTGAACCAATTCATTACAAATCTCAAACAGTAAACAGCGTTTTGGCCTTTGAAGCTTCACTGGAAACAATTTACATCTTCTTTCCATGGCAGGTTTCCAGTCTTAAAAAGCAGCAATTTTCCTGCACTACTCTCTGTACCCAGAAGGCAAGTGATATTTTGTGCCCCATTCTTTGTCTATATGATTTGCAAGAGGTGCTCTGAAAAAGAATTTACTGGTCAGTGTGATGTGGCTACTTTACCATCATAGTTTGGGAGCTGCTTTCTCACTTTATTCATGAAATAATTCAATAGTAAGTAATGAGCAACTATTATGTGTTAGGTTATCTCCTGGAAGGTGAAATTACACAGAGAGACCAGAGACCCTGATCTGAAGTAGCTCATAGATTCAGGAAAACACACGTGAATAAACAAGAGCTGCGTTACAGTGCTCGGCGCCATGACAGAGTGTAGAAAGATATTAAACATCATGGGAACACAGGAAAAAAGAAACCCTAACTCTGAAAAAGTTAGGGAAGGTTCCAAAGGACAGTTAATATCTGAGCTTGATTTAAAAGAATGTCTAGAAATGTGAATATAATGAAATGCATAGTTTTATCAAAATCTTCATACAGTTATTCAAAATTGAGCAAGGGTAAACCCAGTTAAATTCAAATCCTGCTGTACCTGCCTTAGAAAAGATGTCTAAACTGCCCGCAGGGAAGGCACGGGAAGAAAAAGTTTATCAGTAGCAACAACAGAAACTAAATGAAATGAGAACTGATTATTTTTGGTGAGGTTACGTCATGTAAAATATAAATGGGGGAAACAGACGTGGTTCAAGCAATTGGGCTCCCGTCTACCATATAGCAGGTCCAGGGTTCGATTCCTGGGACCTCCTGGTGAAAGGCAAGCTGGCCCATGTGGAGTGCTGGCCCGAGCAGAGAGCTGGCACAGCAAGATGATGCAACAAAAAGAGACACAGAGGAAAGACAATAAGAGACACAGCAGACCAGGGAGCTGAGGTGGCACAAGAGATTGAGCACCTCTCTCCCACTCCAGAAGATCCCAGGATCGGTTCCCAGGGCTGCCTAAAGAGAAGACAAGCAGACACAGAAGAACACAGAGAGCAGACAGCAAGAGCAAAAAACCATGTGTGTGGGGTGGGGAATGGATTCCTGGTAGCTTCTGTGGAAATATGGCTGGTACCTGCATGCCCTGAGCCACTGCCTTGGGTCACTGTAAATTAGCATCTCACTGCCAGCAAGATACCTTTGCATTTGGATAAACTCATGCAAATTTGTTTTTGATCAATGCATAAAATATATGTAAAATACTTGGTTATTTTCAGCATGGAATAATTAAGTTGTTTTTCTTATAGTAGCTCTATGGTGAATACCAATGTATCATTTGTATATGAACATGTATCTTTTGACTCAGAATTATTAGTTCAGGGTGCTACTGATTTTCACTATGAAAAATGAAATCCCTAAAACAGGTGAAACATTAGATCAGATATAGTTCAATATTTAGAAGACAAAATTTTCAGATCCCTAGTTTTATGCATTTTATGGTAAATGCAGAAATTCATTTTATAGTTTGGCTTTTCTTATGGAACACCATTAAAAAGAAAAAAAAAAGAATGCGTACACAAGACTCTAATGAAATAATTCATATAAGAAAACATCTAGCTGATGAGACCTAATGATATAATATAAAATCAGGTTTAGGGAAACTATGAAGTAATATGCTATAGCATAGCGGATGCCCTTTAAAGTCAAGCAGACTTGGGAATGAATTCTGATTTCATCACTTGCTAACTTCCTTATGGTGTAATGATGGGTTAAATATTTAACTCCCCCAGAGCACTAGTCTTTCACCTACAAAGTGAGTGTAATATATTATGCTTGATATCACGGAGTTGTGAGAACTAAATTAGATACATACACAGGTAATGCCCTTAGAACAATAACTGTAGCATAGTAAGTGCTAAATAAATATTGATTTCCAACTCCGTTCTCCTCTTTATTCTAAAGCATTTTCATTTTACAGTGCTTCAATACTAAATATCTGCCATATATTTAACGTGCATGAGCCTCTAAACACCAAGGGGCCAGGATGTTATTCAAACAAAACAAATTCATACGAATAAGTTTTAAGAATAAAGCATATGAAATATACAAATACTTATCCATAAAGGACTGCTTTATGTAAGAAAAAGGTTGTCTCAATGCTTTAAGTAATTGTATCAAAGCCAAATTCAAACTTACATAATAAATATTTCAGTTCTAAGTTGATTATGAAAAATATATATTCAAGAGCTGTCAAATGCAAAAACCACACATTGTTATATTAAGGAGTTTATTTGCATTCTAAGAGTAGGCATGACTCTTGCATGTTATAATGTATTTTAAATAGCTATTGTAAAATTCTAAGCCTGTTTCATGCAATATTGATTTTTGTTAAATTGATGAAGCTGTTTAAGAAAGAAAAATACTGCAGAGCTCACTGCAAGCTTTATTAGTGTTTTTAAATGTCTAAAATCATACCAAAATCTAGTGAAAACATTCTGAATTACAATATTATGTTTTTACTGGAAATATAACTTGCAAGAAGACAGAGTATGACACTAATGATATTCATGTGGGTTGACTCAATGAATCATGTTGTCATATATCTGGCATTTTCTTTTGTCACTCCCATAGACACAAAATATCAGCATCCAATGCCCTGTAACAGCAAAGAATAGTGGTGGTAAAAGCATTAAAGCTTAAATCTTTGGAACAAAGGACACTTTTCATAGAGCAATTCAGAATTCTCTAAAAATAGGAGGACTTAAAGAAATATATTGCATACTATTTTGTTGAATATGGAATATAAGCAATTAAAAAATAACATTTGATAGCTTTTCCTGAGATAAAAAAAAGCATGTCATTAGTATTTTATTATATCAAAATAAAATCAAAGGGAATTATAGAAGATTGCGTGTCATGGTCTAAAGATGAATCTGTTACTGTCTGAAGTCTTCAAGGAGCAGAGGCTTTGTGGAAAGATGGTGGAGTAGGGAGCTCCACCAAAACAACTATTAACAGGCAGGAACTGTCTCAAACAACTATTTGAAACCTCTGAGGCCAGAAGAACATTGTACAGTATCCAGGGAAGAGCAAGAGGAAGAAGCTGATAAATTATTGTAAAGAACTATAAACCAGGTCCCATCCTCCACTCCCCCAGCAGGATGCCACGAGGGCCAGCCTAGGGCTAGATTGCTGATGACTGAAAGGAGCATAAACATCCTTTTCCCCAAGACCAGGGTGGGCACGGCCAGTCACTGATGATGGCTTTTGACTAGCAAATTCAGATCACTGGAGATTTGGCTCTGAGAAGAGCTGTTTTTTCAACCCCCTCCTGGATAAAGGTAGCAGCAGCCATTGTTTTAACCCTTCTTGGACAGGGGTAAAGGCAGTGAACATGTAAAGACTCAGTGCTACATCAGGGATGCAGGAAATAGTTAGCTGATGAGCTGCATTTTCTGGGCAGCCAGGAAGGGTCAGCTTTGGGAGTCATCAGAGAATCCCTTGGGACCCTTCCTGATGCCCTCCTCCGACTCTGGAGCTGGTCTGTGACCAACTTCATGGGTCCCTGACCGTGTATTGGCTTGGAAATACTGACATGGGAAGGATCTCTCTGGGGTGCACTTTCTCAATAATTTACCCTCCAGGCAAAATCAGTTGTAGACAATGAAAGGAGTCTAAGAAATTATACAGCCAGACAGTCTGAGCAAGGGTCTGCCAGCTTCAAATATATGGAGGGGGAGGTCTGTCTCCCAAAAACAGAGGGGACAACCAAACTCCTGTAAGTAGGGGAATTCTAAAAAAAAAAAAAAAAAGAAAGAAAAAAAACTAACAAGCAGAAGCCCAGGACAAGACAGAAGCCCAGAAAGACAGGAAAAGCTCTACATACTGCGCTCACCTTGGGCAAACCTTCTGGATGTGAGGGCTGAAGCTAAAGAAAATCTCTGTCTTATCATCAGCTGGTTACAAAATCAAGAAACCAACGTCCCAGGGAGCATATCCCAGAGTTTTTAATATCTTAAAATAGTAAACTGGATAGTGTGCAAAAAAAGAGAGTACAAGATAAACAAAGAAACAGGAAATGGCCCATCCAAAGTGAGAAAATAAAAATACAGAAAACTCCAATGAAAAATGAGAATGTGGACATGTGGAAAAAGACTTTTAAAAAATGCTCAAAGGGATGAAAGAAAGTACAGAGAAATAACTAAAGAATATCAGGGGGAAAAGTGAATGAACACTCTAAGCGTCTAGGTAAAGAGAGAGAATTTTAAAAAGGAACCAAATAGAGCTACTGGAGTTGAATACCACAATATCTGAAATGAAAAATGCCCAGGAGGGTTTCAAGAACAGACTGGAGCTGGCAGAAGAAAGAATTAGTAAACTTGAAGACAAGACACATGAAATGAATCAAGCTGAAGTGCAGAAAGAAAAAAGAGGATAAACATGAAGAAAAATATACCCCATCTTATTGATCAAATTCAAAGGACAAGGAGAGAGTTCTGAAAGCTGCAAAAGAAAAGTAATTTGCTACATACAAGGAAGACTGAATTAGATTTAGTGCTGATTTCTCATCAGAAACAAGAGGCAAGAAGACAGTGGGATGAAATCCACACAGTGTTGAAAAAAACAGCTATCAGCCAAGAATTTTATATCCAGCTAGACTTGCAAGAATAGATGAAACATAGGGCATTTTTAGGGCATTGGAATTGCTCTGCATGATACTGCAATAATGGATACAGGCCATTTTAAATTTTGTCAAAACCTCTAAAAGTGTACTGTGCAAAATATAAACCATAATGTAAACTATTGACCATGGTTAGTAGCAGTGCTCCAATATTTGTACATCAATTGTAACAAATGTATCATACGCATGCAAAATGTTATTAATAGGGGAGATTGGGGGAGGGGGAGGGGGTTGGGTATGGGAATCCCCTACAATTTCTATGTGACATTTCTATAACCTAAAACTTCTTTGAAGATAAAGTGAAAAACATAAGACACTGGAGGGACATACGGAAGAAATTGTCACTGTACATAAAAAGATATCAGAACTTACAGTGATGAAAGCCACAGTGAAAAAGATTTGTTTTTTAATTTTTAATTTTTGTATTTTATTTGTTTTTTCTATTAATACTATTTTCTTATTATGTTAATGTTTAATTTTTGGCTTTGTTTTGGGGGAGGTTTTAGATCACAAAAGGGTTACAAATGTGGCAGAGGAGGATCACTGGTGTGGGGTGTTGGTGATGGAGGGATGTGTGGGGTAGGGTACACCTGGGCATGCCTCTAAGACATATGAATATATTCAAGTGTTCAAGAGGCGTTGTCTCAGTGGGTGAAACCCACACAATAACCAAAAGAATATTAAATCCTCAACCTGGGGAGTCCTGCTACATTCTCTAACAGGACAACAAGAATCCCCTGAGTGCAAGGGCAATGCCTAGTGAAGGAAGACAGACCATTACAGCAGGCCCTTGATACTGATGATTGCACTTTTGAACCTTTTCTTGTGAAACTGAAACTTAGCCTAGTATTATATGTTGCCTAAGAGTTACCTCCTGAAAGCCTCCTTGATGCTCAAATGTGGCCGTTCTCTAAGCCAAACTCAGCATATAAATGCAATATCTTCCCTCCGACCCCCATGTGGGACATGAGTACCGGGGAGGAGCCTCCCTGGCACATAATGGAATCAAACTGAGAACTCGGGAACCAAACCTCACATGTGTGGCCAACTGATTTTTTTAAATTTTTAAAAAATTTATTGAACTATATCACTCACCCATAAACAAACAAAAACAATAAGTGTATAGTAATAGTTGTGAACTTACAAAACAAACATACATAGCATCATACAGGGCTCTCATACCTCAAACTACCACCAATACCTTGCATTGTTGTGAAACTTTTTTTTTTTTAACATTTTTAATTAATGATTAAAGAGCATCCTCAAAGTATTTCTACTAACCAAAGTATCTTACATTTGGTGTATTTTTCCCCCAACCCAGCCTTTTATTATTAATATTACTATATCAATTATACATGAACATACATAAACAATAAGTGTATAGTAAAAGTTGTGAACTTACAAAGTAAACATGCATAACATCATACAGGGGTCCCATACATCAGCCCACCACCAACACCTTGCATTGTTGTGAGAAATTTTTTACGGATTATGAAAGAATATTGACAAAATCTAACTACTAACTATAGTCCTTATCTTACATTTAGTGTATCCCCCCCCCAAAACCACCCTATTATTATTGTTTAAATATATTTTTATGACAGAAGTTGTAAACTTTTACAAAACAATCTAGCACATGTGCAGAATTCCCATACAACACCCCTCTATCATCAATACACCACACTGCAGTAGAACATTTGTTACAGATTTTGAGATAATATCATTAGACTATTAACAGATCCATAGCGTATATTTGGCACACTTTTTCCCTACTCCCCCATTATCAACACAGTACATCTCTGGCATAGATGCATGAATATTACATTATTACTGTAAAGCACAGTCCATAGGTCACTCCAGTTGTATTTTTCCCCTGCTTCTCTACATTTCCACCACCCTGCAATACTGATGTACATCTGCTCTAGCTCACAAAGGACACCCTTGCATCTGTACCATCACCCACGCCTGGGTTTACTGTGTTAGTCAGTCCCTAAATATTCTCTAGCTTTCTTTCAATTGGCATATACATCTCTAAACTACCCTTTTCAGCCACATTTCCATGTATAAACCACTCACTATAATGTGTATCAACTCTATACATTTCCACACTTTTACAGTAAAGTTAGTTAAAACTTCTACATACATTAAACATCAGTAGTCCATCTCAGTCCTCCTCTTATCTCTTTTTTTTTTTTTTAAGAATCTACCACCTACCACCAGGTATTAAAGATATTTTCCTATGTTTTCTTCTAGAAGCTTTATGGTTTTTGCTTTTATATTTGGATTTTTTATCCATTTTGAGTTAATTTTTGTGTAAGGTATGAGTTAGGGATCCTTTCCTTCTTTTGGCTAAGGATATACACTTCTCTCAGCAACATTTGTTGAATGGACTGTTCAGCCCACACTGGATGGGTTTGACAGGCTTGTCAAAAATCATTTGACCATAGATGTGAGGATCTGTTTCTGAATCATCATTTCTGTTCCATTGGTCTATGTATCTATCTTTATGCCAGAATCATGCTGTTTTTACCACTATAGCTAGGTAATACGATTTAAAGTCTGGAAGTGAGAGTCCTCCAACTTTGCTTTTTCTTTTTAAGATATTTCTGGCTATTCAGAACCCCTTACCCTTCCAAATAATTTTGATAATCATATTTTCCATTTATTTAAAAAATGATGGTGGAATTTTTATCAGGACTGCATTGAATCTATCAATTTGAGTAGAATTGAAATTTTAATGAAATTTAGTCTTCCAATCCGTGAGCATGGAATGTTCTTACAATTATTTAGGTCTTATTTTATTTCTTTTAACAATGAGTTGTGGTTTTCTGAAAACAGTTGCTTTACATTGTTTATTCCAAAATATTTGAGTTTTATCTGTCATACTTTATTTTCACCACTCTTTTGACACTTTTAGTTACTTTTACTGATATAATCTTCATTTCTCGTCTCCTTTCCAAGCTTCTCTCTCCCATCTTTTCTTTTCAGACTGTAGCACACCCTTTAATATTTCTTGCAAAGCTGGTCTCTTGGTTACAAACTCTCTCAGTTTCTGTTTATCTGTGAATATTCTAAACTCACCCTTATTTTTGAAAGACAATCTTGCCAGATATAAGATTCTTGGCTGGAAGTTTTTCTCTTGCAGTATCTTAAATATATCATACCACTGTCTTCTTGCCTCCCTGGTTTCTGATGGGAAATTGGCACTTAATCTTATTGGGTATCCCTTATATATTTTGCATTGCTTTTCTCTTGCTGCTCTCGGAATTCTCTCTTTCTTTGGCATTTGCTATTCTGATTAGTATGTGTCTAGGTGTTCTTCTATTCAGATTTTTTCTGATGGGAGTACGTTGTGCTTCTTGGACATGGATATCCATATCCTTAAATAGGGTTGGGAAATTTTCTACCATTATTTCTTCAAATATTCCTTCTGCCCCCTTTCTCTTCTCGTTTCCTTCTGGGACACCCATGACATGTATGTTTGCATGTCTTTTGCTGTCATTTAGTTCCCTGAGAATGTGTTCAATTTTTCCATTCTTTTTTTCATCTGTTCTTTTGTATGCTCACTCTTGGAGGCCATTTCTTCAAGCTCACCAATCCTTTCTTCTGCCTCCTCAAATCTGCTATTATATGATATCAGTGTATTTTACTGTACATTTCATTCTCATAAGATCTGCTATTTTTCTATGTATGCCTTCAAATTCTTCTTTGTGCTCATCCAATGTCTTCTTAATATCCTCAATGTCTTTAGCCATCTCAATGAATTTATTAAGGAGATTTGTTTGAACATCTATGATTAGTTGTCGCAACTCCTTTATGTCATCTGGAAGTCTATCTTGTTCCTTTAACTGAGCCATATCTTCCTATGTCTTGTTCTGGATTGTAATTTTTTGTTGGTGTCTTGGCATCTGGCTTACTACAGTATTTATTCTGGGTGCAGTTTCTCTCTTTAATTTAGTGCTTTCTTACCTTTCTCCATTGCTGGTTATGTAGAAAGAGCCAAGGACGTAGTTGGTGCTGCAAGCTGAGGAGGCTCAAGCTGCCGTCATTCCCCAAGAACTGATGTCGCTTCTCCCAACTGTCTCCTTTGCCAGGCTTAGGGAAAGAGCCACAGTCGTGTGTAATAATCCTTGTTGTGCAGGCCTAGACCGTAGTTGCTCAGAGAGGCTGATGAAGCTTCACGTCCCTTTCTTGTCTGCCTGGAGTGGGGATGTAGCTGCAGGTGTGGGCAGCAATCTATGCAGTGCAGGTCCAAGATGACCACAGTTGCCCTGGTAGACTTCCGACTATTCAGTCTGTGTCATCCAAAGATACCTGCAGTTACCCAGAGAGGCTGATGCAGGGCCCACCAGCTTCCTCCCTGCTAGAGGTGGGGCTGAAGCCTAGGCTAGGGCTGCAGGCCAATCTAGGTGAAAGAATCTGGTCCATACCACCACTGTGATTTTCAGTCAGCCCGGCTTCCCCTCATGTGGGAGGCAGAGTTAAAGTGGTGGCTACTGGCCTCTTTCCTACTTGGACAGGTTCAAACTTTAGTTTTTCTTAGAGTTATAATTTAGCCAGCCGAATTGACTAATCAGTAGCTGAAGTCAGTGGCCAACCGTCTCTTCCTCCCCTGTTTTTGGGAAATGGAGTTTCCAACTCCAGCCACAGAATAGCTACTGAGGTGGCTTGAGCCCCAGAGAAGGATGATCACTGGCCTCTGTAGCATGGCCTATATTTTCCTGGAGAAGCTGGTACAGGTCCCCCCAGCTTACACCCTGCCAGAGGTGGGCCTGGGGTTTAGGCTAGAGCTGCAACCTTATCTGGGTGGAAAGAAGCCAGTCTCTACCAGCACTGTGATTTTCAGTCCACCCCACTTCCCCTGGTGCCAGGAGCAGGGTTAAAATGGCGGCTACCAGCCTCTTTCTGACTTGGACAGGTTCAAACTTTAGCTGTTCTTAGGATTATACTTTAGCCTGCTGAATTTCCTCATCAGTAGCTGAAGTAGGTGCCCAACCGTCTCTTCCTCCCCTGTTTTGGGAAGTGGAGCTTCCAATTCCAGCCATGGAATAGCTCCCAAGGCAGCTTGTGCTACCCCTGGATGATGGGCACCGGCCTCCGTGGCATGGAGTGCTCTACTTATGAATCTTTCCTGCTGATGGGCAGTCTCCTCCTTCCATTCTTTCAAGGATGTTGCAGGATGCTCTTCTGGTTCCCTGGAACCACCGAATAGGTGCTTGAGATAGCTCTGGGTGATTATTAACTGCCCTGTAGCATGAGCTGAGTATAGGAGCTCCTTACTCTGCCACTATCTTGCTGGTTGTCCCTGTGGCCAACTGATTTTTGAGATGCGGCAGAGACCATTCAATTGGGAAAGAATAATCTCCTCAACAATAGTGCTAAGAAAACTGGATCTCAATTTGCCACAAAGAGGAGGAATTCTACATCACACCTTATACAAAAATCAACTCAAAATTGTTCATAAACCTATATATAAGAGGTTAAATGATCAAACTCCCAGAAGAAAACACAGGGAAGCCTCTTCAGGACCTCTGTTAGGGAATGATTCTTAGACTTTACACCCCAAGCATAAGCAGCAACAGAAAGAAATAGATAAACGAGACCTCATCAAAATTAAATTTTTTGCATCTCAGAGGACTTTATCATAAAAGTAAAAAGACAACCTGTATTATAAGAGAAATTATTTGGAAACCACATATCTGATGAAGGTTTAATATCCAGAATATATAAATCAATCCTTCGACTTAACAACAAAAAGCCAAAAAAAAAAAGTTAAAAATGGGCAAAAGACTTGAACAGATATCTCTCCAAAAATGACATATAACTGGCCAGAAAGGACACGGAAGGTGCTTAACATCATTAGTCATCAGGGAAATGCAAATTAGAAACACTGAGATACCGTCTCACAGCCATTAGAAGGGCTGCTATTCAAAAAATGGAAAATACCAAGTGTTGGAGAGGATGTGGAGAAATAGGATACTCATTCATTGCTGGTGGGAATGTAAAATGGTGCAGCCATTGTGGAATTCAGTTTGTCAGTTTCTCAGAAAGCTAATATAGAACTACCATATGACTCAGCAATACCACTACTAGGTATATTCCCCAAAGAATCGAAAAGCATGGACTTAAACAGATATTTGCACACTGATATTCATAGTGGCATTATTCACAACTGCCAAAAGATGAAGCAACCTAAGTGCCCATCAACTGATGAATAGATCAATAAAATGTGGTATATACATACAATGGACTATTATTCTGCCATAAAAGGGAATGAAGTTCTGATACAGGCAACAACATGGATGAACTTGGAAGACATCATGTTGAATGAAAAAAGCCAGACGCAAAAGGACAAATATTGTATGATCTCACTGATTTGAAAGAAGTAGAATAAGCAAACTCATAGAGTCAGAATCTAGAAAAGTGTGAGCATAGGAAATGGGAAGTTGAATCTTAAAATGTGCAAGTTTCTATTTGGAATGATGGAAATGTTTTAGTAATGAATGTGGTGATGTTAGCACAATATTGTAAATGCAATTAATAGCACTAATATATATCTGAATATGATTAAAAGGGAAATGTTAGATACATTTAAGGTTAGAAAGTTTTATTACCATATGTATATATGGTAACAGGATAAAATTTTTTGAAAATATCCATGGCATTAACATTACAAAAACAGTGAACCCTAAGTTAACCATAGACTTTAATTAATAGTGCAAATGGTGCTGTGAAATAAAACAATAAAATGTGCTATCATCAGTTGTAAGAAATATTCCACACAAATGCAAGGGTTTAGAGGTGAGGTGGTGTATGGGAATCCTGTATTTTTTACGTGATTACTCTATAAACCCACAACTTCTCTAATAAAGAAAAACTCTCTTAAAAAAAGTCTTCAAGTAAATATTTCTAAGACTCAGTAATGAAGTAAACAATTTATCAACTTAATAGTCACTATTCCTTTCCATATTTGCCAGAAACTCCTATTCTTCTGGATGGATATTATCGGAATTATAAAATTGTGACACAAATCCCAAGCTAAAGATTCATAAGTGTCATTGAGACACTTAACAATTTGCAGGGTTTTTTTGTTTGTATGTAACACTTTCAATGAATTCATTTGTATGATTTATAAGAATTTTCACTGAATTTTAAGAACACAAACACAAGTTTAGGATTTTCATTTAATTCCACCACTGTGATATGGTTATAACATTTACTAGTCATTTATTATTGCATTTTTTTTTAAGTCTCTCTAGTCCTAAATTTATACATCTGTAACACCGAATATCACCGATAGCATAGAATCACTGTAATTATTAAATCAGCTAAAGTACTTAAAGCTGTAACCAAGGGATCTGGCATAGAATAAACACTCATTATAATCTTTTAATTGAAAAATTGTCAAAGTTCATAAAACTTATTATTCTGTAACAATGCTTACAAAATCTCTCTTTCACTAGGAAAACAGAATTTAGAGCATTAATGCAGAACATCCCTGGCTAGAAAATCTGAGTTCTTTTCTCAGTTCTGGGTTCCTTGTTAACTGTGTGACATTTCCTTGGCCTTCAGGCCCACTCCCAGGGCTCTCTCACATCACCATGGCGTTCAACACTGGTCCTTTAGAGGAGGTGCAGTGTTTAAAACAACAACGACCACGGCCACGATACTAAAAATAATAATAATCACGAACACTTAGAACTTTCAAGGCATGAGACACTGCTCTGAGTGTTTTACATGTCCAAAGTCACCCGGTTATTGCAGCAAATCTACAAAGTAGGGTATGATTAGCCCCACTTTTCTCAGGCAGAAACAGAATGGACATAGGGAATCTAAAGATAAACGCACAATGTTCATACTCTATGTAATAACTGTTTTTTTAAGTTATCAATTTTGTCTTTTTTTAAAAAAAGAAAATAGATTTAGGGTGACTGGTTCTTCATCAAAATTAGTTTTTCTTAAAATTGTTTATTCCGGATGATTTTCTCTATTTTTGCTTTATATCTATACCTGTTTCTAAAGCATATAAACTTATAAAAAATAAACATAAGAAGAGTGTGGGTAATAGTTGTTAGCTTTCTTTCACACACACACAGCCTCCTAAAGATTCACTTATAAAATGAGCCCATTATACCTTCTCTGCCCACCTCATGGGGTTAAGTGAAGCATAAATAAAACAATAGATCTAATTATAGACAAGTCAATATTTACAAAAGGCATTATTAAAATGAAACCTTCAAATATGTTGTTTTCTAGCCACCCTAACTTCTACCTCCATTTTTCTTCTTTGGTCTTTAAAATGTGATGGGAGCATTGCCTCGTTTTGAAAACCAGTTATGAGGTCTATTTCTGATTCACTTCAGTACCTCAGCACTCCACATGTGTTCTGAAGTTTCCCCACCGAGCACTTCTAATTCTCCCCTCAAACGGATACAAGTTTTGGATTTTGAATCTCAAGTACTAAATATAATTTCTAGTATGGTAAATCTTTTATATATATTTTATGTTTTTTAGAATGAATGGATAAAGGAATTCTGGAATCTTCCCAAGAAATAAGTCCAGAAGCATTGACTTGAAAAGGAAAGCCAGTCCTATATATCAATCTTTTATTGTGGATGATGCCAAAAGAAATAAAAAGAGCCATGGCAAATAAAGAGAAGCCAGCGGGTGGAGCTATGGGAAAATAAAAAAGGAAATATTAAACCTGGAAATATATGCCTTAAATGATGAAGACAACATTCAAATGAAATTGAAACAACCATTTAGTCAAAAATATGCTTTGAACACCTGCTAGATGAAGCATATTATTCTACTCTGCTAAAAACTGGAAGATAGTGTTAGGAGAAAGATATATCCTCAGTTTTTAAGGAATAGCAGAAAAATATATACTAGAATTAAAAAATAATTCTTTGTAGATACTGGTATTCTTGTGACTAAAACAGAGCAGGCTGAATGAAATCACAATAGAAAAGCCTAGGAAACTTGCAATTAAACAACTCAGATGATAACTCCATCTGTGAACCTTTCATTTTTATGACCATTTATCAGCATGCTTGGTTGTTTTTTTCAACACCACATTTAGCAAAATATTTGCTACTGACAAACACCTTTGCCAAGGAAGCACACATGCCTATCTCATAAAGCAACATACAAATGGAACCATTGTTCTTTAAATCTAATCTGATTTTTAAATTTAAAAAACCTCCAAACGAAATTATTACACATCAATCCACGAATGATTTGTTTTAAAATGATTCAGCAAATAACGACGAGTCAAAACGTAGTCTTTTTTTTATCACCATGAGCCATTTATATAATAAAAAAACGGAATATATTCTTTTAGTACTACTGTGGGTTCTAATATTTTTAAAAAATAGAATACTTTATCAATTGTCATCATTTTCTAAACCATATTATCTGAACAAGAGGTCAAATGGTATCTCAGAACAACTTGACCGACATTTTGTTAGCTTGGAGCTAGAATTCAAAGTCTTCCACTAAAGATGACAATTAAACTGCAAATCAAATTTGTCGACCTTTCTAACAAATGGCTTAGGTCAAAGTGCAAAATTTTCAATCAACTCCAAAATAATTCTTTGAAGAAAAGATGACCAGCAAAAGAAAACGGTCTTTTGGAAAAGTGCATCATGCACTTGAAAAGATAACAAAGGAAAAGAAAATAAAACGCTATGTGATCTGAAGACAGCTGTGTAACCAAGGTTCACTGCATGGGATTTCTCAGTAGACAATAAGAAAGAACCTCCAATTCTATGCTCCCTTTCTACTAATAGAGGGCACTTCAACCCTATTTCCCACTCGTTTGCCTCAGGAATGGGAATGCCTTATTAACCTTAGCATATTATAAATTCTGGCAGCACCACATTGATTTGTCAGTAATTATTTGTCATAAACGCTACTTAGCCTCATTGTGTTAGTAAAAGGGTATTAGCTTTGCCTCACATCACAAAAAAAGTTATTTAAATAAATGTTAACCAAACAGAATTATAAAAAACAATTTTTAAATCTCTGGTGTATAAAAGAAAGAAGTAATGGGAGTCTTCCAGGCAAGGGCAGGTTAGGTGCCACTGTGTTGTCACATGAGGCAGTCGTAATTTAAGAGGTGATAATAGCTGACCTTTCCCGTGGAGACATGTGAATTACTATTTAGAAGCTGCAGGTGTCCTTGGTAGCATCTGCAGTTTCTCCATTCAGGCCTCATCATCAACCTCAGACCAGTGGTGGAATGTTCCCTAGAATTAGTTTCAATCCTGGCCCTTACTTTTGCTTGGTACTTTGTGAGAACTATTTGAAAAATGAAAGGATCTAAATAAGAACATAAAATGGGGAAAAGCAGGTGTTAAGAGATAGACAACATTTGAAGAGTATTTTATCATTTATAATATTCTTTCAAGTACTTATACTATAAATTATAATACCAACAGTGAATAAGAGGTTGAAAATAAAAAGCAAACAACCTTTGTAACCACCAGTCTCTAACTCATATGCAATTTATTATTTAATATCAGAAATATTTTTTGCAAAACAATTAAATAATAAATAGGTTATTATTCTGTGGGTCATCTCCTTCTCAGAGCAAGAACTACATCTCACTTATGGATTTCCAATGCCAAATACCTACTGCTTAATTATAGTACAAACTGATACCCTCAGTCATGAAAAAGACTGTGGAAACCAGCAAAACAATTTAAATGTTTTGAGTTCTATTGGGAAAACAATTGTCACAAACATTGGCAGGCATCTGTTATGCCTACTATGCCGACTTGACATCACTCTTGGGGTTTAAGAAATACAAATTTTCTGAGTCTCATCTAGCAAAAGTACTCCAGAAGCAATAAGAAAACCAAAAAGAACAGGTTTATTATAACTATTGCTTCTTTTTAAAATATATTTTTTCTAAAAGATACTTAGATTACATAAAATGTTACATAAAAAAATATAAGGGATTCCCATATGCCCCACTCCCCACACCTCCCACTTTTCATTAGTGTGGTACATTCATTGCAATTGATGAACACATTTTAAGTCATTGCCACTAAGCATGGATTAAAGTTTACACTGTAGTTTACACTCTCTCCCACTCAATTCTGTAGGTAGTGGCAAGATATATAATGGCCTGTATCTGTCATTGCAATGTCCATTTGCTGCCATATTTGACACAAGATTCTGTTACAAGAGTTTATGATTCAAGGGGTTATGAACCACATTATAAGGGGTTATGATTCTTCACCTGTGTCAAAATACGCTAACTCTGGAGAATAAATCTGATAGACAAGATTAAAGAATAAATCTTTTGGCCAAGAGGTCACAGGACAATTAGATCTAATTCCAGAAAAGGACTGGAATTGATCAAACAAAACTTAGTCAAGTTTAGACAATTGTGATTTTCAGAGAATGGCTTCTAGCCCAACTGTAGCTATCATCCATTCACGTTCTCCTGCCTAGAAAACCTGTATAGAGCTCCTGAGTTGGAGAATCTTTTTCACATTTATCTAGGCTTTGCCTTTGTGCATCTGGATTTAAGCAAGAAGTTTTTCAAAAAGCCTAACTTGTTTTTTCTTAAGATTTTTTCTTTCAAGAGAGGGAAGTTGCTTGACTTAAGCAAAAGATAATTATTATAAGATTCTTCCCAAATCAGAATTTGTTAATTTGGCCCATTCAGTTACTGTAATTTTTTCAAACATTAGTTTTAGGATTCTTTTGTTTACCTTATTCATGACTTGTCGTGAATATGTTACTACCTGTTATTTTGTTCTGTAAGAATTCTCCTGCCCTTTTACCTCAGACAATAAAATCTGACTGGAAATTTCTATTTGTTTTAATATTGCCAAATTTTGCCTGTTTTTTTGAAGTTATTCCCAGGGTATGCAGTATAGCCGCTAACTACCCTTCTGGCAGATTGTGTTTGCACAGCTGGTGAGTTGTCACCGTCAAGATATAGCAAATGGGTTTCACTTTTCCAAAACACAGGTTATCTGCACCAGCAGGTAGTTGTAATGATAAGTTTTCCTTTTGTGCAAAGATGGCTTAAGAAGTTTGTAGGGTCCTATATTTCAGCAACAGATCCCAGAACTATGCCTAACATTTGAATGCTGAAAGCACAGAGCAGTGTGGGAACATATGAACTTGTTCCTAAGCGCACTGATCTTAATCACTATGGACGCACCAAGATCGTGGCTGGTCTTTTCCTTATAAGTCCTGGACAGTCTAAGGCAGAAGGTGGCAAGATTAATCTGTGTTTGCCTCAGTGTGTGTCTTTTCAGATCTTGTGAGTGCTTAGTCCCCTAAACGCAGATCAAACGGGGAAGATGTAGCAGCCTATACTGGGAGCTTGCTTTCTGAGGGCATGGACCACACACCGGTGTACCTGTCCCTAAACTCCCAGAGTCTCCATTGCTTTAATTTAGGGCCCGGGTGTGGGATAGCACAAATGCCTTAAAACGTGTAGAGGAGCCTAGTGTTTTTTTCTGCCGTAAATTTGGTACCATATGGATTAAAGTATTTAACATTTTATATTTTGTTTCTGACTTCCAGCCATTCTCAGGACTGTTTCTAAACTGCCTCAGATAAACTTAGTGGAGGAACTGCTCAGTGTTGTTTTTTGCCTTAATCCCTCAGTGCATTGATCCTGCACATTGATCTGTAAAGAATTTGGGATAAGGAAGGCAGAGAGAGGCTTTCCAAGTTTCTCACATATACCAGATGGTAGGTGGAATATGAAAAACACACAATGACTATTGCCATTCCTGCCACAAATATATAATGCTACATAAAATAGGCTATTTTTATTGTTTTTTTCAGATATGAAATGTGAATACACACATAAACACTGAAAAATTCTACTGTCTAAGGATTCTATTAAGTTTAGAACCCTAAACCTTTGCATGTTTGGGACAGGAAATTGACTTGAGTTCTAGATTTTTTCTAAAAAATATCACAGTGAACATATTGTATTTCCATTGGGTCTTTCTGAGATTAATTAATAAAGATGATTTTTGTAGTAGCATTGTCTTTTTCGCTAGTAGATATGAGAAGGTATATTACAAAAGGGGTGATGTGAAAACTCAAGCAGAGGGAAAAGGACTTTCTAATCAAACCAGAAGCCGTAGTGATAGAATGGTGATTCTCAAAGTGTTTTTGAGGATTCCTGCGGGTCTGTGAACTCAAAACTGTTTTCATAATAATATTAATATGTTATTTGTCCCTTTCCATTCTCTCATGAGTATATACTGGAGTTTTCCAGAAGCTACATGATGTGCAATATCTCAACAGATTGAATGCAAAAGTAGTTAGGAGAATCCACCTGTCTTCTATTAAGCCGGCCATTAAGAAATTGGCCCAAATGTAAATCAATACTAATATTCTTACTAAATTTTTTTGTTTAGGGGGAAAAAACAGTTATTTTTCTTAAAAATAAGATATTAATGTTAAAAGGCAATTGACTTATTACTATTATTTTTAAATTAATAAATATTTCAAAATAACTTCATTTCTAATGTGTTAAATATCAATAGAAATAATTTACACAAGCAAAAGCTCTTTGGGGAATGCTGGCCAGATTTAGCACAAACAAAAACCGAACAACCAGGATGTCCACTTATAAGAGAAGACTGAAAATGACAAATTTGCAGAAATATAAAACAGCTTTGAGGTTAATGAGGAAAGGGAATTTGGAAGGGGAAAGGGAGAGTGTTTGTGAAAAAATGAAGTTCAAATATAAAAAAGGATGCCCAGTTATATCTCCATTTAAATAAACAACTTGTATTTTTTAGTATAATTATGCCCCAAATGTCACATGCCCTGTATTTCATCTGTCAATTTTATTTTGGAGTCCTTCAGAATTTATCAGAGTGTGACGTGGTCCTGACAACAAAAATTTGCAATTATTGTCGTAGAAAACATAGATACAGGTTTTAAATACAATCAGCATTCACGTGTGAGTAAAATAGTTATAGAAATGTTGAAAGCACTGCTCCTCTTACTATTGTTATTTGTCATTATGTTCTGTTTCCTGCTCTCATCACCCAGATTCAAATATACAAATACTGTTGACCATACTATACTGTCAATGCCTTACTACCTGTATTTCCTCTTCACAAACTAGGAAACTTAATGAATCCCATTTCCTGGGACTGTGCTGAACCAAGTTAAGTAATACTCCAAAAAAGACAGATCTAGAATTTAAACCAGGATCCTCTGACTTCCAGGTGTGTGATCCAAATGCTCCTCCACGTCCTCTCGCTACTCCTCTCCTTGTTAGAAACGTGATGATTATATGATATACTGCCATTTTTCTTGTCAACTATACAACTGAAGGACAAAACTTGGCTGGAAGAGAGATGTATAGCCAGACTTAGGGGGTAGGAAACTCTAAAACCTGCAGTAAAATTTAGACATAGTCATATAATGAGTGTTGCTTCAGTTGATTCACCATTTTTAGCCACAATGATAGAAGATTTCCTTGTAGGCCATTTGACAACCCATTAATTAAAATAACAAAAATAACTGAACCAGATGTGCTGTGGAATTTATTCAGGTCATTTCATCATAAGCTACAAGAGTCAGGACCTTTCATCTTGTTTTCTTGAAAGAACAATTTACTCGGAGCAAGACAATTTGGATTTCAGTCTTGTCTCTATCAATAATTGCTACTAGTGAGGCCTTAAGCAACTCACAGTATATATGTGGGCTTCGTTTTCCTTCTTCATGTAATAAGCCTACCACCACCTGCCCTACATGCTCCCTAAGGCTGGAGTGAGGATATAAATAAATGCAAAAATGTTTTGCCAAATGTAAAGCCTTCTATAAATGTAGAGAAATGTAGGGTATGTTTTTACCTATTATTCCATTAAAACTGAGGTAATCTTGTCCTTCCTTCTTTTTTGTAATACATAGGTAACAAATCTCTCTTACTGGCATACTGGTCTATGATTTATTTTCCAAACCCCTTAAAAGAAATATCTCTAAGTCTATTAGATGCCAAACAAGCCTGCAGCATTTGTTCTTCACCCTGGAAGACCTAGAATTATTACCCTACAACCAAGCTACTCTCATAGCTGTAACTCGGTAACTTTTAGCTGTCGCCACTACTTTTCAGAACTGGTTAACTCACATCTCGGTTCCTGATGCCTTCACAGTAAGCGCGGCCCTTCATTAGTTCAGTGTGCAATTATCTAGTGTGTCATGTTATAGCTCCTCTTTCAAATAGTTTTAAATAACAGCATTATTGAGATATAATTCACATAGCATAAAATCTGTCCTTTTAAAGTATACAATTTGGCTGTATATGTATAGAATTATGCAATTATAGCCACAACACAATGTTTCAGACCTCATTCTTCACCCCCAAAGAAACCCAGCACCCCTTAGCAGTCACTCACCATTCCCCTCTCATCCAAGCCCTTGGCAATACTAATCTACTTCCTATCTCTATGTATTTGCCTCCTCTGAACATTTCATATAAATGAAATCAGGCAATACGTGGCCTTTTATGACTGGCTTAGGATAATCTTTTCAAAGTTGGTCCATGTTGTAGCATCCATCAGTACTCCATTCATTTTTCCTCTTTTAAACATTTAAAGGTTCAGTAGTGTCCCAAGAAACCAGGCTCTGTAAGAGACTGATGCCTGCACCCAAAAAAATCATGTTTAGGAACCCAGACTGTCATTATCCAAAGCAAAATATTATAAAGAGGCCAGAGTTAATTCATTTGAAATGATTTTTGCCTTTGTTCATGGAACTTCGAGATGCAAAAGCTTGGAATGATGACATAAAAGAAGGGTCTCTTTTCTGGATATGGCATGGCTAAATTCTCCTAATATTTTATTTCAATCTATCATCCTATTCCTGAAGAACAAAGCTGGAAACGTTTTGTGAAGACAAGATTCTTGGGAATTTTTTCACAATTTACCTAAAATGAGTAGCAAGACTGAGAAGGCGAAGTTAAAGAAGGGAATCAGACTCTAACTGATGCTGTGGTAGAAACAGAAATGATATTACAGTGTACTACAGCCTCAAAAAAAAAAAAAACAATCTAAACATTTATATATTATTAAAAGATGAAAAACTAAAAGGACAATGGAATTAGCAATAGTATTATACTTGGGCATTTCAACAAAAGTATACTGTAATTTTTCTGGATTTTTCAATATTTTTAAAAACTATTTATCCCTCTTAATTGTACATTCCCATAAATCAGATTTCCAATTTGTATGCATGAGATATATAGGTGAATAGATCGATCCCCCACTTTATAGACAATAGAATTTGAAGCATATAGAAGGGCATAATTCTTTTTGAGCTGATATAGCAGATAGGAAAGAACAGGGATTATGCCACAAGCACAGTTTAATTGATCATACTTATATCCCAGAAAGAATATTCTGCATGAGTCTGTCTCCAAGGTCATACAGTTAAGATCATCCTGATTTATATGAAATCCCCAATCCAAACTCTCTGGCTTACTTTGAAACAACCATATTTCTATAGTAAAAGTCTACCTTTGAATAGAAATTTTATCAGTTGAAATTTACTTGTTTTCAAACATTGATGTTTGGGCTCTTGCCAGCATATTTACAACTTATTTCTTTTCCCTTATTTATTCCAGGAACAGGACAGAAGTTAGACCAAAAAAATACATTAAAGAAAAGATGCATTAAAAACATATTCAGGGAGCGGATGTAGTTCAAGCAGTTGAATGCCTGCTTCCCATATACGAGGTCCTGGGTTTGATCCCCAGTACTTCCTAAAAACAAACAAACAAAACAAACAAAAAAACCACCTCTTATTGGGGAGCGGATGTAGCTCAGTGATTGAGCACCTGCTTTCCATGTCCAAGGTCCTGGGTTCAATCCCCAGTATGTCCTAAAAAAAAAAAAAACATTCATGGAGCGACATCACAAACTCCACTTGTTTGGAATTCTGGAGTGTGGTAGAGATAGGAGAAGGACCCCAATTGCAGAAAAAGAAAAAGAAACACCAAAATCAGATAGATTTACATCCCAGAACCACCAATCTGGGCACCCCCTCCTCACTTGGTCCCATGCAACTGGGAGTCACACAGAGGCAGTGTGCCTGGGTCCCTCCTGCATGGTGGCAGACCACAGAGCCACTCAGAGCACCGAGCTAGAATCCCACACATATGCAGGCATAGGGACCCATGTGCACAGAGACCCAGGGCCGAATACAAGCAGGTGAGCAGTGCCATATACAAAAGTGCCCCCAGGGAGAAAAAAAGACCACAGAAGAACTGTCGGTAAGAGGTGCACAAATAGAATAAACACTAATAGACTCTACTCCGAGACACATAATAATCAGAGTTCCAAAAGCCAAAGATAAAGAGAGAATTTTGAAAACAGAAAGAGAAAAGCAATTCATCACATGCAAGGGATCTTCAATGAGAATAAGTGCCAATTTCTCATCAGAAACCATGCAGGCGAGAAGGCAGTGGTATTATATTTTTAGAGTAATGAAATAGAAAAACTTCCAGCCAAAATTTCTTTATGCAGAAAAACTGTCCTTCAAAAATGAGGGGGAGTTTAAAATATTCACAGATAAACAGAAACTGAGAGCATTCATCAACAAAAAAACCTGCCTTACCAGAATTAGTAAAGGGAGTTCTTTCGGTTGAAAGGAAAAGACAGGGGAGAATGGCTTGGAGTAGAGGGAAGAACTGAAGATATTCAGTAAAGGTAGCTGAAAGGGTAAATACAAATTCATGGTACTGTGTCCTCAATATATAACTCTATGCTTTAGTTTCTATGTGAGTCAAAATACAATTGATCAAGAAAAAGTCATATATCCTGATAATGGACAACCAAAATATAAAGAGGTAATGAGGGACAAAAACAACAAAAAAAAGAGGAAATGGTTGGGGAGTGGGTGTAGCTCAGTGGTTGAGCACCAGCTTCCCACATAAAAGTTCACAGGTTCAATCCCCATCCCTGGCACTTCCAAAAAAAAAAAAATGAAATGGAGGGGATGGATGGTTATGGGAGCAGAGAAAGTGTTTGATGTGTGCTATTGAAGCTGAATTGGTATCTTTTACAAATTAGTAGGTAATAGTTGTATAATACAAACCCCAGGGTAACCACAAAGAAAGTATGTTTTTTTAATTCTAAAATAGAAATGAGAAAGGGATCAGTCAGATGCATCACAAAAGATCAACTATATAGAAAAGAAGTCTGCAATAAAGGAAGAGAGGCAAGAAAAGATATGACATAAAAACCAAATGACAAAATGACAGAATAAGTACTACATTTTCAGTAATAACACTGAAGGTTAAGGTATTAAAGTCACCATTCAAAAGACACGGATA
Source organism: Tolypeutes matacus (assembly GCA_026826555.1). Lineage (NCBI taxonomy): Eukaryota > Metazoa > Chordata > Mammalia > Cingulata > Chlamyphoridae > Tolypeutes > Tolypeutes matacus. Next base: position 2,585,443 of record JAKSZT010054462.1, on the reverse strand, counting down.
GGCAGAATGGATTTAAAAAGCACAATCTAACTATAGGTTGTTTACAAAATATTCACCTTAGACCCAAATATGCCAAAAGGTTGAAAGTGAAAGAATTGAAAAAGATAATCCATGCAAATAATAACCAAAATAAAGCTGGGATAGCATACCAATATCAGACTAAATAGACATTAAGTTGAAAGCTATTATAAGAGGTGAACAAGGGCACTATATATTAATATATTGGTCAATCCAAAAAGAAGAAAATAACAATCATAAATATTTATGCCCCTAACCACAGTGCCCCGAAATACATGAGACAAACACCAACAAAACTGAAGGGAGAAACAAAAATCTCTACAGCAATAGTTGGAGAATTCAATATACTACTCGCATCAAATGATAGAACATCTAGACAGAAGATCAATAAGGAAACAGAGAACATAAATACTATGATAAATGAATTAGACCTAAGAGGTATTTACAGCAACATGTAAACATGCACCTTAAAACAGCAGGATACACATTCTTGTCAAGTGCACATCGACTTTGTCCAGAATAGGCCACATGTTGTGCCACAAAACAAGCATCAATAAATTTATATATTGAAATTTTACAGAGCATCTCCTCTTAACACAATGGAATATAGCTGGGAATCAATAATAGGAAGAGAACTTGAATATTCACGAATATTTGGACATTAGATAACAGACTCTTCAGCAATCAATGGGTCAAAAAAGAAATTACAGCAGATATCAGTAAATATCTTGAGATATCTTGATGAAAACAAGAACACAATATATCAAAACTTAAGGGATGCAGAAAAGGCAGTGTTGAGAGGGAAATTTATAGCCCTAAATGCATTCATAAGAAAAGAAGAAAGAGCTAAAATCAAAAGAAGTAACTGCACACTTGGAGAAAATAGAAAAAGAACATCAAACTAAACCCAAAGCAAGCAGAAGGAAAAAATTAAAAAGATTAGAACAGAAATTAGCAATATAGAGAATTAAAAACAATAGAGAACATTAACAAAACCAAATTTGGTTCTTTGAAAAGATCAATAAAATTGACAAATCTTTAGCTAGACTGACAGAAAAAGAGAGAAGATACAAATAAAAAAGTTAAGCAATGGGGGGGCGGGGGTATTACTACTGCCCCCACAGAAATAAAAAGGATCATAAGTAGACACTATGAACAACTGTATGCCAACAAATTAGACAATCTAGATGAAATGGACAAATTCCTAGAAACACATGTGTAACCTACACTGACTCTAGAAGAATGAAAGATCTCAACAGACTAATTGCAGGTATAAGGATTGAATCAGTCATAAAAAATCTCCCAAAAAAGAAGAGCCCACAACCAGATGGCATCACAGATGAATTCTACCAGACATTCCAAGAATAATTAATGCCAGTCCTGCTCAAAGTCTTCCAAAAAATTAAAGAATAGGGAACACGACATAAGTCATTCTGTGAGGCCAAAATCACCCTAATATCAAAGCCAAATAAAGGTACTATAAGAAAACAAAATTACAGATCAATTTCTCTTATGAATATAGATGAAAGAATCCTCAACAAAATACTAGCCAATTGAATACAACAGTACATTAAAAGAATTACCACACTCAAGTGGGATTTATCTCAGGTTTACAAGGGTGTTTCAGTATAAGAAAATCAATTAATGTAATACATCCAATTAACAAAATGAAGGGAAAAAAACACACATGATCATCTCATTTGATGTAGAAAAAGCATTTTTACAAAATCCAGCCTCCTTTCTTTATAAAAGCACTTAGAAAACTAGGAATAGAAGGAAACCTCCTCAATATGACAAAGGGAATATATGAAAAACCCCATTGCTAACATCATTCTCCATAGTGAAAGACTGAAAGCTTGCTCTCTAAGATCAGGAACAAGACAAGGATTCTCACTGTCGCAATTACTAGTCCACATTGTACTGGAATTTTTAGCCCGCGCAATTAGGCAAGAAAAAGAAGTAAAAAGGCACTCAAACTCTACAGAAAGAAGTAAAACTTACACTATATGCAGATGAAATGATCCCATATATAGAAAACCTTACAAATCTACAAATGTCATAGAACTAATTAACAAAATCAGCAAAATGGTGGGGTACAAGATCAACATGCAAAAATAAGTAGTGTTTCTGTACAGTAGTAATGAGCAATCCGAGGAGGAAATTTTTAAAAATCACATTTCCAACAGCAACTAAAAAAATCAAATATCTACGAATGAGTTTAACCAAGGATGTAAAAGACTTATACATGTAAAACTAGAAAATTTATTTGAGAAAGAAAGTAGAAAAGAGTGCATCTCTGAATAAGAAGTCACCCCACCTCCACTTCATCCCCAACAGTGACTAATATATGTTACAAAAGTTTATGAAAGAGAAAAGACAGTAAAGCCAAAAGAAGACCATGAACATAATTTTTTCTACCTCACATCTGACCCTATCATCAGTTAAGTGCTCTGACATGAAGATGAGGGATAAAAATATCACATCTGCCATTATGTTATTATGGAATTGGCTTAGTATAAATCACGTCTCAGACAGAAAATGGCAGACTATTCAATCATTCTTTAATTCACCAGCAAATATTTACTGAGCTTCAACCATGTGCCAGGCATAGCCAATTCAAATATCTAGGAACTGTTGAATCAAAGACCTAGATGTAAGAGCTAAAACTATAAAGTTGTTAGAAGAAAACAAAAGTATAAATTTTCATGACCTCAGATTTGGCAATGGATTCTTAAATATGACACCAAAAGCATGAGAAGAGAAAGAAAAAAATAATAAACTGGTCTCCAACAAAATGAAAACTTTGTACTTCAAAGAACAACACCAGAAATGTAAAATTGCAACAATAGAATGAGCAAAAATCTTTGCAAAGCATTTATGTGATAAGAGACTTGTGCCCAGAATATAGGAAGAACTCTTGCAACTTGATAATAAAAAGACAAATAATCATATTGAAAATGGGCAAAGGATCTGCCTACACATTTCTCCAAAGATATACAATTGGCCAATAAACACAAGAAAAGATGCTCAGAGTCTTTAGTAATCAGAGAAATATAAATCAAAGCCAAAATGAGATACCCCTTCACACCTACTAGGACAGCTACAACTATGATATCAAGTGCTGGCAAGGCTGTGGAGAATGAGAATCCTCATCCATAGGCAGGAATGTGCAACGGGGAAGCAACTTTGGAAAAAGTCTGGCAGTTCCTCAAGCAATCAAACATACCATAAGACTCAGCAATTCCACTCCTAGGTATATACTCAAAAGAAATAAAAACCATATATCCACACAAAAACTTGTACACAAATGTTTACAGTAACATTATTTATAATAGCCAAAAAGTGCAAATAACCCAAATGTTCATTAGCTGATGAATGGACAAACATGGTATATCCACACAATAGAATATTAGTCAACCATGAAAAAGAATGAAGTAATGATACATGCTACCACATAGATGATCCTTGAAAACATTAAGCCAAGTGAAAGAAACCAATCACCACTTACCACATATTATCAATTTCCCTTCATAGCAAATGTCCAGAATAGGAAAATGTATAGGGACCAAAAACAGATAGCAGTTGTTTGGGGTGGAAATTGGGGAAAAGGACTGGGAGGACAATGGCTAAAGCATACGGGTTTCTTTTTGAGGGAATGAAAATGCTCTAAAATTGACTGTGGTGATGTTTCCACAACTCGGTGACTATACTAAAAATCATAGACTTGTACCCTTTAAATGAGTTAATTGTATAATATGTGGATTATAATTCAATAAAGCTGTTAAAATATTCTTGCATATAGTATAATTTTGAAAATTATCCAATGCAATGAAAGCTACTATATTATAAAGAAAGGCTTGAAACACCATTAGGTTTTTTTTAATAGCTACATTTTAGGTTTTCACTACTTTATGATTTATTTGTTGAAATATTTAACCTGGATTAGTATAACCGCATTTGTACTGAAAATAAATCGCAAATTAAAATGGGACAAAGATAATTTTCCAAAACTTCAAAATTGGGAGCTTTTAACTCAACTGAGACAGGAGGAGCTAACAGTAAGAACAACCAAAATCAGGGAAAGAGAATCAAATATTTAATTATCCTGGAAAAGAGTATTAAGTAAAATAAATTGGCTGTCTACAATGGCAGGGCTTGGAGCAGCCTCTTTGCTAAGAAGTTAAAGGGACTTTCTAATGCAGGGGTTCTTAACCTTTTCTGTTCCACGGACCCCTTTGCCAGTCAGGTGAAAACCACGGACCCCTTACTAAGTCCACATTATATTGTGCATTATTTAATAAATATATCATACCCGCATCAACAGATCCCCAGAAGAATGTTTATTTGAATTTCAATTAAAGCTCACAGACCCCTTGTTAAGACCCCCTGTTCTAAGGAGTTAAAAATAAAAGTAGGGGTTTTATGGGGAAAAAAAAGGAATGTACCCTGCAAAACTAACCATTTAACCAACAATTGTAAAAAAGCTCATTTTGGTCCATTAGAGATAGCCTATCAGAAACGGGCAAATATACTGTAATAACCAATCCGTGATCATTCCCCGCTTTTTAAGACCCTCCTTTATAATAAGGAAACTAAATGCCAACCAGTTGTAATTTCCCCTTTTGAAATTCTCCAATTGTCTTTTAAGTACATGTAACTTGCCAATGATTTTGAGACTGTCCTTCCTGGAGCAGTTTCTCTTTGAGTAAACCCCAGTATATTGATTACTACTGATAACTAAGATTGTTTTGACAATAGCATGTACTGAAAAATATTTTACTTTCATTTATTTCCTGCTGTTTTTGTAATAATGACTCCTCTGTTTCCTAGCATCTTCTAAGGATAACCTAGAGGATTATTTTGTTTATTTGCTTGTTCATTGGTTTTAGTTTTGTTATGAATAAGGATATTAATGTATTAGATACGTTTCAATCCATTGTTACTATCATTCATTTGATACTCAAAATGTCCTATTTGGGAGCAAAGGGAGCTCTGCACCTAAGTGGTACATGATGGCTTCTGTGCTTTGTGAAATGACCTTATGTTCTTGAATGCCCTTGACTTGTTTTGTTCCCTTTTTGTCACAGACCTCGAATCAGCCATTTTCCAAGGATCCTTGATCTCTTTAAATAAAATAGGTTATTTAGAGGTAATCTCAGTGCTCTAAGTGTTCATTGTGACTGGGCTGGTTAATGTTTGTAGGCATTTTCAGTGGAGCTATAAAATGCATAGTTTTTTAAAAAAGCTAATACATCCTGATATATTATAAAATATAAAGAAGTTAAGTAAAAACTCTGTAATCCTAAATCTGAATTGGAAATGTAAGTGTATCTTTTTTTCTGTTATTGAATATTGAGACTCTGGGATCCTAACATTAATTTAATTATTTGTTTTATAATAAAAATAACTAAAAGTTTCAGAATACTAATATAATTAACACTTTTTTGAAAATACTTGAAAATTTCTTTGCAGTTCTTTTTGGGGGGGCATACCTCCCACTAAGGTGGCAAATCTAATTATGTTTGAAGTTATTTGATAGGATTCTTTTCTGCGTGTATTACTCAATACATAATTACATTTGTTTCATTTGACTTATAACTTTTAGGAATTGTTTTTCATTTTGAAACACTTGTTTTATGATTATGTAAAACCATTCACATGGTTCTAGATCAAATCTCCGAAGCAAGGTCTGTTAAGAGAAACCGAACTTCCCTCCCTATTTTCAGCACCCTGAAACATTTATGTTTGCGGTTGATGTTTAATTTATCTTTTTTTTTTACTTTACTTTGGACATTTAATAATTGTAAATATGAAAATTTAAAAACTAAAAGTAAACACAGATGAATAAATATTTACCTCTCTCAATTAAATGTACTGGATACATATAAAATTTTTTTGAAGCAAACAATATGTTACACAATATATTTATTTGGTTTATAGTAACGCATTCATACAATGTTTGTCCTTTTGTGTCTGGCTTACTTTGCTCAATATAATGTCTTCCAGGTTCATCCATGTTGTCATATGCTTTACGACTTCATTTCTTCTTACAGCTGCATAATATTCCATCGTGTGAATAGACAATAGTGTGTTTATCCATTCGTCTGTTGATGGACACCGGGGTTGTTTCCAACTTTTGGCAATGGTGAATAATGCTGCTATGAACATTGGTGTGCAGATGTCTGTTCGTGTCACTGTTCTCAGTTCTTCTGGGTATATACCCAGTAGTGGTATTGCAGGGTCACGTGGCAAGTCTATATTCAGCTTCTTTAGGAACTGCCAAATAGTCCTCCATAGTGGTTGTACCATCCTGCATTCCCACCAGCAGTGAAAAAGTGTTCCTGTCTCTCCACATCCTCTCCAACACTTGTAGTTCTCTGTCTTTTTAATAGTGGCCATTCTGATAGGTGTGAAATGATATCTCATTGTAGTCTTGATTTGCATTTCCCTAATCATGACTGATGCTGAGCATTTCTTCATGTGTTATTTTGTCATTTGTATTTCTTCTTTGGAGAAATGTCTATTCAATTCTTTTGCCCATTTTTTAATTGGGTCGTTTGTCTTTTTATTGCTGAGTTGTAACATCTCTTTATATATCCTGGATATTAAACCATTATCAGATATGTGATTTCCAAATATTTTTTCCCATTGAGCTGGCTGCCTTTTCACCCTTTTGACAAAGACCTATGAGGTGCAAAAGTGTTGAGGAGGTCCCATTTATCTATTTTTTTTCTTGCACGTGCTTTGGGTGTTAGGTCCAAGAAACCACCACCTACTACAAGGTCTTGAAGATGTTTCCCTGCATTTTCTTCTAGTAGTTTCAGGGTCCTGCCTTTTATATTTAGATCTTTGATCCATTTTGAGTTGATTCTTGTAGAGGGGGTGAGATAGGGATCCTCTTTCATTCTTTTGGTTATAGATATCCAGTTCTCCCAACACCATTTGTTGAAGAGACTGTTTTTTTCCCATTAGCATGGACTTGGTAGGTTTGTGAAAAACCAGTTGACTATATGAGTGAGGGTTTATTTCTGGGTTCTCAATTCTATTCCACTGATCGATGTGTCTATCTTTATGCCAGTACTATGCTGTTTTGACCACCATAGCTTTGTAATATGTTTCAAGGTCAGGCAGAGAAATTCTCCCACTTTGCTCTTCTTTTTTAGGATGCTTTTGGCTATTCAGGTACATTTACCCTTCCAGATGAATTTGTTAATTGTCTTCTCTAATTCTGTAAAGTAAGCTGTTGGGATTTTGATTGGTATTGCATTGAATCTATAATCAGTTTGGTAAGATTGACATCTTCACGATATTTATTCTTTCAATCCATGAACACAGAATGTCTTTCCATTTGTTTAGGTCTTTTTAAATTTCTTTTAGCATTGTTTTGTAGTTTTCTGCATATAGGTCCTGTACTTCTTTGGTTAAATTAACTCCTAGGTATTTGAGTCTTTTTGTTGCTATTGAAAATGGAATTTTCCCCCTGATTTCCTCCTCAGATTTTTCAGTACTAGTGTACAAAAACATTACTGATTTTTGCCTGTTGATCTTGTATCCTGCCACTTTGCTGAACTCATTTATTAGTTCAAATAGCTTTGTCGTGGATACTTCAGGATTTTCTAAGTACAGGATCATGTCATCCACAAACAATGAGAGTTTTACTTCCTCTTTTCCTATTTGGATGCCTTTAATTTTCTTTTTCTTGTCTAATTGCCCTAGTTAGAACTTCTAGTACAATATTGAATAACAATGGCAACAGTGGGCATCCTTGTCTCGTTCCCAATCTTAGGGAGAAGCTTTCAACCTTTCCCCATTGATTATGATGTTGGCTGTGGGTTTTTCATTTATGCCTTTTATCAGATTGAGGAATTTTCCTTCTATTCCAATCTTTTGAAGTGTTTTTATCATTAAAGGATGCTGGATTTTGTCAAATGCCTTTTCTGCATTGATTGAGATGATCATGTGTTTTTTTTCCTTCAATTTGTTAATGTGGTGTATTACACTGATTGATTTTCTTATGTTGAACCAGCCTTGCATACCAGGAATAAATCCCACTTGGTCGTGGTGTATAAGTCTTTTGATATGCTGTTGGATTCGATTTGCAAGTATTTTGTTGAGAATTTTTGCATCTATGTTCATTAGAGAGATTGGTCTGTAATTTTCTTTTCTTGTGGAATCTTTATCTGGCTTTGGTATTAGGGTGATGTTGGCTTCATAAAAAGTGTTGGGTAATTTTCCCTCCTCTTCAATTTTTTGGAAGAGTTTAAACAGGATTGATGTTAATTCTTTTTGAAAAGCTTGGTAGAATTCACCTGTGAAGCCATCTGGTCCTGGACTTTTCTTTGCTGGGAGATTTTTGATGACAGATTCAATCTCCTTAAATGTGATTGGTTTGTTAAGTTCTTGTATTTCTTGTAGCGTCAGTGTAGGTCGGTTGTGCATTTCTAGAAATTTTTCCATTTCATCTAGGTTGTCTACTTTCTTGGCATATAGTTTCTCATAATATTCTCTTATGATTCTTTTTAATTCTGTGAGGTCATTTGTAACTTCCCCCCTTTCATTTCTGATTGTATTTATTTGCATCTTCTCTCTTTTTTTCTGTGAGTCTAGCGAGGGGTTTGTCAATTTTATTGATCTTCTGAAAGAACCAGCTTCTGGTTTTGTTGATTTTCTCTATTGTTTTTTTTTTTTTTAATTTATTTATTTTTTATTGTGGGTAAAAAATCAAAATTTTCACAATACATACCAATATTTGTAAAAGGATATATAAATATATATGCATATATGTGCATTTGCTTACAAAAATGTTATTTTTATATATATAAATATATTTTAAGGGGTGCTTAGATTACCTAAAATATTACATGGAACCTACCGGGATTCCCATGTTGCCCACCTCCCACACCTTCCACTACATCCCACACAAACATCTCCCACAAGTGTGGCCCACCACCCTCAATGGACTTCCACATCCTGGGGCCTTGCCACCAACCATAGACCACAGTTCACATCGTAGACCACACTCTCTCCCACTCAGTTCTGAGTGGTGTGTGCTGATTTAAAATGGCCTACATCCGTTGCCACAACGGTACTCAGGACAACCTCCAACTCCCAAAGAAGCCCCTGTATTTCAACTTCTCATCCCCTCCCTGCCCCGAAAGTGTCAAGTGGCCACTGGCTCCACCTCATTGTTATAAATATATATCTATTGTTTTTCTGTTCTTGTTTTCATTTATTTCTGCTCTAATCTTTATTATTTCTTTCCTTCTTTTTGCTTTGGGATTGGTTTGCTGTTCTTTTTCTAGTTTCTCTAATTGTTTAGTTAAATCTTTGAGTTTAGCCCTTTCTTGTTTTTTAATATAGACATTTAGTGCTATAAATTTCTCTCTCAAGACTGCCTTCACTGTATCCCATTAGTTTTGATATGTTGTGTTCTCGTTTTCATTTGTCTCAATATATTTACTGACTTCACTTGCAATTTCTTCTTTGACCCACCGATTATTTAGGAGTGTGTTGTTTAGTCTCCACACATTGCAAATTTACTTTTTCCTGTTTATTACAGATTTCTAGTTTCATTCCATTATGATCTGAAAAGGTGCTTTGTATAATTTCAATCTTTTTATATTTACTGAGAGTTGCCTTGTGACCTAACATTGGTCTATCCTGGAGAAAGATCCATGGGCACTTGAGAAGAATGTATAACCCACTGAGTTTGGATGCAGTGTTCTGTATATGTCTGTTAGGTCTAACGTATTTATCATATTGTTCAAGTTCTCTGCTTCCTTGTTGATCTTCTGTCTAGTTGTTCTATCTAATGATGTGAGTGGGGTGTTGAAATCTCCAATGATTATTGCAGAAATGTCTATTTCTCCCTTCAGTTTTGCCAGAGTTTGGGGCACCATGTTTAGGTGTGTAGATATTTATGACTATTGTATCTTCCTGGTGGATCATCCCTTTTATTAATATATAATGGCCTTCTGTATCTCTTATAACTTTTTTGCATTTACAGTCTGTTTTGTCTGATATTAGTATAGCTACCCCTGCTCTTTTCTGGTTACTATTCGTGTGGAGTATCTTTTTCCAACCTTTCACTTTCAGCTAGTTTGTATCCCTGGGTCTAAGGTGAGTTTCTTGTAAGCAGCATATGGATGGCTCATGTTTTTTTTATCTATTCTATCAGCCTGCAACTTTTAATTGGGGAGTTTAATCCATTCACATTTAATGATATTACTGTAAATGTACTAGTTACTTCCTCTATTTTATTCTTTGGTTTTCATATGTCATCTAATTTTTGTCTGTCTTTTTACTCTTTTGGTTACCTTTCTGCTATTCTTTCTTCTATACTCTCTTCCAAGCCTCTCTCTCCTGTCTTTTTATTTCATGTTCTAAGGCTTCCTTTAATATTTCCTGCAAAGGTGGATTCTTTTTTGCAAACTCTCTTGGTTTCTGTTTGTTTGTGAATATTTTATACTCACCTTCATATTTGAAGGACAGTTTTGCTGGATAAAGAATTCTCAGCTAGCAGTTTTTCTCTTTCAGTTTCCTAATTGTATCATACCACTGTCTTCTTGCCTCTATAGTTTCTGAAGAGAAATCTGCACTAGGTCTTACTGGATGTCCCTTGTACATGATTGTTTGCTTATCTCTTGCTGCTCTGAGAATTTTCTCTTTATCTTTGACATTTGACATTCTGAGTAGTATGTGTCTTGGCATAGGTCTATTTGGATTTATTCTGATTGGGGTATGGTATGCTTCCTGGACATGTAAGTTCATTTCTTTCTTGAGAGTTGGGAAATTTTCAACTATTATTTCCTCAAATACTCTTTCTGCACCTTTTCCTTTCTCTTCTTCTGGAACTCCCATGACATGTATGTTGTTGCATTTTGTATTGTCATTCAACTCTCTGAGCCCCTGCTCAATTTTTTTCCATTCTTGTCTCTCTTCAATTTTACCTGTTCTGTCTTCAGTATCACTTATTCTTTCTTCTGTCATTTTGAGTCTGCTGTTGTATGCCACAAATGTGTTTTTTCTCTCACCTATTTTGTCTTTCATTCCCACAAGCTCTGTTACTTTTCTGTTCAGTATTTCAAGTTCTTCTTTGCATTTTCTCAATATCTTCTTGATGTCATTTATCACTTTAACTATATTGTCTTTCAACTCATTAATTTGATTTTGGAAATTTGTGCTCATCTAGATGATTACTTCTCCCAAATTCAGCATCTCTTTTGGGACTTTGATGTATTCCTTTTTTAGGGCCATATCTTCTATTATCTTAGTATGGCTTGTAATTTTTTGCTGGTGTTTAGGCATCTGATTAGGATGCAGTTTACTCAGATGCTCAATCTCTTTCTCTTTTATAGCGATTTAGTGGCAGGAGGCTGTGAATTAATACAGCTCTTTGATTTGGGGCGCAACCTGGATTGTTAAAATGGTCCTGCTGGTTTCTCAAAACTGGGCACTGGGCCCAGTAATTGGTTGTAGAGTTGCTTCCTAGGGCTTTGGGCAGGGGAGGCTATAGAGGCCAGAAAAAGCCTCTCCTACTTATTTTTAATTTTCTTGCATGTACTTCCTTGTCTGCCAGCAGATGGCGCTCTTTGACAGCACTCAGTTCAATGACTGGTGGGAGTGTATTTGTTGCAACACAGACCAGATCAATATGACAGAGCTTCCTGTCTAGAGGTTAGGAGCCTTGTAATTCAAACTTCCTCTGAGAGAGTTCTCCAGCCTTCTCTGGCAGCCCACTCCCTTTTCCTGGCTAGGAAATATTTCCACTCCCCTCTGAGTCCTCAACAATCAGTCTCTGTTAGCAGAGGAGGAGATTGGGAGGTTTGTATATCTTTAGCCCCTTGCAGGCTCCAAGGCAAACGATGGCACAGCCCCACCAGGTCTGGAAGGGCTCTTGGGACACAGCTGACCAAATTTGTGAGTCAAAAGCTGAATCAGCCTTAAGCTGTGTCCCTCTCTCTCCCTTTTCCTGGAGTGGTTGATCCCCGCTCTTTTGTCTGTAGTCGCAGGCCCAGAGGCCCGAGAATTCTAAAGAGTTTTTAGTGTGGGCGAGGGTGCCAGCAGCAGCCGCTGCCACTGGTTCCAACTCACGGTTCTGTCATCGTCGCGATTTCCCTCTTCTGTCCCTCTCTCCTCTGGGTGGTGTGCAGCCTTCACCTGCTGTCCTAAACCCTAGAAGATCTTTTTCAGGGCTGTTTCAGCCTGTCCTCTAGCTATTTTCCTGGAGAAGAGATTCCTGTGTCTTACTAGTCCTAATTTATATAGATGTACCCCCTTTATAGATATATAGTTGTATCTTAAGTACATTTTCCTCTACCTTATCTTTTTCTACTTAACAACAAGTCCTGGATATCACTTTACAGCAATACATTAAAAATATTTCACAGTCCTTTTTACATCAGCGTAGTATTTCCCATAGGTGTACTATAGTTTATTCAACTAGGCCTTACAGATGAATATTTAGAATATGTCCAGTTTGATTCTTTGTTTTTCTATCACAAATAGTGCTGCAATGAAAAGTCTTGTGTAAATGTCACATTTTACTTTCAACAGTATATCTTTGGCCCAGGTTCCTAGAAGTAAGTTTGCTATGTCAGAGTATAATGTGTAATTTTGCTAGCTATAAATAGTCAAATTCCCTTTCATAAGGGTTATAGTGTTTTGCATTTTCAACAGCAATGTTTGAGAGTCCGAGTATCTCCAGGACCTCACCAATAAAGTCGGTTCTCAGACTTTGGATTTTTGCCAATTGGGTAGGTGAGAAATGGAATGTTATTTCAATTTTAATTTGCATTTCTCTTAGTATATCATACACATTTTGATAAGTCCTATTGCAAACATCCAGTAGTGGGACTCTTAAACAAGACTTGGGGATCAAAAAAGGAAAGCTCAAGGGGGGCGGATATGGCTCAAATGGTTAGGCATCTGTCTGCCATATGGAGGGACCTGGGTTCGATTCCCGGGACCTCCCGGTAAAATAAAAAAAAAAAATAAAAATAAAAAAATAAAAAAAAATATATATATAGAAGGCGCATGGGCTGTCAGGCTCTGTGTGCCGGTAAGCTGCCAGGCCCCGGGAGCCACGCAGCAAGATGATGACATAACAGGAGAGAGACGCAGGGGAGAGACAAGACGAGATGCTCCAAAAGCTCCGAAAACCAGGAACCGAGGTGGCGCAGGTGGCAGAACACCTCTCTCCTACATCGGAGGTCTCCAGGATCGAATCCTGGTGAAGACTGGAGGAGGAGGATGAGAAGAGTTGGCAGGAAAGAGACACAGAGAATTGCCCAGCGAATGGACACAAAACAGCAAATGGGGAAGAGGGGGTTTAAAATGGATAAAGTAAATAAATAAATCTTTAAAAAAAAAAAAAAAAGGAAAGCTCAAAAAATAAAGAAAAATGACATTTTAAAAATGTGTATTCATAAGGATGATATTATTATATTTTTGGTCCCATTGCACTTTTTCAAATTAAAACTCATTTAAGCATTAGAGTTAGAAAGGAAATATTTGTTATAAAGATATTTGAGCTAGAGGCAACTTATCATGAATGCAGCAGGTATCTCATATCGTAGCTAGCTTAGACCTTTATAAATACTGGTGTTGATGTGACTTAATAGATGTTAAAATGGGAGAACATTATATTTAAAAAAGGCCTGTTTCTAGAGGACAATGCAATACTGCTGATAGTTTTTCTGCTTTGAGATTATTGCTATTATTGTTATTTTTGGTATTATTATTATTATTTAGCATATAGTTATTATTTATATTTTCCAGATTCACTGTTTGAGATAACAAAGTAGTTTTAATTCACTCTGATAAAAATCAGTTTTAAGATTCTGCTGAGTATTTTGTGGTCTGGTTTTTCGTGGACCATTATCCTATATTATTCTCTAAGCATCTGAAGCTAGGTATTAATTTGTATTACTTGCCTCTTTGCTTAAAGACTCAATCAGTTTGTGTTCAGACAAAAGCACTGATCCTTAAGCAAAGCCAAAGAAGCTCTGAATAGAAGACCTACCTGGGCTTCAATCAGCAGGCCAGGGGGCCAGCGCTTACTTTCAAGACTATGTTTACCCAACAGAACTTATTCCAGAAAAAGCAGAGCTTTTTTGCATTATAATGATATATCACATACGATTTAGAATGCTTATTTTCTTATTAGTTATTCTCTGTTAGAAAAGCCTTAAATTCAATTAACTCACCTTGACAGACCAATTTGTTCTGAACAGCTGTACTCATAGCTAGAGACCATGTTCTACAGCCATGGCTTTTCATTGGAATCATATTTGAATATAAATATAGCTGTCAATTGCTTCATGTTTCCAATAATGCTGGAAAAGATCTTTACTACATATCAATCTCAAATGAAATGATCAAACGCCTGTTATGTGGTCATCTAATGCAGATATATTATGGCTCTGGTGTTAAATTTAATTGGAAAGGGCTGCATTTGTTGTCTTTTTCTTACCATTTGGTATCTCAATTTTCAGATCCTTTTCTTCTCTAGTCCCTCTTGTTTTGAATTTACTGTCCAGTTCTACCACTATAATATTGCACATATTACAACTTTCCAGGTTTCAGTTTCTCTCTTGATATATAAAATAAATTTTAAAAAATAGCACAGATTCAATATTAACCTCACGCCAACTACCATGTTACACACTTGATATATATCCTATCAATTATTCCTCCCGATAGTTTCATAAAGGTGATTTTTTTTTTTTTTTTTTAATTTTAGGAGGTACTGGGAATGAACCAGGGACCTTGTACTAGTGAAGCATGCACTCAACCACTGAGCTAAACCTGCTCCACAAGGTGATTATTATTATTATTTTTTTTTCTTTTTAAGAGGTACCGGGATTAAACCAGGGACCTTGTACGTGGAAAGCAGGCGTTCAACTACTGAGCTACACCCGCTCCTAAGGTAATTATTTTAATCCCCATTTTATATTTAAGGAAATAGAAGCTCAGAAAAGTTAAATGACTTGCTTCAATTTACTTAGCTAGTAAAGGGTAGAATTGATTTTTCAAATGCAGGTCTGTTGGCTACTGAATTTCCTCTTTATTTTTATATAACTTTTGAATCTAAAAGTTCACACTGAGTATAGAAAGCTTTATTCAGCAAAAAGTGCCAATTCTGGCTTTAGTTTTGGAATCTGTCCCTTTCTCAGATGTCATTGTCTTATATTACCAGTATTGTATGCCAGAAAAAATGTGGGTTTTTTTTGTTTTGGGGTTGTTTTTCTTTTCATTGTTATATGATGACCTTTAGGTTACTGTACTCTTTGCTTTGGAAGAAACTAGAAATGGATATTTTATGAATTAGCATTCAGTATGAATTATTTCGCAACATTTCTGTAATTGAGTCTTGCCAGCGCCATAAATCACCATATATTAAATATTATGTTATGCTTTCTTTTGCAATATTTCCAGAAAGTTTTATGCATATGTGTGGTGTAAAATATATCTTTTGAGACATTTTTAGACTAATTGGACTTCCAAATCACTTTCACTAAGCCCACGGATCAGGAATACTGTTTTGCAAGTGTGCCTAAAGTGCAATCATTTCATTTCTGACAGGGTTATATTATTCAATCAGCCTCCAGAAATATTCACCTTAAAAACTATGTGAGAAATTATAAGCAAATAGCTTTCCCCCCAGCATTCCTACCCTTGAAATCTCAATTTCATTAGTTCTACAAAATGAGTTAAGATGATATCTTCCATGTGCCCCCAAACTTGATGCCCAAAGTTTCTAATGTAATTGTTGCAGCCACAGCAATTTCCTGCCCACCAATCTTCAAATAACTTCTTGATTGTCTGCCAAGTACCATGAAACCTTCTTCGCCTCCCAAGTCATCCAGAATCTGAGTATATCTGAAATTTATATTTGTATCTCTTCCACAAACTCTATCCAGCTATTTCCTTTCACTCTCCATTATCTGCAAATGTTCTCATTGTCTTTATTCCTATTTATACCTCCTGTGAATGTTTCTTGCCTTTACTCAATAGTATCTTCTTTACAAAGAACAATGTTGCCATACATCCAGATCTTCCCATTAATAACACACAAAAATTATACTTTCTCTCTGAGGTCACCTTCCCCAGGTGGAAGGAGAGCTCTCTCCTCTGCCTTGAAATATCAGGATTTTTCTTTTAAACTCTACATGTGGCACATATATTATATCTTATAGTTATTTGTCTACTACCTCCTACATGGCTGGAAGAAGATCTTTGAAGATAAGGACCTAATGCTTATCTGTCTTTACATCCTCTTCAGCCTTTCAATTCAGTCACTGAAAACCAGTCAATCAATATTTATTGGATAAATGGATATATATTGTCAAAACCTGCCAAAACAAACCAAACGACCAAATTCAGCAAAATTCTTATGTAGAGCATTTTTTCTCTCTTATAAATCTAAACATGAAAATCCTACTCTTTTCATTTGTAAAATTCTACTTATTTAATACTAATGGTATGAAAAATTAAATATTAATTCACATTTTGGAGCAATTCTTTAAAATATTACAATCTGTCTATGTCATTACATATGTTTTACCAGTTGGCATTTATCCAAATCGTGTCTAGTAACATCATCCATGATTTGATAATTCAGTGGTCCAAAGCTTTCTGCAAATTATAGAACCTCTCCACTGAAGAAGCAGCATAGCATAAAAGCATTCTTCTTTCCCAGATAGGAGGGAATTTTTCATTCATGCTTCTCTTAGCCATATCAGTTTTTAAAAATATAATGTTGAAGTGAAACAAGAGGTGTAAAAGTCACTACATTATTAGATATGTCATTCTGTAGAAAAGACAGGTAAACCAATTTTCTTTCCAAAGAGGCAAGGATGGGGGGAGGGGAAGATATACTTGAAAACTTCTGTGTGTTTCCAGAATTGCTTCCATGTACCATCATCTTTGTCCCATATATGAGCTACAAGAATATATAAAAATTGGAGGTAGGGGAGACTCAATTTACAGATAAATAATTTGACAGTGATTTGTTTTGAACTTCTACTATGTGTTAGACAGAGTGGTTGGTTCTGGACATACAAAGGAATCTAAGATAAGCTTCCTGGCCACAAAAATCTCAAAATCTAATGGAAACAGGTCAGAAATGAAAACAGATCACTTTAATTAAAGATAATAAGTGCTATAACAGAGGTGCAAACAAAGCTTTAGGTGCTCATGTATCAGAGTCAGGAAAGGCTTTACCAAGCTCTTCAATATTTATGAGCTCAATGGAATCAAATACATTTAATAAGAACCCAGCATGGGCCAGTGCTGTGGTAGACGCTTTTCATTTACTTTATTTAATCCTCCCAGCCCAGCGAGGTCTTATTATTACCCCAGTTTTACAGAGGATTGAATTTAGGCAAAAATTGTTAAGGACTTTCCCAAACTGCAGTGAGAGGTTGCCTGACTCTTAATCACTATTCTTTTCTGCCTTTAATTTTTTGAGGCAATTGCCTAAAATAAATAGATAAGATTCCTGGTTAATATGGCATAGGTGAAAGTCTTGGAGAATCTGAAACATGGAAAACTAAAACTGACAAAATGCCTAATATTACTTAATAAACATTTTCCACAAACATGACTGTTATAAAAAACTAATATTTTTGTGTTATAAAAAACACTATTTGGAGAGCTTGATTGTATGGATTAACTTTCAACAATCAAAATGAGCAAATATTGTCACCAGGCTCAAGTTCATGAAATGGAAAAAGTGCAGCAGACTCCATCTAGAGACCCAGAGGTCAAGACTTCTCTTTGCCATTAACTGGCTTGCGATTTATAGAACAGACCAGTTAACCTCTTTAATTCTCAGTTTCTTAATTTGAAATGAGAGGATGTTGATGATAAGTACTTAGTACAGTTGTAACAAAGATTACAATTTATACTGTTTATGAAATTGTTTTTTTTTCAATGTATGGTGAAGTGTTCTTATTCATTTATTTTTTGTATGCTTTGCCTCTGCCCCTGCACTTCTAAATAGAATCAACTGGCATCAAAGCATAAGGCACCCATGACGTAACATATCACTTTCATATCACCTGGTTTGACAAATATTAGCAGAGTTCTCAATAAATCCAGGGAAAACTGCATAGGCAGCAATGTAAAATGCCAAGGGAGAGAGGAGGAGGACACTGTACCTTTAGTCTCTCTCTCTCTGTTTTTATAGGATTAATGCAGGCAAGCCTGGGGATCAAAATGAAGACTATCTCACTGGATGTGGAAGAATAGCTCCTAAATGACTTACTGTATCGCCACATTAAACACACGTGTTCCCACAGAGAAGGAAGCCCATGCCAGGAATGGGGCACTCTCCAGCTTCTCACCAATGGAAACAAATGTTCTTTTCTGGATAATGGACTCACTACTTTAAACAAAGAAATGCTACACAGAATCCAAATCATTAGGCTATTCAGTTCATTAGGCTATTTCTCAAACTGTTTTTCTGAAAGAAAATATCATACAACATTTCATGGTGTTTCATGGAAAAGTGATTCAGGTTCAAATACTTTTTTGGAAAGATTAGAAAAACAAAGTCAAGTAGAGTCAGTAATATGATAACATGAATTTTCATTCCCCAAAAGAGAATAAATGTTTCTGAGGCTTATTTGACCAAAGAATATTTTTAATGTTTAAATGGGTTTTCCTTCCAAAAGAACAGTCATTAAAAATCTATTGGACACTGATAGTTCATAGAACAGAGTTTTGAGAATAGTAAAAGAGAAACATTCCCAGGTTGTTAATAAGATAGAAAGAAAATCCTCAAGTAGATTGTCAAGTCACATCTTCAAAACTGTCTCTGAAGTGCAATTCTTGAAGACTTCTTTTGGAATACTAAGTATTCTAAATTATGGGATAAGAGTGGTGGCATCATTTTTGTCCAGTGTCATACATATAGTCTTGATGCTGTCTTTCAGTGAAAACGCCCTCAGTCCATTCCAAGGCAAGAAGATAAGAATAAATATGTCATTTTATATATCATAATATTTAACATGGAAATAGTGTGGCTTTATTAGAAATTAGCAAGCATGTAATTCAATGAATGCTCATCAGAAAGATAAAGTACAAGATAAACATTTGATAGCTATAGATATTCCATAAATATTTTAAAAACCACATTAATAAATGATTGCAAATTTAAAAAAAGATAAAGTCACCCATATTTCTACGACCTTAATGCAAATATGGTTAACATGTTGGTAGATGTCTCTCTAGTATATTTCTATTGTACCAGTCTTGATATAGTTATCATAGTATATTTGTAATTTATAACTTACCTTAAGTTACTGAGTCAAATTCCTTTACTGTTAGCCCTGATAATTATAATTCTAAGAGTTATAAAATATTCTGAGTAAATATATTTACTTAAATCTTTTCTTATGAGTTGATATAAATTCAAGTTCTCCCTTTACTAGTATTTATTACATTGAAATCACAGATGTTATTTTTAAAATTGATTAACAAGGTTTCAGAAAAAAAAAGAAAAATACAAATGTCAAGCTAAAATAAATAAAAAAGAATAAAATACATAAACACCTAACTAGAGATAAAATAATATACCTTAATTACACTTTGTGTGATACGTATTTTCTACATGCAACTTTAAACCGGAAGTTATTATTTTAAAGCTCCTTCTTGGTAATAGGTAAATATAATGAATAATCCATTGTTAAGGGAGCATAAGAACTGCTGCTAACTTATAGACTCAAAATTTGAACCAGGCCACCTGTAGTGCATTGAGGTTTCACAGCTTCCAAAAATAGGGAAATGCAATAGAATAATTAGGAAGGAATCAGAAATTTCACGTTGATTTTAACTTTCCACTTATAGTTAAATTCAGAAAAATATTAAAGATATTTCAAACACAATGCCATTCATTTTACAGATACATATGTAATGCATTTTACTCTATCCTTTGTATACATATATGTCTGAATACACACACATTTAAACCATATTGATGTGTGTGTGTGTGTGTATATATATATATAATGTATATAAATTATAAGAAGAAACATGGTATATGTGGGGAAAGCATAGATTTTATTTAATTTATTTATTTTCAACAACTAGATATGGTCAATCTGTTAGATTAGCTAAAGTGATTTTTTAATACTTTTTTTTTTTTTTTTAAGATACTTAAGATTTCATAAATGTTACATAAAAAGTATAGGGGATTCCCATATGCCCCATCCCTTCCCCCTCCCACACTTTCCCACATTAACAACATCCTTTATTAGTGTGGCACATTTGTTACAATTGATGAACACATATTGGCAATATTGAAGCATTGCCACAAACCATGGATTACAATTTACATTATAGTTTACACTCTGCCCTGCACAATTTTGCAAGTGATGGCAAGATATGTAATGGCCTGTATCCATCACTGCAACATCATGAAGGACAATTCCAATGTCCCAAAAATGCCCCCATATTACAACTATTTTTCCTTCTCCCTCCCCTCAGAATCTGCTATGGCCACTGCCTCCACATCAATGATAAAAGTTCTTCCATTGCTAGAATAACAAGAAGGCCATAGTAGAATAATTGTAAGTCTACTTTAGTCCATTGTTCATTATCCAATCTTGAGAATTTTGGGATGGTGATGCCCACTCTGCCTCTAAATGAGAGGGGACTTAGATCCCATGGGGCAGATGGATGGGACTATGTTGCTTGCAGTTGTAGATACTCTCTGTTTTGGGGATGGGTGTTATCCATCATCATCTCCTTGTTAGTTTTCCTGGGTGAGTCCAATGAACTGGAGAGAAGGTATTGCAACTCTGCTGAGACTCAGGGCCCAGCTGGCACATGGACGGACCAAAGGTTTAAGTCTCTTGGACATACCCCTGTCAAGCATAGTACCTACTATGGTTCATATAGAAGGGGCAGAAGAGCCATGTGTAGGGAAGCCACCAATGAGGCCAACTCTGTCACACTGGGGAGCGTCAATTCCCAGGTAAGGCCCACTGGCAGGGCGCCCAACTCCTGAGCTGTCTGCCCCGTTGAAGCCAGACAGACCTTTGTTTTACCTTATATTTGCAAGTAACAGCTCTGTGAACCTGAACAACTGAGTTCCTGTTTTCTTAGCTCTTAAAGGGAGGTCATTTATAGACACTTCACTGTGCTGTTTCCGAGACAAGATGACATACTTGTTCCAGCGTGACTGAACAGTTCCCAACACCAGCAAAGCCCTTAATAAATATTTATGCTTTCCTCATTTTCCCCAAAATACGGGATTTTCTGTGAATTAAATTTAAATTCGTGGGTGGATTAAGCAGAATGCTAGGTAATAGGAGTGATATAGCACAGCGTGGGCAAGGGAGGGCAGAGTGCCTGCCTTTCGAGAAATTTTACATCTATGGATGGACCTTAGGGAAATATGAATCAAGCAACATATATCGGTATTTACACAGAGGTACCTTGGGAAAATGATGCTAGTCTGGGGAGAGAGAAGCAGCTGTACAGTCCATGGCTAAAGGGCATCTTTGGGGTTCCTTACAGTGTGGTGAGACATGTTCTCCATTTTCCCCATTAAAGTTGGTACCATCAAATAGGAGAGTCCTCATAATTTCAGTTATTCATAGAAAATCTATCTGTATCTAGAGCCATCCATCATCTCCAAACCAGTTTTGGCAGTTATGGGAGGTTCTCCCTCCAGTCAGCAAGTAATTCTCTGTGCCATACAATGTGTAAATCCTAGGAAGTACCTTTCATCAGGGGTCCTATCCCCATCACCTAATCACATTCACCAACATCTGTTCTCAGAAAGAAATTTCTCCCACGTCGCCCACGTCCTTCTCTCGTGGCTACTCGGCCTCCTTCCTCACATCTGTATTTATAGAGGCACCTGTGCTTAGCAGTTGTGTTACTCACCCTCAGGTCACTATAACCCGCCCCCGACCTCATTTTCTACTGAAGCTGTACTTTCATTGAGATGTTAAAGCCATTCTAGAAGCTGAAAAGCATAAATGCTTTTCAGCCTATGACATCCTTGATTTCTCTACAGACTTTGACCTGGATTGCACACCACCACAGTCCCCTGGATTTACTCCTGTGTCTCTGGATGGTCTTTTTAGCGTCTGTTTCTACATTTTCTCTAGTGACCAATCCTCAAATGTTATTCGCGGAATTCTACCCTGCACCTCCAAGACGATTTCCCACACATACGTGAAGTAAGCATCTACTTGCCTGCACTCTACATTTTTTCAAACTTTTATTTTATACTGAGACCTCTTATTTGAGCTCCAAACTCATACACTCAATTTCCTTTTGGGCTTGTCCATTTGGTATATTTCGTGGCAACCTAAAACTCCACATATGAATCGCTCTTTCTCCAGTTTTGTATTTACACCATCAAAACTGCTTTTCCTTGTATCTCTATCCCAACTCATCCCGTTGGGAAGCTGGACAACAGTTTATCAGCAGGACTTGGAATCTATCTATGGCTCCCTTTGCACGGCCACTATCTTAGTTCAAGAAGTCCTCATTTTTCATGTGATTAACTATAAAAGCCTCATGACTTGGCTGTCTTTTTTCCCGATCATTTTCCACACTGCCACAAGAGTAAGCATTCTAAACACATGTGTGAAAATATCACTCTCCTGATTTAAATTCGTAAACAACTTTTTAGAAAAACATACAACTACTGTGCATAACATAAACAAACAAGCAAACACACCCATCATTATACATGTATTTAAGTTCATGGATCAACTTGACTAGGTTATGGCATCCAGCCCTTTGGTCGAGCAAGCAAGCGTTGGCCTGCACATTAGTGTGAGAATATTTCATGGATTTAAATCATTTGTCAGTCGATTGTATCTATGGATGATTACATCTACAATCAACAAAAGAGACTGCCTTCAGCAATGTGAGAACTTTCATCCAATCAATTCTGGGGAATTCATCCAAATAATTGTAGTTCCCAATTTGCAGTCTGACTTACAGAATTCAGATTTGCCAATAATATTTACATATAGAATCCTGACTAAAATAATATTTACCACCCTAAATATCTGGCTTCATTTTTCAGTCGTTCCCCTACATCTTCTCTGTTCTAAATATACTGATGAAGCTTTTTGACCCTTGAGAAACCATGGACTCTCAAATAATGCCTGTGTCATTTATTACTGTACCTGCAAAATTAAAAAGGAAAAATACTTGGACATAGTAGGCTAAATTAGTATTTGTGAAAATGAATGTGGGAGTTCTGTACCAGAAACGGCAATAAAGTTGTCTTAGCTCGAGTAGCAGTTTGAAACAAGTGATTCATGTAAAAGATTTTGAAAGAAAGCAGTAGAACCCTAGAAATTTAATCTTCAATAAAATAAAGACTTAAAATGGCAGAGGGAAAACAGGAATGGCTATGTTTGGTGGTGGTTGTCGAATGGAGATTGGACCAGATATCCCAGAAGAAATATGAGGCAATAATTCAGTCATGACAAAATAAAGCCATAGAAAATGACTTTGTATTAGGCCCTGAAAAACAAACGGAGGGAATTTGCATTTATTGAGCAAATGTGGGCCAGACACGGCCCCCAAATTCACTATTCCCTATATAGAGTAACATGGATTATGGCCAAGGCCTTGCAATCTATTAAATAAAAGCCACAGTGCAAAGGCAGAATTGGAAATTATTCTTAGTTTGCTTCAGTGATGATGGTACTTTGTATATTATTGACTATTTAAGATTGAAGACTCCTGTAAGGGACTATATTGGGCCTACTATCGCCCCATCAAAAATTATGTATTTAATAAATGCTTTATGGTAGGTACAAAAATAAATAATTACTTCTATAAAAACCATTGAGAGAGACACTTTTCTATTTATTCATGTGTATGTGTCATTTTAATTAATATCTCCAAAATCAGTAAATATGTTCACATTTTCACTGTACCTTGAATATTTATGTTATTCAGTTAGATGTATAGTCTATTACTTTATGTATAACATTTCCAATTTCATATAAATATAAAATCAATCTAATTGCATTCAGATAAAGAGCTAAGCCCTCAGAATGGAAGTGCCATGCCAAAAAAATGAATACCGTTCCTTTCACTTTGAATTCAAAGAGCAAGCTTTTCTTTTTTAAATATATAATTAAATATGATTTGATCAGTAATAGATGCAAATGGCTTTATTTTTCAAATGAATGATTTAAAAAATCAGTGCAATTAGGTGTTTGGTTTTCCATCTACCTGCCTACAAAGCATTTTTTTTTTTTTTTTTAAAAAAACTAATCCTTAATTGTCAGTGTAATTGCAGAAGCATTTTTGAAAGCAGCTGCATTCCCAGGTGCATTCCCGTTAGTTCACATGAAATAATACAACAACCTGATACATTAGCAGCACATCTTAGCAGTTTCAGAGGGATGTGTGATGTAGGGGTAAGGTAAATTCTCCCTCCCCATCTTAAACAACAGAAATCCTGTTACCTGGAAAATTTATTTTTCCCCCAAATTTAAGCCCTGATAGTTAACTTTGCGTGAAGCTTTAAGACCCAAGTTTATTTAATAGGTTATTCAAGGTTAGAATGTCATGAGCAATTAAGTAAATTGTGGTGTCTTTTTTACTCTTTGCCTTTTTTAAGTTTCACAAAACTTTGTTAAATTTGTATCACTTTTAGGTTTAATAAATATAAATGCTCACTTAGAAAATTAATGAGAGTCCATAGAATTGGCTAGAAGTTTGAAAAATTTCCTGTTGATAGAAAACCAATTTCATGAATTTCACTTCCAACAAAACAAGAGGGAAGACCAAAGAACCCAGAGGATTTGTTTTTGTTTCTTTTCTTTTGTTTTGGGGGGAAGTGAGGGGAGGGGACAGAAGGAGAAGTCATTCTAGAAATAATACAAACTGTTTTTATAATGGGCTGTATGATGGACAGAAGTAAAACAATCTAATAAGACTTTTCTTACTGGGGCTTTGTCCGAGCCCCTTTCTTTCTTTTTTTAATTTTATTTAAGTATTACTGTTAAATAGAAATCACACAGGCTTCCAGTGACTGCCATTCTTCTATCAACTGTTCAGTGTATAGATGATTTTTTCAATCCCTAGCTGCCCAAGGAATCAAAGGAACTCTGTCCAATTTACTTTGCATTGCTGGTTTTATTGATGTATGAGAAGAGATGGTACATATACTAATGGTACATTTATAACCCATGCTGGTAGCTTTTTAGTAACGTTTCTGTGTTAATCTGGAACAAGAGTGAGCAAAACGTAGCTGTGATGTTCTTCTGTATCATTCTTTAGTTACAGAAAACCTTCAAGTCTGGCCACACAGCGATAAACTACTTTTTTCCCAGCTTTCCTTACTGCGAGGTGTGACAATATGACGAAAGCCTCACTAGTAGAATGGCATGGGAAGTGATGTGTGCAGCTTTGGTATCCCCTCTTGTAAGGATATTGCTTACCCCTTACTCTCTTCACATTTCCAGGGATGTGGTTTGGGGAACCCACTTTGGTCATGCAGTGGAGTACAACAACCATCAGGATAGAGGGGTGGCAAATAAGAAAAAAATTCTGGATCACAGGAAGACTTTATAGGGCCGAGCATTTCCACCAGCCTTGGGTGGCTCACTTCTGGACTATTATTTGAAGGAAAAATAAACTAAAGTCCCTGCATTTTCTAGGTGTCTTTGATATAGCAAACTAAATTCTGTCCTAAGTAAAAGAAGATATTAAAAGCTGCTACTAGTTTTACAGAATATTTTATTGCATTTCTTCAAACATTTTAAAAATCAGAGACCAAATAGCAGGTGATGTTTACCTAAGTGATGGAACCATAGATGTTTGGATTTAAAATGAACTCTAATAGATGATTTATTCCAGGGAGGGATAATATGTAGTATTCTCCCCAATTCGCTTTCTCTATTATCCTACTCATGGTGTCAAATATTTATAATCAGTCTTAACAGTTTTCCTTTCTAGCCTGAAGGCAGCTTCATGACAGTTCTCAACACAGTGTTCCATGTACCCACTACCACTTCACTGCAGTAGGTGCAAAAATTAAAAACTATTTGCTCTCCCTGAAATAGTTCAATCCTGCCATTTTACATATGAGAAAGTGGAGACCAAGAATTCAGTTCAAGTGAGTTCCCTGAGTTTCTGAATATGAGGATATCTAACATTTCATAAATTTCATAAAAGATGCTCACTCCGTGAAAGGTCCACAGGACTTAACAGCTGAATCTATAAAATTCTGACTTCATTTATATGGAATAATTCGACTATGCAAATTCATAGAGTCAGAGTACAGGCTACCAGAGGCAGGGTGAGTGGTGAGGACATAGGGGTCAGGGCATGGGGAATCAATGCTTAAATGGTTCAGGGTCTGAGATTCTTTTAGGGTGATGGAAACATTTTGGTATTGGATGATGGTGATGGTAGCACAACACTGAGTGAAATTAACACCCTGAATCGTGTATTAAATTGTGGTTAAAAGGGGAAATTTTAGGTTGCCTATATGTCACCAGAATAAAAACTTTAAAAAAGTTTACAGCACAAACAGTAAATCCTAATGTAGGCTATGGACTGTAGTTAATAGTGAAATTATAATAATATTGTTTCATCAGTTACAGCAAAGTTACCACACTAATGCAAAGTGTTAATGATAGGGGGAAAAATGTGTGTTTAGGGATACTCTGTATGTTCTGCCTGGATTTTCTGTAAACCTGTAACTTCTCTAATTAAAAAAAAATTTCTTAAAGATGAAAAAGAAAAAACCAAATTATTGAAGTAGCCCTGTATAATACTCTCAAAACTATATTCAACTATTGCATCATTTTGGGTATAATTACATAAAGGAAATATTGCCTGGCTCTGGAAAAATATATGTAGAGATCTTCTGCATCTGGAACACCACAACTACCTTTCGTCCAGACCTTCTGTGCAAAACCCAGTCTCTTGCTTTCTTATGGCTCATCCTGGCTTTGAGAGCCCATTTGCGTCGAAATTTTCTGTCTTTGTTCCATTCCCTTGACTGGCCTCTGCCAAACTCCACGTGGATTGCAGCCCTGTCTTATGTCTTCTCTCAGATCCTCTCAAACATCATCTAGGTTTGCCCTGATCATGCTATTTCAGTTTGCAGGAAAAAAAAAACAAACCCTGGCAATTGGGTATTGGCTATGTCAGGTATTGAGAAAACTTACCACCCGCCCTCCCTGGGGATTTCCCACTGATGGCTCCATGTAGGTTCCGGCCATCATCCTGCCACCATCTCCCCCATTAGGCTCCCTCGCAGCTCCATGTCCTGCACTGAGCATGCTGGCACCATGCCCCTCTGAGTCAGACCTTTAGCTTTAGCAGCCTAGAAGACTTGGAGGAAGCTTTAATATTCCAATGCTTTTGTGACTGCGCACCCCCCCCGCCACACACTCACACAATTCTGTGTTAGTGGAATGAAACAGTAAAGCAGCTTATTTTTCTCACTGATAATAATGCTACATCTTAGAAAGCAGAAGAGCCTTTGGGTTTTTAAACAATACCTTTTTTTTTTAATCGTGAGATACTAACCATGTAATCATATTTATTTTAGCTCCCTATCAAGGTTAGCAATTAAATGAATCTCCCTGCTTCTGATCTTGAGGAAAGACCTGGAAAATTCACTCATTGCTCCATTATGCAGATCCCAATACTAGGACTTCTAATCCTTTGCTTAGACTGCTGTGTTCCTTAAATAAGTGCCAACTAAGTCCATCCCACCCCTCTCAATACCTGCTTCCCCTGACAACTCCTAGTGGTTCAAGCCTTGGGGAGATGTAGAAAGTGGTACAAAGTACAGCAGATTTATTTAGAGGGCAGTTTCCACCTACACATGCCCAGACCACTGAAGGGAATTAGTGTTGCCAGCCCTCCATTCCCTGCTGAGTAACTCAGACATCTAGTTCTCCTAAAACGTACTCAAGCACAGTTAATTTCAGTGGGGAAAAAAAACCCAGAAATTTCTCGAGATATCTAGCATAGCTCTATATCTTAATACCACCACACACACACACACACACACACAAAGTTCAAAAGTATTAAGACTTAAAGTGCAACTAGCTAGGCACCGTTTAAATAACCTTCTCAGGAGTGCTGTGAAGTGTTTTTCACATCCAGTCACCACAATAATGTGAGAGTCCATCTGAATTACACTTTAGTTGGATGCCTACAAAAACCCAGCCCAGAAGTTCTTCTTTTAAACAGCTTCTCTGGGAACAGCTTTCAAAATGCAAGTTCATACACCTTTAAACTGCAGTGTTTCCCCTCCATTCTCTCTGCTTCTTCTGTTCCTTGGTCATATATGGCTTTTCACAAAGTCAGAACATGAAACTCATAGATAACAAGCTCATGTTATATATTTTTTTTAAAAATCACACTCCAGGTAGTATCTACTTTCAAGGATAATTTTCTAGGTAACTTTACTCTCTTGTTATGATAACACTTTTGTCACAGATTTTCTTCCTTGCTGTCCCCCTTTCTAACATTTTCAGACATTTATTACATTTAAACTCAGTTCTAAAACCTCGTCAGCCTGTATCGATATGTAACCCTCTGTCAATAAGTAAGAGTTCCTTATTCCAGTTAGCTCCGAAGCCTGTGAATTAATGGATGCGCTATTGGCAATATTGTATGTAAATCGCCTCCATTTTGTATTAATTTCATTAAATACCTATGAGAGGTTTTTGGAAATTGAAATCAAATTTTTTAAAATGAAAGGCATACAAGACGACTAAAGAAAAATCGAGTGTTAGCTTTAATAGTCTTGTATGCCTTGTGCTCAAGATGTCGAAGATATCTCCACAGTATATTTAGTTATCTATGGTGATGTTTACTTTCCCTCATGGAAATGCTAATAGTGTGTAGAATATGACTAACTGCTCGTGGTAAAAATACTAAATAGGCCTACCTATGTATTTAGAAGACATTTGGAAACACTGAAAAGGTTTACTAGGACTTTGAATGGGTTAACTGGGATCCTGCAAGCCTAGTTTAGCATTAATCAAAGAGGCTAACAAAAACCATGAGCAAAATTCAAATGATTGAGCCAGTTGGAATTGACTACAATGTCAGGGAGTCCTTCTAGTCCTTTTTTATCAATCAGTCTGTCAGTATGAGATTATCATTGCTAAAGTTAATAGACAATTAGAATAAATGTCCAATGTTTCATGTTATATCATTGTTGCCTTACCTGTACTAAATTTAGTTTTTTGACATTCCATGATAATTCATTGTTTTTATTTTATTAGTCAGTTTTGGAAATTATTTTTATTAATCTTTTTTCAATAACAATATTTTTCAATGATTTAAGAACCTAGTTATGTACCTTTTATATATTAGTTTCAGGATTTCTAAAAATTGTCATAACCATAGCAGTTAACATTTATTGAAGACATATATCACTCACTGTTCTGTGATTATCTCAACTAACAGAGATTATAGTTAACAACTTTTGATTCTACCTCAGGTTTAAATTAATATTTTCAACGCTTGTCTTAGATCTTAAGTATACTGTGATAAGAATCATTATAAACAATATGAAAACTGGGTGCCCACATTTTGCCTATTTTGATTTATTCAAGATTTAATAAGTGCTACCATTGACGAGACAAAATTATGAGCAAGTCCTTCCCAAACCAGTTGGACCAGTGGAGATGGTCCTGATTAATTAATGATGGAGCTGAAAGGGGGAGATAAACACAGTGCAACCAGGCAAAGATGCTGCTAGCAGCATGCATGTGTGTGCGGATGTGGGATGCTGTTCTCCAGGCAAAGAGGATTATTAAAAACAAACAACAATAACAAAAGCCTGTGGTGCATTCTAAGCTTGGTCTATTGGACAGTCACTAGTGCAGCTGAAGAACACAGATCAGGGAGAAGAGTGTGTAAGTAAGGCTTGGAAATGCTGGTAGGAGCCAATCTGTGCAATCCCTGGAGGCTATTTTTTTTTTTTAAGTATTATTTTTTTTTTTTTTTTTTTTATGAAAAAACTAGAAATTTTAGAAAGGTTTTAATCAATGAGCAATGTGATCACTTTTTATATTTTAAAAGGATCATTCTGACTTCAGTGTAGAAAAGATAGATGAAGAGTAAGAATGGATGTGGGGACACCAGATACTAGGTTAATGCAGAAATTTGAGAGAGGATGGGAGTTTAGACCTGGAAAGGAGCAGTAGAGAGGAAGATTTAGGGATTTGTAGGGATATGTTTAGAGGATAGTTAAAAGAGGGAAAAAAAATGGGCTTAGTAATAGATTGAACATGGATGGTGAGGGAGGGGAAATGGCATGGGAGACTCTTGGATTGAGGGCTTTTGCAAATGAATAAAGATCCGATTTGAGCATGCTGTGGTTGAAGGAATAGCCAAATTGAGGAAACTCTGAAATAGATGAAGTTTGCCTCCCCTGACCAAGTGCTTCTTTACTCTCCAATTCCTTCCTTCTGTTAAAATTGTCTCTGGGAAAGATCATTAATATCTCACTTGGAGTTTACATTAGTGGGTTACCTCTCTCTGCGGTATCTGTAATTCTTAAGAACAAACTGTTTTCCTTCTCAACAGAATTCAATCAGCAATAAAGAAACGAAAGGCACTTTAGGGGTCGGGCATTTTCTCAGGAGCCTGTATTAGACAGCACAGGCTACTTCTAAATAAGACTAAATCACAACAACACTCGATTACTATTCACAAATATAAAAGAAATAATATTGAAGAAAAACTATTAAATCGAAAACACATTAGCTCTCATGATAATTTCAACTAGAATTATGGAAAATAAAACATACCTTAAAGAATAACTTTTTTTGAAGGACTTAAGATTGTTTCTTGTGTAAAATATTATGAAGCAACTTTTTAAAAGTTCCTTTAAAAACAAACTGATTTTTTCTATATAAAACTAGTCACTTTCTAGACAGAAGTATAATTTTTGAACATCAAAGCATTTCCACTACAGTTAATGGATTATATATTCTTTATAATAATGAGTTTGTCAGTTGTGCTTAGAGGACATTCAGCTCAAAAGGGATAATGTAAGGACTAATATACCAAGATTTCATTTGTATGTTATCCGTAGACTATATTTTATTAATTCTTTTGAATATGAGAATATATAAATGTGTGTATATATACATATATAATTTTGCTTCAAAATTAATCTAGAATATTTTCATAACTTTCAATAGTTTAAAATGGTTTATAATGACATTAAATGATGTTGAAAGTAATAAAAATGGTCCAGAATAATTTTTATAACAGTTTTACCACATTGGTAGCTGATGAGATTACCAAGAGAACCCATTGTGGCCAAAGACAGATGATTTTTTTACCTTGTTTTTATTTCTCATGCTACGGGCTCATGAAAAAGTCTGTGTGAAAAGTAAATTCTATTTTGGCCCTAACACCTACTTTCTATGAAAAACTCAGAATATGGGAATTATCTCTCAACTGTGGTGTCTTCTCTGCAACCTAGGGGAGAATCAATAAGCAGTGTATGATAAAAAAAATGTCTTGTGCATTTTTCCCCAAAAAGTGTTTAAAGAATATCCATGGTGTAATAAGAAAAAAAAAAAAAGTTTCCCAGTTGCTAAAACAAATAACATACAATGAGTTAGCTTAAACAACGGGAATTTATTGGCTCATGGTTTTGAGGTTAGGAGACGTCCACAATCAGGTGTTAGCAAAGCAACGCTTTCTCCCAGAAGACTGTGGCATTCTAGGCTGGCTGCCAGATCTTCGGTCCTGGCTTTTTTGTCACATGGCAATGCACGTGGCGATATCTTCTTTCTCCTCCAAGTGTCCTTGACTTCCAGTTTCTGGCTGCTCCCCTTGGCCTCTCTCTGTGGCCTTCTCTATCAGGTCTCCAGTAACAGGATGAGGACCACACCTCATCTCAAAATAACATTGCCAAAAGGTATTGTTTACAATGGGTCCACTTTCAGAGGAATGGATTAATGTTAAAAACATGTCTGTCTGGGGTACATAATTCCAATCCACCACGAACACACACACACACACACACAATAACACAAAAATTTTGTCACTAAATTTATTCGCTTTAACTACAAAGCCATAAAAACATTTATTTGCTTTATGTTGCCTTACATAAGCTAATGTATATTATGAATCTCTAAAAATGGGATAAATTATGCAGCATTTTCCAAATTTAACATGAACGATTTTTTTTTTTTAACAGAGGAACTCAAAGGTCATGAAACACTCTATAAAATGCTATCATAATGCATTTCCTGACACTTCCTGGGCAATTAGTAAATGCTAATTTTGTTTTTCCTTCCCTGGTTAACTCCATTGTTTAGAACTGGTGATGAGTTTGTCCTGAATTCAGATCTGACACAGGATATTTACCTACCAATCCTATTCTTATAACTTCTTAGCTTTAAACTAAAAGCATCAAATTGGTCTATAGTTATATCAATGAGAATCAATATGTTCAAATAAAAAAGGAAAAGAAGGCCAAAATATGCCATGAAATGCTAAGATATAACAGAGCAGCACTATATTAGAATACAAAAGTTACTAATTCACCTAAAATCTGGTTTGAAATGAGAAGACATATTTTAAAAAGACATATGCTGTCATTTAAAACAATGGAGAAATATTCTCAAAGGAGAATTAGATTCATCTTTAATAATATGTGATTGAAACCAGTAAAATGCCACTATTAAGATGCTAAAACATTTTGGAGTGGTTGGTGCTGAGGCAGTGGAGAAAGGAAGGGAGAAGAGAAGGAAAACTGGATATTTCAAAGAGTCAATCGCAATGATGTTCAAGTGTTAAAATGGCATGAAAGGCACCCTCACTCTGAAATTATGTTTTCTCTCTTCCTTACTTTTTACATTACTGTATTAGTCAGCCGAAGGGGTACTGACGCAAAATACCAGAAATCTGTTGGCTTTATAAAGGGTATTTATTTGGGGTAGAAGCTTACAGTTCCCAGGCTAAAAAGCATAAGTTACTTCCCTCACCAAAGTCTGTTGCCACGTGTTGGAGCCAGATGGGTGTTGACGTCTACCAAGAGTTGAGGCTTCCTAGATTCCTCTCTTCCTGGGGCTTGTTTCTTTCCAGGCTCAACTGCCCTGCTCTCTTTACAAGGCCAGCTGTAGCCTATCAGGCGACCGGCTCTGTCTCTCTCCCAGGGGCTCGATTCTCTCCGGGCTCAGCTGCTCTGATCCTCTCTGTTCTTCTCCTGTGTGTTCACTTCCCAGGCTCCAGCTCAAAACCACTCTCAACTCCGGTCTTTGACATGTCTTTTCATGTCAAAGAGCCCCCTTGGTGGGTGAGGACTCAATGCCCTACCGATGTGGCCTAATCAAAGTCCTAATCATAATTTAATCAATTACAAGTGATACCTCTGACAGACCAGTTTACAAACATAATCTGATAACTATTTTTGGAATTCATAAGCAATATCAAACTGCCACAATTTCATAGCTCTATTTTATATTCCTACTGTTTGTTGTATATGGGATAGGCATCAGATAGCTTTACAAAGATTAACATTTAAGGCTTTTATCTTTTTCATCCTATCTTAGAAGAAAGACTAAGTATATCTAACAGAAATCTAGACAACTTGCCTTTAGTCAGGGGACTGGCTGCCTTTCACTGACTCAGACTACAGATTCCTGAAGCTAAGGCTAATAAAACTTTCTATTACACTGTCTGAGGTATTCAATTAATTCAAAAAACATCTACTGAAAACCAACCCTAACCCTGGTACTAAGAACTTTATATACCACAATAAGTAGTTAATTTTACGGGCAAAAGGAACTATAGCAACATCTAATCAGGGGTACAATGTCATAAATTTAGGCCTGTTCTCAAAATTGTGGTAAAGTTTAATCAGTAAAGATAAGGAAAAACTGGTGATTTTATCTCCTTTTTTTTAAGTAAACACATAAACTATATACATTTGGAGTATTTTCCCCTAAAATCACAATTCCTTTTTTTTTTTTTTTCTTTTTATTTCCCACCATCCATAAAACTGTATTATGGAGCACAATTTACCACAAAACTTCCATTTTTAAACCTAATAATTAGCTTAAGTTTGTCATTTTACTTGAAAATATCCAATAAGGACACAGTTTTTCACTTTAGAGTCCACTGAAATTAACATACAAAAGACTTTTAAATCAAGTACCTCGTTAAAAGGTAAGTTTCACCTAATCAATAAATCCTGAGGCTTCAGCCCATCACATATCTTTTTACTGAGCTCCTTCATTTTCTTCTGCCCTCAATTTAGGGATCTTGTTAAGGTAGTATTGTTTCTTGATTTATTATGCAGGCATCTTGAAACTCTTTGCATTCTCCCTCTCAATCCAAGATTTCTTTTTATAATTCAGAGGCAATGAACAGTAACTGCTTTATTCCATACCGAAGGTTTATAGTTTATTGGTAGGTAAATATTTAAATAGGAACTTGCTTAGGATCAAAGCAATTGTTAACTAATGAGCATACTCTGCCTTTATTCTCTGATGATCTTAACTTGCAATGGGAAGAAAGTCTGATAAGATAAATTTATAAATGCTAAAAGTTTTGAGTTAGACTTCTTAAAGTTAATTTATTTTTAAGTTGTCTGTTTTCCACTAGTTATATCAAAGCATGATATAAAATCTTCATATACTCTTATATCAAATACCAAAAAAAGGCATTTGGGAGGTCATATTAATAAAAAGGTGGCTAAGAAATATGGCTTCATAATAGAATAGTGAGAGATAAAATATGTTTAGGGAGGTAGAAGGTGGTAAAACTTCATATTAAACTCTTGGAAACTTATATCCAGCTTTGTTAGGAATGATTTTCTTAAGTCACCTATTGGAACTTACATAATTTCTTCAGTGTTGTATAAAAGTTATAACCTCTATGTTCAAGGATATAATAAAGTTATTAATAATTCATATTTCTGTAACCTAGACAAAAAGGTCAGTAAAATTTAAAAAGCAAAAATGTTGAGTAGGAACTTCTGTCAGTCTTCCTGGTCTTTCATAAATAGCCCCTCATTGTTGTCAGTGCACAATTTAAAGTGAAGGAATCACCTTGAGCCTCAGCTTTATCACTGACCTTTCTTACTTAGGAGGAAATGTTTTTCTAGCAGAGCCACCTGGAAATCATATATTTCCCACCCAGATCATATATTTATAATGACAAATATCACCGTAATTTATTTCAAATTTACCTATTTAATTCCAATCCATAGGACAAGCCACTGTCATTTCTTTCTTAAACTAAAAACTCTTCTATTAAGTCTTATTGCTTTCTAATCTACTCTCCACCAATACCTTATGGGATTAAAACCCTTCCAGAACTTTCCTTCATAAAAAGTCTGAAGCCCTTTTTGTGATGTGCATCCTTGCATGGCTTGCCCCTGCAGTCTTCTCATCCTTGTCTTGGACACTCCCAATCTTTCCACTTGCCTACGTCCTATTTATCTTTCTGTCCCATACTTAATGCCACTTCTTCAAGAGAAATTTCTATAATTGGTTGGAATAACTTAGGTCTCTCAGAACTCTGGGTTTCCCTGTGATAAATCATCAGGTGCTATTGTAATCACATGTCGTGGTGGCCATGGAGCTGCACTTCTTGGATCTGCTGCAGGAGATGTAGCTAACAGAGTCTCAACCTACTACCTCCCTGCATCCACCACAGCATTCCTTGTGGCCACCTCCAGCCAGTGGCTACAAATTGAAACTTCTCTAGTGAGCAACCTTTGCTTGGGAAGCCCTGTTGCTCTAACCACCGCTTTTTCAGAATTGCACTGTGGACAGTGCCTTGTATATGGTATGCTTTAACACATTCTCATTTACATTAATTACAAATAATAATAGAGTCATAAAGTGATGTTATTAAAAGCAAACATTACTGCATGTTTACTCTTTCAAGGCACTGTGCTAAGCATGAATCCTGTTTTCTCTCATTTGCACTGTTATCATATTCATACCTATTCTGCAGGCATAATAGGTATTATTGTGATTATCTCCATTTGGCAGATGATTTGATACTGACAAAAAAAATGTTGTAACTTGCTCAAAGTCACACAGTCAACTCATGGTAGAGCCAGGAGCATAACCAAGATGGTTTATGTATAAAGGCCAGGCTTTTAGACACTTGCCATCCCCTTTCGTTCCCCACCCCAAAAATACAGAGGATTAAATATGTTTTAAAGTCACAAAAAGAAGATGTTTTAAAGTCACAAAAAGAGAAATACCGTAAATCCTAAATATAGTCAGAAACCAAATATCAAATGCATAAGTGAGATGGAAAGATGTACCCTGATAGGGCAGATGCAGCAGACCAAAGGAAGTAAAGATACAGGTAAGCCAGACCAGGAGGTGCATAGTAGGAAGAAATTGGGAAAGAAAATTTGAGCTTAGCCTTATTTGGGTCAGGCTGAGTCTTAGAAGTCACCAGAAATCAGGTTTCCTGCAGAGGAGCTTCATGTGCATAACTACATGGGCAGAGATATGCCAACCTACTGCAGTGGAGGACCCAACAAGGTCAACCTGAGAGCCCTGAGAAATAGAAGATAAAAAACAAGAAGACGTAAGCCAGAGGCCAAAAGAGTGAGACATAAAAGTAGCCCCCCAAAATAGTGAATTCTTTTTAATTCTTTAATCAGAAGGAGCTGAGGTTAAATTCAACTTATAGTGCAGTTTCATTTAATTTGAAATATTATGCGTATAGAAATATAGAGTCATTTAGTAAGAGTACATCAGTCATTAAATATGTAAATACAAATGGAACAAAAATGTGAATATACTCATAGTCATGTTCTGCCTATCAAAATAAGACATTAAAAAAAAAATCTCACTTTAAGAAATGCAGGGCATATTATAAATGGCAGAATCTAAGCAGATCCACCCCCAGAGCTAGTCACAGCCTGGTGTCTGGACCCAGGGAGAAACTGAGGACACAGTCAACCTGCCCTCTTACCTTCAGACAGATAATGTACTGATGGCTCTTTGCAGAGTCAACATTAATCCTCCTAAAAGGATTTATGTTTATCACACAAACATAAACATAGCAGATCATTAATTATTTTAGAACATCAGGTATAATTCAAGTGCCTTCCAAAATGTCCAAGAAGAATTTAGTCAATAAATAACCCTCATTTTTCATGTTAAAAAAATAAAATGCATATAAAGAAATTGATCCTACTTAGCAGAAATTGAGTACCTGTGACAGGTGGGCAAAGTCTATCCTGTAAATATGGTTTGTTTGGCCTGTACAGTAAAGATTACTTACTACATTGATTTAAACACCATTTATGGAAGATTTCTCATATAAATCAGAATTTCTAGAGTCTCTTAAAGAATCACAAGAATGGCAATATCACACACAGCAATGACGGGACACATCTCTGCAGCTAGCACAGCCCGCTCACTCACTGTTGCCTTCCCTACCCTGCTACTTAGTGTTTCTTATCATCACCCTAGCACTGCTGTTATTCTTATGAATGAGTTAAAGACAGCTGTTTCTCAAAAGCAATAAAGACTTTATTTAAAATCTAAAAGTCAAAAACAAATGGAAAGAGATTCATGTTAGAAAATTTGAAACAAATGCCTCCTTCTTTAATATACAAATAAGTGAACTGTTTACATAGTAACATTACCAGATCCATCCCAGCAAGCATTTGAATTTGTGAACTCTGTCCTGGAAGTTAAAAAGTATAAGAAAATCTAGGATCTCTGCCAAGGAGATTTGAGTTGAGAAGTAACAAAAAATGAGTAATTTATTTAAAATGTTTCTTCTATTGAACAGTTCCACAAGATGAATTCCACAGAGCATTAAACACACTACATTGTTTTAGTTGGTTGATATCTGCAGTTTGCCAAGTAAACTGTAACTTTCTTCAAGGCTTGTGTGCATTATTCTTTGTAGCCCAAGTATAAGAAATGCCTAGTCTTTGGTATGTCAAGAGCTTGTTTTAGATGAAAGGATAAATGAATCCTCCTGAGTTTTATATCACCTAAAATGAACATACATCAAAGGTTCAAAAGATAATAATCAAATCATTGCTAAGTTAACATTTTTCTTCACTTTCCTTCTTCTAGACATGCCCAAAGAAAGCAATTTCAGACTGCTTAGACACAATATTTTAATAATTTTTTTTAATTTTAATTTTTGAAGTCAACATGCAAGGAGAGAATATTTATAATGTGTATTATTATTGTTATTTAGATATTGAAAATATAATATTTCAAATTTTAGAAGTGTTGAGAAGGTTAATATAAAAGGAAAGGCCTGAATGCTAGACCCTTGATATTGATGCTTGTACTTATGAACCTTGTTCTTGTGAAATTGAAACTTAGCCTAGTATTATATATTACCTAAGAATCACCTCCCAAAAGCCTCCTTGTTGCTTTAATGTGGCCTTTCTCTAAGCCAAACTGAGCGTATAAATTTACTACCTTCCCCCCTTTGTGGGACATGACTCCTGGGGTTAAGCCTCCTTGGCACCAGTGGATTATTACCAAGTGCCAGCTAGCATTTGGAAAAAGACCTTGACCAAAAGGGCGAAATATGAAATACAAATGAATGTTTATGGCTAAGAGATTTCAAAGTGAGTTGAGAGATCATTCCAGAGGTTACATTTATGCACATCTTAGGAGGATATTACTGACTGCCACAGTAAACAGTGCCTCAAGCAGGGAGCTCCTGAGGCTCTAGAGACATCTGATCACTATAGGTAGGGCAGACGACCCAAAGAATTCAGCACCCTGTCAGTGGGCCTTACCTTGGAATAAATATATGATAACCTTCCCCCAAATGTATCAGAGTTGGACTCATTTATAATTTTCCTACACGTCGTTCTTATACCCCTTTTATCTGAACCTATAATTAGCACTATATTCATTAAATATATGTCCCAGAGACTTAAATCTTCCAGCTGTTCATTTGCTGGTTGAGCCCTGAATCTTAGCAGAGTTCCAGCCAATACCTACCTTTCAATTTATTGGGCTCACTGAGGACAACTAACAAAGGATGATGGTGGACAACGCCCATCTTGAAAAACAGAGTATCTACAACTACAAGCAGACAGTTCCACCCATCTGCCCCATGGGATCTAAGCCCCCTCTCAATTGGAGGCAGAGTGGGCAAAATTCTAAAATTGAGAAATGAAGAAACATAAGGGGGGAATGCAACTATGGACTAAAGTAATATTAGTATTATTCTAGTAATGGAAGAACTTGTAACATTGATATAAAGGCAGTGGACACCAGAGGTTCTGAGGGGAGGCAGAGGGAAGAATAGGTGTAATCTGGGACATTTTGGGGACATTGGAATTGTTCTGCATGACATTGCAATGACAGATACAGGCCATTACACATTTTGTCAAAGCCTATAAAATGGTGTGGTGCAAAGTGTAAAGCATAATGTTAGTATAGAACATGATTAGTAGCAATGCTTCAATATGTGTTTATCAATTGTAACAAATGTACCACACTAATGAAAGATGTTGTTCATGGGGGAAAGTGTGGGAGGGGAAGCGTGTGAGGGATAAGGCAATCTCCTATATTTTCAGTGCAACATTTATGTAATCTAAAGCTTCTTTAAAAGCTATATACCAAAAAAAAAAAAAAGGAAAGGCATGAAAATACAGATAACAATTGAGTTTTGTTATATGAACTTCCTTTGTTCTTGCATCTCTCAGGAAGCATCTAATTCTAAAATTTTGTAGCACCTAATTAGGATAAAAATGCATGCATAAATTAATATTATTAAGGACATTTTTATATATCTGAATATGACAACTATATTAGCACTAGTAAAATATCAACAATAACTGCTGCAATAACACAAAACCTAAAATATGGTTTTCTTTTTTTAGTTACTATGGATCCCCATGGTAACCACCAGGAAAATATATGGAAATTTATACACAGATCAAAATGAGAAGGACCTTCTTTAGTTAGGGTTCTCTAGGGAAAGAGAACAGACAGGTGATATCTGTAAATATTATGAGATTTTTAAAAATTCTTTCATGCAACTGTAGGGATGCATGAGTCCAAATTTTTGTGGCAGGCTGCAAGCCAGGAACTCTGATGAAGGTCCTTGATGAGTTCCCCAGGAGATACCGGCTGTCTCAAGAAGAGATGGGAATTCTCTTTTCTGACTGGTAAAATCACTTCTCCTTATAAGGCCTTCAACTGACTGGAAAGATGTCACTCATTGCTGAAGTCCAACTCCTCACTTCATTGTAGATGTAATCAGCCATATATACAATTTACTCACTGATGATTTTAGTCCATGATATGTCCTCACAGTACAATTTTCCAGTGCTTGCTTGACCAAACAACTGGGTACCATTACCTGGCCAAGTTGACACATGAGCCTAACCATCACAGGACTCTATATGGTACAAAACAAAACATTTTAAATAAATATAAAAGCATTTAAATGAAAAATTGAGGGACAAAAAGGGTAAAAGTCTTAAAAAGAGTAAGTCACAAATTGACAGAAGAAAGTCTTGCATTATCATTAGTGACTATAATGTAAATGAACTAACCTCTCCAGTCAAAAGCCATTGACAGAACGGCTTAGAAAGCATGGCTCAACTGTAGCCTGTTTGCAAGAAACTCATCTTAAATTCAAAGACATAAGTAGATTGAAACTGAAAGGATGGGAAAAAATATACCATGCCAGTAATAATGAAAAGAAAGCTGGGGTAGCTATACTGAAATC
Source organism: Tolypeutes matacus (assembly GCA_026826555.1). NCBI lineage: Eukaryota > Metazoa > Chordata > Mammalia > Cingulata > Chlamyphoridae > Tolypeutes > Tolypeutes matacus. The sequence continues at coordinate 2,544,727 of JAKSZT010054462.1, read as the reverse complement.
AGGTGAAATAGATTTTAAGTCAAAAACTGTCATGTAGGAGAAAGACAGTCATTACATACAGATGTAAAAGTCAGTTTAATCAGAAGACGCAATTATAAATATACATGCACCTAACTGCGGAGCCTCAAAACACATGGAGCAAAAATTGACTGATTGGAGGGAGAAACAGATGATTCTACATTATCATTAGAAGATTTCAATATACCACTTTCAATAGTGGATAGATCTAGACAAAAAAATCAATAAGGCTATAGAAGACTTGAACTCTCAATATTCCTAGCCAAATAGATTTAACACACACATACACAGCACTTCACCTAATAACAGATACACATTCCTCTCTAGTGCGCGTGGATCATTCTCCAGGTTAGAACATATCTTAGGTCACAAAACAAGTCTCAATAAATTAAAAAATATTGAAACCATATAATGTATCTTCTCTGACCACAATGGAATGAAGCTAGAAATCAATAACAGAGGGAGAAATGGAAAATTCACAGATATGTGGAAATTAAACAACAGAGCCTTAAACAACCAATGGCTTGATGAATTCACAAGGGGAATTATGAAATATCTTGAGGTTAACAAAAATGAAAATACAACCTAACAAAACTTATGGGATGCATCAAAAGCAGTATTGAGAGGGAAATTTATGGCTCTAAATGCTTAACATTAAAAAGGAAGAAAGACATTGAAATCAGAGACCTAACCTCAAAACTGGAATAACTAAAAATGCAAAGCAAACAACCCAAAATGAGCAGAGGGAAGGAAACAATCAAAGCTTAAAGTGGAGATAAATGATATATAGAGTAAAAACCCAATAGAGAGAATCAACAACAACAAAAAATTGTTCTTTGAAAAGAGAAATAAAATTGACAAAACTTTAGCTAGACTTAAGAGGAAAAAAAGAGGAGTCAAATAACTAAAATCAGAAATGAGAAGGGGGACCCCAATGAAATAAAAAGGACAATAAGAGAATAGTATGAATAACTGTGTATGATTCTAAATATTTCAGCTCTACACCCCAAAACTCAGGTATACTCAGAGCACCATAAAAATTTAAAATTTATAATGAAATATTTTTAAAACAGGCTTAGAAGACATGTTTTCATACCCTTTTCCATTCTATGAAATTCATGTAATTCAATAATGATATTTTATGAATAGATACTACTCTGGGCACCAGAGGTACAAAGTAAAAAACATAAATAAGGCCACTGTGTTCAGGGAGCACATATGCCAGAGTGTGAAAGAGGAGAGATGGACATATAGATGAACAAGAAATTGTCCATGTGCTCTGATCAAAATAAGAGGACAATGAGATTGGGAGTAAGCTAGGAGCTGCCTTAGTTTGAATGATCACAAAAGGTCTCTGAGGTGATACTTAAGTTGAGACCTGAATTACTAGCATTTTTGAATGGGTCAACTATTTGCTAATTTATTCAGAATCGTAATATCTGAAGCCTATAATTCATGCCAAGGGAAAATAATTTACCTAGTGAAGATAAAAGGGATAACTATATTTCTATCAAGGAGAACTTAAGAAGACCTAATAATGCAGAGGCAAAAATTAAGAATACTTTGCCTTTTTACGTGTAGCTATTTGTACTTTCAGAAATCATGTATACGAAGGGGAAAAAAAACAATAAAGTGCATGTGTATAATATTCTTGAAATGATGGAACTTTAGATATGGAGAGCAGATTAGTGGTTTCCAGGGCTTAGAGAGGCACTGGCTATGGCATGAGGGAATTTGTCACACACACTGCATGCAAAACTTGTGAAATCTGTATAAGGTCCATGAATTATATCTAGGTTAATTTCCTGACTGTATAATTGTATTATAGTTTTGTATGACATTTCCATTGATGGGAAACTGGGTGAAGGATACACAGGACATCTCTGCATTATTTTTTTTTACAACTTGACTCCAACAATTATCACAAAATTAAGATTTTACAAAATTGTATAAGTACACTAGTCATTCTGTATTTCTTCTTCTTTTAGAAGACAAATTAATTTTTCCTGTTAGAAATAGTGCTGCTGGGACATTGTATAAAAAAGTCTTTTTCTGTAATATTTTCCCATTTTTCATAGTATATTCTTTTTGGACTATCCAACCATGAACTTTTAATTTCAATTAAAACTGCTGTAAGGTATTTTTGCCTATCAGTTATATTAACTCTATTATTCCTTAAGAGACTTTTCCAAAATTGTACTTTCCAAGAATGTAATTAAATGACCTGAAGATAAGCAGGCTCATTGCTGTGGCATTGGATAGTGCTATGAACCCATGTACAATAGAACGCTATTGTCAATATGTACATTTTCAACAATATGGATATAAAAATTCTCATAGAAAGTGGGTAGCTATCACTGTCTAATAAGATAAAGACAAAGTAGATAGTAAAGGAAACAGAGAATGTACCTGTTAATAAAAGTTTGATGATAGTCCATACAAGTGGAATAAATTTTTAAGAAACTTAAATTTAGTACTAGAATTTTGAAATATGTAAAAAAGGAGAACAAATATTTTGGGTGGGAAATATATTATATAACAAAATTTATAAAAAATAAAGTTATAAATTTCTTTGCAAATTGTTATGGCAAAGAGTTCTGGTTCTTAATGTATGGTCTAAGTAAGCAATGGGAAGACTTCCATTCTCTCAAATTAAATCCTCTTTCTATTTAAATTATTCAAGGAACTAACTGATGCCTTAAGCTGAAAAGTATTAGATAAAGGGAGTCATCACATCCAAAAATAAACTGACACTTAAAAAACATATGGTTTAAAACTAGATCATGCATCATGGCTCTACTCAGAGTGATCCATGAATGTTTATAAAATCATTTGCACAGTGGGATTTTATTTGGTTTATTTTACAATGCACTAAATAACTGAAGGAATGAATGGATGAGTGAGTGAATGACATTTTTATTAACTGCAACTGCGATGATTTTATACTTTATCAGAACTTGTAAAATCTCACAATGTTTATTACAAAGAAAATTAAATAAACAAGAACAACAAGAAGAGTTATTTAGAAGAAAACTCTGTCCTACAAGAAATTAGAAACAATAGGGACAGTAACTCTAGCAGAGATATTAGGAGGACAATGATCCCTCTTTCCTCATGGAATCTCATTTCTTGGACAGGAAAAATTAAAAATATTAAAAATAAGCAGTTCCAGTTGACTTCATCTTCTCCTGACAACTTTGAAATCATAGGTAAAACTGAGAAAATATAGCTTTATATTTAAATTAAATGTCTGAATTAGTAACTAAGTTGAGCTTTAAAAACCCACAGAAAGAGTGCTGTCAGCAATTAGTGCTTACTTATTTCCCTATTTTTCTTTGAAGAAAGATGAAGGTCTTTTTGGTCAGACATTGATTACACCACATATTTTAGATGGGTCAGCTATAATTTTAATGTTATGTATGATCTATACTTAACCTATATTTAAATATTGCTGGTCATAAAATTATCATCCACCAGAAAGACATGGGCCTATAACATTCACCATCAATTCAAACTCTACATAAATGTATTTTATAGGCGTTTTTATTCTTTTTTTTTAAATGGGTTTAACTATTCAATGACCTGAAAGTACATATTTATTCCCACCTAAGATTTCTAGAGGGCAGGGAATCGTTTAATTTTCGTTCTCAATGCCTCGCACGCTGATGACTCAGCCTATTCTGAAAATGTGCTTATTAGACACACACTAGTTCGTAAAATGCAGAATGCTTGGTTGATACAGGCATAAAAGTAAAACATTTACATTCAAAAGCTTGTTCACATCTGAGATGTTTTCTGCATCTCAACTTACTTGATTTACATTAATGGGAGACACCGGAAGGATTGTAGATCTCTGAACTAGCCAAACTCACTCATCCAGACTTGCAGGGGAAACAATCTCCTTTCAAAGCTCAACCGCACAGTGCCCCTTCATTAGGAGGGACTGATGAACCCCAAGGCAAACAAAACATGTCATCTCTGCATTGTCATCAAAAAGAGAAAAAAGCAAAACACAACAAAACACTTATCATACTCCCCAGCCTAGAAGAACAGCTCTTGGCAAATAAATACTCTTAAAGCTTTTCCTTTATTGACCTTAACTTTATTTGAAAGTATAATATTTATTTGTACGTACATTTTGATTAATAACTCTCCCCCACTGTACTAAGAGCAAGGACCACATCTGGCTTTTCTTTTTTTGACTGTTTGGGAGGAGGAAGAGTGGGTTACTGTATATCCAGTGTCTGGCTCAAGTCTTGCATATAGCTGGCATTCAATAAATATTTTTGAAGATATAAAAAAAGAAATAATACATAAAATAATTGCTGTTAGCTCTAAGTATAGTAGTTAGAAGACTGAGCATCACTTCCCAAAACTTGTCGTAATTGTATGTTAATATCTATCCACATACAACATAAAAAGTGGCATCATATTTATGAGAAATTAACTAAATACTAATACTTTAAATAATCTAGTTTCATTTCAATGTTTACACATTTTTATTTACATATTTCAATTGTACTTAAAGATTTTTTTCAGGAGATTGATGGGATGATTATTTAGATTTATGCCCTCACAAAGCCCTCAGCTAAGTTTTCTAATTGAATAAACACAATGTGCACCTATCTCCATGGTGACAGATATTAGATCTGGAATTTTTATTTTATATTGCTATGATTGATAGGAATCCACCTACAAAATTCTATGAATATAATACACTATATATAAACAATTTTTGTTTCATATATAATATATGCTAATCTCTAAAGTTACTTTGTTTATTTGCACTGACTTTCAAAAATATCTTGAGGTAAGTTTTTTAAAAAATGCAATAAAGTCAAAGATATGAAGAAAGAGAAAAATACACTTAATAGTCTGTTAAACCATTCCAAGTAGTTTACATCATAACTGTTATCTTGGGAGATGGTATAATTACTAAAATAAGGATGCCGGAAATCTTTTAGAGCCCCTATTTCCAAATGACCTTCTAAAACCGCAGCACATCTTTTTTTTTTTCATCATGTTAAATATTTTGCACAGAAAATTTTATTTCAACAGTTATATGAAGTAGGCATTATTATTACAGCCCTATTTACAGTTTAGAAAACTGAGGCACTGGGAGGCTAAGCAACTTGCCCAAGATCCCACATGTAGGACGTGGTCAAGCTTGGGTTCAAACCCAGGTAGGCTGCCTCCATCACATTTGCCTCTAACCCCGCACTGTCCCTATTCTCCTGCAATTCACAGTCGAACAAGGAAAGACGGCCACAGAACAAGTCGTTTTATAAGCAGTAGGCACTCAATGAATGTGTTTAGCGATGTGTGCTCTCTGAGTGTTGGTGAAGAATGAGGGCTCCTTTTCTGGGGAGAGAGCCAGCTTGTGAAAATTCAAAACGGCACATTTCTTTACATCTCCTTAAAGTAGGAAACCTCCTTCCCTAAGGGTGGAATTTAGTTTTAGAATACACACTTATCTGTGAGCTTCTTAACGGATTCTAAAGAGCTCCCTTGCCTAGTCCTTCCACCTCTTCCCTCACTCACTGCTCAGCCTGCCCCTTGGCCCCATAGCCCATCTTCACTATGGCATGCTGCTTTCCACCTCCAGATCTTGAACTTTCTGTTTTCTCAGCCTTGAGCCAGTATCTCTCCTTCTTCTCCAGAGTAAGTCTTATTTATTCTTTCTTTTTTTTCCCCCCGTCTTTTTTTTTTTTTAAAGATTACATAAGTGTTACATCGAAAATATAGGGGGATTCCCAAAATGTATAATGGCCTGTATCCGTCATTGCAATGTCGTGCAGGACAATTCCAGTGTCCCCAAAGTACTCCATGTTACACCTATTCTCCCCTCCCCCTCCCCTCAGAGCCTCTGGTGGCCACTGCCTTTGTATCAATGATACTAGTTCTTCCGTTGCTAAAATAACAATCAGTCTACTTAAGTCCATAGCTGCATTCCCCCACTGTGTTTGTTCACTCCTCAATTTTGAGGATTTGGGGACAGTGATACCCACTCTTTCTGATTGAGAGGGGCTTAGATCCCATGGGGCGGATGGATGGAACTGTCTTGCTTGCAGGTGTAGCCGGCATAGCTCAGTGGTTGAGTGCTTGCTTCCCACATACAAGGTCCCGGGTTCAATCCCTGGTACCTCCAAAAAATTAAAAATTTAAAAATTTAAAAAAAAAAAATTTTTTTTGAAAATCAGTCTTACTTATTCTTTATACATCAATGTTATACTTTACTTCCTCCATGAAAGCTTCCTAAGACAGGAGAAATTGCCCCTTCAACAAGCTCTCATTGCAACATATTCCAGCATTTATACATGAATATTATTTGACTTTCTATTTTCTACACTAGATCCAAAGCTCATGGAGAATAAGGAATGTATATTGTTTAGAACTGAATTCCTTGCCCCTGCATATTCCCAGAAACAAAGAAGACCTTGAATAAATATGGATTTAATGAATAAATGTATGGCAAATATATCAAGTCACAGAAAACCAGTCTAAGTTCAATTATGGTATCTCATAGCCTGAGAACAATTGGATAGCTCTAAATTTTATGCATATTTTGGACCTTGGACTTTCAGAGGATTAGACATAATTGGTGGACCAAGGATTTGGCTTTAGAGCTGTCCGTTGATTAAGGACCATAAAAAGGTAGACTTTGCAAATGTCCATAATTTAACTCAAAGTGTTGTTTCCGGAATTTTTAATCTATGTTCAAAATTTCTCACATTTTATCGTAAGCTAAAAAAAAGAAGCATTTCAAAAAGTGTCTGAGAAGTACTCTCCAATGTGAATTACATAGGTCATCATATAACTCTGTTATTAATTTCCTATTTTGTTATAAAACTCATCTCTACAAGCAGAAAGAAAGGCATGCTAGAAAGCACGTTATACTATATTGTTTTAAAATCATCTTGTAAAAAGCACTTTGAGAAAAAAAAAATCAATATATGCCATTGCAATGATTAACAACCTTTTAAAATAGCATAGTCTCATGAATTAAATTGAAAAATATATTTAAATGTTTATCATGAACCTGGCACTATGTGAGATGCTGCAAGGGATTTGTAGATTTCCATTCAAAGATTTTACAAAAAGCAAGGAAAATACAGTATGTTGAAAGAGCTCTAATTAGAGAATTAAAAAGTGGCATATGAATGATGCAAGAGTTCCAAAAGAGTAATGTAAGTTTACTCTGAGGAGATCAAGAAAGTATTCATGAAAGTGTTATTTTGAACCCAGGTTTTAAGAACATCTCTGAAGGAAAATATTCTAGAGAGTCCAGGTCCTAATACCAAACTGACTATCCAATCTTATATCCACTTCTGGCTGATATTTATTTATTCTGTGTTTCCATCTAACTCAAGGAATAAGTTCTCAGGTAAAATTTGCCACATAAGCTAAGCATATTAACTCTTTTATATATGAACTAAATCCATACATGGCTCTATTTCATGATTTTTGTATTTATTTGCAAAAATTATTTTATTAATCATGTATTGTCATATATTTGTAAGCTGTCATATATATTTAAAGCAATAACTTAGAACATTACATATGTGAGTGTATGTTTGTGTGTTATATGGAGGGATGGGGGAAAGAGATAGGGGGAAGAGAGAGAGAGACTGAAAGAGATCAGAGAAAAATATTTAGCTTTGTTTTAAAAATTTATCAGACACAAATATGGCACTAATATGTGCCAGGTTTTGCTTCAAACCTTAATGTAACTCTATGTTATAGGTACTATTTCCCCCCTTTTATAGGAAAGAAAACTGAGACACAACAAAGGTATGGAAATTTGCTAATATCACACAGCTAGGAAATGGCAGGCAGAAATTTCCAGCTCACCCAGTCTTTTTCCAGAATCTGGGTTCTCAAGCACAGGACTGTGATGTCCCCTATAGATTTTCATTTCCTCACTTCCACGTCTTATTCGTGCTACCTTCTCCATCCCTGTCATAGGAGAAGCCCTCTTCCACTGACCTAGAAAAAGGCTACCCATCTTCCAAGATAAATGTTATGACTCCAGGAAGACTTCTCTGATTACAACAGCCAAAGTCAGTCTTTTTGTTTTATTAACTTGTCATTTCTATCTGATGGTATTAGTTAGTTTCTTCCCTGAAAGATAGTTGTCTTACACATTTTGTCTGCTTCACGTGGAAGTGAAAACTCATTGAATGCAGATAAGTCGTATTATTCCTTGACATCATGCCTGCCATCTTGTCGACTATACAAAGTTCTGAATTGACTTTCCGGTGTCAAGATGGACAGAACTTGGCCCACTCACTCCTCACTGTGTTCCCAGTACCCAGCACAGAACAGACATTCAATAATTTCTGAGTAAATGAATCAACAGGAAGGTATTTTTAAAACTATTGTTTAAAGTATAAGTATTTAAATATTTTTTTATTAAAAATTTCAACAACAACAAAAAAAAATCAGTGGATTTTTCTCAATCAGAAACAGAGTGGGCATCACCATCCCTAAATCCTCAAGACTGAGGAATGAACAAACATAAGGGGGGAATACAACTATGGACTAAAGTGGACTTATTATTATTCTAGCAATGGAAGAACCTGTAACACTGATATAAAGGCAGTGGCCACCAGAAGTTCTGAGGGGAGGGGAAGGGAAGAATAGGTGTATCGTGGGGCATTTGGGGGACATTGGAATTGTTCTGCATGACATTGCAATGACAGATACAGGCCATTATACATTTTGTCAAAACCTATAAAATTGTGTGGTGCAAGGCACAAACCATAATGTAAACTATAATCCATGGTTAGTAGAAATGCTTCAATATGTGTTCATCAATTGTAACAAATGTTCCACACTAACGAAAGATGTTGTTAATGTGGGAAAGTGTGGGAGGGGAAAAGGGATGGGCAAATGGGAATCCCCTATATTTTTTATTTAACATTTATGTAATCTAAAGCTTCTTTAAAAATAATAATAATAATAATAAAATCAATAGCAAAATGAAGCTTGATTCAAAGATAGCATTTATGTTAAATACCATTTTTAAATTTAGTTGACTTTCTACTGGAAGTAGCCTGGCAAAGAAAAATGTTTTATATTAGAATTAAGAACACATAGCCATTCCATAATGCTTATGTCCAAAAAAATAGAATACAGGGGGAAGTCATAAAAAACTATTTTTAATTTAACATATACTAATTTAATTATTCTTTATTACCTCTCAAAATACACTTTTAACATACTTTTAAGACTTGACTCAAACATATTTCCTCTACAATTTGGCTGATCTTGCCATCAGTTTTCTATCTGGTAAACTGGACAATTTCTGAATATGAGATACTCTTTTAGGTAAACATGTATGAGGACCATGGGTTTATTTAACATATATAATATAGACTTATTTCAGCAAGCACTGTTAAAACACTCAATATTTCCATTAAAACTCATATTTAAAAGAGAATCTATTTAGGAATCCATTCCTTAGTTTTAAAAATCTGTTGGTGGAACAGGAGGTTCATGTTATTCAGTCCATGCTCCCAATTGTGGTCAGATAAGCAGGTTATTTATAGCAGCTTCCAGAGGATACTCAGTGGGGTCTCATATCGGACCAGACCTTCTCAGCAGCTGGGGGTTTGTGTTGGAGAAACTGCATTGCTGGGCCTTGAACAAAATGAGCCAGGAGACCTGGGTGGATCAAAGATCTCATCCAAATCTAAGGACTTCCCTCACTCCTCTAAATCTGCTCCTCATGATTCTTGTATCCACTATCGACCTAGTCATATATTACAGTCAACTAAAATAAAGAGTTTAGCTGAAGAAGCATTAGATGGCAGCTTGTAGAAAGAAAGTTATAATCTCAGTCCCAGGGAGTTTTCAGTAGCCTAGTGTGGTGAATAAAGGAGCAGAAGAGCACAGAGAAAAGGAAACACATGGGTTTGAATTCTGAGTCCATTATTTATTAGTTTGTTAGAAGTCCATTAACAATAAATCATTCAGTGCATGGTTGTAGTGGAAATAGATAGAGTGATGTTTGTAAGACATTGGGCACATACAGAACAATTAACCATATTAGCAGTACATGGTTCACTTAAAAAAATCATTCAGGATATATTCATTTGGATAGAACAGCTTATGTCAGAACAAGATGCGTATGAGATCTGTTGAGCAGAATTAGGAGATCCAGAAAAAATAAGTAAAAAGATAATAATGATTGTGTTGAAAACATGGGAGAGTTACCAAGGGGGCAACAACTGGAGAATTCAAAATGCTAGAGAGAAAGAAATGACAGAGACGATCCCAGTTCAGGTCCACTTCTCCTTCTATGGGATTTTCCAGTTAGTTAACATCCATACAGAAGCTAAGAGTTTTCGATAATCTCCGGAAGCTAAGGAAAAATAATGGAATTGAGGGTTCATCAAAGTGAACTGGCTCTAGTACCTAAGCAAGACTTTCAGTGGGGAACTTCTGGAGGGTTATACCCTCATAAGGCTGCCCCTAGAAATATACCAGCCTTCACAAACACTGGAATCGGTGGATAGTCCCTCAAATTTAGATTGAATTAAGATGGTATGACCCAGTCTAACTGCCTGACAGAAGCAAAAGCAAAACTTCTCTGGGAAAATTATTTATCATCCACAATCTCCAAGCAACCCTTCAATTTTTCATACACTGGGCCCTACAGTAAAAATTAAAATAGCCAGCTTCTAAGAAAGAAAGACCAAATGATCAAAAACACAGAAGAAAAACACAAGTTAGAAGGTACTCAGTGGAAGTTCAGATATTGATGTTAACATAAAGCTATTTTTTAAATAACCGTGATTAGTATGTTCAAGATAATAGAAGACATGATAAGGAATATCAACAGAGAATTGGAATCTATTAGACAAGCAATCAAATAGATATTCTACAACTGAAAAAGGCAATAAATAAAATTAAGAATTAAATAGAGTTCCTAGCCAATTGAGCATTGCTAAAGAGAGGATTAGAAAACTAGAAGAAATGGCAGTATAAAATATCTGAAATACAGAGAAAAAAAATGAAAAGAATGGTAAATGAAGAAAGATCATCAGAGAAAGAGAGACTGCCTATATTTATATAAAACTTAGAAAATATTTACCTCATCAAGTTATACCTAGCCTTTTCTATTTTCACTGTTACACTATTTTTAACCATATGGTCGATCATGTTTTCAGACATGAATGTGGAATTTACATAAATGTGGTTTAATGATGAAAATCATACCTAGTTCCTTTTTAAAAGATGAGTAACAGCTTGTCAACTTTACAGGAACAGCTGATGTTTTAAGGAACATATTCTTTTTATTGTCTTGTTTAATATTTTATTTCCACCAGGACTTTTGGACAAAGACTATCCTCTCATGGTGATTTGACTCATTAAAACACAGCACTGAAAATCTCTTTCTTAGGTTTTACCTACATTCATATCAAATACCACTCACCACATTCCCCAGAACAAAGTGCCCATGAAAGAGATTTTTCTTTAAGAGAAAGATCTTCCCATTGCACTTTATGTGATCCTCCAAGGTGATATGGTACTGCAGTTGTTTCAAATGCAGGTTTATCTTGCCATTGGGCTATGGAAAGGTTTTTCACTTTGAAAATCTAGTATGTGGCATAGGATTTTACATGGATGCTTAATATACATTTTCTGTTGAATAAATAATTGAGGACTTGCATCCATGGATATGGCTATGAAGAGCAAAGAATAAGGCATCCTCTCTTCTTCCATACTGATTGTTCTACCCACCGTGGAGCAGCAGAAAACTGTTATCTTTCTTTTTAATGCTACGCAATATTCTCAATCTGTCTGCTGTGCTACCTTAAAAAAGAGTGCTGAGGACTGATGCCCAGTATGAAGAAAACTAACATGATTTTGCTCACTTCCCCTGCAAAAGCAGGGGTTTGAATAAATCTAAAACTAACTGTTTTACAAAGGACTGACAAATTATTGTATGCATTTGTGTATGCATATGTGTATGTATATGTCAAATTTTCCAAGTGGTTAAAATTCTAAAGAAATTTTTTTTTATATAGAAACTTCCCTAGATGTAAAGGAAGAAAGAAGCTTTACTTCCAAATAATAGTACCCAGACAAACTCATTTACTGACAAGGACTATGATTCATAAACTTTAGCTTCACTGTATTGGTTGAAAGATTTTACCCAATCCTCAGTCTACCCTTTAAAAAGTAAAACACAAGACTTTGGGTTTAAAGTAGGCACTAAGGAAAATTATTTCACAATATGAACTTATGGATGTGATTCTGTTCAATAGTTTACCTTTCCACTCCTCTATAAATCAACAAATGGTTACATACTTTATTGAAATGTAAAAATCGTCACCTCCTTACAAATTTGAAGGCACAGATCTTTAAAATGCATCTCTTGTGATAGTAATAATTTGACAGACTTCAAAGCGATTCATTTGTCCCCGGAGTTTGAAGGCAGACATGCCAAATAGCCATTTAGAAACTAACTGAATTATGAAATCATCTTCATTTAAGCAAAAAGAAATAAAAAAGAAAAGTAAAAGAAAACAAAAAGAGCAAGGAAAAGTAGTATCCAATAAATGTTAAATATTCTGAAAGGCCCCTAGGTTTCCTCTAGCTGTAGTAGGAAATAACTTTGGAAAACTGAGCTTACTTTAAATGACTAACACATCGATATGAACTACATTATTAGATATAAGTACATTTCAGTAAATGGTCATGAAATACCTAACGTGTATATACATTCTGATGGTTCTCATTCTCATCACAGAATTATGCTGTCACCACCTCAATCAATTATAGGATGTTTTCATTGCTCCAAAAGTAAAAATCCCCAACCCCCTTTACCCCCCATTATTGTCTCGTAGAATTGATATACCTTATCTGCCATTGCTGAAAAAATATTACAGAATTATCGTTAACCATGGTCCAGAAGTTACAATGGTTGTAATTTTCCTGTGATCACCATATTCTTAACACTTTGTAAAAGAAGAATATTCTTATATTCATATAAGTAACCAAAGTCTTCAGCCACAACCAAAATCACTGTTACATATTACCTAGATTATATGATTTTTGTGTAGTTGATACTAGTACTATTACCTAGTATCCTGAAGGAATTCTTTCCTGAGATGAACTGAAGGTTTTTTGTTTTTTTTTTCTTTTTGATTTCTTGATTAGAGGATATGGCACATAATTTGAACTTTTCATGATCACTCAAATTCATTCCCAAGAATTCTATTTTACACATTTCTGTAACATGTTTTTATTTCCTCAGGTCTTACTGAGCTCTGGGGAGCTGGTAGCCTCTCTTAGATTTGCACCTGGCTGTCCCTCTTGTGTGGAATCTTACGCTGGACTGCTAGTCTTCCTGTCTCCTTCCCTGGTGCCAGGAGCGTTTCCCTGCGGTCAGTGTTCTTGTCTCGGATAGCAACTCCCAGAATGTGGTGATCTGCTCTGCTCCGAGCTTCTGCTCTTCCAGCCAGGCTTAGGGCGTTGAGTGTTACAGTCATCCCGTCTTCAGCTGTCTTGAGAGCCTTATTATTTGCAAGCTTTTATTAGATACTGGGTGAATGAAGAGGAGGAAGAAATAAAAAAATGTTCTTTTGCACTAATGAAATTTATACTCACCAGGAGGAATCACTACACACAAACGTAAAGTGCAACAAGAGCGCAGAGAAGTGATGAATGCTGCCTAGGCTAGGTCATGAAGCATTCACAGAGAAGCCAGGTGAGCTGGGTCTTGGCATAGGGATCGGATTACTCCAGGCAGAGAAAGGATGGAAGGAAACAACATTCCAAAAGAGGCAAAAGTCCAAGCAAAACTAAAGTGCTGTAAAATGGCATAGTAGGTCTGGGAAATGCTGCGTGGTCTCCTATGATTAACGCTAGAGTGCTAAAGGTGCCTCTGCTACAAAAGCCTCTCCTGGGAGGTGGGCAAGGAGGCTTTTCCAAGGGAAGTGGCGGCAGAACTGTGGCTTGACCTATCAGTAGAGGATGAAGCTGGAGTGGTAGGTTCATACAAGGTTAGAAAAGATCTTAATTTTTAATGTAAATATTTTATGAAAAGTTACAGAAGGTGAAGCAATATGATAGGAGATGGTTTTGAGAATACTTCCATTTGGGTTGAGTGGAAAGTTTTCAGCAATGAGATAATGGCAGCAGGGGACCCTGTGGACACCATTGTAATAAAGCACAGGAGAGAAAGTAATGGCACAGTGGGGCAGTTTGAGATTATTTACGAATTCCAAAAAGAGAGATTATATTTGTAAACCGGTCTGTTTCTCTGGGTGTGCTACCCTTTGATTGTATTAGATTCAGCTGAGATGCCTTTGATTAAATTATGTTAAGATTAGGACTTTGATTCAACCAAGTCAGTAGAACATACCTCAGTTTGAATATCTACCCCCTTGGTGGGCCATATTAACCAACACTCAACCAAGGAGACACACAGAAGGATGCCAGCCCACAGCTGAGATTGGCAGAAGCTGGGCCCACGGAGCCTTAAGAGGAAGAGGAAGGCTGAACCCTCACAGACATCGCCCGCCATCTTGCTTCAACACGTGGCAACAGACTTTGGTGAGAAACCAACCTTGAGTTGTGGAGGCTGGTCCCACTAAAGGAGAAACAGGCCACAGGTGATATAAGATGGTCAGGGATGGGAAAGGTGCATTTTTCTATTCATCAGACCTGCTACCTCTGAGGAACCCGAAGGACATATAGGCACAGTGATGTGCTGGTAAAAGTTTAACACCCTGCTCCCCAGGAGGAAAAAATAAAACCCTGATTTTTAGCATTTGTCAACTTCTATATTTACAATACAGAATACTCCCATCATAGAGAATTTCAAGCTCCCACTTAGAACATTTTAATTTTAAAAAGTGTACCTCGTTATACTCTTTTAACTAGATGCATTAACTAGCTTTTCTAGTAGAATATTACATCACAGTAGTGACAGTGGTGCACTTGTCTTTAATTGGAATGCTTTGATGGTAATTCCATTAAAATGATAGTACTTTAATGTATCCTTTTATATCTCAGTTTTGACTAAGTTCATAAAATGCAATCAGAAATGAATGCTGAATTTCACATCTTTTAAATTTTGTATTTAATTAATAATATGGTTTACTGTAATCTACTAGCATATTAAATTCTTTATGATATAATTGTATTATTACTAAACAGAATCTCAATCTTTGTATGTTAACTTTTAAATGTACTACCAAATTCTAAGGTAATATTTGCTTAAATGTTTGGAATCAACATTTTTATGTGATATTTGTTGTAGTTCTCTTATTTGTGTTTTCTCAGATTATTATGAGAAATTCATAAATTATTTTAAAATTTCATTTCTATCTATATTGGGAGGAGTTTAAAAAGCATAGGAATCATCTCACTTTTAGAGGTTTTAATATGTTTTAATATATTCAATAACTCATCAATACCACTCCTTGGCCCCATTCTATTTTTAGGGGGGGTGGTAGTTGATCAGTTATTGTGACCTTAGGAGGAGCAGGTGTTCTCTACAAGTGAATGCAAACAGACACAAAAGAACCTGCCAAATCTCTATCGCTGAAAAGCATGGTTAACAGAATTTCTGCAGGGACGTTAGCATTAATATGATTTTCCCATTTAACTACCTCCTTTTAACATGTACATAGTAAATTAATCAAATGCTGCTGCAGCGTTGTTGAAGCTTTGTTATTGTTGTGATAAAAAATTTAGCTTAATAATTTTGGTGCTAATTATGCATTTTTGGCTTACTGTTTCATCTCAATAAAAATACCCTCAAGCATGGGAGACTGGCCATTTAATGAACGTGCAAAATGAAAGAGACTGCTTTTAGAGACTTGGATTAATTTTCAATTATAAATAGCCTACAGAGTGACGATTTGTAGCACTTAAAGGTTATATATAATCGCACTTCATAACGAAACTTGAAAATGACTTGACAAAAGCATTTTCATGATATTTATGATCAGGATCCTTAAAGCTCTAAAAACACCTTAGTGTAAAAATAGCATAACAGCTTCCATTTATTTAGCACCAATTGTATACCAGTTGGGATGTCCTTTAATTTTCCCACAAGTCTCTAGATATTTGCAACATCATTTCCATTTTTCAAAAAAGGTTGCACGTTCAGGGAAGTTAATTAACTTGCCCAAAATTCTTATAGATATTAAGAAGCACATAGGTATTTAAACATATTCTTTAAACTTGAACACCTATTCTTTTTCCACTGCCACCCATCTCATATTCTTATAATCAAAACTACATTGTTTTGTAGTTTTGTGGCAGCTTAACATATCAAAAATTTAAATGCATTTTACTTGGCAGTCTTTCCTCACTAGACTACAATCTTTAAAGAAAGTTACATAATCTTATGTATGATTGTATCCCCATCAAAACAGATAAATGTCTAGTGCATAATTTCTTAATAACTACCTAGTTTACTAATATAATGGATAATACAAATGCAATTGAAGGCAGTACGTAAGGTAGTTTGAATGTCGAGATTCAATATTATATTCAGGGGTTAACACTTTTTTATACTAAAGAAATTATGACAAAGAAATTAGAGCAAGCCAGTACATTTTGGTTCCTTGGATATACCACATTCATTCTTGGAACCGAGTAACTAAGCTCAGAATGTAAACATAAGGTGCGGTGATTATTAGAGCTTTATAAAGTTCACATTTAAAAAGCATGAGCAATTCCTACAACCCTCATTTAGACTGCCACAGTAAAATTGTGTTATCAATTAATTGTGGAGACATCCTAGAATGCAGGTGCATGAGAGCAGAACTCAGTTTGGCTTCCATTATTACCATAAACTCTGAATCAGTATAAGAGAAAGGATAAAGAAGGAATATAGAAAGGTCAAATCCTAAATTAAACTTAAATCATTTCTATTTGAAAATTTCTTCATTTAATATTTCATATATCCATTTCTTTTGCATCCATCTGTACATCCATTCATTCGTTGATTCATCCTTCCTTCCATCTATTCGTTCTAAACATTTACTAAATCTTTTCTGGAAAAGTGCTTTCTAAACTGAATCATCTGAGACAATTTTCTCTTCTCATCTAAACAAATATTGAAATTTTGTCCATTATGCAAATTATTTTCATTAATACTTTAATTTTTATGAGCAATGCACAGGGCTTTGTTCCTTAGCAGTAGTCATTTTCTCAACAAATAAAACATCCAACTTCCTTCTTAAAAAATATTTGTAAAATTTAGGGATTACCTCCCTGAAATGGATACTTTCTCGCTGAATCAATACTGCATTGTCTTTGTTAACTTTCAGTTATTGTTGTTGGTATTTCCTCATTTTGTTGTTTCAAGATTGCTGCCAACGACAGTCTTTTAAGCAAAGCTCATTTTCAAAGAAGCAATAGTATTAACTGAAATACACAAAGTAAAATATGTTTGGAAGATACCACAAGCAGATTCTTGTCCTTAGTCAACATTTGAAGTTAATAAAGATGCTATGTTAATTGACTGAATAAAATGATTAAGTTTATGATTTACAATGATTACAGTTTTAATATATTGTTCTATTATCATTTTCTTCATAACCTGACAAGTTTATATAAATGCATTATCTTTTTGAAACCTTAAAACACTACCAAAGAGAGAAAAGAGGTGATCATCTCATTTCACAGACTGAAAGCAGTTTGAGATATGGTGAATTGTCCAAAGTTATATCCTCATACACCAATCTGGGCTTAACTCAACCTTCATGTAACCTACATTTTCTAGTAGATTTTCATCTTGGTTATATTGTTTTTGTTTTAAAAATTATCGTTGAACATTTTCCTAGTTTGTACCTTTCAATTTTGTCTCTTTAAAATGGAACGTCTTCAAAATTCATGCAACAAAGAGTAAAATAAAAAATAGAAATGACAAAAAGTACAATATGGATTAAAATTGCCTACATTTTTTTATCTTCAACTGTACCATAATCAGAACACATATTTTGCTAAAGAAGATCATTAATTCCTGTTGACCATCATGGTATATATCACATGAAAAATTTAACTTTTCTTCATTTCAGTTGAGAACTTAATTGGATGATTCCTATGGACCAGGTACTGCGTTCTGTATGAGAGGTACAAAAATAGCATAAATGGGGGGAGGGGGCAGATGTGGCTCAAGCAGTTGAGCACTCGCCTTGCACATGGGAGGTCCCATGTTTGGTTATCGGTGCCTCCTAAAGATGGCAAACAATGAACAGACATCAAGCAAAAACAAAAAGCAGACAATGAACAAAAACCAAAAAAAATGAGCAGGGAGCAGATGTGGCTCAAGCAGTTGAGTGCCCGCCTCGCACATGGGAGGTCCCGGGGTTGGTTCCCGGTGTCTCCTGGAAAAAAAAAAAAAAAACAATGAGCAGTCAAGGAGTGCAAATGAGCAAAAAAATGAGCAAAAACAAAAAACCAGAAAAAAACAATGAGCAAATAGACGAGGGAGCCACCTGTGAGGGGAGAGGAAAAAAATGAGCATAAATGTTTTTGCCCTCAAGAAACTTATTCAAGTAAAAGAGACATAAAAATAAAAAATGATACCTGGAAAATATGGATGCTTCAACTCCAAACATCATCATTATCACCTCTGATCATTTTCTTCAATACATGATTAATTAATTTAGGCTTTAGTTAAGGAAACACATTCATTTTTTTTGCACTTCTACATTTTCTGAACACAGTAGGAAAGAAAACAGCCAAATAATCATCTTTCAAGTCTCCCTTTTCCCTTGGTCCCTAGCTAAAGCTATTTTGGTTCTCTATGAATATTCTATCTGAAAAACTATGTAAAACTAACATACCTGATGATTGTTACAAAGGTTCACTGAAACCAGTTAATGTTTCAGGTGGAATTAAAAAGCTTAATTCAATTAAAAAGGTTTTTGAATTTCTTAAAACATTAGACATCCTGGAAACAATCCTCCGGATTATTTGTATTTAAGAATGAAACAGCGATTTTTTGCTTATAGAATTCTCTTACTCATACTGTTTGTTTTCCTGATGGTGTTTGATTTACATTACATGAATATTTTTGAGAAATATTGGGTAATTTTTTGCTTTGCCTCATATATCTTGATCCATTTGAAATGTAATCTTATGCCAATTCACTGGGCTTTAAGGAAGTATAAGTATAAATACTTAAGATATATTAAAACAAAAATATGTAGACAGGCAGCTTATTCTGACTTATTCTGGTCATTTATGACATGCCCACATGTCAACACATTAACACAAGCACACTTTTCCTGTTTGAGAAGAAGATGAAGAGGAGTGGAAAGTAGAAGATAAAAATATGTGTGCAGTCATTAAAGGATTACACCAAGGTTCTAAAAACTTCTCTCTCATCACAGTTCTTTAAATCACTTATCTTTAATGAGACACAAAAGATACAGAAAAGAAATAAGCTGTGAAAAAAGCTTCCCCCAATTTTCCCAGTATCACCTTATCAATCCAACCCAAATAGAAATGCAGGTTAGATAAATGTTCATTTTGTGAAATGGTTGTCAGGGTTGTAAGGATTAAGTTTTAGGGTCCCAGAGGTCTCCTGTCTAACTTATGCTGCACCTGTCCTACTTAAACACACCCTGCTCTTTTGGAATTATAATTACCATCCTGAGCACCTAACTTAATAAATAACAACATAGTGTTGGAATTTAAGGGATCAGGGTTTTATTATTAGTGGTAGTGCATGGAGCCGTGTGGTATAAGATAATGGAAATCACCACGGTCAGCAACGGTATGAACTTCCAGTTTTGGGTGATGAGGACTGATTCGTGACCACCAGCTACACACCAAACCCTTGCTACAAATGTGATTGGTCAGTGACGACGTACCCACCAGCGTTATTAAAGGAAGCTTTAATGAATACTAAAGAGCCTCATTTAGTATCTTTCCTTCCATATTAAATGACCTCAATAGAAATTAACTCTTCTAAGAATTCAGTCTCTTATTTGATCTGAAGGGCTTATCCTTGCCATTCACCTGGGAGGTGGGGTTGATATACAGATCACATGGACTGAAGCATGATAGAACTCTAACAAGGTGGACTATTTCTTTCCTTTTTTAATCACAGAAATGGAATGATTTTTAATCCAGAATTATTTCACTTGTCCACACTTACTGACATAAGGAATAGTTATCATCATTTTTGTTGGAGAAGGAAATGCTAATATATCCTGGATTCAATGGAGAGCTTCAAATAAGTAATAATTTCAGTGTTATGTAAATCAAACTTTAAATCAATTAGTCTTTCAAGCAAGTTGTAAATTTGCAAGGAAAAAAATCTAAAATAGTTATTACATTTATTATGCGTTTAATTTATTTCTAAAGATGGGCCTAAATCTATTCAAACTCTAATGTTTGGGCTAAGTTCAAAAAGTAAGAACATGCCTGTGGACGAAAGTGTAAAACAGATCAACTGATAACAGTAGGGAGACCTTAGAACCTATAACGTCAACATCCACAGGACAACCATGACAATTCAGGGAGAAGAGAATGAGGTGAAAGTTCTCAGCCGTGGACCTTGCAGCAAGGAGACGGACTGCACTATGCAGTGACTCACATGGTCACCTTACTGTGCGGTCATCAAGAACGAGAGACTTAAAACAAGTCTGCGTAACATTCCTGGAGAGAAAATTTGTGACACTGTATAAGTTGGAATAGACTCCACACTACAACAGAAGAAAGACTAGAGGATGACATTTGAGTGGAAAGTCTGAGTTCTATAGGCTATTAGCCTTCTCATGCTGAATAGGTCTACAAGGTAACACATGCATGAAATAAAAATAAACTCAATCAGGACTTGAATCAATGAATATGAGAGTCTATTGTTCTTAATTATACTTCTGTACATTCCATTTGATAATTTTATGCATTTGTGTAATTGCAGGAGTGATACTCTAAGTATTTAACAACTAGCACGGCCCAAGCAATGATCAGTCAAAAAAAAACATGCCCAGTTTCTCTCCATAGAGACTGAAAATGTGCTGTGATTACTTGGAGAGAACAACAACACATTATTATTATTATTATTAATTATTATTATTATCACCATTTACTCAGTGACTACTATGAGCTAAAGGCTCTTCACAAACTATTATCTCTCCTAGGTATGTAAATTATCCCCATTTTAAAGATAATTGGAGTTAAATTCAGCGACATTTCCATAAGCTCCTCAAAGTAACAGTGAATAAATGACCATTTAGGAGTCCAGCCTCAGGGCATGGATCTGAAACTCCTGTGCTCTCTGTACCTCCTACCTTCCACAGCTGCAAGTGCACTTGTGTGATACTAAGAAATGAAAGGTGAGGTGTTGGCCCATGGAGCAGAGATCACAGCCGAGGAAGGTGCTAGAGTTTCCAGCACTTGCTCAGCTGGGGCCATGTCATAGCCAGCAGAATATAGGTGGAAGTGGCCCATGTAAACCTCCCACTCTCTTTTCTCTTCTTCCGGCTAGATTTTGATCTCCAGGAAGAACCTGGAAGCCATATGTGGTAGAAATAAATGTAGATGTAGATTTACTTAAAGCTCTACATTTGTTGCAAAATGTGAGATTTAAATATATAGTTCTTAATATCAATATGAAGACATAGCTATAGGTGAATATATGCCTTTTTAAAAAAATGAGTTCAGGTGATCAGTGATGCTTTTCCCATAATTCTGTTAACAGATTTAGTAAGCCTCTAAAAATATATTACCTCTGTTTTAGTGTATGGATTGTAACTAAACACAAACAGTACAAGATTTGTATTTCCTAATGTGTTTTCCATTCCAAACAGATCAGTTATACTGTTTGAATCCAACATCTAACTGTATTTGTCATATTAAATTCTAAATATTACCAAAGACTGGGATGTTGACAAAAATCTTTCACAAAAATGGGGAGAACCATTCTAGCCTACTCATGGAAAGACAGAAAATGTGGACTTCTATGTTCTTTACAGAAACTAATGTGTAAGAATAAATCGTTAGTAGCCTCAAACTTTAGAAGAAAAATTTCTCAATATTGACCAGTTTATGTGTCTGAAATTAGAAGTTCTCTCTCTCTCTCTTTCTTTTTTTTTTTTTTTTTTTGAGGTACTGGGGGCTGATGGTCAAACCTGGGACCTTGTACATGGGAAGCAGGTACTCAACCACTTGAGCTACATCTGCTCCCCTCTATCTCATTTTTAAACAAAAGTATCATTATTGCCACATGTATATTGATTTTTGAGGAGGTTCTTTTACTACCACTCTTACTACTACTACTAATGTAATGTGCAAATGTGTCCCAAAGAAAGTTCTTTCTATTAGACAGAAAACATTACATGGAAAAGAATAAACTAAATCAAAATTTGGGGTATAGTCTTGGGCATTGTTACCCTCCACAAATTTTTAAAACTCAAAACAATCTGTGTCTTGTCTCTTTTAGAAGAAGGGGCTGCTCCCCTTATTTAAATTGCTCCTTCTAGGAATGACTGTTACTTTTTTTTTTTTTTACCGGGAAGTCCCGGGTATCGAACCCGGGTCCCTCCATATGGGAGACGGATGCCCAACCATTTGTGCCACATCCGTCCCCCTGACTGTTACTTTTGACAAGAGTTTCATCCCATGAACTTGTACCGTTCTTCACAGTTAGTACTGCACTTCTGCATGTTTCATCTCATTTGCTCCTGAACTTTGTTAGGTTGGTGTGGCAGTTTGAGATTATTTATGAAATCCAATAAGAGAGATTATAAATTAAACTGGTCTGTTCCTCTGGGCATGATACCCTTTGATTGTATTAGATTCAGCTGAGATGGCTTTGATGAAATTATGTTAAGATTAGGGCTTTGATGTGACCAGTAGGTGGGGTATAACTAGGTTAAGTCCCCATCCCCTTGATGGGCTATGTAAACTGACACTCACTCGAGAATACACACAGGAGAAGGCACAGGAAGGAAGAGTGCTCCATAGACACGGCAGAGGGGAGAACTTTGGTCCTGTGGCCCCAGGAAGAGACATGAGCTATTTGCCTGATAGTTTGCAGCTGAAGAGAGCAGAGCAGCTGAGCTGAGAAAGCCTGGAAAGAAACAAACCCTATGCCAGCTACAGCTGCCATGAGAAGAAGCTGGGCCCATGGAGCCTTCAGAGGAAGAAGGAAGGAGACCGCCTGCCATCTGTCTTCAACATGTGGCAACTTACTTGGGTGAGAAAGTACCTCTTATTGTACCTTGAGTTGGACTCCTTAGGGCCTTGTGACTGTAAGCTTCTACCCCAAATAAATACCCTTTATCAAAGCCAAGAGATTTCTGGTACTTTGCATCAGCACCCCTTTGGCTGACTAATACAGTTGGTAACACAAGTGTTATATTGCAGGAGGTAGATGGATATTAAATGATATTCTATATTCATACAGCTGAACATAGGAGTATTAAGAGATGAATTCAGATTCAATGCTTTTCTACCAGCTTTTAGCATTTTGGAATATTAAGGGAGATTGTACAGTTTTCTTAATTATTTCTGTACATCCATCCCTGTAAGAGTATCATAACCTCCACTCATTACAAAATGACTTACAATGTTTCCCCGTAGTTGGAGAAAATATATTTGTCCCATTCACTTTGGGTGGAATGTGAGCGAACTTGATTTCTCTATATGTAAGCAGAAATGATGAGAGGCGTTGAGTTTCTTCCAATTCATCTTTTTTCTTCCTCTGCCTTGAGAATGGCATGGCCCAGATTAAAAAAAAAAAAAAATACCAGCTCATGGCTGCTCTCCTACTCTGGATTCTGGATGAGAAGATATGTGGAGCAGGGCGCTAGCCTGAGCAAGTGTGAGCAAGAGTTAATACATTGCACAGGTTTACAGGGTCCATCAGCATGAGGGGAAGCCTCCCCAGAGTGAGCAATTGTACTCACTGGAAGTTTTTATCTTTACCTTCCAAATGCCATTGGCTAGCAGGCATTCCAAAAAAGCATGAGTACAGAAGCAGATAAAGCCTGTATCAGCAGTTGGCAATTCCATTCATCAAGATAAGAGACAGTAAAATCCTTGCTGTGTTCCTCTACTCTAAGTTGACCTAGCCTAGAGTAAAAATTCTTTTCCTATTGTGTGCCTTGAGGCATTTGCATTTCCCCCTCCCACACTGAAAACTGATGGTGTTAGGCATCCTTTCATGGGCTGAAAGCCCCTATCCTGAAGAATAGAAAGGGCCACAGGCCCCTGATACTGAAATATTTATTATGAACACAGTTAAGCTCTTAATTAACCTGGCCACACTCACCTGGGAATGTCATAAAGCACTTAGGCATGTATGGAATATAATTGTGACTATTAAAGGATGTTTTTATTATTACCATTTTTGATAGAGTACCGAAGTGGACTACTTTCACAAGTAAAGGAACTGGTATGAAATTCTGAAAACTTGGAAGATACACGTTCTTTTCATGCTAGGACAAGTGGCAAATACTTCTTGACTTGAAATATTGTAATTGTCCCAATATCTTCCTTGTTGTTTTGACCCATGTGGAAACCACTGTAACCTAAAAGGAGCTGCCACAGAAAAAAAACAAAATAAGCATTTCCTAAAGGATGACCATTAACCACAGCTTTATCCTATATTGTCTTTTAATCTTGCAATTATTATAATGATAAAGATTGAATGGAAAAGAATGCAACACCATATTCAAATTGTTCAATAATTTACTTCAGTAAAAAGTAGCTCATTTTTCAAGAACTAAAAGTAGCTATTTCTCCAACTGAAATGCTAGAGTGAAATAGAAGTATATTTCTCATTATAAATTACTAATGAAGGAATGACAATTTACATATAATGAGAGAAGTTTGGGCTTAACTTTTTATGGAGGCTGCTGCATTTATGAATATAAATGAATACAGGTTCTAATTGAATTCTAACATCCTAAAGAAATAGAAGAAAATTCTTCTCTTAAAAAAACATGATGTACCACTAATTTTTCACACTTTTGTGATTTTTCTATATTTTACTCAATTCCTTTTTTTGTATTCAACTCTACTTTTTATTCACAGTTATTCAAATTCTCTATTTTGAGACACATAACGAAACATTATATATTAATACCACTTAACAATGCATTGATTATCCATCAGATGCATGATTTGAAATTCACAAGGCTCAAAAAGTTTGATTACTAGAAATCCTAGAAAATCTCAGTGAATAAAATAAAAAAAATAAAAAAACAGAATAATTATTATGTGGCTTTGAAATGTCTTTTAGTTAGCTTTGCAAAATATTTAGTGGCCCGAATATGGAAATAAGATAAATATAATCATATCAGTCCAAATTACTTCAAAATGATATGGACGTCTGTCATATCAAAATGTGTGATTTTCTTCAGTTTCTTGGTATTACACAGCATGCTAATCAGGAGATCTTGTTGGAAGATTTAGGACGATTTATGTTACCAGTGATGCTTGAATGAAATTCAAATTTTCAATGTTTGGGAGAATAAAACACATTTTAAATATCTTGCAGAAAGTTATTTTTAATTACAATTGCTACTTTGAAAATTTTACAGGCGACTGAATTTCCAAAATGAATATTAACTTCTGTGCATCTAAATAACTTACAAAGTTGATATATTTTATAATATTAACTAGGCAAATTATTTTATATGAAGTGGAAGGATACATATCAATTTATTGACAGTTTTGTTGACTTTGGGAAAATGCTAAGTAAATTATTTTTATTCTTTTCTTTACCCATATGTATATATTCCAAATTTAATTTTATAGTAGCAAATAGTTTCCAAACTCCTCATATAATTAGAAATGTAGACATGAGTACCCTGTCCTTAAGCATATAAGTTACAACTGCCTAACTTCTTTATTATAAATAGTAGAGAAAACAAAATCTATTTCCAGTAGAGGCAACACATTGATGTCTATATAATAAAGCAAGGATATGCATTAAATATTCTATTTGTATAGGATGCTATTTGTCAACATTAAAGACTAGTACCCTCAGGAAAGAAGAACAATTAAGAAGGACATGTGTTTCTGCCACTATATTTACCCTGATTCATCTCTTCTAATAGTAGCATCTGCCTTCATAACAGCTATGAATAAATGAAAATCTTTAATTTTTTCTAAATCTTCCATTTTTCAACAGCAAATCTTGCTTAAAATATTTAATAGTGAACCTAAAGTAATAAGTCTCTGAATGAAATGTAATAAAATAGAAAACTCATCAATTTAAGTTCCTCCAAAGTATGACTCTTATTTGGGGTTGAGAATGATCCAAGAGTTTAAGAATAATATGTATGCATAAAACATTATTTGCAGTTAGGTTTTTAAAAACCATATACAAACTTATTTTTCCTCAATATTTAATTGCATCTCTGCTTTTCCAGCCAAGAACCTGTTACGATATCAAAAGGTAATCATTCAAGACTCTTGCCCCCACTTGTGTTTGGGGTTCAAAATCACGCCTGCATTGGTCAGACTTTCTGCCGGAGGGGATTTGTCCTTGATGCTCTGTGGCAGGAGTGAATCAGGCCTCCCTGCTGTGTCTAGAACACGTGAGCAGTAACCCTCATCATATTTTGTGGCCACCCACGAAAAGCCTTACCTAATTCCAGCTAAGCTCATGTAGACCTTAAACATTACATGAACAGAGAGTTTTGTAAAATTACTGAAATGTGTGTATCATCTCATTGTGATCACAACTCTGAAAAAGAATGTGAGAACAATTTCAAATATATACTGTTCATTTAGGACAATGATCAGAGATGTCTTGACTTTACAAAAAGAGCAGTGACCCCAAATAGTAATGTTAGCTCAACTGAGTTAAATTTAAAAAAAGAAAAAAGAAAGATATTTTCACAGGGTTGACTATATTTAACCAATGAGCACAAACTGAATTCTCTGTGACAGTCCCTGTGTCTATTAGACTTCCTTACAAAGACCTGAAAACACACATCAAGGTGAATGTGAGAGCCCATGACACCTGCTCTCAGCCATGGGCACCGGCTACAATCTGTTCTACCCTGCAACCATGTTTTGCATGACTAGGTCTTCCCGTAGTGAGAGCTCTGTAAGCAAGCGCGGGTAGTCTACACGAGGTCCTGTGTTTATTGAAGAGAACCGAGCGCCAGGTACAGATGGCTTTTGGGTTCATACATTTGTGCTTAAACTGAACATTCATCCATGAAGCTGAGCGAAGGTTCAGTCCTGGAAACCCAGTTATGGACGTCATGAGTGGGAGGACCATGCCAGACAGGGAGTGAGGCTGCTACTGTCCCACAGAACGGTACTGAGCATCATGCTCTTCACATTGTGCCCAATTATGAACTTACCTAATTTACCAGGAAGTCTGAATATTTAAATCGGAACTTAACAATGTGCAGAAGAGAATTTACAGTTGCAAACAGAATAATTATCCCTTTGATAACGGGGATGGGAGGCACAATTACAAATCATCAATAAGATCAAACCATGAAATAATCTACCACATTCTTCTTTTTAAAATATCTTTCCTTAAGTTCTTTACTTTGAACCCTCTAGAATATATAAATATAATAGTTCCTTCATCTCGGTGTTCTTTTATTTTTGAACCTGGGAATAAAGTAGTGCTGCCTGTTTAAGACTCACCACTTCTCTAAAACATTGGCAGGTGAAATTTGATGGTGTTAAAGCTCACATGTTTTAATGACTGTGTCAGAGTACAGCCAAATGAGCCTGGAGGAGAGACATTTGGAATATTCCCGAGAGCACAGCTGAGAGAAAGAAACATGCTTATGACCGAAGCATATTCGAGATAGACAGTGGCAGAGCCAATGAACAGACCGTTATGAAATATGTAGTGCAGACACTGAACCGACAGCGATGCTAGGGGTTATTTCTATTTTGGAAGCACAAGGAGGAAGAGGATATGTGAATTCCTATCTCCCGTTCACGACTGATCTTGCTAAAATGACCTGCAGTAATAATTCATGCTAATACTGAGTTCCTGAACTGCAGGGCATTTAACTACCACTTGGCACAGTACTGAAATCAGCATGCCTTGCGAGTCGAAGAGTCGGAAGGAGAGAGGGTACGTCATTTGGAAATAAAAGTGAACCTCAGGAAGGGACTATGCCTGAGAAACACGAGCTGTTTAAAAATGATTTCTTCATTAACTGGGAAGGAAATGGTCAAGGAAATAGGAAGAGAAAAATGTTGGAGCTAATTCTGCGCCAGCGGTGTGGATCCCAAGTTGTCCCTGGCTCTCTCGGGTCACCGTGGGGCTGATGACTGTGGTTCTTGCTGGGATGACAATAGCATCCCATGCCAAGGCCTTTGCCGCTCCCAGCTCGGCGTGTGGCTGAGCACGAGGCCAGAGGAAGGCGGCCAATGCAACTGTGGAAAAACAGCACAGTTCTCCCAGGACCAGGTGACAATGAGAGCCACTTGAAATTAGTAAAATGGAGGTAAATCATGGGATTAAGACTGCAATAAATCACCATGTGTTCTGTTCACTTTGAGGAATTCTGTATGTATAAAGGAAACAATAACCATCTCCAAAAAACAGGCAATTTTATTTTACAAATCCAGAAATAATGTTTTAATTAAAAATAAACTCACAAAAACCTTTCAAATCCAGAACTCTCTCCCATGATATTAGCATTGCTTTAATTCCACTGTGGGTACGGAGATCTTCTTATAACTAATGTGTACATTTTTGAAGGTTGCTAAGACATAAGTTGAATTATTGTGATGTAGCACCATATTTAAAGAAACTCAATAGAACATCTGAAAACTGAATATTCACTCTTCATTTTTAAAATTTTCATTCATTCATTCACCCAACACATTTAATGAGCATTTATTATATTTTAAGCCCTTTTTTAAAGCACTGGTTATACAGTGAATAGAAAGGACATAATACTTGCATTCAAGAAGCCAAAATGCTAGTAGCAAGAAGTGTGGGGGAAGACAATGAACAAATAAAAAAATAAATATAAAATACCTCGGGTGGTGATGAGTAAAAATATGAAAGAAAATAGATAACAAAATATATATGAGGAAATATAAAGAGTGTAAGGAGTGAGAGTGCAAAGGGTGGGGACTGACGCTCTGTAGAGAATGGTCAGGGGAGATCACCGACAGTGTGACAGGTTATTGGACAACAGGGCAAGGATGTGCCAGGTGAAGTTCCTGGGGAGAAGGTGTGCCTGGCATACCCAAAAGGAATAGCAAGGAGGATGGACGAGGATGGTGTAACGGGAAGATGCAGAGGAAGTGGGCAGACCGCATAGGGCCCTGTAGGGCAGGGTGAAGCATTTGGCTTTTGTGACAAACATGATGGAATGCCATTGGAGCCATTTGAGCAGAAGAGTCCCATGATCTGATTTTAATTGGAAAAGAACTTCTCCCCTGCCAGCTGATAAAGGCCATCATCAGCTGGAGACCCAGGTGGGAAGCAGGGAGGTGGGTTAGGAGGCCATGGCTGTGATCCTGGTGAGCCAGAGTGGTGGGTTGGGGAGGTATAGTGGGAGACGTCATGAAGAGATCATTTTCTAAACCTCTGCCATTTAAGTGTGCCACGTTCCTTTTAACACCCAGATAATGAAAACTATGACAATGTTTTCCAGAGTGCAATGAAATGAGCCACAGTGTTAAATTCTGGATACATTTTTAAATGGTAAATTAAAGCAAAGAAACAAAAAAACAAATGCTACCTAGTTCCTAATCTTGTAGGAAGTGATCTCATCTTCAGCCCACATTTCATAGCGTTGTTTTCAAGTGCATCACTAGAAACTAGGTATTTTTGAACCTAGTGGAAGTGAATTTGTTAAGTAAATATGTTAATTCATAAAGGAAAACACATTGTTGCTTATTGAACTTTAAAAACACCTGAAGGACAGATAATTTCCATATTTCCCCACACACACCAAAAAAAAAAAAAGACTTCAGGACGTTAAATAAAAATGGAATTGGAATACAGATACTCTTTGTTTATATGCCTTTCACTTCAAATAGGTTGAGAGCAACTTTTTCACATCAATAAATATGGATCCTTCTCATGTTTCAGTGGCTCTATGGCATGGCACTCTATGGAAGCCCAGTGCTGTATTTAACTCATCCCTCACCAACGCACTGTTGGTTTGTTCACAGTTTTTCAATGGAGTAGGCACCACCATCGCAAACATCCTTGACGAGACATCTTTTTGTAATTGTCATTATTTTTAAGTGGCATAGATTAAAAAAAAAAAAAAGATATAAATGTCTTAATGCTTCTGATATATATTTCCAATCTGCCTTCCTAAAAATGATATTTAAACTTATCCCCAACACAATATATAAGTGTCACTTTCCCTTTAACCTTCTATAAATTTATGGCATTTTGTTAAGGAAAAAAAATGGGCTTCTCATAATCATTGATTGAACATTTCCTTTATGATAAAAGAAATTATATTTCCATATTATTAGTGATTTGATTTTCTCATTTGAGAGTTTTCTGTTCAAACATAGCAAAATTACTATGCATTTCCATTGTGCTTTGTAAAAATATTCTAATTGAATCCCAGTTTAAAATGGTAATTCCTCACCAGGCATCAAAGAGCCTAACATATTTATTGTGCAGCTTAAAGGTCAACTGGAAATCAGTTACCAATTTCATACTCTTAACAAATTACTTATGAATTTAGTCCTCAATTTGGCATAATTTGCTTTTCTTTTGCTTCTGTGCTGAGTTATAAAGAGGCAAAATTTTAATAATATAATCCTACAGAAGAGTGCCATGTTTTGCTGTTCCTTCATTGGAGGCGAAGGTGGAAAGGGACTAGGGTAGAAAAGCCACCTGCTCTTCTTATATGATGGTTTTGTCTTACCCTGAGAGCAGAGATCATTCACAGGAGAAGGGGTTTCCTCACCAGGCTCAGGGAAATTACTGTTCCAATAGGTGCAGTGAACCTGAGCCTTGAAAGTTCTGGAAGATCCATGTGGACACACTGTTTTAGCAGTCTTTTGACCGGGGTTGTCTCTGGCACAGTGTTCTCCACATTGAAGAAGTGAAGGAATAAATGAATGAATGCAGGCGTGGACCTGGGCCAGCAATACAAACTCGAAACAGTGAAAGTTGGGAAACGCTCCTGCAGAGTGTTCTGCCTCAGCGTCTCGTCGTCTGTGATCCCATCACACCATCCTGAGCGCTCCCTGCCCACAAAGTCAAGGCCGCTGTTTGTGTTCATGCACCCTGAACAAGGAGCAGGAAACACAGGAGACTGGCTCTTTCTTGCTTTGCTGCAGTTTGAGAGGCTAAACAATAACACAAATCTGACTGAAACAACACACACTGGAATATTTCCAGGGCCTGTGAGTACTTACTATTTTCTGAACATGACAAGAAAAGAGATTTTACATACTAGTTATGTGAAGGCTGATGGCATGAAAAAGTGGTTTTTCGTGCCATCAGTCTATTTCGATTTAAAATAAAAAAATAGCTTTCTCATAAAATTCTATTGTTCCAGGGCTACAGGGACACAGCTGTGTGTGGGCTAACCATGTCATTCATAAGTGCAGTCTTTGGAGTTTTTTTTTTCTAAACTTGTGTTACAGAATATAAACACATGCACAATCCTAAATGGAAACTTACTTTCCTTCACTTAAGAGAGCAAGAACTTTTCCACTTCATTTAACTAATGTTCAATTGGTGGGGGGAAAAAACAACTTTTGAAATATGTAAAGATCGTATTTAAGTGACAAAGTGATGGCAACAAACATACTGCCGACGGCTCCTGATCACCCACTACTGTAGACTAGATACCACAGAGACATCGCCTTAAAATTACCATATTTCATCACCACATCGACACAAGTTTAAATAGAAGCCAGGGTTTGGTTATGGTCATAAATTAGATTTGTGAACCTGGGGCCGTTGCTTAGGACCAAGTCTGTAATTTTACGTACTAAGAGGCATTACACCCATTCAACCCAGGCCTGGAAATAAATCCCCCAACGTTCACTTATGCTCCGAAGTGTCCCATCAGAGAGCGCAACTGTATATCAAACTCATCAGCTCAGATGTTGACTGAAGCTAAGTGACAGCTAATCGGGTACTTGGACTTTTTCACCTTTCTTTGTTAAATGATTGAAGAAAGTTTGTTTGACAACCAATTATACGTAACAGAGTCAATGCTCTATCTAATGGCAACAGTGAATCATTCACCAGTGGAAAAAGCAGCATAGAATGTATAGATTTGGGTCCTTTCCTGACTTTTTCTCTCTCTTCCAAATATGAAGACCACATAGAGAGAGGGATATTCATGGAAATGGTATGATGGTAGTGTGATTTTTGAAGGCAGAAAGTCTTTTTTATGCCATAAAAACCTCTTTCACCAGTCTGATCTGTCCTTTTAATTTTGTATTAGAGATTTCTTTCATATTATGGATTTTAATTGTTGAGTCCTTGGGTAAAACAAAGGAGAAGGGACCAAAAGTATTGCACAGTAAATTATTATAAATTAATAATAGATACATCACTGATTGGCCCGTTTACTGATGAGCCCATGTGATAACTACTAGACAGTGAATGAACTACCAGAGAACAGTGAACCTGTGTGTTCCAATATTAAAATAATAATAATGAGCTGTGCACATCAATGGCTGGCAAAGGGCATTGCATATTTAGGAAATGGGCTAAAGACAAACATGATTTATTCACGTTTGAGTTTGGGTCCTAACAGACTGCATGTTGTAATGAATCACAATAAAAACAGGGACTTTGCACGCTTTCATTCTGCCTCAGCAACTCCATGGTCTGTAGTAACTTAATGGAGGTTGCCTTGGCAAAGAGTCCCAGCATTGGGGAGCGGATGTGGCTCAAGCAATTGGGCACCTGCCTCCCACATGGGAGGTCCCAGGTTCAGTTCCCGGTGCCGCCTAAAGACGACGAACAAATTACACAACCAGCAGATGCCGCAATGAGTAGACACCGCAATGAGCAGACGCTGCAACCAGCAGACAATACAACCTGCAGACGACGCAGCCAGCAGAGAGCGGAAGTGGCTCAAGCAATTGGATACTCACCTCCCACATAGGAGGTTCCGAGTTCAGTTCCCAGTGCCTCCTAAAGAAGATGAGCAGACAACTAGCAGACAGATAAGGGAGCCATCATCAGGGTGGAGGGGCGGGGGGATGAAAAAATAAAGTAAAATAAAAATTGCCTTAAAAAAAAAAATGTCCCAGCATCTTAGACCCTATGCTAAGCCCCTCAGTGACCATCCCTGAGCCCTACTTAAACAGGATAAATGGCCAGTCCCACTCCTCCCGCCAGCCCACCGGGGTTTGTGCCCTGACAAATGTAATACAATCCCCAGACCCCTCTATTGCTTGGCCAACCACTACGTTTCCAGCCATCTAACACCATCAAGTCATAGTCCCCAGGTCCACCGTAACCTTTTGCTCTGGGCCTCCTGCTGTGTTTCTCACGTGACACTGAGCCAAGTCTGCTTCTGCCTTTGCTAGGACCCATGCGTGCTAGTTAACTTTTCTCCCATACATCTCAGGTGCAACCTGTCTTTGAGCATATGGAGCCTTCCAAGACACTTGTTAAGGTTAAAGCCCTGTAGAAAATTCCTGGAGGCACAACTCTCACTGTCACCATTGTAGTCAGTTTGTAGAAGGTGAGTTTGACAGAAAACGTCCCTGATGTTAAAGTCAGGAAAACCCAGAATATATATAACTCAGCTTCTGTTACTTGCTTTCTATTTGTGCCTGAGCCCAGGATTTAACTTCTGACCTTAGTTTTAGGATTGGGGTACAAATAGCTACAACATATGGTTGTGAGGATTGTGTAAGATGACACACACAAAAGCACAGAAAACACAAATCCACCTACTAAAAGAAGGCAAGCCCGCCCGCACGGCGTGGTTAGCTGACCCAGCGAGCACAGGCAGCAAGGGGGGGATAAATGAATAAATAAATAAAATCTTTAAAAAAATAAAAAAAATAAATAATAAAATAAATAAAATAATTAAAAAAAAAAAAAAGTTAGTTGACTACGAGTCTACACCCACACACACGCAGACATCCACTGACGGAACCAATGCTTTGTTCAAATATTCAATCAAGCTGCAACGATCGGTTTCACACCTAAGAGGATGTTTTAAAATACAATATATCTACAGCATTGATATAATTTAAAATGCATGAACCTAATCAAAAGACAATTGCATATTCAGTTTTAAATTTTTTAATATATATAGAAACTAAAAGCTATAAATTACTTTCTTTGGAGTAAAAAGCATTTACCAATCTCAAAGAATTTTCTAACATGTGTTACTAGTTTTCTATGACTTATCTGAAAAATAATTATATTTGTAGCACAAAATAATTCCACCTGAAAATTAGAATTGGTGGACGCTAATGACTTCACACTTATTTTCAGATAAGATGTATTTCCAATTTGTCTCAGACTGACAAGCCCATATAATCTATTAGTGACTCTCTAACACCATGACATAAAATAAATGGGGCACAATAAAAGGAAAAAGCAATTATCTATTTCAAATCTCTTATCACCCTTGGACTTTCAATGCAGAGATAGCAGCCAAAGTAACTACTTGTGTTCATGCACACACACACTAAATAGAAGCTAGGCAAGTTAATATATCGCTAAATAAACTCTTTAAATTGGATTTAAATGGTGTTTCCCCCAAAAGTTGAAAGGCTTTCAAGTACACATAATATACAAAAGTGGTGTTTATTCCTATCTAATATATGGAGAAATTAAGGAAGAATTCTTTATTGACTTATAACACAATGAGCAGTTATTTAGAAATGCAGATCAATTTCCTGACACAGTAGACCATAGTGATTTAATTGGTTAAAAATATTCATTTCCTGATTATGAAATTGTGAAAATATTAAGGAGATACGGTTACTCTTTCAATCCTCAACCAATATTTGAGTATCAATTCTAGGTCTTGTTCTAATAACACGAAATTTTGAACAAAATCGAAAGCAGCAATACATACAAAAACAGTCTTTAGAATTACAAGTGTCATTTCCCTGCATCATCTATGGTTCCCCAACCATTTTGTAAAGTCCTATAAAACTGTCTTTAATTTATAATCCTAAAATATAAAATTAAAGAGCATTCCATTTCCATGAATAACGTTTCAATTTTAATAGATAAATTTCATCTTGCTCCTGATAACCTAAAAAACCTGCAGTTTCTCTTAATATTATTAATCTTTCAAAATAATTCTTTTGTATCCCTATCAGATGAATTTACAATACCTAATTATTTGTTTCTATATTTAAAAGCTTAGATTGAATATCTAACCTGAAATATTGTCAAATTATTCTGTTAAAAAACAACAACAACTATATCACTGTTTTGGTTCGAATAGATAATTCCAGAAGAATATTAGAATAAAATGAACATAATTCTACCAAACTGTCTAGAATCCTCATTTCATAGCATTGCCTGCCTCAGCTACACTGCTTAGTAGACTTCCTATAAATTGCTCCCTTTGTTACTGGTAAAAACAAACAAATGCCAAACAGCAACTCTCAAATATTTTTATTATCTTGTTAAAGTTCCTCATTCTACATATGAGCCTTCTGAGAATTGAAAAAGCAAGATGAATGATTTACCCATCGTGCAAATCTATCCTGGGCTTCAGAATGAATTATTTCTCCAGGAAAAGAATAGAGAACTCTGAAGAACTTGCCTGAGTTTCACATGGAGATAATTTGGAAAGGCCAGACATAGCCTCCAATATTTGGCATGGCTCAAAAACTCTGGCTCTTTAATTTTTAAGAGTAAAATAATTCTTTTTAACAGACTACAGGCCACTGCTTCATGACCACTATCTCTGTATTGAAGAGAAAAATGTAGATCAAGTATAACGAATTTCTCCTTCCTGCTCATCAGCAATATATTACATTTGATAATATCCAAAGGAACATGATTAAAAACAAAACAAAACAAAACATAAAACCTCAGAGTATAAGATATAGGGTCAGCCACTTAGAGCCTACAATGAGCACCCTATCGGCTCAGAGTTAGCTAACCTTAAACTTTATTTTAATTCAGGAGCACACTAAGTTAGCTGTCGTTTGGTAAACATTATTGCTGTCTGTTTTCCCAGAATACCAGGATAAATGGAGGGACACTCTTTATTTTCAGAAAAGGAGAAAGTTAAAGATAAGACATTCATTTTCGTCTTGT
Source organism: Tolypeutes matacus (assembly GCA_026826555.1). NCBI lineage: Eukaryota > Metazoa > Chordata > Mammalia > Cingulata > Chlamyphoridae > Tolypeutes > Tolypeutes matacus. Next base: position 2,508,531 of record JAKSZT010054462.1, on the reverse strand, counting down.
GAGTTTGCGTACTCATTTTTGTCAACATTTGATTGACTTTTAAATTACAGCTTTTTTTAACCTTATATTGGGTACTAATATACCCACTAGGCCTTTTAAACAGTTGACTGTATTATCTACTATTTATATAAAGCAGTTTTATTTGTATTTTACCTGATAGTTTCTTTTATATTACACAAATTATTTTAAGTATATTTCTAAATTTGTATTAACTGGTGATAGTTTGGGCTTGCTAGTTTAGAAAAAAAAAATAGGTTTTATGACTCTATATGTTATATTTAATTTTGGAAAAATTGCCATGGTAACTGAGACATGCTTTGTTTTTTAGTATTACCATCTGTTCTTTTGCCATTTTTTTTTTTTTTTTGTCAAGCTACTCTTCACACATTTGTACAAATGGATTAATAATGAAATAATAAAATATAAAATATATACATAAAATCTTTAAGAGCTTCAATTTTCTTTTATCTTCTTTCTTTGATAAGATATATAAACTGATAGAGATTTAACCCAAACATATTCAAATTTCAAATAGAAATTGAAATTTGCTCAAGAGCTGGTTCTGAGATTGCTTAACATGAAGAATATGGCAACCATGCCATCCCTCTATATTTCTAGATATATAAAATAATTACGCTGACATTTTGGTTAAGTAAACACCTCACCATGAAAACAGAATATGAACATCCAGGTTAAATATCTGCCAACTAAATTACTGCATTAAGTTTTTGACTGGATTCTGCTTCTCCTGATACCACTATCACCCTAATCCTCCCCATTTAACCATCTCAAGGAATTTTAAAATAAATAAGAATCTGATTATGAAGTAAACCCATTGCTGTCTCAGGGCCATGGTATGTGGCCACTGTATGTGGAAATGTTCTTCCTTACGTCTCCAGATGGCTGACTTACCGTTATGTCTCTGCTCAAATGCCATCGTCTTTAGTGAAGCTATCCTTGATCACCCCAGTTATTCTGTTTCCTTACCATGTGTCATTTCCTTCCAGACACTCATAACTATTGGAAATTGTGTTATTTGATTCTCCTCCTTTTAGTTTTTTAAGTTATCTGTCTCTCACCGTGAGAATAGTCATTCTAGAGAGCAGAGAACTAGAACAATACTGGGCACTTATTTCATACTCAATATTTATTAAGTGAATGGAAAAATGTAGCCTTGGTCTCCTTGAAAATTTTCAGTTTGGTCACTAATTATTTAATAAGGTTTGTGTTAGTCAGTTTTTCTTTGGACAGCTTTTGGATCCTTGTAATGACTTGTTTAGAATATGTACTATGGTGACAGATCACTACTGTATCAAGTTGGATTTGATTTTGCATAAACTGCCAAGTCGCCTGGAGCCAAATGGAAGGTTCCTGTCCCCCAAACATAGCAAAACAAAAGAAAAAAAAATTTTAATACCCAGAGAAATTCATAGGATCTATACTTTGTAACCAATCAGTTACCAACCTGAAAAGACACATCTTCAAGAACTGAAGCCAAGACCCTATAAATAGCCTTCTTAGATCCCCCTCCTGAGACACTACTGAGTCTCAGCAATATGCTGTTCTACCTGACAAGCAGAAATTCAGTAAACTCAGCTGTGATTGATCAACAAGTTTTTACATGTGGCCTGTAATTGAGCACTTTACAATGCAGAAATATTTTTGAGGGGTTCAGCAGAAGAACAAAACTAGGCAAGGCTCAGCTATAGTGCTGTTACTGAGCTAAAACCTAACTTATATTCTGATTGGAGAACCCAGATAAAAGCTCAAGGAAAGGTTTTCTTCAACTCTATGTGTATACTTATTTCCTGATTTCCCTTATCTCCTATATATACTTCTTTTATATCCACAAGAAGTTAGCTTTTGATGTTTTTTCCCTGAGATTCATAGCCAGAAGCATTGCCTTGGGAAGGAGCGAAATTATTTGCCGGATAAGCATGTATTTATTGAAATAAGCATAATTCCAATAAATAAATCATGGATTATCAATATTTAGCATGAGGATTGATTTCCATTTCTGAGTGAGGACTAGTCTTTCTCCCCATTAAAAATTTAATTTAAGTCTCCCACAATTGGTGGTTGCGGTGATGGCAGTGGTATGCTACTGATACTGGCAGAAAAGAAAAAGGCCCTTGGAATGGATAATTACACGTCCTGGCAATAACTTCAGTCTAATATCTTTGCCAAGTTCTAATTCATCTTTGATTGGCATACAAAACCTTCATGATTTATTCACTAAATAAACCTAGGGACTCTATACTATGTAATATATAATCATTATTCCTTGATGTATTATTATATATATATTTATTTATTATATAAATATATAATATTACATATGTTATATAATCAAGCTGAAAAAGACATTTTATTTCAAAGGGGTTTTGAATCTACTTGATTTAATAACATCTTCTTTCTCTTTTAAAAAGGAAATTCTTGGAAAACTTTCCCTGCCCTAATAATCTTTGTGTCTACATCACGTAACACAATGTCCTGCACATATTGGTTGTAGAAAACATTTTTCCTGAAATTAAGGAAATAGTTATTAGCTTCATTTTGAGAAAAATAATAATGGAATAAATATTATCACTGTGTCTATCAGAGCCAAAGTTTAAATGGTATATGGGTTTATATTTATTCATGGCAGAATTTTTATAAACTGCTAAAATAAGCAATTTTTAAGCACATTTATTGAGATGTATTTCACATGCACATTTTATTAAACTATAATCACTATGGCTGAGTTTAAGATTTACTAATATAATAAAGAGTGCTGCTATTCATACTCATTTTTACTGGGTCGTTTTATTAGATAGCAGATAATAAGCAAATATCTCCATTTTGCAAATAAGGAATCTGAATTTGAGAAATTTTAAATGATAGCCCAGAGTCTCAAATTTGTTAAATCGTCAAAGGTGATGTTTCTTCTACTTTAATATTGGTTTAAGTATGGAAAAATTACCCCAAACTGAAAAAGAAAAATGAATAGTATATTTAAGTGAGATATTATTTTAAAAATCTCATGGTAGGAAATTTTATTACCCCTTTCTCCGTAATTGATAAAAACAATGTGAAAAATATCAGTAACCACATGAACACTATATGAGCAATTCTATTTTATATTCAGATAATTGACATTTATAGAACACTTCCTACAACAACGACAGAACACACATTCTTCTGACATGTAGATGGTCTGTTTATCAAGATACCTTATATGCTAGACCATAAAACAACACAATTAACATAAAGGGATCAAATCCTGTGAAATGTGTTCTCAGACCACAATAGAATTAAATGAGAAATGAATAACAAGAAGAAAACTAGGAACCACTCCTAAATATCTGAAATCAAACACTCTTCTTAATAATTCATACATTAAAGATGAAATCCCAAGAAAAATAAGAATATATTTGAAGTTACCACACAGTACAACATATCAAAATTTGCATTATCCAACTAAAATAGTGCTTGGAGGGAAACTTACTGGCTTAAATATATAGTTTAATATAGTATAGTATCATATAACATAATAATAATATAATATAAATATTTAAGTGGCCTTATATTTCACTTTCAATGCTAGGAAAAGAAGAGCAGAGTAAATGCAAGTAAGTAAAAGGAGGGATATAATTAAAATAACACAAGTTAGTGAAATAGAAAAATAGACAATTGAGAATATAATAAAGGCAAAGTTTGGTCTTTGAGAAGATGAAGAAAATTGACAAATCATTAACTTGAAATTTTTTTTAAAGGAAGAGACTATAAATTGTCAATATCAGAAATGAAAAAGAGCTATCACCACAGATTCTATATGCCTTAAAATGATTTATGATAATACTAACAAATTTCAAAATGTAGACTAAATGGACAAGTATCTTGAAATATAATTTACCAAAACTGACACCAGAGAAACAGAAATCTGGATAGCCCTAAATATATAGAAGAAACTCAGTTTGTTATTTAAAATATGCCCAAAAGAAAACTCCAAGCCCAGATGTTTTTCTGGTGATTTCTATCAGTGAAGAAATAGCACCAAAAAGACACAAAGCTTTTGCAGAAACTGAGGAAGAGGAAATGTGGCTCCATTCACTTTTTAAAGTCTGGCACAATCTTTTTCAGCAAACCTGAAAAAAGCTATCACAAATAAAATGACAGATATATACCCCATGAACAGAGACACAAAAATATTTAAAAAAATAAGCCAAGTCAAACCCAACAATACATAAAAAGAACAATATATCAAGACCAAATAGACCTTATCCCAGAATGCATAGTTGGGTTAATATTTTAAATAGAATGAATCAGTATAACTGTTAATATTAATAGAAAAAAGAATGGACATACCATCATTTCAATAGATGCAGAAAAAGTATTTCTCAAATTTAAATATTTTTTTAATAAAATCCCTAAGCAAACTAAGAATAGCAGATAATTTCTCAAACTAAAAAAGAAAACAGCATTTATAAAAATCTACAGTCAAAATATTATTTAAGTTTCAATCAGGAGAGAGAAATGCCAACAGTAATTTGAACAGAGAAAATTTCACATTAAGAATGATTAATTAGCAGAGGATTATCTACAAAATAGGCTAAAGAGAACCTAACAAACATATGCAGATATGGATGCAGCCACTATCTTCAGGGCTGAAGCAAAGTAACCAAAAAAGTTAAAAAACAAACAAACAAAAAAAAAAAAACAGTTCTTTTGCCAGGCTGAAATTCTGAATTTTTTGGAGAAGGATATTTAATGGCCCACTGGAAAGTGGAAGTTTTCTGAGGTTACACAGTAAAGAGCTCTCACTCAGGGAAGCAGGTGAGCTCCTCTGGGAGGGGGTGAAACTCCCTGGGAAGCTGCCTGCCAAGGAAACGTTGACAATGCTGGCATCTCACTCTGGAGTGTGGACAAATCTCTGTGGAACTGCAAGGGGCCCCAGAGAGCCAAAATAATTTTGAAAAAGTAGGTCAAAATTGAAGGACTCACACTACCTCATTTCAATTTGTACTAGAAAGTTCTAGTAATCAAAACGGTATGATACTAGCATAAGAAGTGAAATTGTCCTTCTTTGAAGATGATATCATTGTTTACATAACAAAATCCTCATAAGAATCACTAAAACTAATAATTGAATTTAGAATATTACAGGACACAAATTTAATATAAAATCAGTTATAATTTTATATATGATAAGAAAACAATTGTAAATGAAAATTTAAGAATAGTCCTATTTACAGTAACATCAAAGCAAAAAGTACTTGGGAATAAATCTAACAAAACATTTCTGAGAGAAATTAAGAAGATCTAAATAAATGGAAAGGCGGTCTATGCTCAGGTATTGCAAAGACTCTATTTTAAAATGGCAATTCTTTCCATAGTCACTTAGAGATTCAAGACAATCCCAATCAAAACCTCAGTGCGTTTTTATTAGAAATTGACAGGCTGATTCTAAAAATTATATGAAAATGTAAAAGGCCTAGAATAATCAAATCAATTTCAATAAAAAGAAGAGCAAAGTTGGAGAACCAAAACCACAGTATTTCAAAACTTGCCACAAGGTTTAATAAGGTTGTCCTGGATATTTACTCATATAACAAAAGAACGCTTTTCTCTATCTTACTTTTTCCATACTTTTCCTCTCATTTACGTTAATCAAAGTAATTTGGTACTGGTGAAAAGACAGATAAACAGCTCAACAGAAAATGATACAGAGTTCAGAAATTGACCCACACTTACATCAGAAATTGATTTTTGACAAAATAAGTTGCCAAATCAATCCATTATGAAAGGAACATCTGTTGGACAAACGATGCTGGATTACCTGTGTATCTCAATGAAAAATAAAAAAGCATCAACCCTTACCTCACATCATACACAAATACTAACTTGATAAGAATCATAGTCTTTGCAGCAAATGGTGCTGGGAAATTGGGTATCCATATGTAAAATGATGAGTTTAGAGCCTCATCTCATATCATATACAAAAACTTCACTCAGAATTGGTCATACCTTAAATTGAAGAATTAAACTATAAAACCTCTAGAATTAAACACAGGATAAAACATTTGCAATATTGGGATATATGAAGATTTCTTATATATAACACAAAAAGCATGAACTGTAAATGAAAAATAAATAAATTAGACTATCTAGATTTAAAAATTTTGTTATTCAAAAGACGCCATTAAGAAAATGAAACTGGAGAAAATATTTGCAATACATATATCAGTTGAAGAATTTGTATCCAGAAGTTATAGAAAATACGTATAATTCAATGAAAGACAAAATACTCCATGAAAATGGGCAAGTGATTTTAAAACACACATCACAAAGGAAGATATTTGAATAGCCAATAACTGTAAGAGATACTCGACAACCAACAGTCATCAGGGAAATGGAAATTAAAAGCATAATAAAACATTACACATGTATAAGTGTCTAAAATTGAAAAGACTGAGCACTAAGTATAGATATACAAAGATGTGGAGCAACTGGAACTCATCATTACAGGTGGAAAATGGTACAGCCACTTTGGAAAACAGCTTGTCAATTTCTTCAAATTTAAAGCATAGACCTACCACATGACTCAGCATTCCATTCTTAGGTATTTGCCAAAGGAAATTAAAACATGTGGCCACCCAGAGACTTATACACAAATGCTCATAAGAGCTTTATTTATAATAGCTAAAAACTGGAAGTAGTCTAAATGTCCATCATCAAGTGAACAATTAAATAAAATATGGTATATTCATACAATGGAATATTACCTGGCAGTAAAAAGAATGGACTGTTCATACATGAAATAACATGGATGAATCTCAAAATCATTATTCTGAGGGAAAGAAGCTTGGCAAAAAGTGGAGCATACTATAAAATTCCATTTATATAAAATTCTGGAAAATGCAATCTTATCTGCTATAACAGAAAACTGATAAGTGGTTGCTTAGGAACAAGGGATGGAAGGAAGAATGAATTATAAAGAGGGACAATAAATTTGTTAGCTTTATTCCTAAGTACTTTTATCATTCTGTGGACTATAGAAATATTTGTCAACTTGATTGTGATGGTTTTATGATTGTATTTCAAAATTCAGCAAATTTAAATTTTTCGATATGGTTTATTGTTTATCAATTACATACCAGTAAATGCATAAAAATAAAAAGTAAAAGGATCCATTTGCAAATGTAGTTTTCAAACTGCCCTCATTTTGTGTGAAGAAATCTAGAATGCATTCTATGTAATTTGGGCTAGATACCTGAGTTCTAATTCAGGAAACCACAATAGCAGGTTTTCAGAAAATCTAGGCAAATTGACTACCTAATAATTAATTATACAAACTTTATTCATTTAAAGAGATTTACAGCACATAAATACCCTATTTGTATATCAAACCATACCACTGCAATACAAAATATAAAAGGAAAAAAAAGTATGAGCTCCATTCTAGAAGGAATCTTTAGGATCTTTTCAAATCTTTCAATTTTCAAACTGAACTAATCAAACCCTAGAAGGGTTGAAGCTAATTTGGGGCCAGGAATTTTTTTAGATGCCTCTACTGTTCAATTTAGAATAACATATGGAATTGACAAGGCTGTAGTTGTTAATTAACCTTTTTAGAGCGGGAGTTGCACTCTGCCGGTACCCAGAAGTATTCTCTTTGGCTCGCACTGTATTTTAAAATTAGAGGAATTTTACATAAGGATGATTCTCAGCTGCTGTTGAACAAATGGAGGCTTTGGCGCCACTGGGTAAGCCCACGTTTCTGCTTGGCAGTTATTGGTTGTGGACAAGCAGCAGCCGCTGCATTTATAGGGCACCTGAGTCTCCAGTGCACCAGTCTTTTTACCATTGTTTTACACCTGGCATGTTTCGCTAATTCGCACTCTCTGCCAGACTCCAGCAGGCATTTGCGCTGTGACCTTTTTCCAGTGAATTAGTGACAAGCAAAGACCTGTAACTCAGAATGGCACCTACTTCACCTCCTCTTGTTACACGCTCTTCAAGGCACTGGGTATCTCTTTAAATTTCAAGTGCAATAATGGTAGATAATAGTAATTTTTATAAACTGACAACTCAGAATGAATTAGTTTATCAATTGTTTATTCTTTATTTATTTAGACGGCTTTTTAAATTATTGAGATCATGAGAAAACGGGAAACCTGACAGGAATTCTGAGAGAAAAAGTGTTCTCTCAGTGTATGTGTCAAAATAGGGTGCCGCAAGTGAGAAGACAGCTATGAGAAAAGCATCCCAGGGAAAATGGGAGAAAGAAGTTGGATATGAGAAGAAAATAAGGAGCGAGCCATTCTACCAAGACAGCACGTTGTCCTAAGCATGCCCTCACCATTTACTGCCTGTGGAATCAACCTCGTCTGAACGCCACTTAATCTTCTTTTACTGTAGCTGTTTCCTCAGCCTCCTTCCATCTTTTCAAATATGTCCTTTTTTTTTTGGCATTAAGTTAATAACTTTTCTCAACAATTTCTGGCCAGGAATTTTGAAGGGAAATAAATATAGATAACTGGTATAGAACAATCATTTGAAGCAAAAATGAAGGGACCACTAGGACTGCAGAGGATAACTTACCAATGATCATCTTTTTATAAAGAAATGAATAAGATGTTCTCCTAAATCATGAAATACATTTATTATACTACTTGGTAAGTAGTCTCAAATGGAGGGTAGAGGTCCAATACAAACCTTAAATGATGTTTCCAGTGTCCCTAGGTGCACAACATAAATTGCTTTTCAAAGCTCTGAACTCTTTGATGAAATCTGATTTTAATGAGGAAAAACATATGAGCAGCAATAAGAGTAAATCCTCTCAATTACTCCATCATTGTAAATTACGTAGCACTTCCTTCTCACCTCCAATGTCAATGTGCCTAACTCTACTAGATGAAAACAAGCAAACAACAAAGAAAACCCTACTTGTACCTAGTATTTGCTTTTGAGAAATAACTAAGGTTAAAAAAATTATTTCCTGTTTCAAGGGCATAGAGAATGTGAAAGACACTAAACCTAATCATGAAAACACAGCAATTAGTGTATCCCTGTCTTATGGAAGACAAGCCTGGTATATTTTTGATGGGATGCTCATTGACCTGTAAGAACTGATATTATGATCAGAGAAAATGCCATGAAGGGTCCAAGTACAGACTGTGAGAAACTGAGAAGTTGTCTCCTTTAGGAAGCTTTCAGAAGGCAAGGTTTTACCTAGCTTATCTTCCTCTTTTGGCTTGAAATGTTACAGGTTGCATGAAACATGCAACTTCTGTTCTTTCCTGCTCACTGTCTGATCCTCCCTGTCTAATTGAACATCTCACTATTCACTGGGGAATTGTTTCCTTGAAGCTGGGAGCCAGACACGTAATTTTTTGATACTGGTGATTTCTAAAGGAAAAGGTAACTAATGGTGGTTATAAAGCATGTGGAAGTGGTAGTCAACCAGTAGCCGTAACCCTAAGCCTTGTGTCTGAAGGTATAGTGTGGGATCAATACAGTCCTTTAGCTTGAGAAACTGTGCTGAAAACAATGTTCAGAGAGAAAAATGTCTGATCATAAAGTGGTTGTGAGACTGAGGCAAACAAGAGCTGGGTCAGCAATCCCAGGAGGCAAGCTTGGGGAGGGCAGGGCACCTGATCAGCTCACTCCGGCAGGCTTTACCTGCAGCCCTACCTAAAGACCCCTCCCACCATCCCCACCACCCAGGGCAAGGATGCACCATGGAAACCGTAGAGGGCCTTTTTCACTTTTGTCTACAAACCTTGAAGTTCTGAGCATATTTCTGAACTCTGTTTTAGTTAGCATTTCAAGTTTTAAAAGGTAAGAAAGGGGAGGCTTAAGCCAGAAGAAAATTGAAGTTTAGGAAAAAGGTAGTATATCTGCTGCCAGAACCCTTGTTTGATAGAATTTTCTAAGTTTAAAGGCTTTGAGCTGCAAATACATTTAATTGATTACATAAGTTATTTAAAATACCAGTGACTGGATAAATATACAAACTTATAAAATTCCTAAAGAGCATAATTACTCCAGAATAACAGTAATATTTGAGAAACTTAAAACAAGACTCCTTCTAAGGTAAATATTTGTCTTTTTTTGCTTATTTTCACTACATTAAGATTAAAAAAATATGCATTATATTTCATTGCAAAAGGAAGGATGAATGTGTTTAGTAAGATAAAAGGAAGAATTGTTCTAGATTCTAAGTAATATTTTATCTCTTTTCAAAAATTTTTATGAATTGAAAGTATGTACTACTACCATATTTTTGCATATAGCATTCATTCTTATAAACATTATTTAGTAAACAACTTATATACATTCATTCAATTAAAATTCATTTGCTTACTATATCTTAAGTGTTTAAATATTGTTGGAGATAAGGATAAGTCAACAAAGGCTCTGCCCTCAAAATAATCCTGGGAGACAAAACTCAGTCTTTAAACAATCAATCAGCTACAAAAACTGATCATCACATAAAATTGATGTAAAATCCTGGAAATTCTAGGAAATTGGATTATTTATACTGCTTATTAGTATAGATAGTCTCCCAGTAAGTCATTAAAAAAACAAAAACAAAAAAAAAAAACAGTATTTAAAGAGTCACTACCATGAAGGAGAAAAATAAAAATCAGTTAATATCATACTGACTTTTCGACACTTTCTGTATAGTCCTTTCCCAGAAACCAAGGAATAAAAGAAAAATTTTATTTTTTGAGAGAGAATGTGAAAATGATTCTTGATGAAATTTGATTATGCCTAATACTGGGCACATTATAAAAATGTATCAGTAAACATCATTTTGCATATATTTTGTCATATTTGAAGGTATATTTGTAAATTGCTAGCATAGCCTTGCTGAATGAAAGTGTATATATTTGTTAAAATTTGAGAGAAAATAAAAAATTTCCATCCAAATAATACAGCAATATATAATCCCACCAACAGGATATAAAGGCATTTGTCCCACACCCTCAACAAATCTGAGCTGTTATTAAAATTTTAAAGTTTTCCATTCAGAATGACATATTATATTTCAGTATTGTTTTAATCTGTTTCATATATTTTTGCCATTAATTTATTTGCTTTGAGCTCCTCATTCATACTTAAGCTACTATTCAGTTGAATGAAGTATTTCCTTATATTTCTGCAAGTACACCATATAAATTAAGAAATTAGTTCTTTGGCTTTCAAACGTAAAGCAAATACTTTTTTTCAGTTTTCATTGTGTTTTGAGTTTTATATTTTGGACATCAAATTCATCACTCCTTTCCTTCATGATTTCTGAATTACGTGTCTTGTTAAAAACACACTCAGAAAATGACTTTTTAGTATTTTTATTTTCCATATTACTATTTAAATAGACAATACAACATATTTATTTTGTTATAAGTGGCAATATTTTATTCTTTATAAAACTTGAGTCTGCTTGCTTGTGTTTCCATGACCAAAAATCACAAATGATCTTTGTCATCTGAAAAATGGAGTCATGCTGCCAGCAGTTTGGTTGTCTTCTTATTTTCTTGCTTTTTATTTTATTTTATTTATTTTGGGGGAATCTCTTTCTGAAAATCTTAATGCCCTTCTTTAAATTTGAATTTATACAAGAGAAATTTGCTAGGAATTGGGAGATATTTGAATATTTTTCCCAACATATATATTTTTGAATACTCAGAAGACTTCTCTACCCACATTATTATGATCTGCTTCTTTCAGACTGGCCAAGACATGGAAATGAACCGTCAGTGTTTGGCTACAGAAGAACACACCACCAAAGTAAGAGGAAATAGTTGTCAGAATTTAAATACATGTTAAAACTTGTTTCTATTATCAGTGAAGAAGCTTTGAGGATGTGAGTATATATGCCACTTGTGCTCCATTTCATCTTACAGCTCTACAATTCTTCATATACAAGCTTACTTTGGTTCTCTTCATTTTAGATGTAAATCTCAAAAATTCCCTTTTTCCCAGTTTCTGGATATGCACAGCAGTAAGAGAAGCCATTTTAGCCTTTTTTTTAACTTTGTTGAACAAGAATTGACAACTAACAAAAAAACAAGAAACTCGTTTCTAGTATTGTAAACATAGTTCTTATTATCTCCCTTAAAATGACATTGTTTTATCTCCAGGATTTATAATTACTAGTAGTTTAATCCCTTTTGTGAACAAACATGAGTTTTGTGGATAGAACGTTTTATAGATATATATGTGATTGTTCTTAGCTTGGGCTGCATATTGAAATCTCCTGGGGGAGGAAAGAACTACATCTATCAATGACCAGATCCAAGTTGCATCCCAGAACCTCTGATTTAATTGGCCGCCTTCTGTCCAGCAAACTGCAAACAGCCAACTTTTATTTTTTAAGTTTTAAGTCAAACATATCCAACAACTAATGAATTCAGATATGAGTAGCTAATTTAAAGCCTATGTTTAAAAGAGAAATTTGGAAGCTCTACCAAAGAAAATTACTTATGGTTCATCAGCCTAAAATATGTATATATCAGATTCCTGATCATTAATTGGGTGATGTTATGGACTGAGTGCCTCACTTATAAAACACCACCTCTGTGCAGTAGTCTCTCTTTTATTGCTTCCTCACTCAGGCTGCCCAGACTCACCCTCCTGAAACCCTTCCTCGCCACGTGTTGGCCTGATGGCATTGGCCATTCTTTTGAGTTCCTGACCATGTTGCCAGAAAAACGTGGCAAGATGTCAAGATTTGTTTGGTGTTAGTATGAGGCTTGAGTCGCTCTATAAGTCTTCAGTCTAACACACAATTCGCTCCACATATATAGGAGAGACTTACTTGGGATGTGAGTCATCGGCCAAGCTAAAAATAAAATACTTTGATTTTTATCTGACAAGAGTTCTGTGAATGGCTCCCTGAAGATCTCGTAAAGGCAATGGGGGACAGTAAGGTCGGATTTAGACATTGCTGTATCTCTAGTCTAATATGACCAGAATACAATTGAAATCTCTTAGTAAAAAAAGTTCTTCCAAATTACAATTCCTAAACATTACCATATATAGTTAATATGTTATAGGTTTATTAGTTAATTTAATGCATTCAAACACAATATTGGATTTTAGGAAAAACTGATATTTTAGCAACACTTATTCCTGATTGTAACATCTCTAGTACATTCATCTCTAACCTCTTCATTACCATTGCAAAAAATTAGGGGCAAGCTACTAAAAATTAGGGACAGTCAAGATAATTAGCAAGTTTATTTTTCCTAGCCCTCGGATTCTATGATAACCATGAAATCATATTTTCTGATTTTTCCACATTTGCATCATATGGTTTTCTTTTATAGGTTCACTTTTATTCACTTTCTGAGTCTCTAACAGAGTTTCTACTCAAAGTTTGATGTTATAATATTATCGCAGTTGGGACTCAAAGTCAAATTTAACCAACTTCAATTGTTTTCTCATTTTGGAACTAATAAACACTACTTCAAATTTAGGGAATATCCATAAGGTAACAATCATCTACACTGGAAAAATAACTCCTGTATGTTTAAAGGAGAGATTTATATTAAATGACATTGCACTACACCCACAGACACTAGCGATGCGTGACACTCTATCAGGAACATTTTTAACCGAAATCACCCCAGAAAGATTTATTGACTATTTGAAAGTCAATACATTTGTCAACACAAAAGAAAACACATTTATAAAAATTTTCATGGCCTCAGAGAATGTATATTCTAGTTGACCAAAGATACACAAAGCCAACAAGAGGCAACCTCAGAGCTGGCATGATTTCAAAGAAGCATTGTTCAGGACGTATATAAGAATCAAGTGCTATGGGAGTTCAGAAAAAAATGAAAGTTGCATTTTCTTTTAAATTGCACTGCACAGGAAATATTTCCTGAAATACATATAATAGGAATTGGACTTTTGAAAGATGGATAGCATTTAGATGAGAAGAGAGAGGGATGGGGAAACGTGGTAAGTGTCTCCATTTGCAAAGTCAAATCAAGGAATGAGCCATAAATCTATTCAACTAGGGATGAAACTTTCCATAAGGCAACAAATCTGAGAGACTGAAGGCCAGAAGTAGAGTTCTTTGACTATAAGGGTCAAGTGTGCTAGAAATGTTTATCTTATATGCAATACAGAACAGGGCTGTTTAAAGACTGCGGCACAAATTGCAGGATTAGAAGGAAAAGCGCCTGGGGGCAGAAGTATGGTATTGGTCAATGCAGATGTATTGGTCAATCTATGATTAACCAGGGTCCTTCATTGGACCAATTTCTGCGAAAGTCGAAAAAGAGGGTAGTTAATGTAGAGATGCTGCAAAATAAAATTTTTAGGATTTGATGACTAATTGTAGTTGGACCTGTTTGGAGATTTCAAGAGCAAAAGAATGTGCAGTCAATAAAGACCAGAGAATAGCAATAACCGAAGAGCTCATAAAAATAAAGAACTATATTTTTAGTTCTAGATAACTCAAAGAGATTTATATTTCTAATTTTCCGCCAAATCTTTTCTCTTGTGCTTAAGAGAAGTCTTCATTTACTTCTCAATGCCCATGTATTAAAATTAAACCTATTGGGATGGTGGGAAGAACTATGGACTAGAGTGGACTTGATGGTATTCTCTTGTTCACATATGGTGATTCTAGCAATGCAAGAAATTATAACAATGAGGTGGAGGCAGTGGCCACTTGACAGTTTTTTGGGTAGGGAGGGGATGAGCAGTTGAAATACAGGGGCTTCTTTGGGAGTTGGAGGTTGTCCTGAGTACTGTTGTGGCAATGGATGTAGGCCATTTTAAATCAGCACACACCACTCAGAACTGAGTGGGAGAGAGTGTGGTCTACAGTGTGAACTGTGGTCTATGGTTGGTGGCAAGGCTCCAGGAGGTGTAAGTTCATTGAGGTTGGTGGGCCACACTATGGGAGATGTTTGTGTTGGATGTGGTGGGAGGTGTGGGAGGTGGGCAACATGGGAATCCGAGTGGGTTCCGTATAATATTTTAGGTAATCTAAGCACCTCTTAAAATATATGTATATATATATATATAAAATAACATTTTTGTAAGCAAATACACATATATGCATATATATTTATATATCATTTTACAAATGTTTGTATGTATTGTGAGAATTTTGATTTTTACCCATAATAAAAAAAAAAAAAAAAATTAAACCTATTAATGCGGCCCAAATCAAATGTGTCTGCATGTATGTTTGTATTATAAAAATAATCCAAGATGACAACATAAATTGTACATAACCACGTTAACCTTTTTTTTTAATTTTAAAGATTTTTTTTACATTTGATAAAATAATAAATAATACATTCCTAATCAAAATTCAAGCTACAGTGTAATTCTCATCATTCTAAATTTCAAGTTTTATGTTGTATTTGTTAGTTGGGGATTAATTCTACACCCTCCTAAGTCTACTAAGGAAATTTCCTTACTGTGGTTACACAAAATAAATTTCTTTATAATTTAAAAAATGTTCAAGTTGCTTAACAAAGCAACTATTATTATTTCTTTTAGTTGGTGCTCATTTTGAATGACTAGAAACAGCTTTTTTCGAAGCTGTTAAATAACAATACACCATGACAGCTATAAGGGATAACTTCTGTGACAGCTCGGTGCTCTACCAGTCCTCTCACAAAAGGATGCTTCATTGGAATTCTAGAGCTGATTTCAGTGTTGTGAGCTAATTGTATTTGAGAAATAAACAACTGTTCCAAGATATAATGGGAAAACAAATAGCTTTACCGTCCCTCCCCCCAACCACGAATAATTGGAAATCGATGCAGTTTATGAATAATATCCCCATCAACTGATGCTGAAACACTGGGACCTCTTCAGATTCCAGTGTTACAGGCTGAACTGTGTCCCCCTGAAAAGATATGTTCAAGTCCTAACCCCTGGTCCCATGAAGGTGACCCTATTTAGAATTAGGGTCTTTGAAGAAATGACTGGATAGGATGAGGCCAAACTGGATTAGTGTGGTGCTCCACGGCCAGTGCCTTATAAGAAGGAGAGGGGACAGGCACGAGGCAGACGCCACGTGACGTCAGAGCAGGTGTACCACCGCCAAGGATGGCCAAGGACCTCCAGCAAACCCCGGAAGCAAGAGGAGGCAAGGAAGGCTGCCCCCTACAGGTTTCAGAAGGAAAGCGGGCTCACTGACATCTTGATTTCAGACTCTTAGTCTCTGAGCCTGCGAGACAGCACATTCATGTTGCTCTATGTCACAGAGCTTCAGTACTTTGTAACGGCAACCCTGGAAATCTTGGACACCTAACAATACCCAGGAGGCAGGAAGAAGAATTACAAAATCAATCTAGAACTGAAAATATTGTCCTAACTTTAAGGGGGTGATACCATACCGTACACACAACAGGGAGCAGGCAGAAAAATGGCAGTTTTTCTCTCTCTCAAGTGAAAAATTGTTGCTAACTACTTCATAAAAGACAAATAATAAACTTTTCCTTATCACCCTCCCTTGCTTTTATCTACAAAATATCTAAGTGAATAAAAGACCCATAATGCCACACATATAATTCATTATAAATCTTTCTGAGGGATCAGTTTATATACCTTTCACTGGATCTTGCCCTGTTGTAATACTGAAGAGCGCAAAAATTGTTTTCTACACTTTATGTTGTTAACATATAACATGATCAGAACAGCATTACAAGAACATAAGAGGACAGTAAATTGCTTAAGGACCACTGTTAATCAACTTAATCTATTAAGGCAATTTTACTTTGATAGATTATAGGAAAATGGGAATTTTGACAGAAAGAAAAAATTTTGGGGACGTATATATTTGCTAGTTTTTTAAAAAATCAAGACTCATATGCACTGATATCTGAATAAACTGGATTCTCTAATTTTTTTTGTTGCCATAACTCTTTGCAGTTTCTACTGATTCTTTATTTTATTAATATAATATGTCACTATTTCCTAGTAATGCCAATAATTGGGAATTAAAAAACTAGTAAAGAACTAATATTTCATGTGCATAAAAAATTTTGCATCAAATTTTCAAGGATTATATATACTTTGTTCAAACACCCAAATATGGGAATATACATATTATACAAGGAGAAAGAGATTTCACCTAACTGATTCAGAAGTGAGACGGCAGTGTCCAAGATAAAACACAGAGGCCAAATAGCACAATGTTTCCAAAAACAGACAGAAGATATTGTCAATGACTCAGAAAGAGCTAGAAGGCACTTTATATTTGAAAATGCATAAAACATTTACTATTAATACAATATATAAACAAACTATATATAAAACATATAACATATATTCATATAGTAGCTGTATATAACTAACATCTACTAATATTAATTAGATGTGCACATAAAATCACATATTTTTCTATCATTAGATTTTTTTTTCTCATTTCACAAAATCATGAATAAATTATGTATTTTTTTGTGTGTGCACTGTTATTTGGCATAAATATCTATAGCATTTTCTTTATTTAAGTAGTACAATTACTTCTGCCTACTGTTAACTTTCCTGTAAGTATCCATATATCGGTCAAACTTAAACTAGCATTAATGACAAATTTGAAATCCAGAGCCTAAATAGTTGCCTTCTGTGTATGTCTGTGCACGAGTGTGTGTGTGTGTGTGTATTTAAATTGTGCACCAATTGAATTAAGAAAAATCACATTTCCTTAAAAGAGGTTTTCCTCTTGCCAAAAAAAAAAAAGAATATAGTTGTACGGGTACAATCTTTTGGTGGTGGTGGTGAGTGAAGAAAATAAACTATTTTTCTTTCATCATGGTAACAATCATACATAAAGAGAAAACCAAATGTAGCATGGAGAATAGACTGTGTCATGATTGGGTAATCCAAACATTCTTCAAATACTGCAATATTCTTTAAAGTTCTTACACACCCACCCACATCCTATATTCTTTAGATTTAATGTATTTTCAGACAAAATAAAGGTTCCTTTGGTTTTTCTCTTAATTTACTCATGGAATTATCTTTGTGTGACTCCCTCTCAAATCAATGATTGCTTAAAAACAATGGTGTATTATAACCTTGTTTAAATTATCTTGTCAATACTGTATTACCAATCTGGAACAATTTGATATCTGCAAATGAAGTCAATAATTGCTTTCAATAGGAAGTTATATGTTTAAGCATTGAAAATATATGCAGTTTGGTAAAATCTATGGTCTTTAATTTTTAATTATATTAACTATACTTTTCTGTTCTGCTAGTTGAATTGAAATATTAATACTAACTCAACTCCAAATCTGAGCACCCCCGCTATTAGACTATGACACGATACTTTACCTCACTTTTAAATTCCCTTGTTGGGGCTGTCCATCGTAAACAGATAAAATATCAAAATCTTCTTCAAGAGCAAACGTATGAAATGACAACTGTATCCTATTGCGTTCTCCGGTGATGATGATCCAGGTGCAGTTAGCGTAGTTTGGATAACCATGAGGAAATCCTGGGCTTTCGATGGTGCCGTTTGGGCCCTGGACTAAGCCGCCACAGTTCTGACCTGAAATATAAAACACACACAAAAAATGACATATTCTTTTAGCCATTTTAATCTGTGGCTTTTTATTTTTTAGCCATTCTGGACAATTTTTATAGTGACTTGTTTTGTGAATCTGAACACACAAGTATTGGATGATAAACTGCAACAGTGTTTTCCCCGTGCTGAAAGGTGGGGAGAGAATAACAAAAACAAAAGAGTAAGAGGAAGGAAAATAGACAACGTTTGGACATTCATATTACGAGTTTGGGGAATTTGTTTTCTGTCATTTTCAAATATAGTTTCGTCAATAACAGACTTCCAAATATCTGGGGTAAATGTGCTGCTGGCTGCCTACATAGCATCATGCTGAAAACTCCCTGTGCATGAGTTCTTTGATAGGGGAAATTAAATCTACAGATGCAAAAGAAACATTAACAAATTATATACATCTATACATGGATGTATACACACACACACATTAATATATCCCAATGACTATAATATGTGGCCATATGAATACTTTGGGAAAAGCATGGTCAATATGCAAACTTCTTGATTTGTGCCTCCACTGGTTATAGTTCAACTAACTATGAGAAGAATAAAACTAATCCACAGGAAACTCATCTGGTTGCAAGTAAAAGGCACTGAACAAAGAGCTTAAGCAATGCTCAAAATAAAGAGCGGTCCAGCCAAATGAGGAGCATGCCCACCATCAATGCCTTTCGAGTTAGAGAGGTAGGGTTTAATGGATGGAGACGGGAAAGGACATATCAAGTGACGGGAGAAATTCAAGACAGGGCTCAGAGTTTAGAAAGTTTAGCTTTCCTCACACAGCTTTGTAGGCTCTCCCACACTTGCCTACTCCTCTCTTTATGACTTCCCTTAAACCGATGGAATTCAGATTACTCTCAGTGACTAAAATCTACATGATAATGGGGGGGAAGGAGGCCACGGAACACCACAAAGCCACCTTGGGTACTGGGAAGGGTTAGGCAGGAGTGGTGAGGTTTGGCAGTGTGACAAGAAGGTCCTTCTGTGTCGTCTCTGCTGCTGATACAAGTGCTACAGGATTGTGTGATACAGTTGCTAATATTGCCCCCTTGCAATTCCCTGACAAGGGCCAGTTCCAACCAAAAGGTCTCTTCAGTAAACTGCAGACCCCAGAATTGCTACAAGGATCTTCTGCTGAAAAAGGACAGCTTTTTGGAAGTTTAGTAACATCCAGACTCCCTGACCCACCAATTCTACTAAGCACTCTAAAATCCCTCCCTTTTCACTCTCACCAAAATGTCTCCTTTCCCCTACTCCTGGTTCTTTACCCATCGACCTTTGCTCAAAGATTCCCTACTTATGTGTTTCTCATCTCCCCTCCCCATATAACTACTTCCTGTATAAAAAAACCTTCAGTAATATGCTAACTTTATTTAGTCAGTTATCTCGAATAGTCTGCCTGCCGCGGCTGTGCTGGGGAAGGCTGAATAAGCTCAGGATAGATACATTGTTTGAACCATCTTAGTGAACACATTTTAATCTTTTAAACTGTAAAGGTTACTATCACATGACAGAACAAAATTATTCTTACTAAATTTATCATCATACGGAACAAAATAATTCTTACTAAATTTATCATTTCATGTGTCTGAAGTTAGATATTAAGTAGCTCCTAGAAATGATTTGCAGTGTTTCATTCCTTCTTAATCTGACCATTTCCCGCCAATGTGATTAAATGTTTAATGCTAGTAAATGTATATAAATGTTTTGACACTAAGAATATTAAGAAAGTTTTGGAGGGACCTGGGAACACTCAGATTACTGCATATAATTTCAGCGCTTGAACACAAGTATTATTCCAGCTTTTATTGTTGATCTACAAACAGATAATGATTTCCAACTACTTTTTATATTTTGAAAAATATTTCTCAATAGTACATCTCAGAAAGCTCTAATTGTTCACAGCAAATTAGCAAATGCTTGTGGGAGTTTGCTAAATCTTAATAAAAAAAGATTTAATGAAAAGGATTTGTGAGTTTAAAACCAAAGAACTAATAAGAAGAAAATTTCCACTAAATTTAAATCTAACAATAACTCTGTAACAAGTAGATATTAAAGCTGTGGAGTTTTGAAAGTCTTTAAAAATAGCTTTTCTGGTTTATATAACGATTCCTGCTTCACAATAAATTTTTAAAAAGTGAAGAATTGATTATAAATTAGAGGAGAGAAAAATGTGGAGAAAAATACATACAACAGAAAATGTCAGCTAGAAAATAGTTACTATTATAGACCCATCATAGTGAACAGATTATCAGATATTAAGATTTTTTTCCCCCAAGGAATTGAATGTAGACTTTGTTTAAGGGATCAGTTAGTTAATGTGTTTTGCAAACTGAGTCATATTTGATCAGTATATAAACTTTACCAAAGTTGGAAACTTTGGAAATCATTCAAAACTTCTGAGACAGGTGATTTGGAACATTGGCTGCACATTGCAATCAATTGGGAAGATTAAAAAATAATTATAAATTCTGATTTAATTGTTCTGGACCAAGACTATCCAAGAAAACCTTGCAAACCAAGAGGAAAACTGGGGATCATATGATACTTAGTATCACAATTTATTATGAAGTTACAGAAACTGACTATGCTATCCAACATTTTTGGATTACGTATTTGCTGGTGCTAAACCCAAAAAGAGCCAAGAAGCACTGGCTCTAAGATTTGTATTGCCTTTGAAATTAGTCCACAAAGACGCTGCTGCGTCAGCAAAGAAACTGCAGGAACAAAAAATCAGGAGTCCTGGAAGCATTTTGGCTGCTGATGGTGGCACAGCAGTGTTCATCCTTGGAGGCTGTGAAGTGCGTCCTGGGTAAAGTCCAGGTTAGTGACACCCTATGGCAGTTCTCTACTTTGAAAGTCGGTCTTGGAAAACTCAGCACTCCCTCAGATGAGAAAATGGTATTATTTCCTTATTATTTCTGAGATGAAATAACCTCTCTGCTCTGAATGTTCATCAAACTTGATCTGTACCTCTCTTAAGCGCTTACTATCTAATTTGTAGTGCTATTTAGCTGCACCTTTTCAGTTCCTAGAATAAGGTATTTGCTGAGATGATTCATCTTGATTCATCCTGATTCACTGTAAGCATCTTAGAAATGAGTGTATACATACACAAATGCCTTCCTAGATTCCAGGTGTTGCTGAAATTGTTCTGTTCCCTTGATTCTCTGGGCCTGATGACCCATTCTTAGAAAGTAAGAGAGGAGGATATGATGTGTAAAAATTCATGTACCAAATACATGACATGTACTAGCTCACTGTATTCTTGCACAGCCTTTGGGTTGGGAGGTATTTTAGCTTTAACTTTTTTTTTTTTTTTAATAGAATACCATATTTATTTATAGACTATTATACAATAAGGAAATGTCTTTGATATGCAGTGTCCCTTGCTGAGAGGAAAAGTTTGGCCATCTGGGAAATTATGACATGTAATTTCATTCAGTGACCCAAGAAAGACTTCATCTATGTTGTTTAATATGTGAAGAATGTCATGTAGAATAATGATAGTGTATATTTAATTCTACCAACAAGGAAGCAAGTCATATGGCCTGGAAATAAAAAGACATGGAAATCATATAGTTTCCTTCATCTATCTGGCTTGATCTCATTGAAAAGAAGAAATAGCTTTGGTTGTATAACTAAGACAATGAGCAGAAGCCGTATGATCATGGCAAGTGTGTCTCTCATTGCAGAAAAACACCCAAAATAGTCTTGAAGTTTTAGATCCTGTTTGCAACAAGTCCAAATTACCACATTGGCTTATTTTGGAAACAATGCAGTACAGGAACCAAAAAAAAGTTACATAATTATTGCATTCACTGGTAGTGCCCGCCTCCATTCTTTCCCTACCTCTATTATGTGAAAATAACAATTAATGGTTTTCATATTTTATGTCACTTTCTTTGCAAATGAAGCTTTAATTACTTCCTTAAACCAGATTTTTGATACCCAAATTTCCTCTCATTTTGTAATTTTTGTAGTGATACTTTACTGTAAACCTGTAAGCTTTCTGCAAAGCTGAACATTGCCTGCTCCCATGGGATGTAATTATGTAATAACTCTCGAGTAGACGAAAATGGCCCGTTGCAGTCTCTCTTGAATTTTTCACCTTCTTTAATGACTAAGGGCTGTGACATACTCTTAAGTGAACCCCCAATTTCAAATATAAAGAAGTTTTCAGTTTCAATGATGAAAACAGAAGTTTTCCTGATCAGATATGCACTCTGATGTGGTAAACAAATCAAATATGCATTAGCCTCTGTGCTGCATTACCTTCTACTGTTTCCACAGTCATTTTGGCGTCTATATTATTTGGTAGATGATTAATTGTGGAAGGACCACAATTTAAAATGCCCTTCCTCCGACTTTGATTAAAGTGTTTCAAAATTAAAGTCTTCAGGCATTTTCTAGGAACATGATGACCCAGAGGAAGTTTTAAAGGAGTTACATTTCTCAGTGCACCAAGAGCAGCTGAATATCAGCTACTCTAGCAGACAGCCTTAGGGTACTTGGTTAGGTTTTAATCCCAAACACTTATGGGAGATTACTTACTACGTGAGCAAAGTAGAAAAGGAGAACCAGAGACATGCCAAGGTATTTCCACACTGATGACTCTACTGCCCAGAAGTAAGCCTGCTCAAATACCCCTTACACTGCAAGTGAACCCTGGATGCCAATTTCTCTATCACTTATAACAATTGACTCACAACAATGCAAGGTATTGGTGATGGGGTAATGTATGGGAGCCCTGTACGATATGCATGTTTGTTTTGTAAGTTCATAACTTATACTATATACCTGTTGTTTATGGATGTTCATGTATGAATGATAAACTTCAATTAAAATACAAAGTTAAAAACAAAAAAGGAGACTGGGTTTTCCCTGGACTGTGTAAATATGGAGAGCAATTTTTCTTCAATCCCCTAGTCTGTTATCATAACCACAGGCAAGTTTGACCTACTTGGTTCTTTCCCCTCCTCGAGCACATCAAGCTGGTCCAACCTCAGGGCCTTTACACAGCACAACCCATCCGCCCTGAAAGCTCCTCTCCCTGATCTTTCCATAGCTCACCTGTCCTCATTCAAGTCGCAGCATAGCTCCTCTTTCCAGACCCTCATTCCTCAGTTAGCAAACCCCTGCCACCATTACTCTCTAGGTCTCACCCCGTTTTACTTCCTTGTAGCACTTATCACTTTCTGAAAGTATCGTGTCTACTTGTGTTTATATATCTTTTATCTCTCTCTGTAACTAATACATAAACCTCCCAAGAGTAAGGATGATGCCTGCCTTGTTTGTAGCCTAGCTCCTAAAATAGTGTCTTGCACGTGATATTCAATGATTGAGACATGTGGGTGGTTGGGGTGTATGTGTGGGAGGTAGTGCTGATGGTGAAATGGGATCTATGAGCATATTTATGAGGAAAGAACCTGTAAAAGATAAGGCAGCACTACTAGAAGTAACTTTATAAATACTCTCCAGCCAGGTTATTCTCCCAAACCTTCAAAACAAAGATTCCATCGTTCCAATTCCAAGAAAGAGGGATTCTATCTTCTTAATCATGCTTACCAGCCTGATTGTCAACAGCTCCTTAGGCTAATTTACATATTCCCTCCCTCATTCAAAGCTAATTTTCCTTCTGCGCGATCCTCCTAGGATCACTGGCATGTCTGGTTTTCATTCTAGAAGGGGCCGTAATTCAGGGAAGGCAAGACCGCAGTGAGTCAGAACCTGGGCCACAGAGTGCTGATGACGATGTCACCTCCTCGGCTCTTGGACCAACGCAAAGGGGCTCTAGGTGACTGTGACACGGTCACCTCCCACGACCGTGTCGATCCACGGCAGTACATTCATCCACTGTCTGCCCGCTCTGAACACACACGTCGGGAAGACCGCGTGCCTGCTGCAGGAGGGAAAAACCAAAAACCAAACACTGGGACTTAGCGCAGCCCAAACCCCACTGTGGTTACTTCCCTGTAAAGGCGTTCGTATGGAAAAAGTCACCCGTCCTCACCAGCCTCAGTTTCCACAGATGTTCACTGTGGATGTTAGCTATTTTGCAAGGTTGTTGTAGGGATTAGGGGTAAGGCACCCAGAATCTACGTAGAGGTTGGAAGAAAAAAGATAGCGACTACATTATTTTAAAAAGGAGAGCTCGCTAAATTTAAGGCCTGTTGACCTTAAGAGAATTTTACATGTAAAAGAGCAAGGAGGGAAACTCGCCCTTTATGTGGCTCTATCCTGCTTCCTAGGAATATTTCAGGAACATTCCTGCTTGGGTACCTTGCCATGCACTTCCTCTCCTCTCACCAGTACTTAGAGGATTGCAGTTGCCCAATTATTTGACTTTATAGGTTTTGAGTAATGGAGTTGGTTTTATCACTAAAGAAAACAAGTCAAACTGACTCAAAAAAACAAAGTTCTCTCTTAACCAGGTTCCCAGATCGCAAATTGGTGCTTTGTCAATAGATAGCTTTTTACCTAAAACAGGGCTACCATCTAAATCCCAGTCTTTTCTTTCAGATACTCAAATCTATATTTTTATGCTGAAGTCAATTCTACTTTTCTGTAGAAATAGACCATACACTGGCAACTAACACAATTATCTACTTCTAGAGACTGCAGAACTAACATCCTTAATTTTATGTCAGATATTTCTTTATCTTTTAATGAAATTCCCAGTGATGAAACACATCATTATGTATCTGCAGGTATGAGTTGTTCCTAAAATAAGAAATATGTTATTTCATACTCTTACTTGAATATAGGAGAGGCCAAAATAATTATACAGTATTATTTATAGACGTCTCAAGGTAGGGGGGGTGACACAATATGGTAAAGTAAGTTTCCCTTAAGTACACTGTTTTAAAGTTAAGATTTTAGTTGATACGGTTTAATCTTGATGCTTTGCAAACATTTCAATGGTACTTGCTAAGAAAGGGAAAATAAAACTACCAACTGACTCCTGCATGGGTGTTCCCAAATCCCTTCCAGGAAGGCATCTCCTTGTCCTTTTCCAAATCCCTATCAGTAAAGGGGTCTTCCTGTCCTTTATCATAATTCCATCTGCACAGATATATTATTGCCACAAATCCATCCCTTTTCCTTTCTTTTCTTCAACAGTATAGAATAATTTCTAAATCAGGAAGACATATTTTAAAACTCTATTATGCTCTATGTTAATGTTTAGTGAGAGTTTAGTTACAAAGAGAAAATTTAAATGTTAAAAAAAAGTCATAATAAAACTGCATTGATCTATTATTATATGTGAAGCATGAAGCTAATATAAACTCTCTTTGAGAGGAAGGTAAAGGGAGAATATTAATTGAAGAGGTTGTTTAGTTAATGAAGGTTTTACAGATTTAGAGACAAAAAGCACGAACAATCGTGAACAGGTATTTTTTTGATTTTTATTTGATGTTTTTTTTTCTTTTTACTTTTTTCCCACAGGCATTTTTTTTTTAACATCTTCAAAAATAGGAACTAAATTATAAAATTAAAAATAAATGTGTAATGCATGCCCCCCCCATTCTATATTTACTATCTGGGAAAATTAACTAAGAAGGTCACTAGGTTAGTACAGAAACGTAAGAGTTTATGTATTTAATACGAAGTAATTGATATTCAATAAACTGCATCTAAATATGTAATAAACACATATAGGATTGTATTTTTCTGTCTCTTTGGACATACAGGCCTTTGGGCCATATTAGGCTCCTGAAATGTTTCTGGCCTCAAATGAGCTAGGCTTCAATTTTTTTTGAATATCCTGTTTCCATTTCTCCTGACATAGTCACCGTGGAAATGATGCTGGCACCTAAAATCTCAGTGTCTATTTCTAACGAGGTCTGCTGACAACCCACAGGTCGTGCTTCGGGCATCAGTTTGATAAACAGGTCCACATCCCATGGGCATAAGCAGAGCAATCACCTACACATATTAGCCTGCTTCCCCCACTGCTTTATGAAACAAGGTTACATTTTATACTTGGGTTTAGTGACTAACTTGATGAAAATATGAGTTTTAAATGGTGGCTGAGCAAAGGAAACCATGACATGTGTCACCATTTACATGGCTGATTCCATTTACCATCGTGCTTCATCTTTTGTTAGCTTGTTCATATTTACAATTGCGTTTTTCCTCAGACATTGTGATTCTAGGGGGAGAATTTGTTGGGTAAGGGCTAAAGTCCAAAGCCCCCGTTATTCTACAGGGTGAGCCGTTACGCCTGTTTCCCCTGGATTTAGTCCTCAGCTACGACTGGCACCCAGCATCCTTTATGTGCCTCTTCGCTGGGAGGGGTGTACTTTGTAAAAAGTAAGGACATATGAAGAGCTACCATCGTGACATCATCAACAGAGAGAGGAGTGCCCTGCCATACCTAGCGAAGTCGGCTGCAGCCAGGGACGAATCCAGCAGCTCCCGACTCTGCCTAGCATACCAGAACCTGGAGCATCAAGGTCCATAAGTACATTATCCGTATTGCAGCTATTTTCTTTTACCCTAAACTCCTTGTGAAGGTTTCAACTCCATCCGCCAGAGCGCCTGAGAAAAGCAAGTCATGCTCGATGCACCCATAATTGTTTTATGTATTCTTTCCAAAAAGATATAAATGTTCTTTCCGTACTGGAAGCTATATGAAGGCAAGAACTTTATTGTAGTATCTACCGTTGCATTCCGAGTGCTAACACAGTGCCCAGTGTGTATGAAACACTCAGGATGTGGAAGCAGGGAAACTGGACTGGCTGCCATTCCTAAGAATGGCTACTAGACCTACTTAGAATATTAACTGCTGTTATTTATTGAACACTTGTTATACGGTAAGTACTTTCCATACTTTCTCTAATCCTCCCAATGATTTTGAAAGACTGGCATTAGAATTCCTGTTTTGCTGATGAGAAAGTAAAGAGATAAACGATTTGTTCAACATGACACAGAAAAAAAAAAAAAAGCAGTGGAATGGAGGCTTGAACTCAGGTTGTTAGGATGTTGAAACCTGTGCTGTTTTTCTTTAATGCCACAATTTAGAAGCCACATACTATTTTCCTTCCATTTTCTAAAAAGAGTGATTCTTGAAAATGGTTCCATGAAAGCAAAGCAAAGTTTCTGAATTCTAAGGACACTCCTGCTTCTCTTTGTAAATTTGGAAACAAAATGTGTTTGTTTATAGCTCTGCAGGTTGCATTCTGGTTATTTGTCTCTATTTGTAGGTGGAAAACAAAAGTGGTATTTTATTTACAGTTTCACTCCTTGAATAAATTTTTTAACCTTAACGTAACTATATTGATTATGAGTTTTTTTTTTTTTCAAAAAGAGGGACAACTAGTAAGATGGTAGCAGAGTAAGGAGCTCCTAGAATCAGCTCCTCCTATGGGGCAGTTGGTGATCAGCCATAGGTATCTAGAGCACTTGTTTGGGGGCTTCAGGAGACCAGAAGAGCATCTTGCAACATCCTTGAAAGAATGGAAGGAGGAGATGCCCATCAGTCTCAGGAGCTGTTGTTCCATGGCTGGACTGGAAGCTCCACTTCCCAAAACAGGGGAGGAAGAGGCAGCTGGGCATCAACTTCAGCTGCTGATTAGTAACTTTGGCGGGCTAAAGTGTAATCCTAAGAACAGCTAAAGTTTGAACCTGTCCAAGTCAGAAAGAGGCCGGTGGCCACCACCTTAACTCTGCGCCTGACATGAGGGGAAGTGGGGCTGACTGAAAATCCCAGTGCTGGCAGGGACCCTCTTCTTTCCATCCAGGTCAGATTGCAGCTCTAGCCTGAGCCCCAGGCCCACCTCGGGCAGGGAGGAAGCTGCAGGGAGCTGCGCCAGCCTCTCCAGGAAATTACAGGCTGTGGTGATCATCCTACTTGGTCAGTGCAAGCCGCCCCAGGAGCTATTCTGTGGCAGGAATTGGAGGCTCCATTTCCCAAAAACAGGGGAGGAAGAGATGGTTGGCCACTGATTTCAGCTGCTGATTAGTAAATTCAGCTGGATAAAGTATAACCCTGAGAACAGCTAAAGTTTGAGCCTGTCCAAGTCAGAAGGAGGCCGGTAGCCGCCATTTTGACTCCACCCACCGCATGAGGGGAAGCCGGGCTGACTGAAAATCACAGTGACAGTAGAGACCGGTTTCTTTCACCCAACCTAGGCTTCAGCCCCACCTCTAGCAGGGAGGAAGCTGGTGGGCCCTACACCAGCCTCTCCAGGTAACTACAGGTACATTCAGCTGGCACAGACTGAATAACCGGAAGTCTACTCAGGCCACTGCGATCATCTCGGACATGCACCGCATAGACTGCTGCCCACACCTGCAGCTCCATCCCTGCCCCAGTCTCTCTGGGCAACTACAGTCTAGGCCTGCATGAGTTGGATTATTCCACACAGCTGTGGCTCTGTCCCTACCCCTGGCAAAGGAGAAAGTTGGGAGAAGCTTCACTGGTCCTTGGGGCAATAAGGGCAGCTTGAGCCGCCACAGCTTATGGCACCAACTACAACCTTGGCTCCTACTACACAACCAGCAAGGGAGAAAGGGCAGGAAGCCCTAAACTAAAGAGAGAAACTGCATCCAGAAAAAATACTCTAATAAGCCAGATGCCAAGACACCAAAAAAATTACAATCCTCACCAAGAAACAGAAAGATATGGCCTACTTAAAGGAACAAAATAAGCCTCCAGATGATATAAAGGGGTTGAGACAACTAATCATAGATGTTGAAACAAATCTTCTTAATAAATTCAATAAGATGGCTAAAGATATTAAGGATATTAAAAAGATATTGGATGAGCGCAAATAAGAATTTGAAAGCATTCACAGAATAACAGCAGATCTTATGGGAATGAAAGGTGCAATAAGTGAGATTAAAAATACATGAAATAATTAACAAGAGGAATAAATTAAAAAAAAACAAAACACTGGAATCATATAAGAGCAGATTTGAGGAGGCAGAAGAAAGGATTGGTGAACTTGAAGAAATGGCCTCTGAAAGTGAACATACAAAAGAACAGATGAAGAAAAGTTTGGAAAAACTTGAACAAGGTCTCAGGGAACTAAACGACAGCAAGAGATGTGCAAACATACGTGTCATGGGTGTCCCAGAAGGAGAAGAGAAGGGAAAAGGGGCAGAAGGAATATTTGAAGAAATAATGGTAGAAAATTTCCCAACCCTATAGAAGGACGTAGATATCCATGTCCAAGAAGCAGGACGTACTCCCATCTGAAAAAATCTGAATAGACCAACTCCGAGACTCATACTAATCAGAATGTCAAATGCCAAAGACAAAGAGAGAATTCTGAGAGCAGCAAGAGAAAAGCAATGCATAACATATAAAGGATACCCAATAAGATTAGGTGCTAATTTCTTATCAGAAACCATGGAGGCAAGAAGACAGTGGTATGATATATTTGAGATACTGCAAGAGAAAAACTTCCAGCCAAAAATCTTATATCCAGCAAGATTGCTTTCAAAAATGAGGGCGAGTTTAGAATATACACAGATAACAGAAACTGGAGTGTTTGTAACCAAGAGACCTGATTTGCAGGAAACACTAAAGGGTGTGCTACCGCCTTAAAAGAAAAGACAGGAGAGAGAGGCCTGGAAAAGAGACTAGAAATGAAGATTATATCAGTAAAAGTAACTGAAAGTGTCAAAAGAGTGGTGAAAATAAAATATGACAGGTAAAACCAAATATTCAAGAATAAACTTAACCAATGATGTGAAGCACTCTTATTCAGAAAACTACAACTCATTGTTAAAAGAAATTTAAAAAAGACTTAAATAATTGGAAGAACATTCCATGCTCATGGATTGAAAAACTAAAGATCATTAAGATGTGAATTCTACTCAAATTGATATACCAATTCAATGCAATCCCTATAAAAATTTCTACCGGCATTTTAAAAATAAATGTAAAACATGATTATCAAATTTATTTGGGAGGGTAAGGGGTCCTGAATAACCAGAAACATCTTAAAATGGAAAAGTGAAGTTGGAAGATTCTCATTTCTGGACTTTAAGTCTTATTACCTAGCTACAGTGGTAAAAACAGCATGATGCTGGCATAAAGACAGATACATAGACCAATGGAAACAAATTGATGGTTAAAAAACAGACCCTCACATCAAGTGATTTTTGACTAGCCTGTCAAACCCACCCAGCTCAGGCAGAACAGTCCATTCAACAAATGATTCTAAGAAAACTGGATATCCATAACAAAAGAAGGAAAGAGGACCCCTATCTCACACCCTATACAAAAATTAACTCAAAATGAATTTAAAAAAACCTAAATATAAAAGCAAGAACCATAAAGCTTCCAGAATAAAATGTAGGAAAATATCTTCAAGACCTGGTGGTAGGTGGTGGATTCTTAAAGGAGATAAGAGGAGGACTGAGATGGACTGCTGATATTTAATGTATGCAGAAGGTTTAATTAGCCTTACTGTAACAGTGTGGAAATGTACAGAGTTGATGGTAACACATTATAGTGAGTAACAGCTGGTTTATAAATGGGGATGTGGCTGAAAATGGTTGTCTAGGGATGTAAATGCCAGTTGACAGAAAGCTAGAGAATAATCTAGGGACTGAATAGCACAGTAAACCCAAAGGTGGATGAGAATTGTGGTTGATGGTGCAGATGCAAGGGTGTCCTTTGTGAGCTAGAGCAGATGTTCATCAGTATTGCAGGGTGGTGGGAATGTGGAGAAGCATGGGAAAACTACAACTGGAGTGACTTATGGAGTGTGGTTAGCAGTAATAATGTAATATTCTTGCATCTATGCCAATGATATACTGTGTTGATAATGGGAAAGTGTGGAGAATGTGTGTCAGATGTATGCTGTGGAATGGGTAGTGGTCAGATGATATTTACTCATAATCTGTAGCAGATATTCCACCACGGTGTGGTATGTTGATGGAGGGATATTGTTGGGGAATTCTGCACATGTGCATGATTGTTTTGCAAGTTTACAACTTCTGTCATAAAAATATTTAAAAAATAATAATAGGGTGGGTTGGGGAAAAATACACCAAATGTAAGATAAGGACTATAATTAGTAGTAAGATTTTGAGAATATTCTTTCATAATTTGTAACAAATGTCTCATGACAATGCAAGGTGTTGGTGGAGGGTTGATTTATGGAACCCCTGTATGATGTTATGAATATTTGCTTTGTAAGTTCACAACTTTTACTATACACTTATTGTTTTTGTATGTTCATGTATAAATGATATAAAAATAATAATAATAATAGGGTGGGTTGGGGGAAAATACTTTTGTTAGTAACAATATTTTGAGGATGCTCTTTGATCATTAGTTAAAAATGTTTAACAGCAATGCAAGGTATTGGTGGTAGGGTAAGGTATGAGAGCCCTGTAAGATGTGATGTATGTTTGTTTTGTAAGTTCACAACTATTACTATATACTTATTGTTTATGTATGTTCATGTATGAGTGATGTATTTCAATAAATTTTTCTAAAAAGGAGGGTTGGGTTTTCAACAATGTTTCTAGGTGTATAATTAGGGGTGCCATATAACATCACTTGGGTTGTATATTGCACAACCCCTGGGATTGCCATTCTCACAGATTTTCCAGCTGCCTTAAACATAAGATTGCTGAAAAATTTGATTGATACTGGAATTTCTCATGTCTTGGATGAGATAATGCTATGTCTGAAAAGGCATAAACCAGACAGAGGAAACTAATTAAACAACCATGGAAATATCCATGGAGCAGAAAGCTCCATTTATGGATTTGATGTTGTAATTGATGTTTAGTTAAATATCTACATAAACTTTTACATCATCTGTTTTAAATCATAAGTTTTATATCTACATCTCTTCCAACTTTTAACCTGACCTAAGTGGAGGACAAGAATGCAAAATACTGGCTTCCTGTCCCTTATTTTATCTTGGCTTTACAATGTTTCTGTAAAAATCAGGAATGCTATTAATTCTAAGGAGGGAAAAGCAGATGTGGCTTGAGTAGTTGGGTGCCTGCCTACCACATGGGAGGTCCCGGGTTCAGTTCCAAGTGCCTCCTAAACAAGACGAGCAAGACAGTGAGCTAATGCTTTGAGCTGATGTAATAAGATGACACAATGATATGACACAACGAGGAGACACAACGAGGAAACCCAATGAGAGACACAAGCAGAGAGGGGAGGTGGCTCAAGCGATTGGGCGCCTCCCTCCCACATGGGAGATCCTGGGTTGGGTTCCCGCTGACTCCTAAAAAGAAGACGAGCAGACACAGAGAACACACCTAACAGACACAGAGAGCAGACAGCGAGTGCAAACATTGGGTGGGGGTGGGGGGTGGGAGGAGAAATAAATAAAATAATCTTTAAAAAATTCTAAGGAGGATTAGGAACTGTTGCAGAAACTATTTTGGCAAAAAAAAACAACAAGCTCTTTTAAATCTGTGCCATTGAGTTAAAATATACATATAGAATGCTCCAACTGATTTCTAATTAGAACTTTGAACTCAAAAAAGGTTTTCCTTTTCCATTAAACATAGTTACTTAGTTTTAACTAGATTCTATTCTTCTTTTTTATAATCAAGTTTAGCTTCCAAGATTTTGTAGCAGAAATAAGACTGGGGGAAAAATATCTTGTCACCTACATAAAGAGTGTTAATAGTAGTATGGATCTGTTTAGCAGGGAAAATCTTATTTATTTGCCTTGCTTTAACTGCTGCAAATGAATCCATAGAACTGATAACTTAAAATTATGAACTCATAACTTAAAATATTTATAAGAAGAATTATGGACATAAAAATAAGGGATCACTTGCAATGTTAACTGATCAAAAGTCATATGTTGAATCAAAACTTTTAGAACTATTAGAGATGTTGCAGGAAATTGTAATGCAATGCCAAGTGAATGGTATAAAATGCGAAGTTAAAATTAGTTTGTTGCTTTCAGCTGTTTAAAAAGCATACTCATGTGCAAAATTCCATAACATCAATGATATAAAATTAAGAATGTCATAGAGTTGCCATGGAGCAAGAGGGCATTTTAATAAATAGTAACGTGTTTGTTTAATTATCAAAAATTAAGAAGTTGGCATTTCTAGGCAAAACCACTCTCTACTGGTGCTCTGAATTTTAAAATACCTAAGTTCATGGGGGATGGCTGCCTCAGTTGTTTCTCTGGGCTCTGAGCTAGCATCAATTCTAGGTTTTCCCATGTAGCTTTGTTAAAATCATTTGTGAACAATAGAACTTTGAGCAAATACATGTGGTTTCTCCAGCCTAAGTCATACTTCACTTTAACACTAAAGGATTCAATTCCTATTAGCAGCTTCTCAATTCCCAACTACAAAAAGGAAGACAACATTATTAATCTCCTCATAATATTATTACACATAGTCTGGGAAAACTTTCACTGCCACAAATCCTGCCAAGTATATGGTGACATTCTGCCATTATTATCACAACCAGACACTCCAATTCAAGCACTTTTTAGACTTTAAATAGTACAGATGAAGAGTGGGTATGTGCGTTAAATTCTAAAAAGTACTTGAAGGTGTCATGGTATATGTTTATTAGGGGTGACCTATTTGGGTTCTCTGAAAAGTACAAATATAAATAAAAATAATAAAAATAATTTCAAAAAAACAGGGATCATTGCAATTGAAGGGTCCTGTCTTATAAAGTACCCTGACCTGCATGTTAGGGACGCCGGGTTATAGTTAAATTTCCAGTACTACCTAGAGTCATAATAGTGGGAAATTCAACGCAACTCTCTGGGTCTTATATCCTGAAAACATTAAGAGAAGAGACTAAATTACAACATATCTAAGGCTAAGTCTCAAGTTTCTTCTGAGATACAAATGAGCCCTATGAGATTTGGGAAGAACTTCAATTGCAAATTCCTTAACATCGGTTTTTCAATTAAACTAATGATAAAGGAGATTAGGAGAGACAGGGGAAGAAGTGAGAAGTTCTATTCCCAGTCCTAAAGTATTAAAAGAATGTGTGCATAGCAGTCTCTAAAAGAACCATGAAAATCTAAGGAAGGGATTGGGAAAATGCTAGAAGAAAATAAATTCAATCTCATTTATTTTGGGAGACCAGGAAAAACTATAAAAAAAATTTTTTTACCAATTTAACTTATTAACAGCAGCGAAGATCTTTTGAAACAAGTGGCCGACTTTCCTTCTGTTTTCAATCTGTTGCTTTTTGTTTGCTTGTTTGTTTCTGCCTTGGGGGAAAGTGGTGATTGCCATTAAGAAACAAGAGGATCAAGCCCTTCACCCTACAAGAGAGAATGAATGCCCAGCTGGGCTGGAATCCACTCAATGCCAGATTCAGTCAGCAGGGAAGACCAAGTACGGCAAAGGTGTCTAGAACTGGTTTATGATGGAGCTCCTTGCCCCTTTCCTGGCCACACTTTAAGGCCATTTAGAAAAACTTAGGGAAGCAAAGTACCTGGTGATTAGTCATCTAACCAATAACACCAGGAGACAGTTTTAGAGATTAAGTAAATGGCTTTTTCACTACAAAAATTTAAAAAGTATAAAGGGATAATTTGATCCACGGACCACAAACTAACTGAAAGAACGATGGCAATCACTGAG
Organism: Tolypeutes matacus; assembly: GCA_026826555.1. Classification (NCBI taxonomy): domain Eukaryota; kingdom Metazoa; phylum Chordata; class Mammalia; order Cingulata; family Chlamyphoridae; genus Tolypeutes; species Tolypeutes matacus. The sequence continues at coordinate 2,473,415 of JAKSZT010054462.1, read as the reverse complement.
CACGAGTATATTAAAAGTTTCACTTGAAGTAGACTGTGAAGTGGAGTTGGCTGTTTTTCATGCCATAGCAAAAAAAAAAAAAAGCACTTGAAAGAGAACATCTTCTTCTTACTACTAAATTCTGGAATTATGGTTTAATTTGCAATAGTAGCTTGCCTTCCACCTCATGGATTTTCCTCTAGGCAAGTTCTAAAATCTGAGTTTTAAATGAATCGAAGACTTATTGGCATCAGACTTTCTCAAATAAATTTTAGACACCTATGCTCATGATTGTTTCTTTTGGTTTCAAAATAGAAATTTTTCTCTCTGATTTATGATGTGCATTAAAATAGGCCCAGATAACAAGTCAGTGTAGTCAAATTCAGCTGCAGGGTTCCCAGAGCTCAACAGGATGCCTCCGGAGCTAAGTTACACCAGGCTGAAAATAATCATAGCACAAATGGCAAAAAGGAAATGTCAGGAGAAAATCTATTTTCAAAAACATTTCTCTGGAACTCCAAAGCATGCTAAATATCATTTTTGGATTGGAATTGGGGCATTTGCAAAGAGCTCATCTTGATTATCATGTCATGCATTTAGAATCTAGAAGAAGACTTATATTTTTCATATTATTATGAAATAATATTACTTCAATAGTCACTTTTCATCAAAGTATAATGCCATTGAAAATATTTTAGGATTGGGCAGGTTTCATTTACTTATGATTAGGCTTCTGGTATCTAAGCATTAATGGCAATTCTGTGCAGGAATTGACTGCAATTGGCCAGTTTCAAAAACAACTTTCCATAGATCCAGTAGGCACCTCAGTAACCCTCTTCTCAATCTAGAGCTAATTTTACACTACACTTCCTTAGTGCATTTTCTATTTGTCTACTTCATGGTTAGCTGTCTCATCCACAAAATAGTTTATAAATAAGGATACAAATGGTTTTGAGATTTTTTTTTTCCTTCATGCGGAGGAAACCCTATTCTTATAATACTCCCGGGTTCTCTCCCACCCCCTTTGCTCACGGTATTTCAGAGGAGGTGGGTAGTGTGTATTATTTGTTTGGTGAATTTGAAAGGAGAGAACTGAAATGGGGATCCTGGCTCTTTCTTCTCTCTGATCTTTTGGGAGTAAAGTGTTTCCTCTGTGCTCAACCAGGGACAGATTTTCCCTGGTAAAGGGAGAGGTAGAGTTTAATGGGCATGGAAAAGAAAGGTTGGTCTCAACCTTTCCTAGATTAAGTGGGAATGAGGTTATTTATTGGGCCACTTCTGCATAAACAAGTAGACAACTTTGGAAAGTAGTCTTTGGCCAAACTGGAACCTGCCCTCTAGGACAAATAATGTATTTTTGTTTGAAAATTGGGCTAAGTGAGCATTTGACATTATTATTATAATTTGTACTGTTCTGGTTCTTAAATTTGGGGTTTCGTTCATGGGTATTCATTTTCAGTGCTACTTGATACATTGCATGTATTCCTCACATTGTTTGTATAAAAGAGTCATTACATAATTTTAAAAAGTCAGAATATAGACTAAGACAACCCTAAATTCTATGTCCAGTGATAATATCCTTCAGGAATGAAGTGTAAATCAGTCTACCCAATTCCAAGGTTTATTATATAGCTACAATAATACTGATTTTTTGGAAATAGATGCAAAAGCAATTGAAGGAAAAAAAGACAGACTTTTCAATGAATAGTTCTGGTGAAAGTGGACATTTAAAGATAAAATAATGAACCTCAACCTAATTCTCACACCTTATACAAAGATTAAGTCAAAATGAAGTCATGGTCTTAAATATAAAATGAAAAACTATAAAATTTGTGAAAATAAGAGAAATTGTTTAGGATCCAGGGCTGGGCAAAAATTAGGTCTGATACTAAAAACAAAATCCATAAAAGGAAAATTTGACAAATTGGACTTTGTCAAAAATAAAAACTATTGCTCTGTGAAAGATCCTATTAAGGATATGAAGAGATAAGCTACAGACTGGGAGAAAGTATTTGCAAACCACGTGTCTAACAAAGGACTAGTATCTAGAACATATAAAGCATTTTTAAAATCAACTGTAAACACAAACAATCCAATTAGTAAAGGGGCAAAAGACATGAAGAGACATTTAAGCAAAGAAGATAAATAGACGGCAATAAGCATATGAAAACATGTCTAATATCATTCGCCATTAGGGAAATACTAATTAAAACCAAAGATTCCAGAATGATAAAATAAAATTAAAAAATAGTGGCAATATTGAATGCTGGCTAGGATGTGGAGAAATGGATCACTCACTCATTGCTGGTGGGACGGCCTCTCTGGAAAACAGTTAGGCAGTTTCCTTAAAACAACAACAACATGTAATTACCATGCTACCTAGCAACTGCAACCTGCCCGTATTTCCTAGGGAAATGGAAACTTATGTTGTCACAGAAACATGTACACGAATGTTTATAGTGGCTTTATTCACAACAGACAAAAAGTGAAACAACAGAGGTCCTCTAGCAGGTGAATGGTTAAACAAACGGAGGCTCATCTATAACATGAAGTGACACTCAGCAGTAAGATGGAGCAGAATATTCGCTGATGCATGCAACCTCCTGGGTCAGTCTCCGGGGAATTATGCTGAGTGAACGAAGCCAACAACAATAGATTATATGCTATATTATTCAATGTATATATCATTCTTTAAATAACAAAGTTATTGAAATGGATAACAGAGTAGACGTTGCGGTGTTAGGCGGAGAAGAGAGCAGGACGTTTATTGGTATGGCTATAAATGGTAACGAGAGATCCTTGTGGTGATGGAAATGATCTGTCTCTTGGTTTTATTAATGTCAATATCCTGGTTGTGATACTGTCCTTTGAATGATGCTGTTGCTAGGGGAACCTCGGTAAAGGATACTTTGTATCTCTGTATTATTTCTTAACAACTGCACAGGAATCTACTATTATTTCAAAATAAATTTTAATTAAAACAAGAAAATACAGGCTAAGAAAAAAATTCTTTCTTACATGACCATTAAGTCTTGATAACCCTATGTCTAAAAAGCTGTTAGAGTAGGGGATAGGTGAGCACTAGGTATCATAACTTGCCTAATTCAATGTGAGCATGGAGTAGAAGAAAGATGACCTGTTGAGTAGAGGAGAAATGAAAAAAACTCACATTTAATATCTCCTAATAAGATTACATTAATAGACAATTTCTACCATTTCCCTAATCTGCAGTGGTATTACGATATAATGAACACCTTTTTAATTTGTTAGGAAAGCTCATATTCTGTGAACAAATATATAGTTGGCCTAAATAGGTCAAATAAAAACAATGTGTTGACACTCAAAATAAAAGAGGAATTTGGGAATGGAGAAAGACTAGAAACAAATTTGTTTTGTTTTGTTTTGCTTATTTACTTTTAAAATATATTACAATGAAATGTGCAAATTGCAAAATTAATGAATACTCCCTAAATACATACATAAACAATTTCTAATAATTTGCCAGATTTTCAAAGTTACTGTGCAATAATTTTTTGATAACTAATAGCCAACTTAATAAACATTTATACTTTCTAGACAAATATGGAGTTTCTAAAAATAAAAGGATACTGAATTACTAAGTAGAAATGAAAAAAGCACAGGGGCAATTTATAGGAACATGTATTGTTCTTGAAATTGCTGAGGAAAAGGATTAGGTTTTACAAAAAGACCACATTGACACACTTTTCTTTTAATAACCCTAATTTCTTTTTATTTTCTCCAGTGAAGCACTTTGTTTCTGTCGTCTGGTGCTTTCCAATCGTGAAAAGGCCATCTGTGTTTTTCATGCTTTTTCTCTGGTCTCCCTGGTGATTACAAATGTAAAGATGTTATTCATGTGACCAAAAATGTCAGTCATAACTGATACCATTTTTCACATCATATTCTTCAGAAATGTGAAATCCCTTTCAGTAGTCATTTCCTTTTTTCCCCTTATTTTCAAGAACATTTCTACTCTGCATTTTCAACTTTTACTCAATTATTTTTCACATATATGTTCTGCTTTGCTTTTCCCACTGAACTGGGTTTCGGCCCGAAATGCTCAGGATTCAGGTTCTTCAATCAAACAAGCTTCCTACATTTTCAAACATTGTGTCAAGGCACTGGTTACAGTGTTTAAATATGGGTGACGGTGATTATTACGGAATGAGGTGGCTGCAATGAAAGAAAAACCACAGAGAAGTCACTCTTAAAGGACATTTATTCAACAACGTTTCCTGTTCCACATTGAAAAGGTCTTTTTCTGTTTCATGTCGAGTCCACAGGTACATTTCACTTGTGTAAGAGAATCTTTGGAGGATAAGTTTGCAGCAATATAATTAAGGTTCCAGCCACAGTGAATTTTGAGGTACTTCCCAATCTTGGAAATGCCTTCCTGAGTCAGGAAAAACACCCCAAGACCCTTCTTTGAATCGAAAACGAAATGAGTTTAGTTGATAGAGACTGGAAAAGCTGGTCTAGAAGATCCCCGGGGACTGGGGCGTGACTCCTTTGTACGGTACACTTTACTGTGGTGGCAATAAAACACAGAAGACCATTGTCCTGACTGAGCTACTTTATGAAATCACCACTGTCAAATCCTGGTGACTTGCCTGTGGAATGCCATGGGTTCTGTTAAAATTTCTCATATCTAGGTAAAACAGAAGCTACTCCATACTCCAACAAATCAAGGATTCCTAGAAACAAGCTACAGATAATTTCTCTATTACTCTAATCTGAATCTAGTGATTTATTCAACAAAGGAAACTTGCAAACAAAATTTAAAATATATAATTTAATTACTTTCTCCAAGTGCTAACAGTCTTAAATGTTCAATAAATTATTTTTCAACAAAAAGATTCTCCTACCTAGCCATATATACACAACTAGAATGAGAGGAGAGATACTCGTACTAATCATCATTAAGCTGCTCTGGGAGTTGTTTCTAACTCTGCATTTCTTTGGGGACATTTAAGAAACGTTAAAATATTATTTCTGTGTTACCAATAAGAAAGGGTTTTCAGAAGTCAGTCCCAAGAGTTCTTCAGATTATCATATTTGATTAACATGTAATTATTATTATATGAAGTCATGAGCCACATAGAAAAAATGAAGATATGCACAGTGCATATCTATTATCTCTTTATATTTTATGCTTGCATAAAAAGTAATATTTAGAACAATCTTGTGAACTTATTTTAGGTAAATTAATAGATTTAAGCATTCAAAATAAGAAAAAGAGATCTCACTATTTTCCTTATGTTTATGTTATTACCAAAAACTTTTTTAAAATTCAAAGCATTTGTTTTGTAGGAAAAAAAATATTAGTTTACATTTTCTCTTTCCTCTACATTACCATAAACTCCCTCCTTCCTTATTCTTTAAAATCAGGATTAAATCTCCTCCATTTTACTAAAACTGCTTTCCTGGGTCATCTGTCCAGTTGCCACATCCCAGGGCCTCTTCTCAGGTCTCAAATCTCACGTTATCTTTTGCAGATCTTGCTTGCTTTCCCTTGCCTTGTGTGAAAACTGCCATATTCTTTTGTTTCTCTTCTTTTCCCTCAGATTTGTGTGCTGCTCTTTACTAACTTTTTTTTTTTAAGGCAGGTTTATTGAAGTCTAATCTATATACAGTAAAATTCACCCATTTTAGGTGAATAAATAGCTCTATGAGTTCTGAAAAATACATACAGTCATATAACCAACTTCACAACTAAGAAACAGAACATTTCTGTCACTACCTTCTCTCTTATGGTCAAACATCTGCTCTGACAGAAGCTGCTGACAATCACTGATCTGATCTCTGCCCCTATAGTTTTGATCCTTCCAGAATGGCATATTCATGGAATCATACATTATGCAATCTTTTGCTCTGGTTTATCTCACTTAGCATAAGGCTTTCTAGATTCACCGAGATTGTTGCATGCATCGGTAGTCTGTTCCCCTGTCGAGTAGCATTCCATTTATGAATGCATCACTCTAGGTTATTCCATCAGCATGTTAATTTACATTAGATTTTTTTCTAGTTATTGACAATTATGAATATGGTTACTGTATATATTCATATACTGGTGTTTGTGTAGACATAGGTTTTCATTTTTCTTGGGTAAATACCAAGGAGGGGGATTGCTGGGTTTTTATCGCATATGTATTTAACTTTATAAAAAATTGCCAGAAAGTTTTCCCACATTTTACATTCCTCCTTGCTCTGCATCATTGTCAGCCCTTGGTATCTTCAGTTTTATTTAAGCTATGCTAATGAGTGTATGACAGAATATCATATCATTTTGGTTTTAAAGTTGCATTTCCTTATTGACTAATGATATTGAGCATCTTTTGTTGTACTTGTTATACATTGTGGTAGGCAGCATGGTGTCTCAAAGATCTCCACTCTCTTATCCCTGGAATCTGTGAATATGTTACTTTATACAACAAAGTGACATAAAGATAGCAGATGGAATTAATGTTGAATATCAGCTGGTCCTAAAAGGAAGATCGTCCTGGATTATCCAAGTCGGTCCAAAGTAATCAAAATGGTCTTTAAATGTGGAAGAAGGAAACAAAGTATTGAGTCAGAGTGATGCGATGTGAAACAACTTGACTGGCTATTGTTGGTTTTGAAATTAGAAAGGGGCCGTGAGCTGAAGAATGGGTATAGCTCCTGGAAGCTGGAAAAGCCAAGAAAATCGATTCTCCTCTAGATACTACAGAAAGGAATGCAACTTCTCTGACACCTTGTTTTTGCCCCAGTCTTCTGAACTCCAGAATTGTAAGCTAATAAATTTTTGTTTTTTTAAGACACTAAACTTACAGAAATTTGTTTCAAAAGCAATAGGAAGCTAATACTAATACATACATCCATACTCTTCTTTTATGAAGGATTTGTTCAAATATTTCCCCCATTTTAAAAATTTGCATTGTTTGTTTTCTAATTGAGTTGGGGAATTCTTTATAAGTTCTGGATAGAAGTCCTTAATCACAAATGTATTTTGCAAATATTTTATTCCAGTCTGTGGCTTATCTTTTCATTTTCCTAGCAGTACCTTTTGAAAAGCAGAAATTTAAATTTTGGTGAAGTCAAATCGATCAAATTTTTATTTTAGTGTTCCAATATTTTCTGTGACATCTAAAAAAATCTTTGCCTAACTATGTCACAAAGATTTTCTGCTGCTTTTTATTCTGCAAGTTCCATCAATTTTGTTGGTACATTTAGGTCTATCCTCCAATTTGACTTAAATTTTGCATGTAGGATGAAGCATAGGTCTTTTTTTTTTTTTTTTTTTTTTTTTTTTGCATATGGTTGTCTACATTGTCCAGCATCCATTGTGGAAAAGACCAGCCTTTCTCCATTGCATTACCTGATTACCACTGCAAAAAATCAGCTGATCATGTATCTGCAGGTCTATTTCTGGATGCTGTTGGGTTCCATTGATTTATATGTCTATCCTACTGCCAATACCATACTATCTTGATTAATTTACTATTATGGTAAATCTTGAAATCAGATAATGTTAGTGCCCCAGTTACATGCTTCTTCTTCAAAATTGTTTTGGCCAATCTAGGTACTGTGCTTTTCCATATACATTTTAGAATGAGTTTGCCAATTTCTACAAAAATGCCTGCTAGGATTTTGATTTTGATTGCATGAGAATCTGTGGATCAATTTGAGGGAATTGATATATAACAATATCAAGTCGTCCAATCCATGAAATATATCTCTCAATTGATTTAGATCCTCTTTGATTTCTGTAACAATATTGTTTTTAGTTCATCATGTAACTCTTTTATATATTTTGCTGGCTTTATCTCTGAGTTTTTCATGTTTTTTTATGTTATTACATTTGGGATTTTAAAAAATCATAGAAATAAAGTAGATTTTTAAAATATTGACCTTGTACTTTGTAACCTTGCTAAACTCACCTTTAATTCTAGTAGTTTTTTTGTACTTTCCTTAGGATTTTGTACATAGGCAATCATGTCATCTGTGAATAAGGATATTTATATTTCGTTTTTCCTATTTGGATGTTTTTACATCTTTTATTCTGCCTTATGCACTGAATAAATCCTCCAGTAAGATGTTGAATAGCAGTGGTCAGAATGGACATATTTTCTTGTTCCCATGAACGTTGTAAAAAAACAATTACTTTATTCACAACTTTTATTATAACTTATTGTTTATGTATGTTTATGTATGCGTGATATGCTTCAATAAATTTTTAAATCGAAAAAAAGTACTTTACTTGCCATTTTAATTGACAAAAACCTACTATAATTTTCACTCAATCCATCTTGAAGCTACACCGATTCTACAAGAAAATGTCCCTTCTTTTATTATTTTACTATTTAAATTAATTCATCTGACTTAGTCTTATTCTACTGTGTAAACATATCTTTTAGTAGATAATCCCTCTTAGAAATCTGATTGAGATTTGAATGTTTTAACCAACAGAGCTGGGTTTTATATAATGACCTTGTGCTGGGGCTTGTGACACTTCTTACTGTCTAAATGGTAAAATCAATTATAAAGCCCAAGTCTCAAACCAAAAATCTAATCAATTTATATCAGCTTTTCTTAAGTCAATCCTTTTGTTTTGGGCAGACAGCACCAGCAACTTTGAGGATTCATAGGGCTGTCTTGAGATCTCATAGCTATGCATGAAGACACATAGCACTTTCTTGCACGCTTTGGATTAAGTCTTTCCATTTAACGTCAAAACACAAATTGATTACCGGTTCACCTCAGATCTCTGTCTGATATTTTCCCATTTCCAGTTATCCTTGTTTTCAGCCTCTCAATGATGGGATCACTGTTCTCTACGATTTATTCTCCATATTGAGTATAATCTTTCTAAAAGTGTTTATCTCAGTCTTCCTATTACATTCAGGTTGGTTTCTTTTTTCTCGCATAACCAAATCTGTTTATTTTATTTTTCCAATTCATATATTATTTCTGAAGTAGTGGTAGCTTTATTTCTAATTTATTTCCTTAGATTTCTAATTTCCCTTTTAATCTAATTCATTTGCCTTATGACCTCATTTTTAATCTTTTCTCTCAGAAGATTCATATTGTCTTTAATGTGTCAGGGTATTTAAAGCACAAATATGAATTTCCTTGAAATCTATGGTAATTCTTTTCTTGAATAGGTTATTCATCTATCTCTTGCATGTCATGAGTTTAATTTTTTGTTTGTTTTCTCCCTTTCCTCTTCTCAAAAATTTCTTCCTCTGGACCTTCTATTTTTAATTTATTGCTTTTCAGAAGCATTTTTCAACAATTCCTATGCTGTATCCATTTTTGGAGGGAATATTTGTCTCAACTTTATTATTTTTTTAATCCAGATTTAGTGTGGGGGGTTTCTCTTTTATTCTTCTTGCTTTACCTGAGGGTTGTCTTGTGAATGCATACCCCCCTCACCCAAATCTTCTCTTTTGCTTTTATCTCCCTTAATGGGGCAGGGATTTGGGACTGAAGGTATTCACTACTGTTGATTTTAGTCTCTGCTAACTTTGAACTTTATTTGTTAAAATCCCTGCATGAGGATAGCTCTACCTTTTCTTGAGCCCTCAAATTTGCAATTAATCCTCCAATTCAGATTTAATAATGGAGTTTCTGGAACTTTTGCAGAGGATCAGTTGTCATCCAAGAAAATGCCTCTGGATGTTTTCAATTTCTAGAGAGCAACCAGAGTTGCTCTCTAATGGTAGGGGTGGGCTTTTAATGTGGATATACATGCCAATTTTCTTCTCTTTCTGCTTATTTCTTACAAATTGAGAAACATCATTCAATTTTTCAAAAAAGTATTTACTCATTTTCCCCAGAGAAATGTTATAGGAGTAGGAGGGTAGAGAATATATATTTCTTTCTAGATTTTTTTTAACCTTTGAACAAAATTTTAGGGTATGAGGCTTTAATCTTTTTTGTTGCTTTTTTTTTTTTTAGTTTGGATATCATTATTTTATTATGAGAGAGAAGCAGAAATTATTTACATGATGGGAGATTTCATAACTTCAGTGAATTGGGCAGCTTCACCTGATGACATTTCAGTAGTGATTAATTTCAGTCTTTATACATCCCAAGAATGTTACCATCTCTAAGAAATAAACCTGGTTGTCTACAAGTGCTTTGGTGCCTCCATCTTCTGGGAGGAGAAGTTTAACCTCTAACTTTCACAATAAAAGGCTGGATGTCTGTGCCTTTTCCTTTAGCTCCTGATCCAACTGCTGCTACCATTGCCTGCGATATGTTCCTGGAGATTTTTCTGGAAGCATAATCACTCCTTTTTCACAGTTGTGACTGCATTCCTTTCCACCAATACTGGGTGTAAGAAGGGAAGAAACTTTCTAAATGTCTGTCTATTCCATATTCTGCTCTAGCACTGCTGCCACTGCGAGGAGAGAGCCAGTCTGGCTCTTAGGACATGTGAGTCAAAGTTTTTATAAATGTGAAAATTTTGTTGTCTTTAAAACAATCTTTAGACATTTTTAATCATTTCTTTAGGATTATGGAGTTGCGCGCCCTGTAATATTTTTTTCCAGAAGGAGAATGAAACAAATAGAAATATTTAGAAGTAAATTCAAGAATGGTGTATTAGAAGGCAAATCACAAACTCTCATGATGATGCCAAAGCCTCTAGAAAGTGCTAGAAGGGACAGAGGCCCATTGTTGTAGGTTCCTTCCACCTTGAAAGTTATGTTCAACAGTTAGTAAATATTGTATCCGTCGAGAGAGGATGCATTAAAATTTGTGAAGTATTGCTCCAGCATAGACTGGCCTTTCCTTTTGAATCCCTGCTATAAAGAAGCTCTCTGTAACTAGGGAAATTGATTTGGTCCATCAGTGTAAACGAATATAACATGAGGGAACATTTCTAACTAGGGTGTGGTTAGAAATGTATGTTCTTACCTGCTCTACTCTCATTAATTTGCCCAAACTATGGGCTCTCTCCTTATATTCCTGCTCTGAACCTTGCCTGACTTAGGAAAGTAATTCACTTTGCTCAACACCAGAGTTTCAGCTACTTGCCCCTTTCGGTGCTGTCCATGGTCCTGGCCTTAGTGACCTGAAGACCCTGTGGAGACTGTGATCAACAATGAAACGCCCTTTCTCCTCATAAGTGAAGTTGTGGCTACAGAAATTGTGTGTTTGAGTTACGCGAGAAGCAAAAATGTCCTGGGAGTTATCTTATGATATTTTGATTATGTGTACTTGACTATATTGTTATAATTAAAAGTGACAAGTTTAGGAGTGCTGTACTTTATTTATCTGTATTTTTTATTGTACCCTTTAAATGGGATATAAAGCATATCCTTGTTATAAGCATTTCTTTATGACACGAGATTGGATATATCACTATGCAAATCTTATCTGTTATAATGCAAAATATATTCAAATATTACTATGAACTTATGCTACATAAGGCACTGTGATAGGCAGTAGTTGGTTGAGAAATAATCATACAAAAATGAGCATACAAAGATAAAGATGATTTGCATCACACCCTTGTCAGCAGTAGACTTCTTGGAGGATAGGAATGCATTTGTGTCTGTGGTTTTGGTGCGTGTATGTGTCTGGGGGGTACATCATCAAAGATATGAAAGGGACAGCTGTATTCATTGAGCAGAGTCATATAACAAGAAGGTCATTGCTAGCTCCTAGTTATAGCTTATCAAGAAGCTTCACTGTGCTTACATACATCAGCTGCTGGTTTTCTTACCAGTAATTCTGAACACAAGCATAGCAAATATTACATAGGAGAATACTGTTAGTTTGAAATGGTGTCTTGAAAATAGCTCCACTGGCAAGAAGTATTCTCTCTCAGAATAGTGCAGCATGATTTCTATACCTGTGAAGCTTAGTATTCTATTCCTCTTGGTATTTTTCTTCTACTTCAAGAAGCAATATTTAATCCTTTTACCTTTAAAGTCATTTAATAGTTTCTTTGTGAATACTAATGCAGGTTCCTGAGTTGGTCCTGGGGAAGTACTAGCATGGCATATTTATAGCTCCTGGTTTGTTTTTTTTAAATCCCAATGGATGCTCTTTGTTTATTTACTTTGAAAAAAAAAAAAAAAACACATTAGAGCCTCCAGTCTGTTTATTTAATCAACTGGAAATTTTTCATGAGAAGAGAAATTAACATTTGCCAAACAGGTTTGTTCTGATAATTCTGGAAGCACGACAGAGAAGTTACTGCTGCGGAACAAGAGCGGCAATGTCGGCAAAAGGTGGCTGGCCAACTTCCACACAGGGGTCGCTCCATCCTTTCTACCTGAATTCACCAGGCACTTTCAGCAGACTCCAATAATTTTATCCTCAATAGTGCCTCTCTCAGCACAGAGAGATTAAACTGAAAAGTTTTAAAATGGAACAGTTTCCATGGTCCGATTTAATTAATAGATGTGTTTTATCTCACCTTGTAAGAAACATAGGTCAGAAAGCATTGTTGGTTATTTTTTTTTCCCTCTCCAGGTGGCTATCCGTCTGAAGGGGCCAATGGAAAAAATCATGCTTGAACACTTTCATCCATGCCTCATCTTTTCAAGTGATATTAAAAACGAGGAGATAGAAACACCCCACTAGTTGCCAAGAATGGCTGGTGCATGGGTCAGCTTTCCGAGGTGGAGAGCAGCGTCCCACCCAGGTAGGAAGCGCTTTTTCTTTCTCAGAACATCTAAACTGGTTCAGGAGGCTTAGGGAGAGCAGGAGAGTCCTATTACCTAGGGCAACATGCCCTCTTTGTTTAGAGGATAAGGCATTCATGTCAGCATTCGGCTCTGGGCAGCTGCAGAACTTTGTGACTGATCTACCGTTTGGACCGAGGGTCCCTTTGCCAAGTCTCCTGAAACTTCAGGGAAGGGGAGGGAGACGAAGCCCTCAAAGGGGATTATTTGCACAGCTATCTGAAAGTTGTTTAACGGGATAAATTTCAGGAATCGTTTGATCTCTTTTGCTCGCTTCAAATGAAAACTGCCCTAGGCTCTTGTCTCTCGGCTTAGAGTGAATACTGAAGGGCTGCAGGTGATGCCGTGTCCTACGGGTAAGGGAACGTAGGGCCTGTTAGCATTCCAAAAGTAAAGGCGGACTTGGAAGTATGTGCAGAAAACATCTGTAGTGTCTATAAAAGAATTCAATTCTATATATAGAGAAGAGGGGAGAAAAATCTACCTTATTATTGCTTAAGAAGACTTATAAAAAGTCATTAAAATACTGAAATACATATCTATAAGGTAAATGGCCCTCATCAACAGAAAATATAATAGCACTGGTTCCCTAGGATAAATAACATGTCATAAGTATGCAGAGAGACTCAAAACAGACGAACAAATACGTAGAAAGACCAGATGCTTGAAAAAGTTTAGAGGCAATGAGGAAAACACAGTGACACACCTGCATGCACCAGTGTGGAGAACTGGGGGAAATCTTTAAGAAGGATACCAAGGGAAAAACGATGTCTTACAAAAATAAGGGGTGGAAGGTATGGATGTTATCAACCAGGTACAAAAGTAAAAAGGAGACCAATAGCTTCATTGAAAAAAAAAAATCCTTCCAAGAGATTCCTTTAAAATCATGAGAAATTTATTGAAACTATTAAAAGGAGTAAGAGGTGAGCTCTGAGGACTCCAGGGCAAAATAAATTCTGGGGGTCTGTTTTTTTATTGGGTTTTTAAAAGCCATCTAAAAGTGAGCTTTTCCTCCTCGTTAACATAGGGCCTTGGGTATTGGGATTAATTTGATGTCATTTGCCAGATGAAGAATCTCCTGCTAAGTGGCTCTCAGTTAGTTCCCTTGCAATATTGAGTATTGTTCTTTTTCCTCGCCCTTGGGGGAAGCTGTGGGATGATAAAAGACTAGTTATCTTCTAGGAGCCACACTTTGTGGACCAGGCCCTCCCTTTCCTTTGCTCTATTAACCCTTCTCCACAACACCTTCCCAAGAACAGCACAGCAAATCAATGGAAAGCAAATGGAAATGCAGCCACTTTGGAAAATATCTGGCAGTTCCTCTATAGGTTAAACATAAGATTACCACACTCCTAGGTATATACCCAAGGACCATGAAACATATCCACAAAAAACATACATGAGTGTCCAAAATAGCATTATTCACAATAGCTGAGAAGTGGAAATAATACAAATGTACATCAACATGAATGGACAAATAAAATGTGGTTTATCCATACAATGCCAAATTATTCGACAATAAAAAGAGATGAAGTGTTGATGCATGGTACAACATGGATGGACCTTGAAAACATTCTAAGTATAGGAGGACAGTCAAAAGACCATATATTATATAACTCCATTTATATGAAATGGCCAGAATAGGCACATGTAGAGAAAGAAAGTAGATTAGTAATTTCCTGAGGCTGTAGGTTGGGAAGGGAAGTGATTGATAATGGGTTCAGGGCAGTACTTTATTGGGGAATGCTGTAAATGCTCCTAAATTATGGTGGTGAATATCACACAACTCTGTGACTATACTAAACACCCCTGAAATTGTACACTTAAAGTAGGTGAATTTTATGGTGTGTGAGTTATATATCAATGAAACTGTTATTAACAAATGTAAAAAGAAAACATCTCATTTGTATGCATTATTCTCTTCACACAAATCAGACTCAAAACTTGGCCTGCTTGACACCAGATGCCCACTGGGCCAATAGTGAGATGATGGGAACAGTTGAGATGGGAGTATCTTACAATTTTGGTCATAAAATGTGGTATTCACCAGAAAGTTTGGTTCTAGTGGTCCCACATGGAAGAAGGCCAGAGGTCTGTTTGAGGCTGGCACGTGGAGGGAATACTGCTCTGCCTGTTGTGCGGGCTGAATGGAGGTGCTGAGGAAGGTAATTAAGAGTGTGGGTCAGTAGGCTGGTGTCAGGAGTGGAGGCCCTTAAATTCCCAGCAGAGAGGACCTGCTTTCATAAAGGCTCACAGGGAAAAAAAGCACAGCACGTGCTCCAGGAAATCCAGAAGGGAGCAATTTGCCCAATGCAGTGATTTTGCAAAGCTATGCCAGGTTAGCATTCTGGCATTGGGTTGAAATAAGGGACAAGAAGGGCAGTTATAACAGTGTTTGGTAACAAATCAAATGAAGAATGCAGAACGAGGAGTGGTGCAAATATACGATAAAGAAAATGCAAGAGTTCCTAGCCTAGAATGGCAATTGATCTAGTAGTCCAGGAAGACATAAGGGAGGCAATTAGAGAACTGTGGAGGCAGCAGTGCTCAAGGTGAAAAGCATATTTTTAGGGTTCACCTTTGAGAACCAAGAATCCCTATAGGCAGAAAAGATATTGGCACTTGTGCAGTCCCTTCTTTTCTTTAGGTTCAAATATTAGAACTGTCCTGCTGAACTCCTTGTCCAATGTTTAAGAACTATGACTTATTTACAACTTTTACTCTAGAGCCTTAAGATTTGTGAAGGGACATGTTTGGGAACCTAAAAAAATTACATGCTTCAGAAATTATTAGTGAACTAAATGAATGTAGAAATGCTTACTTAGGCATTAGAGAGACATGGGGCAACATCCTGATTCTACTATTTATTGAGCTGACTGATGATGAAATTATTTAGCTTCTCATTAAAATTAAATAAGCACAATATAAGGGCAGTGTGGTGCATGATTTGAAGCAGAACCAAGAATGAAGCAGGGGGACCAGTTGTGAGAATGTTTCAATAAAATAAAGTAGAGATAATGAAGGTATGAAGGTCCAAACAGAAGAATGGACACAAGACACAACCTCACTAGCAACGTCAAAACCTAACTAAGTCAAAATTCAAGAGAGATGTTCGGTACATTTATTACATATCCTTACATATCCGTCCATAGTGCCATAGCTTGTACCTACTTGTCAACAGTAAATCTATATTTAGATTCAGGGACTTTGTTTTTATTGAAATGAAAGCCAGAATTTGTATAGTGTATTTGTATAGTATACAAAGGTTTGTAATCATTGCATTTGTAATACAATGATTTGTTATCATCACCTTTGTACAGTATAGTAGAGTATCTAATCATTTCCTAAATTATTAGACCAATAGAAGAAGCAAAAAGAAACATGCTAAGACTGAATTAAGCGAATGTGTTTTACGGATGTTCCTGGATTTCATAGACAATACTAACCCCTTATATTTGTATAGTGCTTTGCAATTTTTGTAGCATGTTATCTCCTTTGATCCTAACCACAATCCTGGAAAGGAGATAAGGAAGCTATTATTCTCATTTTGCTGAGTGATAATTACAGGATTCAGCTTTGCATAAAGTGCTTAGTCAAATCCACAGACACATTCCGTGTATTGCTGAGATCGTAGACATTGATCTAAGCATGTAAGAGTTTCAAGGTACTTGGGATTTTAGATTCTTTAAAGAGTGGCATTGCTCCTTGGTTTATGACATGCGCTTTATGCATATGGACTATGTTAATCGCAGAATCAGAAGTTTTCTAGACCCACCTGCCCTGAGTGGCACTAACCCGTTAATGCTGTCCATGTCTTGGCTCTCATCACATCCTATCTACTAGGCAGCCACTTAACTCCGCTATCTGTGCAGCGGCTAATCCTATTTTCAACTCCCCCACTCAATCTATGCCCAAGCGTTGCTAATTTTACCTCCTAAATATGGCTTATTATTTCCTAACTATCTTTATCTGCACTAGCATCATTTTAGCTCAGACGAATACAAATACCACTGTGCACTATCAAAACTGGGCTTCTTACTTCCAGTCATGCCCCTTATCAGCAAAAATTCATTTTCCAGGTCACAAACAGAAGATAAATTTTTTATCTTTTTTTTAATCTAGTTTATATATCTTATTAATGTCACTCTCTGTCTATAGCTCTACTTTTGCCTTCCACCTTTCTTTCTCTTAGTTTGTTCTCTAATTACCAAGACCTTTTGTTCTTTTAGCACGTTGTTCACTTTCTACAAGGCCTTTCAATATGCTGTTTCTCTTTCCTGGAATACTCTTACTCTGTGTCTCTCTGCCCGTTAGTTCCAGGACTCTAGGCTTTAAATTCTAGTCATTTTTCATATTTCCAAGCCACAATAACTTTCTAAGTTGAGGCTCCCCTTATAATCTAGACCAGATCAAGTATACCCACATTATGCTTTCATAATGTCTAAATAATTTTTCTTCATAGCATTTATCACTGTTGCAATTTTACATTTTTTATACAATCAATAATTATTCTCTCTCAACTAGATTATAAATTTCATGGGTTCTGTTTTCACTCATCATTATATCCCTTAAATTCATTAGAGTTCTTGATAGGTGACAGATGTTCATTAAATGCTTGTGGAGCAAAGGGAGGGAAGGGAAATTAGTTGAAGAATGTCTCTGAAACTAATATTTTAACACTTACGCTTTTGAAGGTTACAAAGTAACTATGAGACTCATGAAAATATCAATCCATTAGGTATTGAGACAACTAAATGAAAGCAATATAATCCTTGATTTCAGTTTCATTAGCAATTAGAAACAATAAACAAATAACTCTAAGACCACATTACGACCGTTTTAATAACACATATACACATACATGAATTAAAGAAATTGTATTGCCAGGCTGGAGTCACAAAATCCACAGAGAAAAAATATATTTTAAGAAAAGAGTGTGACAGAAGGAGGGAAGAAGCCATACCAAGAAGTGAGATTAAAAAAAAAAAAAAAGGATTAGTGGTACCAAGGCAGAGCAAGTGCTTGATGTGTTTCGGTGCTTACCCAAGGGCCATCAAGAGAAAAGAGAGCACTCATGGCAGCAGAAAGGAAATCGTGTTAAAAAGCCATTGGTGGCATCTAAATTGGTATAGACAGAAAGCAGAACTGAGGTATAGGAAAGTAAGTTAGGCAATACTGATTCACGTTAGATCACAGACCTCTCATAATGTCTGCAAAATTATCTGTAGGTGAAGCTGCTCTATAAGCCATGCATATGCCCAAATAACTGTGCAAAATAGTTCTTATGATTGTAGAATTCACAATCAGTGAACTTTCAGAAAGACTTATATTTGTTGAAAGAAGCTGACAATATAACCAGAAATTAAACTAAACAAATAACCTAAAATATAGAGTTCCTCATTAAAGACATAGTCTATCTATATATTTATCCTGGAAATGGATAATGGTATAACATTTCAACATAAGGCAGTTGAAGGAGATGGGGACATTTTTGAAAAAGCCTGTTGTTGCATATGTTAATTAAAAAATAACATCAATAGCAAAGGTGTCTCTCTCTAATGCATTTTGATCAAGTTACTTTTGATGCACATTTAAAAAGTATCTCATTTTACTTGCCAGTGTGTCCTCAGTTCTATTGCAGTCTTAATTCTAGTTATTAAGAAAATTTAATATCATTATTGGATAAAAAATACACTAGCAATACTTAGCCAGACTACACCAGACAAACCAGTGCTGGCTTGAAGAACACTCTGCCTACAGCAACCCGCCCAAGTCCCGTCAGCATTTGTCAGTTCCTGGTAAGCCCTGTGGTGCTAACCTTCTCCTCACAGGTGGCCCTTGCTTGTTGCCTCCCTAGGCTTCTTCCCATTTTACCCATGCATTTTCCCTGGTGACACAGGCAGGGTCATCACAATCGGAGTCTCACTCAATTTCAAATTTGAGGTCTGTCCTTTTAGAGGCACCTATCAGGACAAACTGCACTGCTACCTCCTGAGGTCAGCGGCACACCTGAGAGACCCTGTCAACCTG
>JAKSZT010054462.1:2196969-2454695 GCA_026826555.1 Tolypeutes matacus | reverse complement strand
AACCTGCACCGCTACCTCCTGAGGTCAGCGGCACACCTGAGAGACCCTAACAGACTGCACTGCTACCTCCTGAGGTCAGCGGCACACCTGAGAGACCCCGACAGACTGCACTGCTACCTCCTGAGGTCAGCGGCACACCTGAGAGACCCTGTCAACCTGCACCGCTACCTCCTGAGGTCAGCGGCACACCTGAGAGACCCTGTTAACCTGCACCGCTACCTCCTGAGGTCAGCGGCACACCTGAGAGACCCTGGCAGACTGCACCGCTACCTCCTGAGGTCAGCGGCACACCTGAGAGACCCTGTCAACCTGCACCGCTACCTCCTGAGGTCAGCGGCACACCTGAGAGACCCTGTCAACCTGCACCGCTACTTCCTGAGGTCAGCGGCACACCTGAGAGACCCTGACAGACTGCACCGCTACCTCCTGAGGTCAGCGGCACACCTGAGAGACCCTGACCTTAGTCTGGAGAAGATGGGTGGGGGGTCCAAGTTAACAGGTTCCAGCCTCAGAGCGGCCACCTTAGTACCAAAACGCACAAAATGAGATGAATATTTTTTATCTTTAGAAGCAGCTTTCTCAGTGATAAATTCTTTAAAAATGTTTAGCCCATTAAAATGTTAGGCTCCCTTTAATGTCCAAATACAAAAGGTAATAGATATTTGACCTAAAAACAAATAAAAAATAATTGAGTTCTGCTCGTTTTTAGACTAACCAGCTCACTGGCACGGACGCTCATCACTCTTCTAGAATGTTATGATTTGGGCCTTTACTTCTAATATTAGGCACAAAACTCCAGTTTAAAGGAACCAGAAAAAATGATCTTTACCCTGTGATGACTGTGCTAGGTCCAATGTGATTCCTTCTTTCATGATAATTTTTTGCCGCTATAGAGATCCCTCCTTAGTAAGGGGTTGGGAAGCTTGAACAATGGAGTTACTTAAAGGAGCCCAGAAAGCAAACGTTTGCTGAATCTCAAAGTGACTGGTCTCTGTAACTACTTAACTTCTTTAAATGAGGCTTTACAAATAAAAATAGGTGTATGAATAATTTAAAATGCACATGCAGTTCGAATGGTCTTTTATTTTACTTGGAAGTTGGGTAGATTTTCTCCTAATTAATTACTAGCTGTTTCAGTCCTAATAATGCACATTCAAAAGTGTATTTCTAGGATGTCAGCTATAACAACTTGTGATTTGTTTGAAGATGCCTCAAATATTCTCAAACGGACAATGTGATCAAAATAAAACAGTACCGTGTTAAAATGCATTAAATTTAAATATAGCTTGAAAATCATTTTAAAGTTGCATAGTATTTGGTAAGTGAGCAATTATACACATACAAGGCCATGTATCCCCACTCAGCACTGATGCAGAATCTATTCCAATCACTTTGTGCACTGTAGAAATGGATTCTGTGTTCCTGGTCATTCTTGAGTCTGGAAAATATATGTTGTGTTATCTCTAATATTTTCCATGGAAAATGCTACCTAGCAAAATGATTTTAGAAACTGATATGAATCTGAAATATTGGGTCACTTGGTTCAACCTCAAATCTTTTCCCACTAATGTTACATTTCAATATGAAATGCACCTGCTTGTAAATTTCCTTCACCGTTTGAAACTGCATGCAGTGAAAAATCATGTTTTCCACACAGGATTTTCACACTTGGTGACTCTGTGCAAGTGGATTAAATGACAGAATGTGTGGGGAAAGGAAATGAAAGTAGAGCTGGTCAATTTGAACACATTTTTAGATAGTTTTTAATGTGAATACTAGAAGAACTCACAAATATATATATTTACGTTAAAATTCTGAAAAATTAACATGTGCTATTAATATACAAGCCACAATAATATATGTCTTCTGAATAATGAAGGTGAAAAAGATAATTTTTTGACGTAGGCATGAATTTTGCAAAAGAATTCAACTCACAGTCCATCTCAACAATCCTCTTTTAGGCATGTGACAGATCATTTGAAGCTAGGACTCCAGATATCTAGATGAGTAAATCTATTCTGCTTTGCATTCAACTCCTACGTTCTTAAATATGATAATAAGCACTGCAACCCACAACCTAAGAAGAGTGGAAGCAGCCAGAATGGTTTGCTGTGGTCCAAGGGCAGTGGTAGTGCCTCCCTGCTTCTAATCCCTCTTTCTTTTCTTAACAAAACCCAAGTGTTTCCATTTCTTGGATTTGGGTGAAAAAGACCCCACCTCAGCTCCAAGGATAGACCCTACTGAGCCTCACCAATGAACATAGGTCGCTTCCAATGGCCATATGGAGTGTCCTAGTCAGATCAAGGTGTCCCATTCCCCACAAGTTGGACCCCTCATGTAACTGGACATCAGCCCAGCCAGGCTTACCCATGCGGAATCCAAGACTGATGTCTAATGGCTAAGAAAAATAAGTTCTCTCCCACTTTGGTTATGAGTGTCATGGTGGAGTTTCTAGCAACCAACTCTGTATGATAAGGAAAGCCTACCTGAGAAGGAAAACTTTTCTTTTGACAGCAGAAAAGTTGGCAGAACTCAGCAAATTACAGAGAAGTAAAACCACGGCCCTGCAGGCATCACCAACCATGGGCTCAAACCATGCCTGAATCCCAGTTATAGGAGCCAACATACTACCTTTGTCGTGTAGGCTGACTGAGGTATGGTACTTGATACCTTCCTCTGAAAACATAAGAAGGACACACTATTTCCACTGAGGGTGTTATGTGACCACCCTGTCCCACTGGGTGCAGGTTAGTTCTCTAATGCTGTTCCCTTTTGCCCCCAAACCAAATAACCACACCTCAAGGCAGAATGAAAAAGAGAAACAGAATAGCACTGTGGAAAAATCAATGTCCTTGAGAAAGACAGAGTGGTATTTATCACTTATTATTTACGTGACATTGAGAAAGTCATAGAACCTCTGGAAGTCTTGGATTCCTCCTCTGTAAGCTGCAGACAGCAAAGTTTTCAGAGAAAGGTCACTCTCGTTTCTATTCGAAAAATCGATATTTATGTTTTAAATAATTTTATTTCAAATTCAAAAAATAAACTAACAGAAAAAGGCAGCTCAACATGGAAGCATTCCTCCTAAAAAGCTCTGTCCAGGTACTTTTATCTCACCTAATTCCAACTACTAACTCAATTGTTCCCCTAGTTTTCAGAAAGATAAACAGATGAATGGCATAAATGACATATGTTAAATGACACTGTCAAGTTCTCCTTATTAATGAAAAAATGAAGAGAAAAAAATAATTATATTCATATGTCACATGTCACAAATATTGTTTTATGTATTGCCCATATATGCACACACACCCACGCTGCCTCACCTCTCCCACAGTATAAAAAGGTGCATATTGCCCAACATGTCAATGTGGCATAAAAGGTAGAAATAAAGATAAGTTTTAATTCAAGCTAAACTGTTATCATTGATAAGTAATAAAACAACTGATGATTTAGAACTGGCATTTCTGATCTCTTAATATGTTTTGGCAAGTTTTATTTTTTTCTAAGGGTATCAAGTTGGTCAAACAATTTATTATTACTAAAACATGTCTATATTTCAACTCCCTTTTCAGGAAGATACATTACGTGTCATGAAATGCCATGAATGTAAGGACAAAAAAAGCAAAATACAAAGCTCAGATTTACTAGCCTGTAAATTTCCTACCCAAGGCACAAGACCTGTGTGGAAATGATTCCCAAGCCAATGTCATCTCCCTGTCCTCGGAGACTGGCCCCCTACATTCACATATTCCAGACAGCCTGGGGAGACGCATCTGATCTAAGTGGACCTATCAGACGCCTGTCCTGGAAGTCAGGAGTCAAGGCTAGGAGAGGCTGATCTCCACCTATTAGGCTGGAACTAGGAAAGGTAATTTTAGCAACTAAGGGCATGTTATGTCTTCAAATCATTCACAGAGAAACTGAGAAAGCCTTTCTTCAGAAAGTCAAGTGAGTGGCCATGTACCCTACAGGGACACTTGCTTCCTGAAGCCTGGAGATTTCCCAGTCAGTTCAGGTCAGCAACACCGTCTCCCCAGGGTTTCCATTTGGTGTTCTCATTTACAGATAGCAAACTTCCTCGATCTCTACAATTAGCTCAGATATATTCCTGTGATTGACTTCTCTCTAGACACTAAGTCAATGAAACATAATGATAGTGAAAAAAGGACTTACCTCCTGGACTATTAATCTATAAATTGTCAGTCACTAATCTCATTTCAAGAACTTTATAGTAAAGAAATAATTTTAAATGTTCGCAGAATATCATACGCAAGATAATTTTTTAATCAAAGGATTATTTTAGATTGTGAAATTTGAGGAAACGCACCATATTACTGACTAAATGTTAGTTTAAAAAATTATAGTATATCAATATGATGACATTTAACAAATTTAAAAATAATTTTTTAAAACATTTAAAGATCTGGGAAATTTTGTGTAAGTGAGAAAATCAGTATATAAAATTATAGCTTTTTCCATATATAGATATACATAGGAAAATAAAAGACTGAAAGAAATAAAAATACTAGTAAATTATTTCTGAGTAAAGACATTATAGGGTGGGTTTTCTTCTCCATACTTGGAAAAATTTCTACAATAAATATATATTGCTTTTAAATCATTAAAAATAATAAGATAGAAGACAGTACAAATGTCTTCTGTTTATATCACAAGATAGAACTTATCATCTTTCCCCATCTAGATTATATTCTTCTATTTCCAAATCGGTTACTAGGCTTTAGGCTGGCATCTTGCTCTTTGATTTTTTTTTTTAAACCACAGCCAGTTAGATAATTGTTTAGTTCACATATAATGTATGTTCTCTAAGGAGTAGATTAGTTTTAAAGATTTTTAAAAGTAGAGCCATTTTTACAGAAAGCTGTTTCAGAATCCAGCTTTACCTCTGTCATACTGGGGACTTTAGCCTAGTTAATCTACACGGACCCTTGCTTGTAAATTAAAGAGAATATTCTAAGTGTCCAAGGATTGTTATGGCGAGTAAGTGGAAGAATGTGTGTAAAATTCACCCGGCTCATTATGTCTCATCAACATTAGTCTTCTGCATCCTTAAGGGGAAGAGCGACAAATGTAAAAATATCTTGACACAAAATAGTTCATCATAAATTGCACAGAATTTGATTTTGTATTTTCTGTTACTGAACATAGTAAATGAAAAAAATGACTAACTTTTCATTTATGTTAAAGAATACAACAGGCTGAAAGATGTGCTATATTTTCTTACTTTAATCAATCACTTAATCAGCAAAATGATACATTTTACATGTTACCAGTTGCTTCCAAATATTTAATGAAAGCAGATTTCCTCTTAGTGGGAACAAAAGGATCACTGTAACACAGAGAGAACAGGACACAGAGAAATCAAGCAGAAAAGCAGTGGATATAAACATAATCCTTTAAACCATTACTGAGTTTTCTAATCACTATAACACATGTACTGCCTTCTAATTTCACAAGAAAATACAAAAAGAGATTACAGACATCCATAATATATACAGTAAACAAACTTAATGGACATGAAAGGGCAGGGGAATCTCAAAATAAGAATAATGGCAGCTTAGAAATAATGTATGGGAGAAAATAAACCCACAAACTTATGTATATCTGTATAAACCAGATAAAACATGTAACATATATGTGAGAGATGAAAAACTGATCCATATTCTTTTAAATTGAAAGAAGATGATAAAATCAAGGGTATTTGATCATTTAGTAAAGGAAGGTCAAATGCTAATATAACCATAAATAAATTTTCTTTAAGAAAGTATGTTCCAAATCTGTTAGTGAGAAAAACAGGCTTATTTTCCTTTGGACAGTAATTACCTTGATTTTCAAACTGGAGATCTATATAAGGAAACTTTATACTAATACCTTTAAGAATGTTGAGCTTTGTTATAAAAGACTCAAGAAGGCAAAGACTTAATTTTAAAGCCGTATTTTTTCAGTTTATTTCCAACATGTTGTTTTCCAAAGGGAACTAATTAGCACTTCTATCTTCTTTGGGATTGCTCAAGTAATCTCATTCACCTTTTCATTATGTACTTTATGTCAGCATAATCTATTGAGACACCAAATTCTGTCTTATTCTCTATGCTGGAGAAGATAAATGATCAAAAGCCACATGCTCGTTCTTCCACATCTGCAAAATTAGTTAAGGCTTTCTGGACAGAAGAGTCTTAGCTCTTCCTTAGGGCGGGAGTGAGGAGTCATCAAAATCTTCCTTTTTCAGGGGCAGTTTAAAATAAATGTACAAACAACTAAATCATCCCAGGTCTTCTTTGGAAGGTTAGGACTATTGAAGATGTATAGAATGGGGAAGAAGAAGGAGGCAGACCTTTGAGAAGGCCCAGAGAGAGAGTTGGGTTTCCCAAAGCTGGGAAGATGGAGAGGCACTGGGAAGTTGAGAAGACTTCTGCCCAGCGCTAGGGAGCACCGAGGGAGTTGGCAGAACCACTAAAGGGGCGAGAACATGACTGACTAGAGAGTAAACTCTAAGCATCCATGAAACATGCCCTCTGAGAATTAGCTTCAGATGAGCAACTCCTGTCAAGGCCAACTCTCTGCTCAGTAATTGTTTTCAGGAATAGAGAGCTCAGGGAGGATCAACATGTAGCAACACCGTTAGACGGCAAATGAAGCAGCAGTCATGGTTGAGAGCATGAAGAAAAAAGGACTGGGCCTTCGACAGGTCCCTCCAAGCCACAGGAAGCCTGACCTATAAAATTAAAGGGAAGAAGGGGTCTTCCTAAAGACAGGTCGGGGGTGGAGGTGAGGGTGAGTCTATATTTAATTGGACTTAAGTAAATTAAATAATGTGCTGTATCATGTGACATCATAGAAGAATCTATTAAAACTGAAGGAAAATGAATTAATACAAAATGGACAATTTTAGTTAACATTAACTACACCCAGTACATTCATTAACAAATTATGGAGTCTAAAGGTAAAGACATAACTTTGGGCACTGTCTTCTGGTGTAATTTGGAATAAAAGTTGAAGAAATTTTATATAAGCAGCACAGGAATTGAATGAGAGACATAATAAATGGATAACTGCTTTTCTTACTAAATTATAACAAGTTACCAAAAAATAAATCAATTTATGCTCAAAATGGGCCCTACCACGTTTCTTCTTTCAAGATAGCCAAATTGGAAGAGGCACCTCACTTTTCTACTTTGTTTTCTTTTGCAATTTCTTGTTGTCTCATCCCCTCCCCTACAACTAATGTCCTTGGGGTAGAGGATGAGAGAACAAGAAATTGCAAAAGAACACAATTTATTCCTGTATATGAGTTTCCCCCATGCCTTGTGATAGGAGGTCAACTTGGAAAGGTATATTCCTTAAATGAAATGTGGTAGCTGCTGCTTTACATTCTGATAATTTTAATTCCGTTTATCTTTATCTCCTTTTTAAAAAAAAATTTCTTAGTTTCATCTAGTGTACATTTCTGATAAACTGCGCTATTTTTTGAAAATAGTTGATTATTCGGAGGTTCATTTCACCTTCTTCCTCAATTTTACAGCCTTCTAATATAGAAACTGGAGGACTTTACTATGCTTTCTCAGGCAAATGACCCCATAAGTTTGCTTCGAATATACTAGAAGGGTCTAGATTCTTTGGGTCTCAAATAATAGTTCTTATATCTTAATTCGCATTCTCAGATAATAGTTCAAACATTCATATTGATCTAAGCCGATACATCTATCTCACTGATAAATAATAAGCATGGATTTGGGCTGAAGGGAAGTCGACTAAAACACACTCTTAATGACTGGACTGTGATGTTGAACAAGCCCTACCGATGGGCACTGCAAGGCCACTCCAAGGAGCGGAGTTCGCCATGCTCCCCGGGGCCAGCAGGGAGAAGCTCTAGAACTGTGATAATAAGCAGGATGGATGGAATTTCATTAAAACACCCAGGAAAACCCTCCAAAATGGTTCTAAATTAAATGATCTCCAGCTAAGCAGCAGTCAAAATGTTACCTTGCCCTACATTCTACTCAACTGAGTGTCATATTGACTTCAAAGCCTACGGAGAATATTTAAATAATAACAATGCTTCTTGTTTACAGAGTTCTTTTCATGAGATTTGTGCAGTGTTTTACAAATATCATCTTATTACAACACACACTGAATCAATTACGTAGCTAGGTCTAGAACCCACTACTTAAAACTCCCTTTTATTTGTGTCTATAACTCTTACTTCAACATCAAAGTGGTCTACCTGTTATATGTGTCTTATGTGGAGGAAGTAAAATTCAATATACATTCTTAGATTTATATCAATGCTCTAACAACAAAAGAATTTATTTTCCCATTGAAGTAAACTTTTTACTATTTCAAAAAATAGCTATTTTCTAATTCTAATATCAAGCACTTAGACTAGGTTACAGGACTAAATTACCTGTTTTTACATTAATATAATCTTTAGGTGTTCATAGAATAATTCCCAAATAAGTAGCAAATGAATACATTAAATTGGTATTGACAAAAATTTTTTCTCAAACCCGGTAGATGACTTATCAGTTTGATGACCCTGGATTCAGCAAAACTAATGCTTTAGTTTGCTAAAAGCTGCTGGGAGCAATATACCAGAAATGGGTTGGCTTTTATAATTGGAATTCATTAGGTTAAAAGCTTACAATTCCGAGGCTGTGAAAAATGTCCAAATGAAGGCATCAAGCGAAGCTCTCTCCCCACAAATTGGCTGCTGGCGATCCTGGACTCCTGCTACATGGCAAGGCACCGTGGAGGCTCTGCCAGGCTCCGCCTTCTCCTCCAGCTGTGGGCAATCAGGCACATGGCAGGGCACAATGGCAGCATCAGAGGATGGGCAGCTGTGGGTGATCAGGCATATGTCTGTCTCTTTCAGCTTCTTGCTTTCCGTAGCCTTCCCTCTCAGCCTCTCTGGGGCCTCTTTCTGTGCCTCTGTGCTTCCTGGTTCCAACTTCTGGGTTCTTCTCTATCTCTGCAGCTTTGTTCTGTGTCTTCAGCTTTCTCCATGTATAAAGGACTCCAGTAAGTGGATTAAGACTCACCCTAGGTTATGTTCTACTGGAGCAATCAAATCAAATGGCTCTTAAATGATGTAATCTAATCAAAGATTCACAGTAGGTTCAATTTAAGAAGACAATTTTCTGGAGTCCACAAAATACTCAGGCACACACATCGATCAATCTCTAAATCTAGAAAAATCAGTTTGTGGGTGTATTATTTTGCTTTTATGGGTAACTGCTTCGCGATTTCACACTCTTTTGACTTTCTAAACATGAACAGCAGTTAAACAAATATTATACTGATCACAACAGTATCAGTAGAAGCTAAATGCACCAATTTCTTAATTTGGGATAAATAGAGAGGTGAATTTGGGCATAATCAGTTTAAGATTTGATCCCCATAATGCTCACTTTTCTGGATGGTGTTTTTAACTTTGAAGAGTCATATTGGTAGTATTAAATTGCCCATAAGTATTATAAGAAACTAAAAAATACGATTTTCTAGGTATAAAATTTGTAATAGTAAAGGTTTAGTAAAGAAGACTTTTCTACCTGAGATATTTTTTGGGCAATTTCTTAGATAATTGGTAAGTGTTATATGCATAAATATGAACATTCCTGGTGCAGTATGTTTTTTGAAAAGTTGAAGAACACAATTCAATAAGATCTTTCATAGTTCAGGGAATAGAAAATATGTTAGAGGAATAACATTTCTAATCTGATACACTAAAACAAAACAGTCTTTTTCTTTTTGCCAAATGCCTTTGTTTTTGTGTTTTTGTTGTGTGTTTTTTTGTTCTGGCTACATGAAACTTTGCACAGTCCATGCTTGGCTATAGTTACTTGTGTGCCTTACTTGTTTCTCCTACCACACTCAGTGGCTTAAGGCCACCTACATGTGGAAATTATCTCTAGAGCTCCAATAGAACCTTTTACGATGACTTAAATACCAAGGTCCAGGAGGTTTATTGCATAAATCATTAAAATTATTAAGTAGGTAAAAAGGAAAACCTCATTCAAGAAACAGCAACAAATAGTAACACTTTCCCCCCTTCAGGAAATGGGTTTTATTACCACACCAAACATTATGCAAAAAAGAAAAATAATGAGTTTAGAGAAGAGAGTGGATTTAAAATCCAGCTAAAATTCCATGGAGAGAAGTTGCAAAGCACTTTTAGGTCTGTTGTTACTATTTCAACATATTTCATTGTACACTGAAACATTTATGATAATGATCATAATGTAAAATTGCTACTACAGTGTATTATTTGTGAACATAGTAATATTTTTTCTTAATTTTGAACTATTTTAGTTCTGTCAAAGTTTCTAGACCAACACAAATATCATAAATACAGGTTACAATAAGCTTTCTCTTACCTTCAAAAATCAATCCAATTAAGTAAAAAGCAATGTAAAAACCCAAATAGCAACTTCACTCTTTCTATATTTCTGAATGAATTAAACTGGGCAGGGTTGTTAACACATTTAACCAAATAGCCAAACAAAGTTTTTGCGGAATTTGAGAAAAATCATAATCTTGGTTTTTAAAATTTGCATTGGATAATAATTAAGATTTCAGTTTGGCATTCTATGGAAAATTTTATTTATGTCTTGATATTAAATTCCAGAAAAAGGGTAAATTCTAAATCAAAGGATTATCAAAATTAGCAAAAATTATGCTTGTTCGTAAATTGTGTAAATAAAGTTACTAAGACAAGAATTCATCCTTTTGAAAAAAAGTTCAGCATTTGCAATTTGACATAAATTGAGTAATCATATTGCAACCTTTTACACTGATTTGAAATTTTGAAATTATTGTTATATGATTCAAAACATGCACCTTTCAAATTGTACCAGAATATTTTTAAATGAATTTATTCAATCTTTATGACAGAATAAAATAGTACATGACATTTTAACTGGGAGTGAAGGGAGCTGAGAAATCAAAGAACTCTACCAAAAGAAACTGCACATCAGCAGCAAACTCATAGTGATGTACTGCTAAGCAGAAATTAAAGTGGAAAGCCAACTTGTCAGCAGAAATGAATAGGTGGATAGTCTGAATTTCAGCGGTAAGCTTTAGTTTAATTTTCTTCTCTGATAACCTTTACCACAGGCTGTTATTTCAAAGTCACTCGGCTGACTCACCTAGATGGACACCTATTACTAAAGAAACCACTCTTGCAAAATATTTAGTAATTATATTCATCTTGATAACATCCTCCTTGACAATTTTATCATTCATGGAACTCTCAGCCTGTGAAGGTTATTTGGATTTTCCCCCCTTTCTGACCTTATGTACTATCACAAGGGTTCTGGAGAGCAAATACCATTTGTTATGTTATCTTGGGAAACTGCTACAAGTCTTCCTCCAGGAACTGTGGCAAAAATTATTTATTTTCTGCATTCCATCTATGACTGTCAAGTCTGCATTAATGGAGTGAAAAGAAGGTCTCTTGCTACCCTTCAACTTTGCTTCTTTTCAACCACATTTCATTAAGAACCAGGCATTCTATATGGGGATTACATGGCGATGAGCCCACGATTAGGATTCTAAACTTTTGATCTTTAAATCATTGTTTAAATCTAACCGTAGCACATAAAGTTGCAGAGGTTTTAAATCTGCCAGTGTTTTCAAATTTCTTAAACATGTTCCCATAATTTGGCAGAAAAATGAACTTGGATTGCCGACCTTTTCTTTTCACTTCCTATAATCTGCTCATTGCAAATGAACTGCACTTCTCATCCTCTCGTCCTTTGCCATTTCTCTAGACCCATCCACAGTGGTCTACTGCCCACCGGAGCTCGTTCATACCATCCCAGGTAGTTGCGACCTGGGAGACACCAGCTACCCTACAAACCTATCCTGTTGTCCAACTCAGGGAGCTCACCCTGTTTATCCTCACCCTTCCTTTCCTCTCTGACCTGGCCCCTGCTTTGCCATTCCCACCAGCACCTTTTCAGAGGGGAGTCCATAGCTGACTGGGCTCAACCAAAGCTCCTTTGAAAGCCAAGTTTTAAAAGGTCTGGCTTCTTAATTATGAAAGAGGCATGCATTCATTGAAGGACACTTAAGGAATGCACAAAAGAAGAATGTATTCCCCTCCCCCCGCCCCCCCAAGAAAAACTCTTAGGTGCTCCCACACTCAAATCTTGGTTGCTTCTGTGGCCATATTTTAAAGGGTTGAAACTGACCCTTGGAGCTCATGTGTGTTGGGAGGCAGGGAGGTTGAAGGGTTAAAGAGGAAAACAACTGGGCATTAACGTCTGAGCTGAAGAATGGGGGACAATCGGACGAAGGTCAGGAAGAAGGAAGACCGAGAAGAGCGTGTCATGGTGTGTTCATTGGACTGATGGCAGCTGTGATTGCACATGGGGTCAGTGAAGCTGGAGAAGACAGTGGATCACCAAGTATCCTGGTTTGCCCAGAACTTTCCTCATTTTAAAACTGAAAGTCCAGCATCCCTGGATCCCCCTCAGTAGTGGACACATCACCATGGTCGGTCACCCTACTACCTCAATATGATATTATTTGCTACTATTTCTTGTATTGATGCTACAAGAAAATTCTGAATTTCTAATTTTCTACCATAGCAATTCTAAACCACTTCCTTGTCAGAAATTCTTATGCCAGAAGGATTCTATTGTGATCTTCTCAGTCAATTAAGTAAACACGAATGGGAACCCCCCAGCTTTCCACCACTGACATGGACCAATCCTTGCTGGAATCACCCATCTTCTTTCCCCTTTGGTTCCTGGAACAGAGGGCATCACTGGAAACCAGAGTGGACTTGTGACTTTCTGTGCAATCATGAAGCCTTGCTGGGTTCTGCTACATTCAGAAAACAATCTTCCTTGACAGACATTTTCTTTCAGAAGTTCCTAATTTCCATTTGAAACTGCTTGTTTCTTTGCCCTCAAGCTCATCATATTCATTCATTTAGCGTTTTAGTACTGAAATGCAGACACTGTGCTCAATCCGGGGGATCCAATAATGAGCAGAAGATGCTTTAGGCCCAATAGCAAGATCATATTCATCAAGGGGAAGAGGGAGAAGAAAAACCAAGTAATTTGTAATTTTGACACGGTATAACATAGAACTATGTAATGAATACGTGAGCACAGTGGAGGAGAATATTTGGGAAACGGGATCTTCCTCAAGGTATGTTTTGGCTGAGTTGGCCTCCATAATTATCTTTTTAGCCCCTTGCTACCATTCTTTACTAAATCTGTAAGGACATTAATCCTACGTTATTCCTCTTTTTATGTTTGTCAACCTCATTGATCTTGTCATTCTTTAACTCATATTAAGCATGCATAGATCGTGAAACGTCTTTAGTCCAAGTAGCATCAATGAGGTCAAACAGCAGAATTTTTTCTCTCTCCTTTGAATCTTCTGAAATATGTGATCCTTTGTATATTTTCCATATTCCCACTTTTTATTCTTTTTAACTATGTTTTGGCTTTCTTTCAACACGAAAGTTATTTTTTAAAGTTACCAATTGTTTCTTTACTACCCATGTCATTTCACATATTTATCAGTTGGGTAGTCTCCCAGCCAAACGTTTAGCTTCCAAGGTTTCCACACTGAAATTAGTCCTCCAATTTGTAGCCAAGATAACTTCCCCAAAACTCTATGCTTATCTCATTTCTGTGCTCATATTCTAGCTGTGGAGTTTCATGACCTGCATGCCACCAAGGTAGTAAAATAGTAATTAAGCTCTCATTTATGTGTGCATATCCATATTTGCCTTTCCCCATTCATCCTCTTACAGGAACCTGTGTATCTCTCCATGCTTGTATACTCACCATTGCTCAAACATGGGGCATTAACTTTGACCACCATGAATTGCCAAGTGCATACCTTTGTACATGGAATACACTCTCTCTTTCGCTAAGTTACCATTGTCCTTTTACTTCCCTAGGGAGGCTCGCCTCTCTTTTGAAGGTTTCTCTGAAACTCCATCCCATGATCTCCTCCCTCCTCTGATCTCCTCTGGCATCCACTGGCTGCATTACAAGTCTCTGGACTTCTTCCATCTGCCGTCCATCAGCCATTTATTTTGATGGGTAGTAGACTGCTTGAGAATAGGGGCTGCCTCACTTACCCATGCTGTCGTCCAGCCACACAGGTCATGTACACAGGTATTATTTGATTTGAAAATTTTAGTTACTCACGAATGACCAGTGATATCTAGGCAAATATTATGTTGACTTAATTATTTGTCTCCTTTATCACTTATCTGGTTCCCTTAAAATGTGTGTGTATATTTTAATTTTAAAATTATCATGTAGCCACCATTCAGACTAGGGGCCCCCAAATGTAGGGCATGAGAAACGCTTAGTACATGTTAAATCACTTCACTGACCTCCAATATAATAGCAATTGTACTAGGTTAATTGGGAATCTACTGACAACAAAGTTATACTGAATTTAGCAACATTTTAAACAAAATTTTGTTTTCATTAATTACTAGTGGTTAGGGATTTGAGCTAGTTACTGAATCTCCAGAATTTAGTTTTAGCACCTTAAAAACCAAGGATATGAATAATTTCTATCTCATGATAAATAGACTTAAGTGAGGATAATGCATAAAGAGCTCCTAGGTGTTTTAGGTACAAGATAAACACCTAATGTTAACTATTCTTTCACAAATATTAGCACATATATGTATGGCATATTATTTTCAATCTATGGGTATGGCAGACATGATAGGTATATATAAGAGTTTGATAACTACAAAAAATGTAAAAGCTCTCCATGCATTCATTTATTAGAATATTAGGTGATGAGTACTTTCAAAGAAATTCTTCTATTATTGATTAGTCATCTACTCTAAGACCTGTCTCCAAAAGACAGAGAATTTTGACTGAACTTGTCATCTCTCTTCTCCTGTTTCTCTAACTCAGAATCAATTATTTTTTGGGAGTAGGGGGAAACAGTCATTTTAGAGAGCCCTAAAAATAGATCTCTAGAGACGAGGTCCTAAACCTGAAAGATAATTCACTAATGTCCCGGGTAAATCGTGATTTCCTGAACTTGTCTAAACAGTTCTTTTGAGAGAAGGTTCTTGTGCAAGTCTTTTATGCATTGAATTCCATGCTGTGCATTTCTCTTCCCACTGTCTTGAAAGAAGAAAAAGCATTTTATCTGAATTAGCCATCAATATGCAGCTAACAAACTGATAGGTGACTGAATATGGATTATTCCATATGTATACAGAAGAAGGAGAAGATACACATTTCAGAGAGAAGTAAAAGAAGTTCACCAATAGTAGGGGAGGTATAGGGGAATAAAGCAAAAGACAGAGAGTGGTGCTGCTCTAAATTTTCAGCATCAGAATCGCTTCTCGGCCTTTTGGCTAAGATCAAGTGTAGTATCAGATGCCTCCAGATGAGTGGACAATAAGGTGATTATGTCTTCTTTAATGAACTACTAGGGTTGCTAATGAATCATTATTACTGCTCTACTCTCTGAACAATGCCTGAGTTGCCAGTCGTCCATAAACCTGTGTATGCAGTGCTAGGGCCATTTAACTCTTTTTTCTTACCTTTGAAAAACCCCATCATATAAAACAATTATTGATCCCTAAAACCCGAAGCAGAATGTTATGTCTTCTTATAACTTGAAACAGTGTTACTTCTCCTTACAACCTGAAAAGCCCTAACCAAAAGGGTCCCGTCAATTTTGTTGTACAATTCCAATCGTAAAGAGATGCACATTCATGCAAAACTCTACCTCTTTGGCACATAACTGACTCTAGTCAGTATCATGCTCCCTGCCTCCCAATGACAATTTTGTTTTCATTGATTCTGTCTTTGATCAACCTAAATCTTGCCCCTAGTACTGGGAAAATATGGACTTTACTACTTACAACCTATGAGATTTGACAGCCTTTGCTTCTCAACCCTCAATCACTTATAAGATGTCACGTTTGGGAAGATTAATTCCTTTTTATTACTCCTGGAATCCCAGAGCCTGCCCAATGCCTATAGTAAACACTTAAATGCTTTTCCTTGATTAAAAGATAACTCCCAAATTGTTTATCTTTAATTTTATCCATCATTTTCTCCTGCTTCTATATCAACACAACCGCTCTATTTTATGCAAACCATTTTATTTTTCATCAGTGTAATACTCCATATGAAAATTGCCTCCAGACTCTACTAACCTGAAAGTGTTTTCAACTCATACTACCCACTATCCATTTTTGACTTCTGCTTTAGTGGCCATGATCTATTTTCAAGACTCAGATTAAATGCCAGCTTTTCTGAAGTTTTCCCCACTTCCATTTGCCCAGCGATAGTCAGGGTTGTAATAGCCAACACTCGGCACAGATAATTCTTTAAATTTCTTGTCATTGTGTGTGCCTTCTTTCCTGTTAATTTAACTGGAGTATAAATGCCAGAGATAGTGTTAATTATATTTCCTTAATATCCCCAGAATATTTAAGGAATAACAACATCTGAGCACTCCTAAATATATGACACAAGCATGTATTCATATGTAACACATTTTATAATCTTAAAGAAATATGGAAAGCTTACATTATCAGTGAGGTGAGAATAAACATAAAGAGAGAAAAAACTGAGTTAAAAAACAAAGGGGAAATGAAAGGATGAAATTAATTTTTATCATGTTTATTTTTTCAGTGGAATTATGGATGCTGTTTTCCCAATAAAGCAATAAATATTCTTTCTTTTAATAATAGCTCTTTACAAGTGATGTGACATTCTAGAACTCACTTTATTAATAACAGTAAAAAGATGTCTCCATATATCATGCATATTTAATTTCCTCATAGCTATTTTTCTACAATCTTACAAAATACACAATACTATAAGAGTCCCCAAGCCACAATTTTATTGAGTTCCATTACTTTAGGAGTCGGAATCTGATTCATATATTTCTCTTCCTGTAATTGCTTTACTTGATGAGGAGTTTGAATATATTTCTCAAGAAATATAAATAAAATATACCTTGCCTAACATTACCAAATTTAGTGATTTAGAAATAAATGTATGTATTAAAATACCTTCTTAAATATGAATCTTGATGGAGAAGATAGGTATTCAAACTGAGAATTTAAGGCATGAAGCAATCATTTTAACAATGAGGTAACTGATGATCAGAGAAATTTTTGATTATTTATTAACTAAACCTGTAGATAATCAGTGTTATTTCCACTTCAATATTAATTTCCTTACTTTGTTTAAACTTAAAAAATATATAAGTATATATTACTCACTGGTACTGGACCAGGAATATTCTCTTTGTTCACTTTTGCTTTGTTTTCCTCAGAAAACTGTGAAGGTAATTTGAGCATGTAATCATATACCTCTTACTTTACTATTTTAGATTTGCTTTTCCTCCTATAGTAAAAGGAGTATATAAAGGAGAATCACCCATGCCTTCTAATTATTTTTTATCCTTCTCTATTGTCAGCTTCTTATAGTAGGTACTAAGTACATGTTGAATTAAATTTTAGAATATCTATTTCTATCCATTGGCTTTCCTTTGTTCAATTTTATTATTTTCATAAAGAGAAAGTGAAATTATGAAGTCAGTATAAAATCTGAGCAAAAAACCACAAACAAAATATTTGCCTGTAGGATAGTAAAATCTATTTGTTGAGATATGAAACCAAGTGCCAGAAAAGAATTTTGAACATTTTAATTACTAGTGGATAGGGATTTGGGTTATAGAGAGGAATGATTTTTCTTCTTCCAGTGACTTTATTAGACATTAATTTCTATAATAATTCATTGAAAGAAGACAGTACTTCAGAAATAATTTGTCAGGGAAATATGTGGAGCTGAACTTAAAGAACAAACAAGTCTTGACTATACAGAGAAAAAAGGGGGAGTTAGATGCTATAAAAAAGGAACAACAACAAAAAATAAGTTCTTCAGGTGTAATGTAGTATTTTGGAAGAATAATATTCATATCAGGATGCAAAGGGTAAGATTACAACACAGAAGCCTTGGCTTATGTAATTCATTATAACACACTTGTTTTACTCTATCTGGCTTGCTTATTATGAAAGTCTTTAGCAAGAGCCACTCAGAAAACCTGTTGTTAACCATGGAATTATTTTCCTAATAAGTGTTGAACCCTTCTGCTAAAACTTTAAGATCAATAGATTTCATATCCATGGGACAAAATCTTGAAAACGTGGAAACAAAACAATTAAACCAAACAAAGAAACAGTGATAGAATAGCTTGTTTTCTCACAGGAAATATGAGAATCAACCTTGGAAAATATTATAAGTTGAGATGAATTTAATAAATGATTTATATGATTAGTCTGCAATTTGCTTTACTTTTTCTACAAGGATTTAATTGATAAAAATGTAGGTTTACATTATGGCATCTCATTGCTCTGTAATACCAAGCATACTTACGGAATTTAAAATAATTGAAATGCACACATTACATTGAAAACATGTATAAAATATAGGCAAGAGGTTTCATATGAGAAAATAAACCTAAGTTGAGTTAATGAATTAAGATGTTGTTAATAAAAGTAATAGATAAGATCTATCACAAAGAAAGAGAAAATAATGTGTATATTTCCCCAAAACTCATTATACCCTTAAAATGGGCTCATATTATCACATGTAATTCAGCTCTCAATAAAATTGGTTAAGAAATAAAGGGGAAGAATGTCTCCATATATGTGATTAGAAAATGAGAAAAAGGTAATAGCAAATTGGGAGAAAATGTTGAAAAAGCATAGAGCAATAAATCTGCATTTATACAGATAAAATTAAAGTTTCAAAAGGATGGTCAACATTATGGAAAGAGTGGATTTTAGATATATAATGACATTTGCTCAAGTTTGGGTGCATACTGTTAACAAGATGCAAGTTTAGGAGTTGGGGTTAAGTGGTAAATGGGTAAACAAAATGTAAATAAACAAAGCATTTGCCAGATGAGCTTTATCGTGAAATTAAAGGGAGAAGTGGCATAGCAGGTGAGAATAGCAGCTCAATCCAACAGTCCAGGCTCCTTGCACAGATTATAAGGACCAAAGGGCCAGGGGAGATTCAGTCCACTCTTTGTCCCTAGCTCACATTCTTTCTCTTCTCAGAGACTTCCCACTTCTCCCTCAAATTTGCTTTCCACCTATCTGGAAAATACCAACTCATCTTTGAAGGCTCTTTTTGAGTAATCCTTTCTTTGATGCTTTTTCTGAACTCTGCTTATTATAAACTGACTACTGCTTTGTTTATGTCCTCAGAGTACTTCTACATAGCACCCAGAATACTTTCCCTTACTTTATCATATGCCTGGTTTTCTCCTTGAGAGCCTGATGGAGGGATCATGCCACTCTGTGTTTATATGTCAGCATAAAGCACAAGGCAGGCTCACAGAAGGCACTGGGTAAGCATTTATGGTAAGCATTTGAAGAAGCAATACCAGCCTGATTTTACAGTCAACAAATAGCTATTGATCACGGTGCCTATGCCAGGAACTATTGAATATAGACATGAGTGTGAAGTGTGAATAATATTGTTAGAACAACCTTGAAGAAGACAATATCTTGGAGATCAATCCAGACCGTTCCAGTCTCATTTAGTGAAAGTAATTTTTAAAAATAACATGCAGCAAAATACTACAATAGTACTGTTTACTGTCATCCATAAGTTACATTAGGTGTAATATTTTGTAGCACAGGAAGATATTATTCCAATTGTAAGGGTCAAAAATAGGGGCTATCGGGAGGTATGGGATTCTTTCCTTCTTTAGTAATGAAAACATCCTAAAATTGACTGAGGTGATGACAGCATATCTCTGTGATGAAAATGAGAGCCACTGAGTGTACACTCTGAATGGATTGTACAAAGCATGGGACTGTATAACACAGGTAATCCAGTGGTGGAAGATGGACTGTGGTTAACAGGACAAATATGAGAATTTTTTCTCCTAAATGATAACAAATATATAATACTAATATAGGGTGGAAACAATTGCCTGGATTGAGGGAAAGTACACCAATGTAAGACATGGGCCGTAGTTAGTAGCAATTTTTTTTTTTAGGATGGACCAGGAATTGAACCCAGGACCAGGACCTTGTACATGGGAAGCAGGCGCTCAACCACTTAAGC
Source organism: Tolypeutes matacus (assembly GCA_026826555.1). Classification (NCBI taxonomy): domain Eukaryota; kingdom Metazoa; phylum Chordata; class Mammalia; order Cingulata; family Chlamyphoridae; genus Tolypeutes; species Tolypeutes matacus. The sequence goes on along the minus strand of JAKSZT010054462.1, from coordinate 2,434,566 downwards.
TACATCCACTCTCCAACAAGAGTCGGCTTTTTTGTGTGTTGGTTTTTAGGAGGTACCAGGGATTGAACCCAGTACCCCATACATGGGAAACAGGCACTCAACCACTTAAGCTCATCAGTGTCCCAGTAGTAATATTTTGACGATGCTCTTTCATAGTTGGTAACAAGTGTTTCACAACAATGCAAGGTGCTGGTGGTGGGGAGATGTATGGTAGCCTTGTATGAAATATACATGTTTGTTTTGTAAATTCACAATTTTTACTGTACGGTTTACTATATGGTTTCTGTATGCTCATGTATGGATGATATACTTCAATAAAATTTTATTAAAAAATAATGTGCAAAAATAATTTCCAATCTTGAAAAAGGAATTATGAATCATATGGTACATTTAGTGTGAGAAACCACTACTTTTTACAAGATGAGCTTCCTTACTAGTCAACAGCAAATTTAGAATTACACAAATAAGTGTTTCCTAGAAACAGTTTTTAATAACCACTAATAAAATGGTATTTCTTATCCTAACCACCTAAAATTCTTTAATGTAGCATTTCTTGTTTATTTGGGATAGAAAAGAAAGAGCCCTTTTTTGAGAAAAGTGAAAGGATGTAAGTTGAATACTAGTCCAGACAATCTTCACATCTTATTTTCACATTAGTACTTTAATGAGTGGTAGTATTAAAACAAGTTTATTCTTATCACTGGAAAATATCTTGAAAGTTAATTATGCATTTCCATCAGCACTTGCCATAGTTTCATAAATATTTTTTAATGAAGAACTTACTTTTAAGGTCTGAAAATATGCTTTTAAAATATGTACTCTTAAAGAACGATTATTTGAAATTCTGAAAAAAATCTGGTAATATTTTTATTTCTGTTGGTCTCATTTATTACAATTATTTATCCAAATTATTTTTATCTTATATCACTTGTATTGAGTGATGTGCCGTATCATGTAATATCAACTGGATGCAAATCCATCAGGAAGAAAAACATATCCATTCAGAAATACGCAAATCGTCTTTGTACAATTCATGTGTTTGAAGCTATAGCCCACATAGCTTAAGCCAGAGTTTCTCAAACTGTGGCAATGGTGGTAGCAAAGTACAGAGGGGAGAGTGGGAAGTGTGTTATCAGAATCACCTGAGAAGTTTTTTCAACTGCACTTTGTTCCATACTCTCCTGAAAGGATCCACATACCTCCTTTGAGAGGAGAACGAACGATGTAACAAAATCATTTTCAGATACCTGTCTTGCAATCACCAACGCATGGAGAATTCATAGTCCTTTAAAATGTGTCCACTTCATTAAAGTTATTAAAATCGATAGTATTTTGTATCAAACTGGAAATGAATTAGAAATAAAGCATAACTCTAAAAAGTAAACATAAATCTTGGTATTGATAATGTTCTTCATTCATTTCATAGCAGGGATTTCTATGTATTTCAAGAAAGCTCAAGATATGATTAGTAGCAGTTGATTTAGATTTCACATGGCCTTGACTTTCTAAAAAATAAATAAGTCAAAATATCTTCACTCCAAATAAGGAATACAACTACAAGAAGGTATTAGGATAAGAAGAGAGTTTGGATTGTCAAGCCCTCATCTCTATTATCATTTTCTTCCAGAACCCTTAGAGCAACTGGAATTCATGCATTCATCTGAAGTTTATTAATTTATGGTGCTTTATAATGTCATTTAAATCCTTTCCATTTGTAATTCCAGTTCACTCCCCAAGTGCACCTTGAGGACAGAGATTTTTTACTTATTTTATATTCCATTCACCATCTAGTGTCTTACTGTGTGCAGCAGGTGATCGACTACTGCCTAATGAGTGAATTAACACATTTCTGAATATATTCCCCAAATTCCACACATACTACTGTACACAAATATCAGTTTGTTGAACTTGTTTATAGTACTTATTTCAATGAATAGATACAGAGTAGATTTGCAAAAAAGATTTGCTTGAATGAGATTCAACTTTAAAAAGCTGAATTTTTCCAGTACATGTTTTCTTTTTAATCTGATGTTCTAGTGTCATTATATAGAGAATCTGATCCCTCTTGGTTGCAGAATACTTTTGACCTTACATCACCACTTATAATCAGGTTTACATTCTTATTCCTACCAATCATTTAAATAAAACACATTTTCCCAAGGTTGTTTTGCGTTTGTGTGTTTGTTTGCTTTATCTATCTATCTATCTATCTATCTATCTATCTATCTATCTATCTATCTATCTATCTATCATCTATCTATCTATCTATCTATCATCTACCAATTCTTTAATGGAAAGACATTTGTTCTGTGAGATGATATGCAAGGTGTGGGGCAGGAGGTAGAGTCTGAATAAGTAAATAAGTAAATAAAGTTGGGGAACCACTCCATACTGTTTAATTTTGTTTTAATAAAAGCTCACTGAACTTACTTGACATGTAGAACATGGAGTTCTACAGTTTAGGGAGTATATTCTAGGGACATAGTTCTGTTTGTGAAACAGTGGTGTAAGACAGCCCAGCATCTTCCAAGGGTATGTAATGCCACCCAAATATGTAAAACCCTATGCTTGTCCCTTAAACTCAACACCTTCTTACATACAAACACACACACACACAGTGTTCCTGTCTCATACTCACAAATGCAATTATCTTTCCTGAGGAAAGAAAATCAACAGATCCTTCTTCTCTTCTGACCACAAAGGCTATTACTATGCTTCTTTCGTGGTGGGTGGACAATTCTACCTTGAGGGCAGACATTTTTGCCTATTTTCCATCCTAATACTCTGGCACAGAGAGTACGCCACATTCTGGCTCTTATATGTCTCTTCAAATGTATCTCACAATCTTTCCTGTGAATCTCTCCAACACACTCCACACTACTCTATTGTGTTGCTGAAATGTTTCTGACTTCACAAACACAGTCCCTGACCTTTCCTCAATGCAACAGGTAACAATTTTAGGACATAATAGAAGACTGAGGTATATCATAATTGTCTACCCTGACCATTTCAAATTCCTTTCGTGCTGTGTTAAATTGTTATTTATTATCCAAGCATGTCTCCTCCATCCAACTATTAAATGAGCACTTTACATGAAGGCACATGCATTTCCTTTTATTTCATGATTGTCAGTATCTAAAACAGTATCTTAAACCATGCAGTTGACAACTGTTGCTAGTAATTTTGAATTGTTATAACTCCATATTTTGGAATATTTTTTTCATAATAAAATGCTCATATTTTGCTTTTCATAGTTCCACGATTATTTCACTAATATTCTTTTCCCATTAAAGCATCAGCTTTTGCAACGGTTAGAGGCCCTAGATCTCAGTTTACAGGCTAAAGTCTCAGAGTAGATCCAATAGACTAGATCAGCTTCTAGAAAACCAAGGAATTTATGTGCTATATTCCATGAACAGAACTCCTCGGACTGATTTCAGAACCACTTTAGGGAGGGGGAGACTGGGGTACTTCCAGCACTCTTTGTCTAAAAGTATTAGCATTGGACTGTAGTAAAAAGCCAAATGGGCTGATTCATTGACCTTTGGCTTTTGCTGCTTGGAAAATACATCTCTTTAAGAGGGATGGGTAGCATACCCGCTACCAGACTCCATAATGTTGGACTCAGTACAAGCAATTGGCTTCAGAATTGTTAGAAAGATAACTACATTTACTCTCTTTTTCAGACAAATTCAAGTTTCACTTTTAAAGTTTTATGATTTATAAATTAGTCCACTAAGCCTGTGGTGGTTTGGAGCTCTGTACCCCAGAAAAACATGTTCTTAATGCATTCTTGTGGGTAGGATCTCTTGTAAATAGGACCTGTGATGAGGTTACTTCAGATAAGGTATAGCCCAGGATGGGTCAAAGAGAAAGAAAAAAGCCATAGAGGCAGAAGCCAGAAGCTAAAAGAACCCAGAAGAGAAAAGAGAAGCCAGGAGAGGCCGCCATGTGCATTGTCATGTGACAGAAAAGCCAAGGACCAAGAATCACCAGCATCCAGTCCCAGAATACCAGTCTTCTATGAGAAAATATCATCTTGATAATGACTTGATTTGGACTAGCCTCAAAACCCTGAATAAACAAATCCTATTGTTGTAGCCAATCCACCACCTGGTATTTGTTTTGGCAATGAGGAAAGTAAAACAAAAACTAATATTTCACAATATGATTGATAATAAGAATTGAAAATATCCTATTCTAGAGCGTGCCTAGTTCTGCAAGAAACTCTGTTCTGTGCACCAGCTGCATGAGAATCACGTGGTTGCACATTAGAAATGCAGATTCTTGAAGGCCAGTGGCTGCCTGCAATTCAATAGAGACATCTTTTAAATAAGCTTCTGAATAAGTGCTTAGGTGATCTCTATTTAACCCAATTTCTTCAAAGAGGGCTCCAATATATTTCAGGATAACTGAATAGTGCTAATTATTTGAAGGTCCTACAATAAGCTTCAGCTAAAATTTCTCTTTTTTCCTCTATCCATTTACCTTACATCAACCCTACAGAGCAGTAAGGAATAAACCAAATCCTTTTTTCCATGTGACAACCTTTCAAATTCTTACATTCTATACTGAAATGGACTTAACTGTCAATTTATTATTTATGCAAAGGAAGTATATAAATTATAGGATTGCTATACTGTAATAGGATATTTTATCCAACAAGCCTAGTAATTCAAAAGTCTCTCCATGATAAAAAGGTAAAGGCAAAAGAAACAGACTTATTAATTTTTCCCAAATCAACAAATTTCTAAACAAATATGTTTTCTCAAATCTAACACCACTTAAATCATCTTATACCACATTTAAGTCAGTTCAAATATTTAATACGTGTCTAGTCAGTCTGAAATACTGTTAGGACTGAGGAAGTAAAGGCCAGTCCAAATCACTACACCAGCAGGAACAGAGAGGGACATGAGAGCCCCAAAAGAAAGTGACAGAGTTGTATAAAGGCTGTCAACAGAAACTCAGAGAAGTGCTCTTGTTCAGAAGCATAAGGAGAAACACTTGGGACAGATAATGCTTGAATAGAGTCTTAAAATATGAGTACAATTAACCAGCTTGAGCAAGTGGAGGAAGAGTCTTCTGAACAGAAGGAGAGCCTAGAGAAATGTGAAAAAGAAAGTAACAGCATTAACACTTCTAATTTCCTGAAGCAATGAGCATTCATTCATTCATTCATTCAGCCGAGCTTGGCAGAGGATGGGGTTAGAGAAATAGTTCAGAATCACCTGGTCTGAAAATGTCATTGGCAGTCCTTATTTAGAGACCTAACATGATCAAATTTCAGATTATGCAAGGTCACACCCACAGCTGAGTGGAAAGTAGATGAAGACACAAAGTGCAGTCAGAAAGCTATTACAGTTACATCTGTGACAATAATAATGAAGTAATAGTGACCTCCAGTTAAATATATAGTATGCACTAGATTCTATCATTAAACACTTTATATGCATTATCTCATTTTAATTCTTACAACAATCTTGGAAGTTTGGTGATTTTAGAGCCTTATTTTAAATATGAGGAATCAGAGACTCTCAGAGGTTAAAATTAATTTCTCCAAGATCACAAAACATACCAGGGACTTTATTAAAAGAATGCCTAGTGTGATGGTTAGACTAATGTGTCAGCTCGGCCGGGTAATTGTGTCCAGGTGTTTGGTCCAGCAAGCACTGGGCTAATTGTAATACAAGAGCATTTATGGACTTCGATCACCAGTGAGTTTACTTCGTGGATGGCTGATTACATCTGCATCAATCAGGGAGATTGCATCATCAGTGGGTGACGCTTTTATCCAATCAGTTGAATGCCTTAAAAGGGGAAGTGATTTCAACATTCAGAGAGAATTTCCCAGCTCGTCATTGGACAGGCAGCTTCTCCCAGAAACTCATCAAGGACCTTTCAGTGGACTTTCATCAGAGACCCTGGTTTGCAGCCTGCCTGTGGAACCTGGACTTGTGCGTCCCCACGGTCGTGTAAGAGACTCTTTTAAAATCTCATATTATTGACAGGTATCTCCTGTTGATTCTGTTTCCCAAGAGAACCCTGACTAATACACTAGCTTCCAAAAGTATCTCTTTAATCATGATACGAAACAAAGACAAAACTGATCACACATGTAGAAATGATCACAATGGAGTTGGGAATTAATATGTGGACATGGATTTTACAGAACTGAGGAAGACAAATCAATGAGTTAGTGAAGCTGTATAGAGGGTTAGGTTATAAAGCAGAATCTGACCTAATTCCCAGTATCCAACACAAATGAGTATCAAGATAAGGAAAAGGAGAAATTGTCATGTGAGTCCTTGTTCCTTTCCTAGCATAAATTATTATTTACACATATGTGTATTTTTCTGTCCCCTAGTGGAATGAAAATCCCATGAATATTGAGACTTGATCTGTCTTTTTCATCTACAGTGCCATAACAGTACCTGGGCCAAAGGAGACATTGATAAATGTTTTAACAAAGGAACTAAATACGGTATCATTGAGGAAGCAGTGACTGTGATCTTGATACGGTACAATTTATCTGTACCAATCTTCTTAAAAATGAAATCAAATTAAAGAGCATTTATTACCACATGATATTTTATCATTCAGTGACTTGAACTTGGTAGACCATCAGAAAGTATTTGTTGATGTGTTAAATTTCCAATGTTTTACATTATTGTTAGTATAGATACCATCACAACCAGATTATTATTTTTTTTAATGCAAGAGAAAGACTTCTCCACTAACTCTAACTGACTTGACCTGGAAGGGTCTACATTTTCCTCTGAAAATTCTGAATAAAATAAAGCAATATAATATGTGATATGCAGCTGAGCTAACACTCAAGAAAGAAGATTCCTCATTGGTAAGAAGCAACTAAGACTTACGGATTTGGACAGGAGGTAAAGCCAAAATAGTTCATTGGTTAACGGTAGGTTTATAGAAATGGTGAAAAATGTGGGTTAGGTTCTGAGGCTTGGAGGTGAAAGGAGCCTAGGCTGAATGCACCGGTGTAGGTAGCAATCTGGATCCAAGCTACTTCCATAAAATCTAAGGCCATTTAGAGCTATATTCTTAAGACAAGAACTAGAGAAGGTGTCCATGGGACATGGGAAGCAAAAGCAAGGAAGTTGATCACTTTTCTAGGGCTAACAGACTCCAAGAAAAACTGGAGTCCCATATTTGTGCCAATTGTGATTATGAAATCTACATTCACAGTAACTTCTTGTATCAAAGACCCAGAGATAAGAAATTACCATAAAAACTGGCCAGGAGCAAGAGACCACCATGGGTCCTCAGCAAAAGTAATTGTTTAACCGACTCTAGAGATATTCCATAGGCTAAAGCACAAGTGAAAATGATAGCAAAAACCCTGCCTCACATATGCTCACAGTCAATTATTTCTGACCACTCCAAGTAAAAAATCTCCATAGGAGATGGGAAGTTAAAGGAACTTTTAATTCAGTCCATGAACTGGAACCAAACTAAAAGAAACAGAACAATCTAAATGAAAATCTGAAATGATTTTGTTTGAAATACTCAAAGCTTTCTAAGATAAGAAATAAAAATAGGACATGAGAAAATATCATGCAGGAATAGAAATTCTAGTAATACAAACATGGTTCATAAATAAAAATATCATTGGATTGTTTGGATTGTCAACTAAACTGATTGAGAAATAGTGATTTGGAAAAAAAATTGATAAAATCACCCAAATTGCATCTCGGGGAGACCATAAGTAGGAAATGTAAAATATATATTAATAGGCATAGAGGCTAAAATAAGACATTTCAAAATACATCTAATAAGAGTGCCAGGAAAAACTTGAGGGGAAGCAGTATTTAAAGATAAAATCACAAACATTTTTCGTAACTGAAAAATAACTTGTATCTCTATACTGAAGGACTATATCAAGTGAGAAGCCTTTGAATGTGCCATTGAATATCTACTTGAATTGAAGCAATGGATACATGGGCATCAGACACTTGGGCTAGTTAACAACCTAAAAAGAGAAAATTGAGAAAAATGATGATATGATGCTTCAGAATACAATTTCACTTAAATAGCAAATGGTTAAGAGAAGTCATTTGGAAAATAGATGAAATACTTAAGAATTTTTACAAAATGACCTTTTATTAATCTTGCTCCAAAAGTCAAACATGAAGTAAAAGATGCAAATGTGGCTATTCAGTGATGATGCTAAAATAATTATATTTCTGAAACAATAATTATTTAACTATCTGTTTGTCCCACAAATCAAAGGACAAATTTAACTTTGATCTTGACTACTGAGAAATTCAAGCCAACATTTTCAGGAGATGAACTTTAAGTGGTGTATTTTTGTAGTACCAGCTATTCTTAGATAACAAGTTCTCCAGTATTAGCTACATTTTCAAAAAGGATATGAATAGCACTTTTTATTTTTTAAAGTAAAATTGACTTCCAGAGAAATCAGTTTTAGGAAATGTGGTAGCTTGAGACTGCATTTTCTGCAGAAAATCATGTTCTTGTAACTGGTCCATTCTTGTGAGTGTGAACCTATTGTGAGAGGGACAATTTGATTAGATCACTTCAGGAAGGCTTGACTCAGGGTGGTTCTTAATCCTCTTACTGGGATTCTTTATAAATGGATAAAGACAGACAGAGGGGACCACAAAGACAGATAGAAACCTCCAGAAGTTAAACCAATGGAACCCAGGAGAGAGTAAGCCACAGGAGCAGAAAGACAGACACAGGAGCAGACAAAGCTGCACAAAGCAAGAAGCTGAAAGCAACGGACCCCAGAGGAGAAGAAGAGACCAGCAGGCACCACCATTTTGCCCTTCCGTAGGAGAGAGGATTTCAGGATCACTGGCGCCAGTCTCCTGATGAAGCCTTGATTTGGAAATTTTCCAGCCTCAGATGTGTAAGAAATTAATAAATCCCCATTGTAAAAGCCAGCCCATTTCTGCTAGCAGCTGAGCTTTGATGAGAGAACATTTCTCATGATGCCTTGATTTGGACATTTTTGCATCCTTGGAAGTGTAAGCTTTTACCCAAAATAAATCCCCTTTATAAAAGCCAGCCATTTCTGGTATTTTTGCATTGGCAAGCTTTGGCAAACTAAAACAGGACAACTATCCTAAAAATGGTGACTAGAAATACTTGATAATGTTCAACAAAATAGGGAGAAAACTTAGAAATTATTCTCAGTATTAAATTTGAAATATCAATATTAGGAAATATTTTCCAAATAGGAAAATAAATTAATACATTTATGACTTTGTTGTAGAAAAAGTGGTTTTTTGGTAGGAAGGTAAAATAGTGCAACCACTCAGGAAGACAGTTTGGTGGTTCCTCAGAAAGTTAAGTATAGAAATACCATATGACCTGGCAATCCCATTCTAAGTATATCCAAAGAATTGAAATCAGGGACTCGAACACATATTTGCACACCGATGTTCATAGCAGCATTATTCACAATTGCCAAAAGATGGAAGCAACCCAAGTGTCCATCAACTGATGAATGGAAAACAAAATGTGGTTTATCATACAATGGAATGTTATTCAGCTATAAAAAGGAATGAAGTCCTGATACATGCGACAACATGGATGAACCTTGGAGACATTGTGCTGAGTGAAATAGGCCAGACACAAGAGGACAAATGCTGAGGGATGTCACTGATATGAAATAATTTGAATAAGTAAACTCTTAGAGTTAGAATCTAAAATATTGGTTACCAGGGACACAGATGGGGTAGAGAATGGGGAAAGTCTTGGTTTGTCAAAGTCTGCCAATGCCATGCCAATGGAAATGGATGGCAGCACATTATTTTGAGTCTGAATAACAGCACTGAATTATATATGTGAATGTGGTTAAAACAAGAAATCTTAGGTTACATATGTGTTACTAGAATAAAATTAAAATAAAATATAGGACTATATATCACAGGGAACCTATTATATATGGGAAAGTAATAATTTTTACATGATTTCTCTGTAAACTGACAACCTCTCTAATTTAAATAAATAAATGTTTATTTGGAGTTTTTTTGTTTGTTTGTTTTTAATTTTTGTAAAGACTCTGAGCCTCGCAAAAATTTCTAAGGAGTTCTTCTGGAAGTTTCTTCAGATTTTTTCCCCCTAAGGGGACAGTATTCACACATTCAGGAATACTCCCTGACCAAAAAGTTTTGCTTAATAATAGTAAATATTACTATCAACAGTAATGATAGTGTTAAAAATACCTTTGTTTTTTTAAGTGCCTATGATGGAAAAGGCACTGTGCCAGGTGCTCTACATCTTTATCTCATTTGAAATGAACTTTCAAGATCAAGTTAGCAATTTGCAATATGTGGTTTAGTAAGGGTCCTGTCGAGAAAATTTTCTCATGAGGATTCCTATAAAATATATGCTAAAAGTGATGAAGAAGAAATTATGTGACCCCTTTGGGTGTAATTTCTTGAGACTGACTGTTATTGAAGTTGGGTGAGGTAAACCACTATGTACTCCTCTTTCATATCTTTGGGCTCTACTGTCTGAACTCAGGAGTCCATGACTTCCATTCATGATTTTCAGTACAAAAATCATTATTCAAAATTGACTGATGCCCTTCAGTACAGGGAATATAATTTTAGGTAGGGTATTTTCCAACCACATATTTCCAGTATTCAAAAGCCTTTCCGTTGACCTGACACAAATAAAACTGGTTTAATAATCTCTAAACTAGAAATAAAAAGGAAAAGATACAAAACTACCAACTCTTACTCTGAACTGTTAAATTTGTTTAATTTTGTTTTCATGCAGCAGTGGCCTCTTGTCTGCAGAGAAATTTCCCAGACTTTGGAATGATAATATATTTAGGAGCTACTCATTGTTTATTATTGGTCAGTAGATTTGCTGACTCTTCTTAACCTAATTCACCAATGAGTAAAAATTTCACAAGTGATAATAATTACTGATACCTTTTTTAAGTTATTTTTAATTCTAATATTAATTATGCTTTTTCTCCCTTCTTTCAGGACTGCTGATCTTTGTTCTAGTGATTAGGCATGTACAGAACTATAATATATAAAGTTTTTCTTTCACATTGGTCTTATCTGGATGCATATTAAAGGATATCAGTATTGATGGATGACAGAAGACAATCTCAAAAATAGTACTTGACCTATATGCAAGCCTTACAAAAACAGAATAAAATTCCCTAAAAGGATGAGCCTTCAGGCATTGGGGGCAGGAATACTAGGCTGCCTGACTAGGGTGTCATTGTAGGGATACTGGAAAAGCTCTACTGCCGGAATGGGTCCCTGCTGCACCTCCAATGCCCACCATTAAAGTCATTCATTTGAGTTAAGAAAATTGCCAGTAAGACCTCTATTAAAATGCAAATGTATTCCCTGGGTGGGGAAACACATTAAATCATTATCAGCCATTAACACTTTAGACCAAATTAGTTTCAGATTTATTAGCCAATTACTCAAAGTACAGATGGAATGCAACACAGGACAAGCTAGTTTAAGTTGGTTTGGAGAGAGAGCTGAAAAGAGTCATTCCAGTAAGGCTTTTGATATTTTTATTATTCAGGAGTGATTTTTTTTTTTAACGAAATAATACGTAAAACCCTCACATAAAAATAGAAGCCAAGAAAAAAATGTGGAACTTCCCTGGACAGTCGGAGAGGTCAGGGGTGAGTGCTCTCACCACCTGCCTGCTCACTGCACATGCCACACCGCCTTCTCTGCCATGTCCCTCACATCGTACCTTCACTGACAGTGCCTAGATTTCCTCTGAAGAACCCGAGATGCTGAGAAATAGAGTTTGAAAGCCATTATATTAGGATATTCTAGTTTCTGTGCTTTCCTCTGGCTTCTTTTTCTTATATATTGAGGAAAATCCAACAGCTTAGGTGGAAGCCAGCTCTACGTGCTTGGAAAGCTGACTCCGAAACTAAGGCATATGTGTTCCGTGCACAAGCACCAAGCCTCAAACAGGTTAAACAGTTCCCCTGTAAGCTACTATATCCCTGAGAGTCAGGAAAAATGCATCCTAAATGAATGCATGTAGCCTTCTCCTCTTCTACATACCAAATGGAGATAGGAGGTTTCTAAATGCTTTGGATATTTTAAGGGAGAATGAGGTCTTGGTCCCAGAGAAATTCTAGTAACTGCTCTAAGAAGAAAGGAGAAAGGAGAAAGAAGCGTCAAGTAAGGGCTACAGCAAAACATCCTTGATTTATTGTGCTTCTTGCTAGTGTCTATATTATTCAGTGAACTCAGATGGGATTAGGATCCTTGCAGAGTAGAGAATGTATCTCATTGATATGCAGAGCCAAGCAGAAATCTCCTTTCCAAAAGTGGATGGCTAACCAACACTTGATTCATTTCGGAGCTCAAAGGGTCATTGGTAAGGAACTTTAGATTCCTGTTATACTGCCAAAGTTTGGGGCGTTAGGGCAAGGGGGCTAAGTAAGCAAATATCACACTTACATACATATATGTGCAACGAAAGTAAAGACGCACAGAATGAAAATTTTGAAAAGGGATGAAATTGAAAGAAATGGAAATTCTAAGTCAATGTACTTTAGGTGTTCCCATGTACATTATCTTAATAAAAAAAAAACTTTAATAATTTAAAGACACTAAGGCAGTCTAGTTACTCATGAATGTGAATTTCTGCTTGAATGAATTATGGCAATTAAATCCTGTGCAAAGAATAGGAAAAAAAAATCCTGTTGGAATTAAAATATTTCAACAGTATAAATGGACACCTTAGCTTTTTCTTATTTCAGGAGTAAAATTCTTGAAATAAAACTGGCAACAAAATAATTGGATACTTTTAGGATAAGAATACAATTTTACCATGGTCTATAAAGGATGTTGTCGAATGTGTCAAGAGATATTCCTTTACTGTTTTTGTAAAATTAGACTGTATTTCCTTTTACAGTTACTCATGGAAACAATTCCACACAATGTAAACATTTCAAGCATAATTCTCATTTTATCCAGGGACTGGTATTTGACTAAGATCTGCTAAATGATCCATAGTTACTGCAATCCTCAAGTCACTTGTAGTTCAGTTGCAAAAGCTAATAAGCAAATATAACTACAAGCTAACTATGCTTTAGAGATTTTATTATTATAGAAGAAAAAGGGAAATATGATATATGTCTGAGTGTTTTCATGGATTTGAGTTAATAACCTATACTGGGTTAGTCGAGGCAAAAATGTTAACAGTAAATTAAAACAAAATTTCCTTAGTTCCTGGTTGATTTACCACCATTCACAAAATAATGCTTAATTGAAAAGCAATGCTTAAAACTGAACATTTAAAAATTCAAAGCAAATACCTTTCTTTCTATTTACTTGCATTCCCTTGACCGCCACATCTGGTGATGGTTCTAATATCACATGTAAGATGACAAGCCCCAAGCCTGCATCTCCAGTCCAGAATTCTCCCCTCAAATGAAGACTTATAGATCATGGGTGTACTCTACATATTCATGTGGATGCTTCACTGGCATCTAAAACTTAAACATATGCAAAAATGAATTCCTGATTTTTCCATTTAAAATCATTTCTTCCACAGACCCAGCTTAGTTACCGCGGCTGCTCAGTTCAGACACCATGGTGCCATCCTTAGCACCTCTCTTCCTCTCACATGTACGCAATTTGCCAGCAAGTTCTGTTGGGTCTACCTTCAAAATGAACACATCTCACCGTCTCCAATTCTACCCCCTCCGGACTGAGCTACCGAGAATTTTGCCTGGATTATGGCAGTCACCTCCTAAGAGGTCCCCTTGCTTCTGCCCTCATCCCTACAGAGTCTATGCACGACACGGCAGCTAAAATCCTCTTGTGAATCACCTTGTGAACTGTAAATAACCCATATGACGACCCTGCTTAAACCTGGCCAGGAATCCTGAGGGCAGGGCCTGAAGCAGATGAAAAGGTCAACTGGATGAATGGAGGAGCTAGCAGAGAGGCAGGCTTGCAGCCAGAGTTGGGGTCGGCCAGTATTAACCAGTCATGGAGAACCACAGAGTTCTGAGATAAACGGGATTATGAGTCACACCCGCTTCACATTTCAGCCATGCATTCCACCAGAGCAAGTAACTACTCAGAAGATGAGAATTATTATTCCGCAGAACAGAAGACAATTTTCCCAAAAACTCTTATACCTCCTTTAAGCCATAAAATGATATAATATATACATCTATTTCCTCTTCCTCCAGATAACAGTGCTAAGAGGGAAGATCATCTGACTGAGCTTGGACCTTAAAAATATTTTTAGACTAAAGCATCATCTCAAACTACCAAATCATTGGAATAAATTAAGCTTAAATGGTTTTAAACATTTTAATTAATTAATTATTATAATTGATCATTAACCAGTAGGTAAAAGCTTAACAGTTTAAGATAGGGACAATATCAACTATGCCAAAAATAAAAAAATAAAGAAAACACAAATACTTATCCCGTCACCTATCCAGGATATCTTAATTGCTTCCAGATTTTGACAGTTATGAATAAAGTTGCTATACACATTACTTTACTGGTTTTTGAGTGAACATAAGTTTTCAGGTCATTTGGGAATGACCTAGGAATGCAACTGTGTGGCAAGCCCATGTTTAGCTTTATAAGAAATTGCCAGAACATCTTCCAAAGTGGCTGTAACGTTTTGTATTCCCACCAGCAATGAATGAGAGTTCTTGGTTCATTTGTACAATAGGGTATTAGTCAGTGATAAAAATAAATGAGCCATCAAGCTATGAAAATAACATGGAAGAGCCTTAAATGCATACTATTAGCTTAAGGAAGCTGGTGTGTGGAGGCTACATGCTGTAGGATTCCAATTATATGGCATTCAGGAAAAGGCAAAATGGCAGAGACATTAAAAGATCAATGGTTGCCAAGGTTTCAGAGAGAGGGGTGGAGGGACGAATAGGTGAGAACAGGGCATTTTTGGGGGCCGTGAAACTATTCTGTATGACACTACAAGAGTGGGAACATGGCATTACTCATTTGCCAAAACCCATGCAACTGCACAGTGCAGTGAGCGAGCCTTATTGTTAATAAGAGGGGAAATTCCGTGTGGGTTTGGGGAGAGAAAGAGTGTATACGGGAACACTCTGTGCTTTCTGCAGTTTTTCTGTAAATCTGAAACTGTTCTAAAAGTCCAATAGAAATACTTCAGATATAACAGGATTATGGTCCTAAGAATTAGTAAAAACGGTTGGAAAATCCTAATTTCGCTATGTACCAATTTGGCAAACAATAGTGATAACTTTGTACGATTTTATAGTAACTCAAATGACTGGTAGTGAATATGACTCCTCCAGATGCCCCCCACACACCCACAAACACACATAGCTACTCCTGCCAAGAACAGCCAAGATTCTGGGAAAGCCGTTCCATCAAACCAAATTCATTTAGGCTTATTATTCTATATAAATGCCAGATTTATCCAGTATTCTCCACTCCTCCTGCCTGCCTTGCAACTTCTTGCCTCTTTCATTGCTCTTTCCACAAATATGACAAAAGATTCTTCTAAACCACCTTTTTTCTTTTAGGAGGTACCAGGGATTGAACCCAGGAACACGTACTTGGGAAGCAGGCACTCAACCACTGAGCTACATCCTCTCCCAATGAAAGTTGGTTTTTTCATTTGTCTGTTTTGTTTTTAGGTGGTATGAGGAATCGAATCCGAGACTTCACGCATAGGAAGCAGGTTCTCAGCCACCTGAGCTATATCTACCACCCTAAACCACCTTTTTTGGTTTGTTCATTTGCTTTATTTTGTTTTTATTATTATTTTTTTTCCTTCTAATCCACCTTTTGGGATTCTTCTCCCTTCCTAGCTCCTTTCTAAGTTTGTTCTCAAGATCAACTTCAAAAGCTCCTTCTAGGGAGACAGGAATACAAACGCCTTACACATTGTAACAAATATCACTAGCTGTTACTCTTTCCATTGCTATCAGCCAACTCCCCTGCCACAGGGCTCCCCTTCTACATTGCTTTTCAATTTGATGAATAAAATGATACTTCAGATACTTTTTGGATTCTCAAATATATTTTCAACTGCCAAAATATTCAGAATAATTGACGTTGAAGGGGGAAAGAACTTGGCAGAACTATATGGAATAATCATAATTTGGGGTGAAAAGTAAATAAAAGGGAAGGGATTTTTCCCACTTTCAAGCTTTTGTGATGCCTTTCTTCCCACCTATCCACCCTCCACTCCACTTTCAAATGGTTTACAAGAAATAGAAGATAAGTTTCCTGTCTATATGGCAAAGGTACTTTATTTGTGTTGTGTCGGTTGTAGAACTAAAATATCTACATTTGTAAAATACTTTAAAATGTGGAAGAGCAATATATGCAAGATTGGGACTTTTTCTTATGTTTATACATGGAAAATAAAAATTAATATCTTAGAGGACATTTTCAGTTGTTAACACAGGTTTCTAAGTTATTCAGAACTATTCAACATGCGTTACCTATACATTTCCACTGGACAGGTAATTTGAAGGCACAGATATTAAGTTAATTTACTATATTCTTAGAGCAAAGGAGAAGCAGAATAAGGATTAACTTCAGGTCTCCTGAATCCTTGGCCTATTCAGTATTTCAGGAAGTTATTTACTTTAAATTGTAAATAAGGTTGCATAATTAGAGCACTATTGGAGACTGCCTTAATTGTGTTGTTTTATAAGCATTAACTAAACACTGAAATCTAAATAAACAGGAGTGACAGGAAATAAGTCATCCTAGATTCTTCTGGTCCATTTTCAGATATCTCTTAGCATATGTTTTATTTGAAACCATCAAATCTTGCATGTATGTATATCATACTTCCCCCAAAAAAGTTGGAGAAAATTTGGCATCTAGATTTTAAAAATGAGATTCAAGAGGTTAAAAATATTTATAATTCATCTAATTCTATTTCAACAAAAACAGACACTTCTGAAATATGAACACGGCTGCTGGAAACAGATATTTTCCTGTTTATTCTTGAATATCATCAAGAATCAGTAAGAGATAAACCATCGCTCCCTCTCTTCTCTGCTTCAAATTCTTCATTCAGACGTGGAGAAATCATCTTCAAGGGGGGGGGTGTTTAAAGGTAAGATCATGTGTGTGATATCTTGAGGCTGTGTGTATCTCAGAAAAACATGATCTTAGAATGAATCCATTCCCGTGAGTGTAAACTCTTTGTAAGCAGGACTTTTAATGAGGCTACTTCAAATCAGGTGTGGCCCACCTCAATCAGGATGGGCCTTAATCCTCTTCCTGGAGGCCTTTATGAACAGAATGTCTGCAGAGAGAAAGCAAGCCACAGAAGCAAGATGCTGAAAGCAGCGAAACCTGGGAGAGACAGCGATGCTGCCACGTTCCTTGCCATGTGGCAGAGGAGTCGAGGACCACGAGCATTTTCTCAGATTCTAACCACGAGAGAATAAATTCCAATTGTTTAAACGGAAGCATTTCATGGAATTTTGTTTTGAGCAGCCGAGGAAGCTATAACAATGGGAAAGTTGCAAATATCAGAAAATGCCAGCAAAAACACAAATGCACTTTCTTAAAGTGAGGGGCTTTCCTTAAGTGAGAGCTCTCTCTTACTCTCTGTAAACATTTGTGTAAATGCACATGTGTATATACTTGTATAGTCAGAAGGTGGGGTGGGGAAGCAATATATTTATATTGTAATAAGAGGTAAAGGAACTAGGGTGAGTAAAGTGGGGGTTAGAGAACCTTCTTTTATGCAAAGGATGCAAAGGGACCCAAAGGATTATATGGTGGAGCCATATATACAAGAAACATGCAGTCTCTGTGAGAAAAGAAAGGGAAGAGGCTGTGGATTGTGAAAAACCAGATAAGCTAGAAGATGGGTCACTCTAGGCCCCTCCCCACCTTGGGAATCTCTAGACATTTGTAGGTCCAGGAATATTCAATACCACGCCATTTAATTTCTAGTAATCAGTAGGCTTGCTATGCTATTGATACAAAAATAGCTCAAGAAGGGTGAAAAATAAAAGCAAATTTTATAAAATCTATCAAATGAAGGAAAAGCTAATATGATTATTTCTTAGATGAAGAAAATTTCATAATTATTGTTGCTAAAATAATTTTCACCTAAGTATGTGTAAAATGATGCTTCCTTGACATAATAAAATACATCTAGATCATCGTTAAATCCAGCATTATGTTAAATAGTGAACTATGAGAAACATTACTATTAATGACGGGCACTAGAGTGTTCGTATCTCACTATCAGTTAATATTTTACAGGATTACTAGGTAAAATATTGCATAGAGAAGGAATATGATATATAAAACATGGAAAGAAAGAGATACATCATGTACTACTCTTTTCTTATAATATGATTGCAGACTGGAAAACCAATAAAATCGATTGACAATAAAAGGCCACTACAAACTACTAAAGACTTCAGTGAGGAAACAGGTGAAAAATATAAATGAATCATCAGCATTCATATCAACAACAACAACAAAAACATTTTGAAGATTTCATGGAAGAAAAGCATTTGTTTACAATAAAAAGGTAAAATATGATGAAATAAGTTTAACAAGAATTATTCAAGACAAAATTAAATAAAGCTTTGGAACACTTATGAAAGACAAAATGCAGAATGAGTGCAGAGACATATCTTTGAAAACTATGCAACTTTATAAAAGATTGAGAAAGTTCACCAAATATTGATAGAAAATAGTTTCATGATATGTTGTTATGAGAAAGAAACATTAAAGTACACAAAAATTATATGCTATATTATTATCATTTGAGGAATAAAAGGGAGAGTTAAAAAAAAGGAGTTTTTTGTCTATGCATAAAGTAGCTCTGAATGATGAACAGGAAATTTATGCAGTGAGCGCCTAGAGAACCATGCAGTTAGGGGAGAAGGGTGGGAGGCTCTTCATAATACGCCTAGGTTTTGATTTCTATACTTTGTGAGTGTAACATCCAAAACTAAATAAGTAAACAAATAAACAAATAAGTGAACAAAATTAACTTAAGAAATAATGGTGTTCTGATAGGACTCTCCTCTCTCTCTCTCTCTCTCTCTCTCTCTCTCTCTCTCTCTGACTCTCTCTCCGGTCTCCATGGTTTTACCATGTCTGAAAGTATTAATCTCATTTCTTCTGAAACTGGGCCTCTCATTTTCTTCAATTGTTTTGTAAGCAAATTAGCCCCTAAAAAAACATACTTTAATAACCAAATTCCAAAAGATTTTCAAGAATTATTGGAGCATTTCCAAGACATTAAAGAATTCCAGGATGAGCATACTTGTAGATGAGTAAAGTAAATAGAGATTTGGCTCCTTTTCCTATTTAGTTCAAAAGCTAAAGTCGCCATTTATTTGTATACCTGAATAAAAGTAATTTGATTTATGAATTCCAGTAAAAGCTAGGGAGTTTTAAATAACTTAAAGAATTCCCAATATATATTAGTGATTTTGAAAGGATTAATTACTATTTCCCTTTGAGACTTTGAACTGCTGCCTTTCACTTTTGTAAATAAAATTTTATCTCATTAAAGTAGTATAAAACATTGAAATGTACACCTTATATAGGTATCACACATGTATACATTCGGCTCTAATTTTGATTGATTTTACCAATTTTTGATAGCTACTAACACCTCCAGTTTAAATTTTTCTCTTGTATTTTACCTTCAAAATAATAAGCCATGGGAAGCGGCTGTGGTTCAATCAGTAGGGCTCCCGTTTACCATATGGGAGGCCCCGGGTTCGGTTCCCGGGGCCTCCTGGTGAGGGCAGGCCCGCCCGCACGGCGTGGTTGGCTGACCCAGCGAGCACAGGCAGCAAGGGGGGGATAAATGAATAAATAAATAAAATCTTTAAAAAATAAAAATAATAACAAGCCATTCTTATTGCATTTAAGAGCTCACTTAAAGATAATTAAACCTCTTAAAGAAAGAATTCCTGTGGTGAGCATTTTTATGAAATGAGAAATTCTTTGTAGTATACAATACCAACTCCGAATCTGTGGCTTGTGGCTTTTGTATTTTGAGTTCTCAAAGCTGGTCACATAACATATATTTAAATGGAAATTTTGACTCCATGCTGTGTTTTGGCAATTAAAACATAAATGGAACATAAGAGTTTTGTAATATCAGAAGAATTTTAAAAAATGTCATTGGAAAAAGCCTATGAGATTGTATCTTGTTAAAACAAAATTTATTTCACCAGAATAATATGGTACAATACATTGTCTTAAAGAAATTATGAGAATGAGATTAAATGCAAGGCTAGCAGCCATTACTTCCCATTTGAAACATACTATTAAGAGAATTTCCATAATGGAGTTTTTACAAACTTGGATATTTATAAACTGAAGTTTTAGAAAGATAATCTTGGCCAATATTTTGTGACTTAGTATTCCATTCAACAATTAGCAGGGGGTCATCATGGAAGACCAGCTCTCTGTAGAATCAAACAGGAAACCAGGGTTCTAGTATAATCCATGTTGGTCATACCCTGTGACCTTGAGCGATGCCTTAACTTCCATAAAGCTATGACTCGCCATTTGTAACCTGCCTACTTAAAAGGAAGACTATTTTCATATAAGCTGAATTCCAATAGAGAGCTAAACTATGTGTTAATAGGCTCATTTTTAAAACCATGATATAATAAAGCTCTCAAAATCTACATAAGGGCGAATGGGATATGTGAAAAAGACTTTAGAAATTCACAAATGCAACTCCACAATAAAGTCTTTGTAGCAAAAATCTAATCAGTTTATTCACTATTATCCACACACCTTTCTCCTCACATATGTAACTACTGAAACAGGGAAGGTGTTTTCCATATCCATATATGTCTGTATCTTGTATCATGTTCATCATGTTGGATGAAGAAATAAATTAGGTTTCAAAGTTATATAACAAGAACTTTGGGAGGATTGATTAATAGAAAAATTCTATTCTTAGTCTATTGCCTCTTAAGAGGCAAGAATATTAAAAAGTCAACTGTTTTCAAATGAAACAACTCTGACTACTGTGAGGACTATTTGTCAGAATATACAAATTATTTTGGAGGAAAAACGATAGCAAAGTATATTTGACATGTATAAAGATTTTAATTTAATCCAATGCAAAGTAGCTAAATATAGTTGCCCCTCCAAATGCTGTACCAAATTCTAGATTGAGTTAAAACGTATGCCATGCATTTGTTTTTTTTAAAAAAGATTTATTTTATTTATTTGCCTCCCTCCTCGTTGTTTACACTTGCCATCTGCTCTCTGTGTCGGTTTGCCTTCTTTTAGAAGGCACCCGGTACCTGAACCCAGACCTTCCATGTGGGAGGGAAGCACCCAACCCCTTGAGCCACATCTGGTCCCTGCTTGCTGTGTCTCTCGGTATGTCTCCTTGTTGTGTCATCTCGTTACGCCATCTTGCTGCGCCAGCCCATCACGTCAGCTCACTGTCTACTCACTGTCTGCTCGTCTTCTCCAGGAGGAGAAGCGAACCTGGGACCTCCCATGTGGGAGGCAGGCACCCAACTGCTTGAGTCATATCTGCTCCCCTGCCTTCTGTTTTAAATGTAATGAAAGTGCATTTTGTATCATGTATCAGGATCACTTCATCATGCTTCCTTTAGGGCTTGTTAAGATTACTGATTCTTCAGTGTCATGAGCTGAGTGGGGTAGAATTTTCCAAAACACATCTAATAGTTATATGTGATTCTCTTCCTTCCTAGAAGAACCCTGGACTACAGAGAGCACAAATCCAGAGAAAATGTGAGTAATAGTTCAGCATCTCATTGCTATTCTCAGTAGAAAAAATCTTCCAAATTTGATTATGATGAATTGGCTCATTTTCACAGAACAACAACAACAAAAATTGGCAGTATTCATTCAGGAAAGTGATCCTAATTTCAACGCAACTACTTGAATATTTCAGCAATAGTTATTTTCTTCAACTTCTTAACAGCTCATAAATACAACCAGCAATGTTCTACTTTAGGAATCACAGCAAAAATATGATTTGTCCCTTGTTAAATACAATGACCTGACTTCTATTTTCTATACCCAGCTGATCTTTTCAGATCTAAGCTCAGTGGGGTTTCAGCTTAGAGTGCTAAAGGATCATTTCTCTTTATTTTTGGCATTACAAGAGTGTCAGTGAGATACTGCTATGTAGAATCCCACGCAACATTATTGATCTCCTTTCAACAACGAACAGAGGTCAGCTTTCTATCTAAATGATTATATATCTGACTCGTACACCGAACACCATTAAAACCTATTTGAGTGCATTAGTGGAAATGGATTCTATTATATGGTCTCATGGGAATCCCACTAGGAAGTAATAGAAGATTATGTAGACAGCTACTTCTAAAGTCATTTCAGGCAATTTTGTTCCATGCCTGAACCTCATTCTCACTGGCTAACTAGGGATAATGCAATTACAATATGATGCCCAGAATTGAGAGCCAAGTTAGAATAGATCTCGGCCAAGGAGTGAGATCGCCTAAACTTTTCTGAAAACACAAAGAAAGTTTAATAATGTGGAAAAGGGAAATATATGAAATACATTAGCCTATGATTCAAGTGATAAAGTTAATTACCTCACAAAATGTCCATTTTGTACCTGTAGAATCTATGACTTTGTAGTATGGGACTAATTTTACTTAGCTTAAGGTAAATATCTAATATATTCAATGTTATGAAAACAGAGAAGAAATTTTAAAGGAAACAATTCTTGATTTAGCAGTTTGCTTAGCCAATGGTCATATGACTCTCTTGGTTTTTAGCACAACCTTTTGAAATTCTGACAAAATGCCAAAGTATACACATTTAATAATCCCTAACAGATACTGGTAATTCCTGTAAGATTATAAACCCAAGAGCAGAATGTGCTTTTGAATTAAATATATATATATATATATATGTACTTCACTGCCAACACAATGTAAGATGTTTAAATCTGTTCTAATTAACTCCTATTTATACAGATATCTAAATGGAGGCTTTAAGTAATGCATGTAGGAAAACAGAGTCAGTTCCTGGTCTGAGGGATTTTGAGGGCCAGTCTTGGGCAATATATAATATTGTTCTGGGCCAAATAAACAAGAATCCATGAATCCTTATTGTTATACTGAAAATGGTAAAATATATCCATCTGCACTTAACTGAGACCCCACAATTTATATAGCATTATCCTATAAGACAAGTATACCTCCTCTTGGGGAAAAATGTATGCTTCAGAAACCTTCACATGAGTTCTATGATTTTTATGGCAGTTATCATCTCAGAGAAAATATTTGACCTTGTAGTTGCAAGAATATCAATTTCAAGTTGGATAATTGGATAATCAGTACTTATATGTAAATCATTTTGCAGAAGCTAGTGCAAATTTGTTGTAAGCATTTTTATCAAGATGAAGGTCAATGCTGATTATGTGAAAAGCTAAAAATGTTCATTAAAATATAATAAGGTATTCTATTTTTATTATAGCATATTAAGTATACTTTAAAGTAAAATGGAACTAGAATACATAAAGAATATATTTCAAAAATATTATTCAGGGTAGCAGATGTAGCTCAGTGGTTGAGCACTTGCTTCCCATGTACAACATCCTGGGTTCAATCCCCAGTACCTCCTAATATATATATTCATATCCCTATAAATATCTTGAAATCCATCTGCATAAGAAATAAATATGATTTTATGGAATCTTATAATCTATGCATTTATACTATTAATGAAACTATTATAGAATTTAGAATTGACATCTTATGTTCATTTGAGTAAGATAAACAACTTATTATTTGGAAAAAATTTAATGTACTGTAAGTTTTACACAAATACTTACTGAACTACATTTTTCACTGAACGTTATTAAATACCCTCTAAAACAGGATATCTGAATAAAATTAATGATCAGGTTTTGACTCCTACCACATTTTTAAAAAAATTAATGTATATAGTAAAGCCTTATAATATGAATCAGGTTTACATTTTCAATTTGGAAAATGATTGTGTATGGACCTTTGAAGTCTGATTAGCATAAACTTTGCTCTTAAAACCCCAAGTACAATGAGAATGGGAAAAGAAAATCATGCAGATTATAAAAATAGATGCATCTATTATAATTAGTCTATGATTTAAGACAATAATATTTTGAATGAAAGAAAACTATTGAAAGATAATAGATTTTTACATATTTGAACTTGTTATTTTCTACATAAAAAAGAAATCTGTGGCTTTTGCTACTTGAAATCCAAGCTTTTCAAATTAAGTATATACTTGCAAAGTATAGTGCTCTTCTTTCAAAAAGCTAAAATTCAAACATAAAGATTGAAAGTGAAACCAAGAGAATAAAAATATAGAAGGAGGGGCAAGATGGCAGCAGAGTAAGGAGCTTCTAGAGTCAGCTCGTGCTACAGGGCAGTTAGTCATCACCCAGAGGTATCTAGAGCACCTGTTTGGGGGTTCCAGGAGACCAGAAGGGCATCCTGCAACATCCTTGAAAGAATGGAAGGAGGAGATGCCCATCTGCAGAGAGGATTTGTGAGTAGAGCCCTCCATGGCAGGAAGGCCAATTGCCTCGGGAGCTATTCCATGGCTGGACCTGGAAGCTCCACTTCCCAAAAACAGGAGGAAGAGATGGTTGGACAACGACTTCAGCCACTGATTAGTAAACTCAGCTGACTAAAGAATAATCCTAAGAACAGCTCAAGTTTGAGCCTGTCCAAGTCAGAAAGAGGCCAGTAGCCACCATTTTGACTCCACAACCAGCATGGGGGAAGCAGGGCTGACTGAAAAGCACAGTGAAATTAGGGACTGGCTTCTTTCCATCCAGGTCCCTTTGTAGGCCGAGCCTAGGCTCCAGCCCCACCTTTGGCAGGGAGGAAGCTGACCTGCACCAGGCTCTCCAGGTAACTGCAGGTACAGTCGGCACAGACTGAACAGTCGGACACCTGGGGCTGCATCCCCACACCCCAATACGATAGGAGAGGAGCTGTGTTTCCTCAGCCTTTCGGGGCAACTGCAGGCACTTTTGGCCTGCACAAACTCGACTGTTGGGAAACTGTGGCTCCACCCCCACCCCCAAGAGGACAAGAGAAGGACTGTGTTTGCCCACCTTCTCTGGGTAACTGCAAGTGCTTTTGGCCCACACAGACTGAGTAGTCAGACACCTGTAGCTCCATCCCTGCCCTCAAGTAGGAGACGAGGGGAGCTGAGTTTCCTCAGCCCTTCCAGGCAACAGCAGCCACTTCCAGCCTGCTTGGCCTGCACTGGTGGATGCCTGTAGATCCACCCCACCCCCCAACAGGAAAGGAGGGGGCTGGTGTCTCCACAGCCTTTCCAGGCAATGGCAGGCACTTTCGGCCTGCACGGACTGAACTGTTGGACGTCGGTGGTTCCATACACACCCCGTAAAGGGAGGAAGGGACAGTACCCCCTAAGCCTCTCAGAGCGGCTGCATGAGTATTCAGCCCATATGGATTTGATTGTTGAGCCGTCCAGAGGTTCCATCCTCACCACCGGCAGGGAGCGGGGGCCAGTGCTACGTCAGTCTACCTGGGCAACTGCAATCATTCTAGACCCGCACAGAATAGATTACTGCCCGCATGCGCAGCTCCACCCCTGCCAGGTAGGGAAGGAAGGCATTTGAAGCTTCATCAGTCTCTCCATGCAACTACAGACAGTCTTGTTCTGCACAACTTGGATTACTACACACTGATGCAGCTCTGTCCCTACCCCTAGCAGAGGAGAAAGGAGGGAAAAACTTCGACTCCTGGGGTAACATAGGCAGCTTCCACCTCCACAGCTTACTGCACCAACTACATCCTCGGCTCCTACTAAACAACCATCAAGGAAGAGAAGACAAGAAAGACCTAAACTAAAGGGAGAAACTGCACTCAGAATAAATGTATCTAGTAAGCCAGATGACAAGACACCAACAAAAAACTACAATCCATACCAAGAAACAGGAAGGTATGGCCCAGTTAAAGGAACAAGATAAGCCACCAGATGACATAAAGCATTTGAGAAAACTAATCATAGATGCTCAAACAAATATCCTTAATAAATTCAATGATATGGCTAAAGAGATTAAGGATATTAAGAAGACACTGGGTGAGCACAAAGAAGAATCTGAAAGCATACATAGGAAAATAGCAGCTCTTATGGGAATGAAAGGAGCAATACATGAAATTAAAAATACACTGGAAGCATATAATAGATTTGAGGAAGCAGAAGAGAGGATCAATGAGCTTGAAGACATGGCCTCTGAAAGTGAACATACAAAAGAACAGATGAAGAAAAGAATGGAAAAATTTGAACAGGTTCTCAAGGAACTAAATGACAGCAAGAGACAGGCAAACATGTGTGTCATGGGTGTCCCAGAAGGAGAAGAGAAGGGAAAGAGGCAGAAAGAATATTTGAAGAAATAATGGTAGAAAATTTCCCAACCCTAGTGAAGGATGTAGATATCCATGTCCAAGAAGCACAACATACTCCCATCTGAATAAATGTGAACAGACCAACTCCGAGACACATACTAATCAGAATGCCGAATGCCAAATGCCAAAGACAAAGAGAGAATTCTGAGAGCAGCAAGAGAAAAGCAATGCATAACATATAAGCGATACCCAATAAGATTAAGTGCCAATTTCTCATCAGAAACCATGGTGGCAAGAAGACAATGGTATGATATATTTAAGATACTGCAAGAGAAAAACTGCCAACCAAGAATCTTATATCCAGCAAGACTGTCTTTCAAAAATGAGTGCAAGTTTAGAATATTCACAGATAAACAGAAACTGGAGTATTAGTAACCAAGAGACCAGCTTTGCAGGAAATACTAAAGGATGTGCTACAGTCGGAAAAGAAAAGACAGGAGTGAGAGGCTTTGAAGAGAGTCTAGAAATGGAGATTGTATCAGAAACAGTAACTAAAAGTGTCAAAGGAGTGGTGAAAATAAAATATGACAGATAAAACCCAGAGTTCAAACTGGATGAAATAAGAACTGCCTTTACAATAATAACATTGAATGTTAATGGTTTAAACTCTCCAATCAAAAGACACAGACTGGTGGAATGGATAAGGAAATATGAGCCATCTATATGCTGTCTGTAAGAGACTCAACTTAGACCCAAAGATACCAATAGATTGAAAGCGAAAGGTTGGAAAATGTTATTCCACACATGCAGTAATCAAAAAGAAAAAAAAAAAAAAAAAAAGCTGGAGTAACTATCCTTACATTGGATAAAATACAGTATAAGAGAAAAATTGACAAGGAAGCACATTATATATTAATTAAAGGGGCAATTCACCAGGAAGAAGTAACAATCATAAATGCATATATACCTAACCAGGATGCCTCAAGATACATGATGCAAACACTGGCAAAACTGAAGAGAGAAATAGATATCTCAATAATAATAGCTGGTGACTTTAATACACCACTCTTAGCATTGGACAGAACATCTGGGCAGAGGATCAATAAAGAAACACAGAGCTTGAATAATATGATAAATGGACTAAACCTAATGGACATATACAGAACCTTGCACCTCAAACCTGTAAGATACATATTCTTTTCAAGAGCTCAGAGATCTTTGTCCAGGATAGACCATATGTTAGGTCACAAAGCAGATCTCAATAAATTCAACAAGATCAAAATTATACAAAGCACTTTCTCAGAACATAATGGAATAAAGTTGGAAATCAACAAGAAGCAGAAAAAGGGGAAATTCACAAATATATGGAGATTCAATAAAACACTTTAAATAATCAGTGGGTCAAAGAAAAAATTTTAAGCGAAATCAATAAATATCTCAACATGAATGAAAATGAGAACACAACATATCAGAATCTATGAGAGGCAGCAAAGGCAGTCCTAAGAGGGAAATTTATAACCCTCAATGATTACATTAAAAAAGAAGAAACAGCCAAAATCAATGACCTAACTACATAGCTGGAGGAACTAGAAAAAGAACATCCAACTAATAGCAAAGCGAGTAGAAGGAATGCAATAACAAAGATCAGAGCAGAAATAAAACTAAGAACAACAACAACAACAAAAAAAAACAATAGAGAGAATCAACAAAACCAAAAGTTGGTTCTTTGAGAAGATTAACAAAATTGACAAACCCTTAGCTAGACTGACAAAGAAAAAAGAGAGAAGATGCAAATAAATGAAATAAAAAATGAAAATGAGGGCATTACTACTGACCCCACAGAAATAAAAGAGATCATAAGAGGATACTATGAACATCTTTATGATAAAAAAAAAAAACTAGATAATATAGACAAAATGGAAAAATTCATAGGAACATACAAACAACCTACACTGACCCTGGAAGAAAAAGAAGACCTCAACAAACCAATCACAAGTAAAGAGATTGAAACAGTCATCAAACACTCCCAAAGATGAAGTACTTGGGCTATAGTTAGTAATAATATTTTGATGATGCTCTTTCATAGTTTGTAACAAATGTTTCACAACAATGGGAAGCATTGGTGGAGGGGTGATGTATAGCAGTCCTGTATGATGTTATACATGTTTGCTTTGTAATTTCACAACTTTTACTATTACACATATTGTTTATGTATGTTCATGTATGAATGATATAATTCAATAAAAAATATATTTTAAAAATACCAAGATTAATTTTAAGAATCATCACAAGGTATTTAGTATCATGAGTTAGCTTTCACTGCATAGTCCTATGAGTAACCAAAATTTGTTTAAGTTTACTATATACCATTTCCCCCTGACTGTTGCAGTTGTCAGCATCATTGATGTGGAGGTTTGAAACTGTATGTATTCTAGCAAAACGTGTTCTTAAATCCAACCCACTCCTATGGGTATAAACCCATTGTAAGTAGGACTTTTTGATGAGGCTATTTCAGTCAAGATGTGATTCACATAATTTAGGATGGGACTTAATCCTATTACTGGAGTCTTTATAAATGGAAGAGAGAGAGAGAGAGAGAGAGAGAGAGAGAGAGAGAGAGAGAGAGAAACACCAGGGAAAGAAGGTGCTGAAATCAACAAAACCCAGAAGAAAAAGGAGAGACCATCAGGCATAGCCAAGCGCCTTGCCATGTGACAGAGAAGCCAAGGATTGCCAGCATTTGGTCTTCAGGAAGAAAGCATCACCTTGATAATCCCCTGATTTAGACATTTTCTTGGCCTCAAAATTGTAAGCTATTAAATTCCCATTATTTAAGCCAACCCATTTCACAGGATTTGCCTAAGCAGCCTAGGAAACTACAACAATTAAATTCTAGGAAGTCCAACAAAATTAAAAATAATAACAATGAGGAGGGAGGGGGATGATGATAGTGATGATTTTTTGCTATCAAACCAAAATAATATAAGCTAAGTATTTATTATTGTGCTCCTTATTTTTATAGATTGGAAAAAATAGTTATGCACATTCTCACAAGAGCACATTGTGCACAGAGATTTCTGTATTACGGTGTTCCTTTTCAGTATGTTTCTAGCAACAGCTACTGCAACAAATACTTTAAATTTCAGAAGCGATATGGAGATGAGCCCTCTGAAATGGACACAGTTGAGCCTTTCATATTTTACATACTCACAGATATCCCAACCTTGCTTTTGGCATCTGAGAAAAAAATAGCCATTTATCCAAAATAATAGAGCAAAGATTAGCCCTGGAGATTTTATTGTTTGAATAAATTGAGCTACTACATAAATTTTGCAACACATTTGATTCTAAGTGTTTGAAATGGTACTGAGTGTTGATTTAAGATATAGCTAAGGGGATTTTTCTCTTTTTCTAACTGTCTTTAGGCTGTGGGTGTAGAAGTGGGTTTAGGTACTGGAGGACTTTTAATTACTGTAGTTGACTAAGTCATCCTAATACATTCTTTATTTATTGATTGATTTTTAACAAATCATTTTTATTGGTATAATATATATTAATATAGAATAAATCCATCTGAAGTATACAACGTATTCAGTACAATCGCATAGCTGTACATTCATCACCTCATTTTTAGAACATTTTCATTATTCCAGTAATAATACTAAAAATCAAAAAACAACCAAACAAAAAACTCATGAACTCTCAATATCTCTGTTTCCCCTACTGTACATAGCTGCTATTCTGTTTCCTTCTCTCCAGTTTATTTACATTTATATTTTGTAAAAAGTCTTATGTATGCAATATCACCCATATTTGTATTTTATATGAGTTTTCACTGTTATAGAGTCCCATGTTACATTTTTTAGCTTTCCTTCTAGTAATATACATGTCCCTAGACTTTCGCTTTTTATCACCTATCATACCTATATAATAGCCCCGCTAGTTATAAACACTGTATGTGCTTTCACCTTTTCTATTCATTTCCAAAGATTTACAACCTTGTAACCAATTCTGCACAGACTAACCCTTAACTTTTCATTCTTTAGCTTCACTGTATTTTCTAGTGACCTATATGCTAAATTATTAACTCCGTGAGTTTACGCATAATAGTGCAACCATACGGTATCTTTTCTTTTGTGTCTGGCTTGCTTCACTCAGTGTAATGTCCTCCAGGTTCATCCATGTTGTCACATGCTTCACGACTTCATTTCTTCTTACTGCTGCATAATATTCCATTGTGTGTATACATCACGGTTTGTTTGTCCATTCCTCAGGTAATGGACGCCTGGTTGTTTCCATCTTTTGGCTGTCGTGAATAACACTGCTCTGAATATCGGTGTGCAGATGTCTATTCATGTCACTGCTCTCAGTTCTTCTGGGCACGCACCTAGCAATAGTACCGCCAGGTCACATGCCTAATGCATTCTTTATCAAGGAGTAATAAGATTTAGAAATGAACTTTAATATCACAAACAGTTTGTCCTTGTAACAGGTTTTTCTGGTAGCTGTGTCAGTTCATCTCATTTTCAGTTTAACACACTGAAAAACGATATGTAATACAAAACAATGCATATATAATGCAAAGAAAGCGCAAAGATGAAAATGTTCTGCAGATAATCAAGATGTTATCTGGGCCATCCATGTGCATGCAGACAGATAAATACCTAAAGATTTTCTGTATTAAAGTTGGAGGTTTCCATCTATAGCTGAATTACCCATATTAGATTCAGGAAGAGCTCTTTTGTGTCTTTATAGCTTTTTGTTTTTTCCTTCCTTGATCCTTTGTAGAGAAAGAGACTAAGTGGGCAGGGTGTACCTTTAAAAAAAGCTTTTCTCATTCCTGAAAACTTGCTTTTATGACCAAGAGCTCTCTCTTCTAATGACTGAAATTAGGTGCCTCTACCCTTTAACGGAGCTTTTAGTTCCCAGAGTTGTTCTTACTCTAGCACTCCATGCTCCTTATGCCTTCTTCAGATTCTCCACTTTATTTTTAAAATGAACTCCACTGGGCAATGCTTCAACAAGAATCTAAACAATGCAAACCAGAGAATATTTATTTCTATCCCAAACAGGATATACTTTTGTGGCTTCCCATCAACTTCTAGGTAAAACAAAAACTCTGGATTATTATTATCTGTTGCTTTGCTGCCATCACATTTCAGCTGCTTTAAATTGTTGCTTCCTCCTCCTATCTGGATATTCACTTCAGCATTGGTTAGGTGTGATTTACTTTCCTTTCCACTGCCCTGCTGTGTATTAAGAATCAGAATAAAAACAATGGACCTGGAGATACCAATGGATAAGAGACCGTGACATATTCTTTTTTAATTAGAGAAGTTGTAGGTTTATAGAAAAATAATGCATAAAATAGAGGATTTTTATGTATTATCCTATTATTAACACATGGCATTTGTGTGATACATTTGTTAAAATTGATGAATGGACATTTTTATAATTGTACTATTAACTATATTCCAACTTTTATTTTGGGGTCCACTGTTTCTAATGTGCAGTCCCATGTTAGCTTTTAAAATTTTTACTCTAGTAACATATATACAAATCAAAATTTTACCTTTTAGCCACATGTAAATTTATTACTCAGTGCTGTTAATTACATGCACAATGTTGTACTATGATCACCACAATCCATTATCAAAATATGTCCATCACTGGGGGAATGCATGGGAAGGGGTTCAACTAGGGCATGCCTCAAAGGTAGAGGAATATGTTCAAATGTTCATGGGACATTGTCTCAGTGGGTGGAGAGCTACACAATAACCGAAAGAATATTGAATTCCCATCCTGGGGAGTTCTGCTACATTCTCTAATAGGACAGCAAGAATCACCCGAGTGCAAGTGCAGTGTCTAGTGAAGGAAGACAGACCATTACTACAGGCTCTTGATATTGATGATTGTACTTATGAACCTTTTCTTGTGAAATTTAAACTTAGCCTAGTATTATATATTGCCTAAGAGTTAGCTCCTGAAAGTCTTCTTGTTGCTCAAATGTGGCCTCTCTTAAGTCAAACTCAGCATATAAATGCACTACATTTCCCCAGCATGGGACATGAGTCCTGGGGATGAGCATCCCTGGTACTGAGGGATTATTACCATATGCCTACTAGAAATGTATCTGGAAAAACACCTTGACTAAAAGGGGGAAATGGTAAATACAAATGAGTTTTTATGGCTAAAAGATTTCAAAGTGAGTTGGGAAGTCATTCCAGAGGTTACGCTTATGCAATTCTCAGCAGGATCTCATTAACTAACACAGTAAACAGTGCCTCAAATAGCAGAGCTCCTGAGGGGTCTAGAGACATCCAGAAATTATAGGCTTGGCAGACAGCTCAGGAATACGGTACCCTGTCAGTGGGCCTTACTTTGGAATTTATGCTCCCCAGTGGAAAAGAGTTAGACTCATTTTTAGGTTCTCTACACATGGCTTTTCTGCCCCTTTTATTTGAACCTATCATTAGCACTATACTTGTTAAATATATGTCCCAAGAGATTAAATCTTTGATCTGTTCATGTGGCAGTTGAGCCCTGAATTGCAGTGGAGTTGCCACATCTACTCTCCAGTTCATTAGACTCACACGGTACAACTAACAAGGAGGTGATGATGGACAACGCCCATCCCAAGGAACAGAGAGTGTCTGCAACTGCAAGCATGATAATTCCATCTATCTGCCCCATGGGATCTAATTAGAAGCAGAGTGGGCATCACCATCCCAAAATTGTCAAGACTGAGGAATGAACAATGGACTAAAGTAGTATTATTATTCTAATATAGACTTATTATTAGTCTAGCAATGGAAAAACTCTTATCATTGATATAAAGGCAGTGGCCACCAGAGGTTCTGAGGGATGGGAGAGGGAAGAATAGGTGTAATATGGGGACATTTTTGGGACATTGGAGATGTTCTGCATGACATTGCAGTGATGGATACAGGCCATTGTATATTTTGTCATAACCTACAAAATTGTGCAGGACAGAGAGTAAACTATAATGTAAACTGCAATCCAAGGTTAGCAGCAATGCTTCAATATGTGTTCAACAATTGTAACAAATGTACCACTCTAATGGGCGATGTTGTTGATGTGGGAAAGTGTGAGAGAGGGAGGGGTGGGGCATGTGGGAATTCCTTATATTTTTTTTATGTAACATTCACGTAATCTAAAGCTTCTTTAAAAATAAAAAAATTAAAAAAATATATATATCTATCACAGCAAATAGAAACTCCATACAATTTAAGCATTAACTCCCCACCCGGACTCCTGGTAACCTATATTCTAATTTCTGACTCTCTAAATATGCTTCTTCTAATTCTACAGTTCCTATTATAAATGGAAACTTTTCTTGATTTCCTCTTCATTTTGTTTATTACTGTGTACAGAAAATGACACAGTAATATTTAATTTTTTTGATTCTCTTTATTGTTTTTTATCTTCTATTTTATTTATTTTACTTCTTCTGATCTCACTTCTGTTATTTCCTTTATTCAGCTCACTTTGGATTTCATTTGCTCTTCTTTTTCTAGATTCTCCAGTTTTGAACTTAGGTCTCTGATGAGATCTTTCTTCATTTTTAATATAAGCATTTAGAACTATTTATTTCCCTCTCAACACTGCCTTTGCTGCATCCCAAGTTGTGGAATGTTGTGTTTCATATTCATTTGCACAGGATATTTCCTAATTTCCATTATGATTTCTTCTCAGCCCATTAGATTTTAAAGATTATAATGTGTAATTTCCAAATATTTGTGAATTTTTAATTTCAGGCTTCGTTATTGATTTCTAGCTTCATTTCATTTTTGTCAGAAAAGATACATGGTACAATTTCAATACTTTTTAAATTTATTGAGACATGTTTCATGACCTAAGATATGGTATACCCTGGAGAAGGGTTAATGTGCACTTGAGAGGGATGTATATTCTGGTCTTGTTGGGTGAAGTGTTTTATATGTGTCTACTAGTTCCACTTGTTTTAGAGTATTCTTCAAGTCTCCTTTGTCTTTATTAATCTTCTGTCTATATGTACTATCCATTATTGAATGTGGTGTTTTAATGCCTGCTATTATTAATATAACTGTCTATTTCTTCCATCAAATTTGTCAATATTTGCTTCATCTATTAAAGCCTCTGCTATTAGGTACATATATATTTATAATTGTTTTGATTTCTTGTTGACTTCATCTTTCTTTGTCCCTCATAAGAATTTTTGACTTAGAGTCAATTTTCATATGATATTTGTATAGTTACTCCATCCCTCCTATGTTTATTATTTGCATGTTGTATTTTTCTATCCTTTCACTTTCAACCTACTTATGTCTTTGAATTTAAGGTGAATCTCAGTAAATAGTACATAGTTGGGTCATACATTTTAAAAATCATTCTGCCAGTCCCTGCCTATTAATTGGAAAGTTTAATCCACTTATATTTAAAGTAATTTCTGATAATGCAGGAATTTTCTTCTGTCATTTTCTGTATGGTCCTTGTAAGTCTTATATCCTTTTAAGTCTCAGTTCTTCTATTAATGCCTACTTTCATATTTATTTTAGTTTTTATATTGTACAGTATTGAGTCCCTTCTCATTTCTTTCTGAATACATTTCTCAAATAGTTTTTGTGGTTTCCATGATGTTAAAATTTAACATCCTAAATCCATAACAATCATATTTCTTTTGATACTAACTTTACTTCAATAGCAAATATGCACACTGTTGCTATACCCATCCATTCCCCATCTTATTGATGTCCTTGATATATATTACATCTTTGTACATTTTATGTCAAAACCATAGATTTATCATTACTTTTTTTGCATTTGCACAACTGTAAGAAGAGATGTAGTTACTTACCAAAAATACAATACAATAATACTGGCATTTATAATCTTCCATATGGTTACAGTTATGGAGGTCTTTATTTCTATATACCACTTAGATCCAATGTCTAGTATGCTTTCCTTTCATTCTGAAGAATTCCCTTTAGCATTGCTGTAGGGCAGGTCTAGTGATAACACATTCCTTCAGCTTTTTTTCATTTGGGACTTTCTTAATTCTTCCCTCATTTTTTGAAAGAAAGTTTCACATATATAAAATCTACTATCTCTCGGAGCTCAGCTGTGGCAAACAGACATAGGGTTTGTCTCTTTCCAGGACTCCTCATTTTCGAGGGCTTGTCTACTTTTATATAGCTGTTGGTGAACCTGGAGTCCTCTGTCTCTAATGGCCAGATTAAATATGGCAAAGCTCCCTTCCCTGTGTGTCTGTCTCCTTCTGTGTTTCCATTTATATCAGACACAGCAAGAGGGCAGAGACTTAACCTGAGTCACACCTCACTGATGATGACCAATCAAAAGAGACTCCCACCCACAGAAAATGGTTATTTCAAAAACATAATCTCTTTTTGGGGGGTGGGGGATTCATAAAACACACACACACACACAAACTTCCAACTGTCACAGGGTGCAGAGACAGAAGTTTCTGAGGTCAGCATTTCCCAGGTGGGACAATGCCAGGGGCACATTCACACTGGCCTGGGAAGGGGGTAAGGTAGGGGCCAGTAAGAATGCCAGGAGCTTCTCCTGTGACTGTTTAAAGCTGTGTTTTCTTGATTGGGTACTAGCCCAGTTAATGTAGTCCTTTAACTGTTTTCATAGTTTTAAGAAAGGGTTGAAAGGGTACTCTCTTTAAGATTCCTCTGCTTCTATTGTTTGAGATGAGTTGGAGCCATGGCTTCCTCAGAACCAGGCACCCAACATCCTGAAGTAGCTGATCAAAAGCAGTGATTGGCAGTGGAACCACACACGTACCTCCCTCAGATCTTGGAGAACTAGGTCTTTATATCCTACCCTGACACCTGCAAGCTGCACTAGGAGCCAGGATTGAGTAACCTCCTGCTGCTTGCCATGAGTATGGGGGATAAGGAAATAGTAACTGTTGCATGGATAGTGAAATTCCCTTGTATTTACTGCAATTTACAATCCTCTTTGTCCTGCTCTTTCCTGGATGCTGCACAGTGTTCTACTACACCCCAGGGTTTCAAAATAGTTGATTGAGACAATTACTGCCAGTTCAACAGTTGTTCTGGTAGAGGCACTGATTCCTAGAGCTTCCTACTTTGCCATCTTCCCTGTAGCAGTTTGATATTATTTATGAATCCCCAAAAAGAAAAAGTTTATGTTTGTAAACTGGTCTGTTCCTGTGGGTGTGATACCCTTCAAATGCATTAGATTCAGCTGACATGTCTTGATTAAACTACCTGTTAAGATTAGGGGTTTGATTCAACCATGTCAGTAGGTCATGACTCAGAGTTGAGTGCCTTGGTGGGCTGATATAAACAGGCACTCACTCAGGAAGACACATAAGAAGAGAGAGAGAGCTCCATAAACAGGGAAGAAGAGAGAACTTTGTGAGTTTTGATCCTGGACCCCTGGGGAGAGATGAGACATTCGCCTGGTAGTTTGTAGCTGTGCAGCTGGGCAGCTAAATAAGGCCTGGAAAGAAACATGCTCTATGGTAGACTGATATAGGAAGCCCTGAGAGATGAGCCCTATGCCAGCACACAGCTGAGATCACAAGAAGCTGGGCCTACGGAGCATTAAGAGGAAGAAAGAAGGAGAAACCAGGCAGAGATCCCCTGCCATCTTGCTTCAACACGTGGCAAATGACTTTGGTGAGAAAGCAACCTTGAGTTGGATTCTTTAGGGCCTTGTAACTGTAAGCTTTTACCCCAAATAAATACCCTTTATGAAAGCCAACAGATTTCTGGTACTTTGCATCAGCACCCCTTTGGCTGACAAATACATTCCCATACTCCTCTTTCCTGGAATATGCTTGAGTTTCAAACTCATGATTGGAAATATAAAGACCTAGAACAAAGAACTTTTATACATTTCTTTTAGTAACTGCATGCATGTATTCAGAAGGAATACTCCAATGAGATAATTGGGATGGACAATGGGATCCATATAGGACAAGCAGGAATAATAACAGAAAGTTGATAAACTAGTTTTGATATAGAGTAAATCAGGCTAACATAAGAGATTTCTACTTGCTGGGAAGCTTTAGATCCTACTATAAATTAATATTCCTTCAACAAGATGTCTGTCTTATCTATCCTTAGCCAACAGGCTGGATTTACCAAAGCTCTCCATTCCCTCAAAAATCAGTTGGCCAAAAACCTGAGGGTTGATTTCTAAAATCTCAATTCAATTCCATTGGTCTATATGTCTGTCTTTATGCCAGATCCATGATGTTTTGATTACTGTGGCTTTGTAATTAGTTTTAAGGTCATGAAATGTGAGTCCTCCAACTTCATTCTTCTTTTTCAAGATGGCTTTGTGAATTCGGGGTCCCTTACCTTTCTTTATATATTTGATGGTTGGCTACTCCATTTCTTCAATAGAAGGAAGGCTACCATTTTAGCCTTCTTCAAAGAAGGCTGTTGGAATTTTGACTGGGATTGTGTTTAATCTGTAAATTACTGTGGGAAGAATTGACATTTTAACAATATTTAGTCTTCCAGTCCATGAACATGGAGTGTCCTTCCATTTATATAGGTCTTCTTTGATTTCTTTTAGTGATGGTATGCAATTTTCTGTGTACAAGTCCTTTAAATCCTTAATTAGATTTATTCCTAGATTTGATTCTTTTAGGTGCTGTTGTAAATGGGTTTTTTTTCTTGATTTCTCCTTCAGATTGTTCATTACTAGTGTATAGAAATATTACTGATTTTTGCGTGTTGCTCTTGTACCTTGACACTTTGCCGAACTCATTCATTAGTTGTAATAACTTTGTTCTGGCAACGTTTCATAGAGTTACACCAAAAGTGAGAGAAAAAAAAAATAGGTCAGTGTGACATCAACAAAATTTTAAATTTTGCCAAAACTGCGTGGTATTGGCACAAGGATAGACCTACTGACCAATGGAACCGAATTGAGAGTTCTGATATAGATCCTCGCATATACAGTCATCTGATATTTGACAAGACCACAAAGCCCTCTCAGTTGGGAGAGAATGGCCTCTTTAACAAGTGGTGCTTGGAGAACTGGATATCCATATCCAAAAGAATGAGAGAAGAATACCATCTCACAACTTATACAATAATCAACTCAAGATGGATCAAAGATCTAAATATAAGAGCCAAAACCACAAAGACCTTGGAAGATAATGTAGGGAAGCATCTACAGGACCTTGTAATAGGAAATGGTTTCATGAATTTCATAGCCAAAGCACGAGCAGCAAGAGAAAAAATAGATAAATGGGATCTCATCAAAATTAAAAACTTTTGCACCTCAAAGGATGTTATTAAGAAAATGAAAAGGCAGCCTACCCAATGGGAAAAAATATTTGGCAACCATATATCTGATAGGAGCCTAATATCCTGCATATATAAAGAAATCCTACACCTTGAAAATAAAAGGACAAACAACCCATTTAAAAAATGGGCAAGTGACCTGAAAAGACACTTCTCCAAGGAAGAAATACAAATGGCTAAAAAGCACATGAAAAAATGCTCAACATCGCTTGCTATCAGGGAAATGCAAATCAAAACTACAATGAGATACCATCTTACACCCATCAGAATAGCAGCTATTAAAAAAACAGGAGACACTAAATGTTGGAGAGGATGTGGAGGAATAGGAACCCTCATCCATTGCTGATGGGACTGAGGTATGGTCCAGCCACTGTGGAGGACAGTTTGGCGGTTCCTCAGAAAACTAACAATAGATCTTCCGTATGATCCAGCAATACCACTGCTGGGTATATACCCAGAAGAACTGAAAACAAAAACACAAACAGGTATATGCACACCAATGTTCATAGTGGCATTGTTCACCATTGCCAAAAGTTGGAATCAGCCCCGGTGCCCATCAACAGACGAATGGATAAGCAAAATGTGGTACATACATACAATGGAATATTACTCAGCTGTAAGAAGGAACAAAGTGCTAACACATGGAATAACGTGGATGAATCTTGAAGACCTTATGTTGAGTGAAGCAAGCCAGGCACTGAAGGATGAACAATATATGACCTCACTGAACTGAACTGAGGAAAGTAAGCAGTCTCTGAGAACCATTGTCTGAAAGATAGGTTAAGAAGGGAGAGTAAGAGAAGAGCAGGCTTTGAGCCATCACCCACATGGACATAATCTATGGTAAAGGGATAGAGTGTGGTTGCATGTAGGGGGATGGGGCAGATGAGTGGTGGTGTTCCTGGGTTTGGTGGTGCAGCATTGGCGGGTGGGTGGATTAGGAAGGGCAGGTTCAAATTTCCAGGGCATGTAACTGTGAATCTTGACATTCCATGGGTCGGGATAGGGTGGTATCATGGGCCCTGGGGGGCTGGGGGGAAGGGAACAGTCAAGATCTAATGGGGTGTTTGGTGGTCATGGGGAAGGTTTTTCATTACCTTACAGTAATGGACACAGGACATGGTAAATATCATCAAAATTATTAAACTGTATCATCTAAATTGTAAACTATACTGTAAATCATTGACAATGTTTAGTTGCTATATTTTGCTATCTGTATAACAGTTATAACAATGCTAACATCCAAAAAAAAGGGGGGGGGCGTTAATATGGGGTGGGGAAGGGGGGGTGGTTTGGTATCTGGGAGTCTCCGGCACTCTGTGTGTGACTTTGCTGTGACCTAAAACTTCTTTGAAAATTAAATGGAAAATTGGGAGACAATGGGGATTGAGAGGGGGAAGGTGTCACGGCACACCGGACATGCGATAACACAGTGATAAAAGGAAGGGAAAAAAAAATGAACATATATATATTTTAAAGGCATTTCCTTTGCTTTTTTGCCCATTTTTTTGAATGTCCCAATCCGCTAATTATATTTTGTTTTGTTTTTTGTTTGATTATTTGTTTTTTTTTTCTCTCTCTTTTTTTTTCTCCCTGAGTTTCCTTATGTTTGTCTCTTGCATGTAAGCTTATCATAGTTGTTTCTTTTTCCTAGTAAGTGTATTTGATTATTTTATGGACTACATATTCATGGAGGATTTGGATCACAGAAGGGTTACAATGGGTACTGCAGGGGATTATTGGTGGGGTGTCTGGGAGGGGGGTTTCATGGGAATTAGTTCATCCGAATATACATGAAAGATATACAAAATCGTTCAAAAGATCAAAAGATGGGGCATGGTCATGATGGGTGGACAATCACACAATAAATGAGGGAATCTGAATTCCTAGCCTGGAGAGCTCTGCCACAGTCTCCAAGGGAGCAGCAATAGTCCTCTGAGTGCAGGGACAGTGTCTGTCAAAAGAGGATGACCCACTGATGTGTTCTTTTTATTGATGACTACCCTTGTGATTCTTTGCTCTTGTAACTGAGATTTAGCTTGCTGTTGTGGGGTGCTTAAGGGTTGCCACCTGAGAGCCTCCTTGTTGCTCAAATGTGGCCTCTCTCTAAGCCAAACTCAGCATATGATTGCATTACCTTCCCCCCAATGTGGGACATGACTCCCGGGGATGAGCCTCCCTGGCAATGAGGGATTAATACCAAGTGCCAACTGGCAACACAACTGGAAAAAGACCTTGAATAAAAGGGGGTAAAGGTAAAGTCAAATGAGTTCAAGTGGCTAAGAGACTTCAAAGAGAGTCGGGAGGTCATCCCAGCAGTAACTCTTACGCACACCTCAGTAGGAGCTCATAGAACATCTAAGTGCCTATCACCCCACACAGAGAGGCTCCTGAGAGCTCTAGAGACACCCAGGTCCTATATAAGGGAGGATAGCCCCAGAGACTGATGCCTTATCAGTGGGCTCTAGTTTGGAATCTGTGCTCCTGAGAGTGACAGAATTGGACTCAAATAAGTCCTCCCTGCACATGGTTCATCAGTCCCTTCTATTCAAACCTATATGTGATGCTGAAGTTTTTAGGTATACTTCCAGAGACTGGAGCCTCTGGCCTACCTTTGTGCCAGGTGTGCGTGGAATCTCGGTGGAGCTGCAACTCCTACCCTACAGCTCAATGGACTCATCCAAGTCACCTGGCGAGGAGACAATGATGGGCAACGGCCATCCCAGGGAACGGAGAGGGCCTGCATCTGCAGGCAGGATCATCCCACCCACCAAATCCATGGGATATAAGCCCTCTCTCACTTGGAGGTAGAGTGGACATCACCATCCCAGTCCCCTCAGGATTGGGGGAAGAACTATGGACTAGAGTGGACTTGATGGTATTCTGTTGTACACATATGGTGATTCTAGCAATGCAAGAAATTATAACAATGAGGTGGAGCCAGTGGCCACTTGACACTTTTGGGGCAGGGAGGGGATGAGCAATTAAAATACAGGGGCTTCTTTGGGATTTGGAGGTTGTCCTGAGTACCATTGTGGCAACGAATGTAGGCCATTTTAAATCAGCACACACGACTCAGAACTGAGTGGGAGAGAGTGTGTTCTATGATGTGAACTGTGGTCTATGGTTGGTGGCAAGGCCCCAGGATTTCTAAGTCCATTGAGGGTGGTGGGCCACACTTGTGGGAGATGTTTGTGTGGGATGTGGTGGGAGGTGTGGGAGGTGGGCAACATGGGAATCCCAGTGGGTTCTGTGTAATATTTTAGGTAATCTAAGCACCTCTTAAAATATATTTATATATATATATATATATATATATATATATAACATTTTTGTAAGCAAATGCACATATATGCATATATATTTATACATCATTTTATAAATATTGGTATGTATTGTGAAAATGTTTATTTTTACCCAAAATAAAAAATAAATAAATTAAAAAAAAATACATGCAAGGATTTCAAAGAGTATTACAACAGAGGAGAGCAGAGAAATGGGCAGCAGTTGAAGGGATATGTTGGTCAAAGAAATTAGAATATCAAAGGAATTTATCACAAAGACAACTTATGCAATGGGAAAAAATATCTGGAAACTACATATCTGACAAGGGTTTAATATATAGAATATATAAAGAAATCTTACATTCCAATAAGAAAAATATAAAAAACCCAATTTTTAAAAACTGGGAAGAAACTTGAATAGACATCTCCAAAGAAGATATAAAAATGGCCAAAAAGCAAATGAAAAATACGCTCAACATCATTAGTCATAGGAAAATGCAAATCAAGTCCACAATGAGATAACTTTTCACTCCCATTAAAATCATAACTATTAAAACAAAACAGAAAAATATAAGGGTTGGAGAGGATGTGGAAAAATGGGAACACTCATTCAGTGTTGGTAGGAATGTTGAATTGTGCAGTCACTCTAGAAGACTGGCAAATTCTCAGAAAGTTAAATATAGAATTACCATATGACTCAGCAATCCCATTCTAGGTATATACCCCAAAGAATTAAAAGAAGAGACTCCAACAGATATTTGCACATTGATGTTCATAGTGGCATTATTTACAATTGCCAAAAGACAGGCACAATCTAAATGTCCATCAACCAATGAATCGATAAACAAAATGTTGTACGTACAAATGATGGAATATTATTCAGCTTTAAAAAGGAATGAAGTTATGATACATGCAACAACATGGATGAATCTTTAAGACATCATGTTGAGTGAAATAAGCCAAAAACATAAGGATAAATATTGCTTGGTCTCACAAATATTAAATAATTAGAATAAGTAAAACCATAGAGTCAGAAATTAGAGTATCAGTTACCAGGGGCCAGATAGGGGTAGAGATGGGGAGTTAATGCTAAAATTGTACCGTTTCTTTTTCCTGTGATAGGAAAGTTTTCGTAATCTATTGTGGTGATGGTAGCACAACATTGTGAACATAATTAAAACAACTGAATTCTATATTTGAATATAGTTAAAAGGAGAAATTTTCTATTGTATATATGTTACTAAAATTAAAGTTTAAAAAAACATAGGAAAAAGACAATAATAATTTAAAAAAACGAACAAAAAAAAAAAACATAGGACTGTACAGCATAAACTATGAGGCCTAATATAAATTATGGACTATATTTAACAGTACAATTATACCAATATTCTTTCACCAATTGTACTGCACTAATGCATGGTGTTAATAATAGGTAGGTATATGAAAACTCTGTATTTTATTCATGTTTTTTTCTGTAAACTTCCACTTCTCAAATTTTAAAAAAAATTATTAATTTCAAAAATGAGAAAAAGAGAGGAGAGTTAAATAAAAGGGGAAAACATGTATTGACAAGGTTTTCAAAGAGTATTATAGCAGAGGAGAGCAGAGAAATGGGCAACAGTTGAAGGGAGATCATTGTCAAAGGAGAGTTTTTTTTATGATGGAAATAGATCACAACATGTTTTTTTATGTTAATGAGAATAAGCCATTATGAAAACGTTAGTATTAGAGACAGAGGAAAGAACGCAACAACTTAATCGCTGGGCAGTGAGAGAAATGGAATACAAACTTTGCATGAGTATCTGTTTAAAACAGAAGAATAACCAGTTGTTTAAAGCACCAATGGTTCTTTAAAAGCTGGGATCACATGTGCCTCCTAGAAGATTGTAGGGAAGGCTTTCACAAGCAACTTAAAAAATGGAATTCATTGTACCATCTAATAGAATAAGAAACTTCCCACAGCTATCACAGTAAAAACAGAGATATTCTTAAATACTAATGTTTCCAAAGTCCCACGTGATAACCTTATCATCTCAAACTTAAGGCAAAACTTTGATTTCAGTGCTTTAATATGTTGCATTGTATACAATTACAAGACAAATGCATGAAAACTCATCTCTAATATCCAGATTCTAAACCACATCCTTCAGAATATAGTTGCTACCATTTTCAGGTTTGAACTACCCTCATAAGGACTAGAGAGCAGAAGAAATTGGATGACATCTTTATCAACCTTTCTCTTATCATTTCAAAGCATTTGAAAGAACTTGGATAGATTCCCAGAACACTAAATAATGGCCACTGTGTAGAATAAGGAAGAGATGAGAAAGAGAGAGACAAGTAGAAGACGAAAAATTTCTCTGGAGGAAACAGAACAATTTTGGAGGTAGTCCATTAATCAAAAGACAAATTACATCCAATAGGAATATTTGAGACTATATAGAAAGGCCTTGGATGATGAAAACTACTCAAAATATTTAATTAGTTTGGGAATAAAATGTAGTTGATTTAGGTGGGGCAGAGGAGTATGAAGAGTCTGAAATTCAGATAATTCAGATAACATACCCAAACCACAATAGAAAACCATTAAGTAGAAGAACAGAGATAATAACTTAGATTTATCAGACTCCATGAGCAGAACTCTCTCTACTCTATCAACCTGCCACAAATATAATTTTCTAGATCCTAGACTCTTTCTAGATT
Source organism: Tolypeutes matacus (assembly GCA_026826555.1). Taxonomy (NCBI): domain Eukaryota; kingdom Metazoa; phylum Chordata; class Mammalia; order Cingulata; family Chlamyphoridae; genus Tolypeutes; species Tolypeutes matacus. Next base: position 2,389,894 of record JAKSZT010054462.1, on the reverse strand, counting down.
CCAGAAAATGCAATGCTAAATTAAGATACCTTAAGAGTTAATACATTAGAAACTTTGGTGGTTTACCTGAGCTTTCCACTCTGGGCATATAGGCTCCACAAGCCCTTATTTTCACTTACAAATGAATAACAGCAAGCATTTTCAAGGGGTTCCTTTTTACAATCTATTAATTTTTTAATAACTTTGTCAAATTCAGTCTTGAAACGCTGTTGGATTTTATTTGTACTAATGGAAAGTGACTGGCCAGAGCTGCACTGATTCTCTGACCATTCTGGAAATCAGAAGTTGGTAAATCAAGCCCTCTGGGAATCACAATCATTTTCTATGATGCATTGTCCTGGACTGTGTCTTTGTTCTCGCTAAGTGAACTTCTTGTATTTTATGTCATTTTTAGGCCTTGGCATGATAAAAACTGAACAGTCATTTTACAGCTTTAATTGTGGCCAAATCCTTCAGGATTTAGTAACTCCAGGCAGTAAATACACTTGGAATTTCTTTGCAGGTTGATGATGTCCACATTCATTCATTTAACAAACATTTATAGAGGCCCTAAAACATGCCAAGTATGCTGAGAGGTAGAGGACTAAGGGGAGACAGCAAAAATGGAGAGAGGAACAAAGAGATGAAAATGATAATTAATTCCTCATCCTCTAGGTTGGATCGCCTCTTTTTCTATTCACTCTGTTTTGATGAAAATATAAAACCATGCCAAAAAAAAAGATAACTAGAAAAAGACTTAGGTTGATATATATAAAGTGCAGATTCTAAGACAAACTGAAAGAGAAGGCAGTCATTCATTCATTCATTCATTCATTCAATGCCTCCCGAGTGAAGATTCTTGGAGAAACAAAATAAAATATGAATATTATATTCCAAGAAGGAACAATCCCAAAATTAGATGTAATGGAACCTAATGCTTAAGAAGTATAAAAATAATGCAGAAAGAAAAATAAATTAGCAGGAAGATCCCCTCAAAGGAAACATAGGTTACTTATGCACATAACCTTATACCCCCAAAAAAACAAATTAAAATAGAAACTTATACCCCAGGAAGTAATTGAAAATCATTCCAGGTAACCATTTTCTGGAAGAAAGGAAGAAAGAAAGGGGGGAAAGGAGGAAGGAAGGAGGAAATGAGGCAGAGAAAGGAGGAGAGAGAGGGGCAGAGCAGGAGGGAAGGAGGAAGGTAGAATGGCAAGGAAGCAGGAGGCGGGTGGGAAGGCTGACAGCAGGCAGGCAAGAAGGGAGGAAGGAAGGGGGTTTATATCTGCTAGAACCTATTACAGGACTCACTTTCACACATACTTACAGAGGTAATCCTCAGAATGGAGCATCAATACTTTCCCCATTTAAACAGATGAAGAACATGGGTTAAGAGCGTAACTAATTTACCCATGATTTAAACTCCAGTATATCTAAAATTATTATATGTTTTCCATCTAATACTCTAAATCTTATTTTTATGCAAATGGATAGGCATTTTATTCATTGGCTATCCATTTTTTTTCAATTACCTATCATTAAACAAAAGAAATATGCAAGCTTTTGTGAAACTGTAAATAAAAACCAAAATCAAAACCTAAAACCGCAGTGAGATTGCTACTAAATTATTGAAACTTCTTTATAGTATTATATCTTCTGACTATTTTGGACAACTGTGTTTATTGTTTCTGCTCCTTAAATGAGACTTCAACTCAAACTGTCTTTAAAATTGACCTGGGTAGCTCTTTGAAAATTGGGGAAAAAAACATGAGTTTTTTTGGATTTAGCAACAAGTGTTTTGAATCTAGCATTCAGGCCCTGATACATGCAAGGTAAATGTTCCCTTACCAATAGCGGCAAATATTTTGAGGAATGTTTCAACAGGTTTAGAGAAGCTGATATAACAAGTTTGTTGTGTGGGTTTTTTTTTGTCTGCACTGATGATTACTTACAATTTTTTTCTCATTTATAAGAAATTCTCTCAGCAGTGTGAAAATAAAAATATGAGTGTTTATATTTGGACATTAAAATATATTTATCTGAAAAATTCTCCCGCACGTAGCATGTTACAAGGATATGTGTTGCTTTTCCATCTTTCAAGGAATTTATTAAATCTCTTTCATAAATGTGGTGAACAGGGTAGCATTAACAAAGACAAATTATTGTTTATGGATGTGAATTACTGCATATGTTCTTATACAGTAATTTGTGGTTTACACTGACTGCTTTGTGCATGACTGTATAATGTTTCTTTTGTTTATTTTTAGTGAGCCCTTATGCCCTGAAAAAAAGAGATGAAACGATGAAGTTTGACACTGGTTCCCTGGCTGTTTCCTTTTATAGTTAGAAGCTCAAACACTGCTTTACTTCTAGAAAACAAGAACTATTAGGGATTTGGGGAAGGTGTTTGGAAGAGAAGGGTGATTAGAGGCCATGCATGAAAATACTCAAATAAATAAATTAAATTAAATAAAGGAATATTGTATAGATAATTATATTTTATGTATATGGGGCATGTATTTTAACAATGATTCTCAGCTTTTACCTGTTTGAGATGAATCAACCTGTAAGCAAAAGAGAAGTCCATTGTTTTCAAAGACAAAGAAATCACTGGCTTCTTTACCTGAAATTCTACCATCTACCAGTGCCATCCTTAACCTCATTTTTAAGATCTCTCGTGGGGACCAGTCTTGCTCCATAGTCAAAACTCTTTGATGACGAATGATTACGTGTTTGTTTATTTACACCAGCCAAGACCAGCCCCAGCGTTTTGCTTCTCCTAGGAGCTCTGGTTTAAGGAAACTACTTATGTCCCGGAATTCTGTAAAAGCTTTCATTTATTTGAACAATTTCAAAATGTCATCAGGGAACGTTTGGGGTGTTTGAAATCACATCAAAATGCATGGAGAAGGGGCTGGCCCTGTAGTAGCAAATTGTTCCTCATTAAAATCTGGAAACGAAGAGGAGGAAAGCTTCCGTAGGGAATAACAGAGTGATGTGAAGCTGCTATTCAGACTCTTTATATGTGAAAGGTCAGAGCTCGCACACTAATGGTAAGACACCTTTCTTCTCTTTCAGAACTTTTATTGCTAACTTTGGACAGAAGCTTCCATCACTTTAGTGCTGAAAAATACAAAGTCTTCACATTCAGATCCAACTGACTTTTTTTTTTTTTTATTCTTTTTTTTTTTATTATTATGGGTAAAAATCAAAATTCTCACAATACATACAAACATTTGCAAAATGATATATAAATATATATGCATATATGTGTGTTTGCTTACAAAAATGTTATTTATATATATATATATACATATATTTTAAGAGGTGCTTAGATTACCCAAAATATTATACGGAACCCACTGGGATTCCCATGTTCCCCATCTCCCTTTAAACTGCTTCTCAAATGCCAGCTACCAAGTGACTGAGCCAGAATCCAAACCTAGGTCCTCTGTTGCCAAGGCAATTCCCTTTCGACCATCACTTATTCTGTCCCCAAATAAATTTCTCTCTTACAACAGTGAGGGCATATATTAGGCATACCTGAAAGTTTGGTAGGAAGATAGATTTTCTTCGAAATATTGTTGAACTTTCAGCAACATTTTAAACCTCCTTAGACTAAAGGTCAGAACAATGTTGTCCCTTTCTCTTTTTTAAACGTCTCTTCCTTAAGATCCCACATATCACCAAGGAAAGATGTGACAGACCCTTACTAAATATAATCCTAATGGCAGTGATGGTGATAATACCAATGGCGGCCAACACGCACCCACTGCTTACCAGATGCCAAGCACTGAACTTCACACTTCACACAGATCCTCTAACTTTTATCCTCATAATGTTCCTAGGAGATAGGTCCTGCTCTTCTCCCTGTTCTTTAACTGCAGAGCCTGAAGTTCTGAGTCATTTGTCAAGGCTGCATAGCTCCTAAGTGGTGGTACCAAAGTTAAATCCCAGGTCTTCCTGATTCCAGAGCTCAAGCTATAAGTAGTGCTACCAATGCTTTACTAAGGATTTAATGATCAACAGGTAGAAAAACACTCCTATTTGTCATCATGAGAGTGTTCTCCCATAAAACACTTTCCTGAATGGTTTCCTAACATCATTGTCGAGGACCTGGAGGCACTCAGGTTAGTTAGACATGTGTGTTACTCTGAGTCAGCGGTCTTGGAACTGCTTCATCGTGGCTGGAAAGCGTAACTTGTCACGAGCTGTGAGGTGGCATTGTGGTGTGAGACCCCATTTTGTTTCCCTGATGCTTTCAGTTCCTGTCTCCTGCCCTGGTGCTTATTTTTATGTGCTGGAAAGAACTGGGATAACGACAAAGGAAGAATGGCTGCACTGAACGAAGAAAGGAAAGAAAAAAAATCTCTCACAAGCTAAAGGTGCTCGTTCTTAGACATATTCAGATAATTAAAGAGATCACACTCTGAGGTGACCCAGAAAATGTGCCAGGAAGAGGACAACATTGATTTAGAAATTGTGGAGGGCATAGGCCTTAGAGATGAAGCTGGGAGGCCTCCCAGAGGGGGGAAAACGAGAAAAATTGATGCAGGAACTCCATTATTTGTGATCATACTTCAGCGAGTAGGCTATGTGGGTCATAGGGAAATGTTTGGAAAGGTGAAGAATCACTTAAAATCCCAGGAAAGTAGATTTGTAAGAATTAGAACTAATTCTCAGGGGAAATAATTACTGGATGATTTCTGAGGAGATAAATTGCTGATCAAAGAAGAATTTTAGAAAAAAATCTTACCACCTTAAATGATACAGTGCAAATTCTGGAGGCAGAACATGCCTGCTTTGTATCTCAGCGATAACGTTTTTAAACCCTTGGGCAGGATTAACGTCTCTGCCTCAGTCTCCTCACTGGGAGATTAAGGAAAAGGGCTTCTACCTAACAGGGATACCTTGGGTTCGCGGTAATTGCTCAGGAAATATTAGCTGCTGTCACCCTCTTCTTTGTAAAGGTTTCAGGCCACAGTCACAGTGAACCCCTTAGTCCTCATTCTCTCGTGGCGGTTTGTTATATCTGGATTTTAGAATTTAATGTAAAACCTTACAGTCAGGCATGTAGTTGACTATTTCCCATATAGACCCTGAGTTCTTTGTCAGCAATGACCATCTTCATTTTCCCACAAGCAGTGGACTTTACACACTTTTATTTATTGAAAAATAAATAACTGAATAAATGTAATTGAAAAAAAAAAAAAAACAGAGAGACCAGTTAGACTGAATAAATGAATAAATTAGTTAATTGTCTGCTGAGGTCTTTAAAGAAAGAGGTAAGGGCTTAAACTAAATCAGAGGCCATAAAAAGATCAAAGAAGAATAACAACAACCTACATTTTAGTAAGAACCATAGTGGTGGGCTGCCCCAGGTAGATAAGGAAGGAGGAATCAAAGATGTGAAAAAAGAAAAGATGTTAAACCTGTGTGAACAGGAGATTGGCAGACAAACTGGTTTTAGGGAGAGGTGAGAAAATAAATTATGACATGTTGATTTTGGGGTGACAGCCTGACATTGAAGTGATCTAATGGCAGCATATACTTTCTCAATCATTTAATTTGGAGAGGGAGAGGTTAGAGAGATGACAATGGTAAGAGAGAGCTGCAGTCACATGCCAATATGAGGTAAAGAAGAGTAAAGAAACATTGTGTGGTGAGGTCAGAAACGGAATTAGAGTATCAGGCATGTTTATATATTTTTGAATGATAGTCTTTGAAATAGTCTGCTTTTGTTAAATAAGTTTCTCTGTAAATCAAAAATATTTTTACATAAAAGATCATTACATTTCTGTAAATTCTTTGTCTACCTCTTCAGGTGGCAGCTATTTTATTATATTATTTTCTATGAAATATCTATAATTTATAATTTAGTATTTCCTCTGTAAAATGGTATTTAAAATTTAAATATATATATATATATTATTGAAAGAAAAGTTTTGTCCAGATACAAAATTAGTTATAATAAATATCATATAAATTTTTCAGATTGCATACTTGGGAGGGCCTCCTAACAGGTTATTTTCAAACATCATCTGGAAGATTTTAGGGTATTTCAAGTTTTTACTTATACAATGATTAATAATAAATACTCTGCATTAACATTTATTAACAACATTTTCACTCATGTCTTATTGTAATGTTGTATTTTTCATGTTATTATTTATGTCAATATTTTGAGCTACATCAGCAAGAAATTTAAAAGTTTAAATTTCAGTATGTAATTCACTCTCTTTCATTAATTGTATTAATGAACAATACAAGAGCCTATTTTTACTTCCATTCCAAATTTATTTCTTCCTCTTAAGGAATTGCTGGTTTTATAATGATCTAGCTTTTGTTATTATTTGCTTCTGCATGTCAGAATAATTTCCACTGATTTCAATGCTAATCTTTATCATGTTTGATTATATCTGATTATTCTCAGTTATTGAATAATTGAATGTATATTTAAAGATTAGAAAATAGTGTCCTTCATAAATATCCAAAACAGATGACAGTAATTTTGTACTTGTTTTATGGAAATGTTGTAAAACATTTCCCCAAATCGCAGGTAAAAGGGCATAATTGAATTATATGTATCATTATTCATATTTGAGAGTTATCAAATATGTCATTATAAACAAATAAGAAAAAATAAAAAGACATAATTCATAATAATCAGATACCATGCAAAATCAATTATATTTCTGACAGCTTAACTAGGTTTCAACAAGAACTTAATCAACTCTACTTAAAATCTTACAAATCTTGTGACTGGAGTATTTTCCACAGAGTAGTTTCTGGCTCCATGAATGTCAACCCCTATTTCTTTACCATTTACATATTTCAGGTCTCAAAGGACCCTTTCATACTGAGAAAAAATCTCTGAGTACATTTATGTCACAGGACTGGGTGAGGCAGTATGTGGTTATAGAACTCCGAGGAGTCAAATTCTACACTAAGATATTTAACAGAATCTAGATTCTTTATGATACAACTGAAAGCCCCATAAATATTTCTCACTAAAGACAAACTATACATGTCCCCAGCTCAAACTCCCCTTAGCTGTGTTAAAAAAATTCCTTTGGCCTCTCTGATGCCATTCAACATAGGTGAAGTATGATGGAAGCCAGATTGGAAAGAGATGGTGGTCTTGACCATTTGCAATTTTAATGCCTTGATATTTTATGTTTTACCAAAAAAAATGACCTCGTAAACACAGTGCTAGAGGCTCACCCAGTGCTACAAATGAAAGACTTTGAAGCTTGATGGTAAATCTACCTCTGAGAGGACTTACTTCTATATTTCATTCACTGGAGCCAAAAGGATACTGATTAGACCAATCTAGAGACGAAGTTCAACTCTTGAATGCCTTTATCATTCCAGTTTCTAGTAAATTTATACCACAACAAAGTACCTGAAACTGTTTAAAATATTCAGAAATGGAAAATTAGCTCTATTTAACCTTTGAAATTATTAGAAAATTATAAATCAGTTATGTCAATTTTCCTTTTTATTCAAAATTCAAGAAAGGAATTTAATTGATTATCTGAGAGTTGCAGGCCTTACTATTTTTAAATATTTTAATGAGAAAATGCATTATTGATTTTACCCATCAAAATAAAATAAAATAAACCACAAAATAATTAAAATTTTCATTTTTTTATCCTATTATATATCCTATGATGCCGACTTTGAAAGCCTAAACATAAGATACTGATTCTATTTTAGGGGAATGAAAATCTTGTTGGAGTTTATTCTTGAATTACTTAAACTGCTGTATTTTTAAAATATAAGCATAGTTTATTCTAAGGTTAACATTGCTCTGAAAGTGTTCTGAACAATGTATGGTTGTAGAGACTGTTGGGGGACTTAGGATCCTAGACTTTTTTCTCTCTCTTTTTGTTTTTTTAACAATCCATTGAACAATTAAGCAACATACATTATAATTACATACAAAAATAATTTCCTTGACTTCCTTATTTGCCAACTTTTCCTGTCTCCTATCCAGCCCAGCCATCCCAGTCATCTCTCACACACATATTCGGACAATCCAACTTAAAGCCTTTTTATTACCCATAGTCTACAATTACTGATATATGTACTTGGACTTCTACAATAATATAATAGGACATTTCCATGAGATATGAAGACTCAAAATGCTGCATGTTGTAAACTCATCAGGGGAAGAACCTGTTTCAAATAAAACAGATAACTTACTCTGGGCCACACCAGAATGAGATTTCTTTCACATACGGATAAAGGGAGAGTAATGACTCTGTTTGGAAGGAAATATCTGGTCAAGCTCAGAAGTTGAATAAATGTTTTTGCAGTTAAGATACTAGTATCTTATGTCAAGATATCTTGAGTTAAGATACTCAAAGATAAAAATTTTGCAAGTACAAGATGGGAAAGATTTGGCTTAACATAACTTGGGAAAAGGTTTAGGGTTTTTAATTACAAAAACAAAACAAAACAAAACTCAGTATGAGCTAATGTTGAGATGAAGCTATCAAAAAAAAAAAAAGCTATTTTCATTCCAAGCTTGATTATAGAAATACAATATTAGAAAGGAGAATAATCCCTTCAGTATACTTTGTAAAGTTATGTTGTTTCTGAAACACTGAAGGCAATAATTGAATATAGGCTCTGTGGAATATGTTTAGAGGAAAGCAGGACAGTGAATGACTCAGGCAGAAATAGATTTTCTCCAATATGTGCAAGACTAACATGTGAAAAAGATATTTTGACTTTTTTTTTTTTTTTTTTATGAACTCAGACAGCAGAACAAGAACTACATGGTGAAAGGTACCAGGAGATATATCTTTGGTGAATATGAAGAGTTCTCTAGATCTTCAAAGAGGTAATGAGAAGCTACTCAAGAATTATACCTTCTCTCTTAAGTATATACTCAAGGCGTTGGCATAGGGCACTATTGGTGCTTTAGTATGAATCATTAGAATAGATGAAGTTAAGGAAATTTCCCACCCTATTATACTTCTTTTGCTTTTTAAAAAATATAACTAAATTTCCTCATTTTAAATATAAAATCTTGAAACAAACATAATAAATAAAAATCCTCCTAACATGTCTTAAGTATATCCCTTTTTTATTACTTATAATAAAAATGTAAATACAAAAACTAAAGAAATAATTTTCTAGAATCCTAGAACATATTACCCAGCTGAAACAATTTTGTCATTATGCTTAAGAGTTAAGGAACAGGAGCACTATATTCCTCCCAACATCCGATAATTCTCCCTCTTTTCCTAAAGATACCTCTCTATCCTGCTGTGTATATAATTTCTGTGGAAGTTCACTCAAAATTTAGGTAATTGTCAAAAGTAATTCTTAACAGAAGATTCTAGTGACATACACACAATTCATTAGTCTTTCATTAATTATACTTAGAGGGAAACAAAATTATTATACCTTTCATTATATCATAATATTGTAATGAATATCACTGAATTTCTAAAATGTGGAATTTACCTCTCACATCATACTATTTTATGCATATTCTAATTGTATGTATTGTAAACAACATATTGTTCATGGCACAAGATTTCCTAAATTATAAATGACCAAGAAATAAAAGCTCCTTGATATCTTTAAATGACAAAAATGTTGAAAAATGTATCTAATATATATCCATAATAAACCTAAATAAAAAATTGTGGTCGAACTGTTTGTACGATCAAAACAAGAATAACTAAATACTTTCAGTAGTATAATTAAGAATGCACTTAAGGCCCCTTAATAGCCAAATCAATCTTGATTAAGAAGAGAGTTTAAGTTCTCACACTTCCCATTTTCAAACTTACTACAAAGCCACTGTAACCAAAACGGGGTGATTCTAGCATAACGAGAGACATGTAGACCAATGGGATAGAACTGAGACTCAAGCAGTGAGCCCACACATCTATGGTCAACTGAATTTTGACAAGGATACCAAGTTTATTAAATGAGTATACAATTTCATAGAGACAGAAAGTAGATGGCAAATTACCAGGAGTCAGGAAGGAGGGAAATGATGAATTATTGCTTAATAGGTACAGAGTTTCTGATTGGGTCATGAAAAAGCCTTGCTAATGGATGGTGGTGATGATTGCAAAAAATTGTGAAAGTAATTAATACCACTAACATGTACACTTAAAAATGGGTGAAATGAGAAATTCTGTGTTATGTATATGTTACCATAAAACTCTAAAAACATGAATGCATCTAAAAATTACAGATCCTAATCTTTTTCTCAAGCACTAGATTGTAGGAATTTCAAAAACCAGTATAATGACAAGAACATATACTAATTATTTAGGGAAATACGGTCCAGTTAGTTAATTTCATCTTCTATGTCCTCACTTCTCCAAGCTTGTTAGAAATGAAGACTCCCAGGCCCCACCCCAGACCTACCAAATCAGTATCTGCTTCTCACCAATCTCCAGGTGACTCATAGACACATTAGATTTTGAGAAGCTGAGTTGTGAGTCACCATTTATATAACAAAGAAGTTAATATTGTTATGCTTTTAAAAATAAGATTCCATTCCACTTATCTTTCTTAGGATTATGATTAGATTTATTTAGTATTTACTTATAAGAATATATAGAAAATATCTATTTAAATGGAAAGTGAAGAATACTGTTGAGAATACATAATTAGGAAAAAATGTTTTATTCTTTTATTTAGTCATTATTATATTTTCAAGATGAAATTCTTTCATTGATGTTGCTTATATAGTAGGAATCAAAGTTAAAAACATACAACATTAAAATAGAATAGGCATTAAGGGTCAATAATCAGGTTAGTTTTATTGAAGACGCAACTGAGAAAATGGCACATGGCAGAAAGTAAAACAAATCTATCATCCATTAAATGACATCTCATAAATGCCAAGTTATATAATTGTAGAAAATTTTCCTTTGGAGTATTTGATCTAGCAAATTATAATTATGATTCTAATTGAATAACCTAGATTTGTAAATGGATATGTTTTCCAATGGAAAAAAATGACTTGGGTTTGTGATATAAACAAAAATTATAATCAGAACTGTTTAAATAACTCTGAAAATAAACTTCAAAATGTGTAATGTATACTAGACACTGCATTCCTTGAGCTAAAGGATAAAGACAGACTCATTTTATCAACAATGTGCTTTCCCATTTTTTATTTATAGCTACTTTCCAAATGTTTTTGTTCTCTTTTATTACATTAATTATTATATTTACATTCACTCTATTTTGCTCCGTATATAATGTCTCTAAAACCTGCAAATATCTGGGAATAAATTTTCCAAGAATAAAAATAAAACTTGTAGTACAAATACAAGAATGTCCTTGTATGAACTAGAACAAATGTGCATCACTATTGCAAGGTGGAAAGAATGTGGAGAAACTTGGGAAAAATACAATTAATGTAACCTATGGACTATAGTCAACAGCAATACTGTCATATTCTTGCATCAAGGCCAAAGAAGCACTGGGTTAATAATCAGGGGTTATGGAAAAATATGCCAAATGTATGCTATAGACCATAGTTAGTGGTAATAGTCTGGGATATTACCTCATCATTTGTAACAAATGTTCCACAACAATGTGGTGTGTTGGTGGAGGGGTATTGTATGGGAATTCTCTACATGTGCATGATTGTTTTGCAAGTTCACAATTTCTCTAATAATAATTATATATATATATATATGACTTGTAAAGAAGAGATCAATTCTTGTTAATCTATCTTAAAATGTACATGAAGAATTTGAGGAAGACTCAAATTCCTGCCAAGAAAAACCTTCCAGTCAATATATGTCTATAGCATACTAAAAACTGAATGGGCAAAAACAAACAAACAAAAAACTTAAAAGAGAGAGAAATTATCAATGTGGAGCTCAGAAATAAATTATCAATTTTTCTCAAGAATGGCCAGAATAGAGAATGCTTTCACTGACCCCGTCATAAGGGGGCAAACATAAGGAAATCATGACCCACTTCCTGTGATCTCACGCTTTCCGAGCCACACTCAGTCATCACTACGAGAGGGGCACTCCCGGTCCACGAGCCCTCTCACTCAGGGATTACTCGTGTGTTACTCACGTTTTATAAACTGTCATTCTGCTTTACACCTTAGTCATGTGTGAGCTCAGTTAACGTGAGTGCAAGCTTCATTTTGAACCCAGGAAGCATCCCACTCAAAGCACTTTCCAAGAGTAGTCCACTTTGCCTAGTTATCTTTAAATTACCTTCTTACCATCTCTCTATTTAGTTTTGCTTACTTGTTGCTTATACTACAAATAATTTACTCCTATTTATAATTTACTACCAATTTTGGAGATTGTTTCTTCCCAAACATTTTAGTTCAATTTCTAAACAGGACCTAAGCATAGTTTTAGTTTTTCCTACTCTGTGGTATTAAAACTGCTCTTTACGAATGAAGGATTACATTTCCTTTGTAAAGTTTTTCTTGGTGATAATAATATGTTCAGAGTGGCTGCCTCAATGATTTAAAATTTAAGCAGAATATTAAAATTAGCATGTTTAGTGGGTGGTAGTACAAATAAGCCACTTTTGACAGGAGAACTTCTAAGAATATTATTATCTGACCTTGTCAGATTATTTCATAAAAAACATTTTTTCAGGCCATGTTTTAATAATAATTCTTAGGCTAATTAGTGCATAAAGGTAGGATTCTTGTTCACTGAAATCTTATAGAATTTGTTCATCAATACAAAACATCTTTGAAGATCTATATTGCTAATTTAATATTTTCAGACATTAACATTGGACCGAATGTATGGAATCTAATTCTATTGGTTCAGCAAATATAATAATTCAAATTTAAAGTCCCTCAACCATATCATGTAAGACATATTTCAAAAGTGATATAGTTATTTCCAATATTAGCCTTTCACAATGAATTATTGATAAATTAAATGAATACAACAATTACTATTTTTTTATGCAAAGCTCTTTTTTGTAAATAGTCTTGAGAAAAATATAAAAATCCCAAACTAAAATTTAACTCTAATCAAAGCTTTAAAAATTAGATTTAACTATTCACATGCCTTCTAACCAAGGAAACTTTAATACTATATTATTTTAAAAGTCATAGATATTTAGTTTGCCCGGCAATTTTAGGGTCCAAGTAAGAATCATTTTCCTAACTGGTAAGAAAAAAAAGGTTTTTTTTTTTTCTTTAAGTCTTTGTTAACAGAATTGTAGTACAATGGGTTTCACTGTGCTTTTATTTTTAAAAGGTAGAAATATTATTCAAGTTAGTTGAAATGAATTCATTAGCAGTGTGTAAGCTTTAACAAATATTAAACATTAACATAAAGCTCTCAAAGTATTCATATTTGTAGCATTGAATAAAAACTATTCTATTCTAGTTACTACTAAGGTTTTATATATTCCTTCTTAGAGTGTTTTAACCTTGTCTAAGAATCCTCCTTGCTCTCATTTCTTTGCAGGGTTACTCATTCACTTATTTAAATATAGTAGGCATTTCCTTGGTGCTATGTTACAGAGATAAGACACAATTCCTGCTTTCACAATTCACAGCTATGACGACTAATATTATTTTACCATACTTCAGGACAGTTAGTAACACCAAAACAATTTAAGTGCATAGGAAAATGTATTTTGGAATTCCTATTGCACAGAGTGAGATACTAGAAACGAAGAGGGGTTGAAAAGATGTGGAAGAAAATAAAAAATCTTCTGCAACAAGGACTTCCAGTTTGATAAATGCTCAACCATTTATTTCTATGCCATCAATGGCATAGAAATGGCAATAGAAATGGCAATTTACTAATCCGTAAAACAGTACAATATCTAACCTGTATGCCTGACTGTATTATCTAAGAAAAAAGATACGCTTTACATAAAATAACCTTGAAACTTGTAAAGTACTGTAAAATGGTTTTTTTCATTAAGAGAATTTTGTTGCTAGCATCCCCTTTCCCAACAGCAACCCAGTGACTCGGGTTTTCCTTTGCCTGCTATTCAGCTAAGCCCCCTCCGACCCCAGTTTCCTAGCCTGCACACCTTATCCAAAGTTATTTCATCCTGCAAACTCTTTCTCACTACTGAATAATCTCAAAGTATTACTGCCACTTTCGAGTAGGAGGTAGCCTCTCCTCCAGGCAAAGCAGAAACAGCTGGTCTTGACCACTGAGCCCTTCGTAGAAAAAATCCACAAAGAGTAGAAACTGTGGGCATTTTGGCAGGCACTCATGGGTTATAGTTTTAAAAATAAGTCTTGCATTATTCTTCAAGTCTTATTTTAAGGCAAATTCATCCCCTTGCATATTAGACTAGATTAGCTCACCACAAGGTCAAGTTCTTTCAAGAATGACTGATTTGTATCTTCTTCATCAGAGGGGAGAACATGTAAAAGGCCCAATTTCCTTATCAACAAAGTTGAAAGATCTGGTAAAGTGAGAATGAGCTGACGGGATCTATTCTAGCGCTCGAGTGTTTTATACATTACAAACTTTCTTGAATGATTATAAAATCAAGGCAGGGCAATATGTAACCAAACCAGGGGTTCCCTTTATGCAGTACATTAATTCATCTGTTATTGGGCACATTCTATGGACTAGTTAGACAAATATATATCCCCTCCTCGAGGCACTCACAAACAGTTCCTTCACTGAGGAAGCACAACATCAAAGCATGACTGTGTGCAATCTCCATCAGGAAAAAAAAAAGCAGTATCAAGTTTGTAATATACTCTAAAAACAATATTCTTTAAAAATAAAGTTTAACTAGATAAGAAAAGAATTGTGGGATGTTCTAGTGCAATGAAGCTGAAGATTCAAGGGTGGCACCAACTTCAAGGAAGGGAGAAGCAGAGGACCTGCTGATAAAGCTGACCTTAGAACTAGATGGTGAAGGGCTTTTGCCCCAAAATGTCCACGACTCAGCCTGGGGGGTGTGAGTTGCCGCCATTGCGTGGGGTAGCAAACAGTTCCCAGAGTGGCAGGTGCTTCTTAGTGCTCCAAAGAAGTTGAAAAGCTGGAACCCACCTTTTGTTAAAGGGAGGGAGGAACAAAGTCCTTGTGTTCTCTGCCTCTTGGAGGATTGATAACTTTAGTAATTAACTTTCTGACAACCAAATGTTTTATTAGGAAATGCCTTCTTCATAATTGGTTCTAAAGAAACCGACAGCAAGTCCTATTTATAAAACGACAGCATATATCATTCATTCAACAAATACTTACTGCATTCCTTCTATGTGCTGCTTGATGTTCTAGGATAAGGTTTCTGAGGGTAGAATGACAATACACAAGGTAAGCAGGCAAAATGCGTAGTAAGTCCAATGGTGTTATGTATGTCAGAGGGAAATCAAGTAGGGATGGTGGAGAGAGAAGGTCCCCCTAGGGCAGGAGTTCTTAAGCAGGGGTGTGTGAGCTTAAATTGAAATTCAAAAAAAAAAAAAACATTATTCTTGTGTGGACATGCTGGGGCGGGTGTGATATATTTATTAAACAATACACAGTATAGTGTGGACTTAGTAAGGGGTCTGTGGTTTTCACCTGATTGGCAAAGGGGTCCATGGAACAAAAAAGGCTAAGAACCCCTGCCTGAGGTGGACAAAAAAGCAAATCATACTGTTTTTATGTGTTTCAGATGATAATTCTACTACAGTCATTAGATTCTTCGTCATCTTCCAAATAAGAGTGTTAGCAAAATTACTGTCCTTTTCCTGTACACTCTGCTATTTATTTATTTTGTACATACAGTGACACAGACTACTTGTCCACCTGCCTCCAGCTGAATGAGACACCAGGGTACTGTGGTCTAAGTACATCAAATACTATTCAAAAGCCTGGAACAAATGCTAATAAATTTCATCCAAACCAAGTCAAAGCATTATTTGTAAATGTCTTTATCTCACTGACTGTTAAGGTTTATCCTGTCTTAACACACACCAGAATATCTGTTGTTGCTCAGAGAAAAGAATAATCAATGACAAACTTATTTCTCACTGAATCCAACATAGTTTCTGCCTCCTAATTGTCATGCCACATGTTGGTTCTGTAGATATTTATTTCAGTGTCGTTATCCATCTCCCAACCTTTACGTAGAGGTAAGAATCAAAACAGAAGTTTCACTGTGCCATTACCCTCCTGGTGAAATATTATTGATAAAAGCTGTTTCTTATGGTCTGATCACATGGTAACTGTTAGGGATTGAATCATGTCCCCCACAAAAGTCATGCTTAGGGGTAACATCTGGCCCTGTAGATGTAAACACATTTGAAAATTTACCTTGAAAGATCATATTAATTAAGCTGTGCCCAAACTGCATGACGTTGAGCCTTCATCCAATATGGCTGATGTACTTATAAGCAAAGGAAATTGTACACACAGGGGAAGCCACGGGAAGCAGCCGGAAGTTGGAAGTCAGTGGAACCCAGAAGGGGAAAGAAAACACCACCATGTGCATTGCCATGTGACAGAAAAGCCAAGGAACTCTAAAGATTTTATGACAATCAGAAGATACCAATCCTAGGAGGAAACGAGCCTTCTAGGCTCTGAAACTATGAGCCAATACATTCCTGTTGTTAAGCCAAGCCATTGCACCAGGTTTGTTTTAGCATCTGAGAAGCTTAAATGGTGCCCAACAAATGGAGCTGCAGAAAGGCATCATTGTTATCACAACATTTTCTATGAAGTCACCTCTGCATATAAACAAAACACTCATATTTCTCTCTCATTTCATGGAAACAAGAAAAAAAACAACAGCAGAGCAAACAAGCAACGGAACAATAAAAAGCAACAAACACCATTCATTCTTTCTACATGGAAAGGCTGAGTTCCTCATCATAGTTGGAAATGTATGTATATGGAAATTAGTTATATCAGCATAAGAAAAGATTAAGGTATATGCCTATTGTTTATGAAGAGTTTATTGATAAGCTTAGGCATGTTCATTGACCAATAGAGTAAGTGTATCCCTAAAAATATGAAAAACAGAACCGTCTTAAACTATTTCAAATTGCAGAGACAGCAAATAGGTTTTGCAGAACTACTTGGCAGGAAGACTGTTCAATTTCCCAGTACTTTCTATAGTTTTAGAATCTCAGACTGAGGAAATGGCATTTATTTGCTGCTAAAATGTAAAATTCATGACCCATGTAAGCAAGAAAATATGGATAGTAAGATTGGCAGCACATAAGTTTTCATTTTCTGCTTATTTTCCTTTGTTACTCCTAATGGTGATAAATTTATCAAGAGAAAAATCCTTAGTATTATTGGGTCTAGGAATCTTTGAGAGGCTCAGTGGGTGAAACCATAGTGCTTTCACCCTAAATTAGTTATTACTTAGAACCTCTGAGGAATTTAAAGTTCTATTTAGTCTAATATTCAAATGTGTAGGTAATGCAATGTATATACCCAGATCAGCAGAATTCAAAAGAATATTAGTACAATTATTAAATTGTACTATGTAATTAAATGTTTTCTTTTGCCTGGAACATATTGGCATTTTTGTTTTATCAGTGAAAAAATATCTAGTAATGGCTTAGCATCACCATTGTAAACATATACAAATACATATGCCCTTTAAGACAATCATTCAAGAAAGTTATTCTTATTCAGCTACGTTCTTGAAATTAGGAAGTAATTCCACTTCCTTATCTCACAGCAGGTCTTCTAATAAGTAGCAGGCTCCTGACATTACTTAGTATTCTGCCTTTGCCATATCTGACACAGGTTGCCAATTCTGACCCTACAAGTAAATGTGTGTGCAATTTCACTGCCAGCTTTAATAGTCTCACAAGCAATAGATTATAATAGAAAATAAATGCTATTGATTGTTATGGTTTAGAAGATTCTTAACACGTCTGAAAACCTTTCCACTGTGCAAGGAAGTCTCAGCTGACTTTCAGGCCCTGGGTTACAAAATGGTTCCCAGCAAGAGAGGCACAGGAGGTGGACGCGGGGGGCTGACACAGTGACACTTCAGGCCCATGCAGCTTGCAGAAAAAGACTTAGAGCCACAAGAAACAGGGCAAGAAAAGGAATCCTACGCGCTGACCAGTCAGCTTCCATAAAGTTTCCTATGGCCTCAATGTTTCAATAAGTCCTGGAACGGAATTGACAACCGCAATTTCCTCCTTTTTTATCGATAAATTAGCAGTGCTCCCTGAACACTTTTCCACCTGCTTTTACTTGGTGTTGCCAAGTTTCTGAATTCTTACAGTGTTAATAGCGCTCTCTTCTATTTGCATTAGCAGTTCTGATAAGTTGGCATCAGAAGTGGGATCTGAAGACATTCTCTGTAGACCTCCAGGTCTCCCCTGACATGGGCGCTGACACCCAAGGAGCCCTTTAGACTCTCCATCTCCTCCTGCCTCCTCAAAATCTGAAGGTAAGTTTTCTCAGATCTGCGCTCCGCTTCCTGGGCTGGAGCTCTCTGAGCTTTATTTTCCATTATTCACGTTGGAACTTAGGTAATTACCTTTGCTCACTGTACTGGCCATAGGTGGCAGCAGTTCAGAACAGGCTTCAGAATCCCCCTCAGGGACCCCAGCCCCCTACATGCTCAAACCCTAGGATCCTCCTTTATGTTTGTTGCTGGACCCGTGGCAAGCTTTCACTCAGGGTAGTCTGTAGGATCATGGCACATTTGGGAATCCTTCTCATTAGATCAACTTAAGTTTTTACGATTGCAATGGAAAAACTGCGGTTCTAAAATAAGACAAGTACAATGGGGTGCTTATTTCGGTTGGTAGAGACCTCAAAATGGGTTCAGGATTCTAAAATTGCAGCCCTAAAAGATACTGTCCCTAAATTAACTCAAGCTAAACAGGAACTAAGGTCCCAAATGCACATCCCAAACTCCCCAGAGTCCAAACCTCCTGCTGCAACATGTCTACGTCCTCCTTTCCCAGCTTGCCCCTCGGAGACAACCACCTCTTTCCTTCTTCACTGTCTGAACCTCCTTCCCACTCTGAGCCCCATCTTCAAATGCCTTTCGAGATAAAAACCTTCAGAAAAAAGACAACCCTTACGGCACCTGGACTCCTGACCAAATTACCTTCAGCCCCTTGGTCTAAGGCCAACTTTCAGGCCATAGGTAAAGAATTCCTCAAAAAGTTAAAGAATAATTTCACACCTTAACTCGGGCCTATCAACCTGCGCTGCCTGAGCTTTATCGGCTCACTCAGATGGGAGCCGGATCTGGAGAAGCACACAATTGCGTCAGAGTAGGGAGCTGCCCTCTCTCTGGATGGAGCTAAAACAATTGTCAGATGCCAATCCTAAAGCCTTTTCCCACACGATTGACTGGGCCAAGGGCCAAGGCTGGGTAAAGACTGGCAAACATGTTTGCTGAGCACTCTGGAGCATCCCTAGATGAATCCGGAGATGGAATTACTCATGATGCTGTGTTTGTCAGTGAGCTAAAGCCTGACCTTCCCACCTTAGTAAAAAGGCTCACAGTCGACTGGGAAGCAGGCCCCATTATAGAGCTGGCAAACTTAACTCAATGGTTACCTCATACTCTAGAAACCAAAAATGCCACTAAACAAGTCAGACCACTTGCCAGTTACAACCACTTGTGGCCCCACTGTGAGTGTAAGCCCTCCCTTCCCCCAGACTTCCTAGGGTCTGTCATTATTGCAAATTACCAGGGCACTGGAAAAAGAGCTACTTTAAATTTAAAAGCAAATGTCATGACAATGGTGCTAATCCCCGTCCTTCCAAGTCATGCCCACTGACTGCCCTTTGAGGGTACCTGTGGGGTGTTGCCAGCCCTCACACTTAACCAGCAAGGGCAGAAGAACTCCAAATTAAAGGAGAACGGCTGACCTTCTTAGTCGATGCCAGTACTACTCTCTCTGCTACCAATCCCTCCCTGTTGAAGTAGCCGTTACCTCAAGAAAGCACGCTGTAGATATTGTAGAGACTCTAATCCCGTTCAGTTCACTTCCAAATGGGCCCCAATCTCAGTTACCCTAGGTCCATTCACAGAAAAGCATTCCTTCCTACTTTGTGATACTTCCCAGTTAACCTATTAGGACAAGATAACCTAAGTAAATGGAAATGTGATCTCAAGTTTAATGGAAAGGGAAATATCATCCAGTTTCACTGTAGCCTCAACTTAGATGCAGAAAAACCCTTGCTATTTAAAAGTGGGAAAATTATATATATATATATAAATAAAGTATATATATTCTCTTTAGCTCCTCACATCCTGTTCTAGTTTCACAGCTGCTAAAACAAATATGATACAATGGGTTGGCTTAGCAACAGGAATTTATTGGCTCATGATTTCAGAAACTAGAAGGCTTGTTTCCTACTTGGTTCAGTATCTTCTAACTAGCTGGCAATCTTTCTGTCACATGGTCACCCACTTGGTGATATCTTCTGTCCCTTCCAGTTCCATTGACTTCCACCTTCTGTTGCTCCCAGTAGCTTCCTCACTGCGTCCAGATTCCTTTGCCTATGAGTACGTAGGTCCGCCATATTGGATGAAGGTCCACCCTCATGCAGTCCAGGCCCAGCTTAAGAAGAACATCTTCAAAGGTCCTATTTACAAATGGATTCTCAACACCTAGGACTAGGGGCTGGGACCCGAACATGCCTTTTGTGGGGGACATGATTCAACGTCCATTACAGCCTCTCTGAGGAAGCAATAGTTGTTGTTTAGTACTTTTTGAAATAAAAAAAAATCTACTTTGTATGATTTATCAAGGTGAGAGAATGAACTTGTCTCAAAATCTTTGTTCACTGTACTTTCTACTCTACCATAAATAGTCTTATCATATATTAAATATTTTTTTCTTTCAGTATATTACTCTGCAATTTTATTGACTGCACAATTTCATTTAGGACTCTTTAGAATAACCCTCTTTCACCTTGCTTGCCATTGCTTTATCTGTGCTTGACTTTTTTTATTCTTTTAAAAAATAGGCAACAGCAAAAGCTATGGATTTCAGTAAAATCATAGGTATTGGCTAAACGTGTAACTGATTCTTTCAAAAATTGTATGTACTACCTTAACTAATGAAGGAGATCTTTGTGGCTTCAGGGACCGGGGCTTCAGTGTAAATGCATATCTGCAGCTCA
This sequence comes from Tolypeutes matacus, assembly GCA_026826555.1. Classification (NCBI taxonomy): domain Eukaryota; kingdom Metazoa; phylum Chordata; class Mammalia; order Cingulata; family Chlamyphoridae; genus Tolypeutes; species Tolypeutes matacus. The sequence continues at coordinate 2,368,850 of JAKSZT010054462.1, read as the reverse complement.
GAATGAAAGCCCAGATGCACACGGTAAAACCTAAGTGAATTAAAGGCACGTGTGAAGTTCTTTTTTAAAAATGTAAGAAAGCAAGAGAGAGAAGGGGAAATTTGATTTGCCATATTATGTCTCTGATAGATAAATCCGATGGTCAAATCTTTGCATGGGGATACTCTTGACCAGCGGGGCTAGGAAAAACTTCCTCCTTGGATTAAGTAATTTGCCCAAGCCCACACAGCTGGAAAGGGGTTGAAGCAGGATACTTACGATGTTAGCGCTGTTTTGTTTTATTTTTCACGCTACACTGGATTGACTTGTGAAGAAAGTTTGCCTTATATTGCAAAGGGCTCCGAGTGACCATGAGGGAACTCTGAGTACACTAAAACGACAGGGGAGAAAGCCTGAGAACGGTCTCCTGCCTTCAAGGCCCATTCTTAAGGTCTCTCCCTCTTTCTCTCTCTCTCCCACACACAAACATAAACACACACAATCCGGAGTTCCTTCTGTTTTTTCCCCTCCACCCTCCCTTCTCTCCAATTATTCTTTCATATTGATGACCCTGGGCAGTCCTTAGGCAAATTTTAAAACTAGCCTTTTAACAGCAATTCAGCCTACCTCAAATGTACACGTAATTTCCTTTGTGAAAGTGAAATACCTCTCCTCCCGATGGCATTGCCATGTTCTCCACAGTATTGTATCCTCCCTGTTATCATTTTGCACTATGATGATTGAGTTATGTTCCTTTGTACATTTTCTTGACGGTAGGGATTTTTTTCCCCTTTTCATCTGTCTGTCTACTTCAGAAAATAGTGCCCAGCACATGGGAAATGCTGAAGATTCTATAAATGTGAAAAGCAAATGAACAGATCCAGGCACAAGTAGAGTAAAAATAGTCTGTCCAGATGAAGATTTTCTTTGAGGTTGTTAAACTTGACATAACAGAAAAGTAGCATCTCTTTATATCAGTAATTAGAAATGGAATATGACTAATATTGTTCATTAAAAGTTTATTCTTGGTGGTAGCAATAAAATAGCCAATTTGATTCAGTACATTCCATGGGCCAAACTCTGTGCTACATATATTACTCATCACTGCATTTCTGAAAGGCAGGGTCTATATCTCCATTTTTCAGAGAGGGAAATGAAGCTTACAAGCTAGAAGGAAACTGCCAGAAGTCACACTGCTAAGACACTGAGAAAGCAGAACTTGACTTCCAGTCCTATGTTCATGCTGCAATACTATGCCATTAAAGTCTGCCTCTAGTCACCCATTTTATTCCAACCGGTCATATACAAATTGTTATATACATAAACACATAAATTTAAAAATCCATGTGGACAAAAGAAATAAAAAATATATATATAAAATCAAAGTTCTTTTCTAAAACTCTGTTGTTGATACAGTATTATTTTTGATGCTGTCTTTGTTGATATGCTTGCTGGAAGTATTTATGGCCTTGCACTCCATTCCTAAACATTTTCTTCCTAATATTATGTGATACACTCTCATGCCGGCTTTTCTAATGTGGATATTATTCTTTATCCTGCCTTGTAATTCGGGACACCTCCTAAGGTCCTGAGTTCTCTTGGAGAACTTGGTTCTGATGACTTCAGCTATTATATTTATTTTAATAACATTTGAATTGATGTCGCCGACCCTTTTCTGCAAACCTGTTCTATTTCCTATTGGATACGAGTGTTGAATGTTCTATTATCACTTCAAATTTAACATTCCTGAAAGTTAGTCATCATCTCCAGCCCCCAAATTCTCTTATCAAGTTCTGTCAATGACACTATTATTTTCCCAATAATCAATGGTTAAATTTCCATGCCCATTTGACTCTTACGTCTCCTGCATTTTCCATGTACAGTTACATCTTATGTAAGGTTGAGTCTTCCTTCAAGTCGCCATTGCCATCTATCCTGTACTTTTCATTCCCAACGATACCCTCTTATTATTAGACTAAAGCACCCCTAGATTAAAGCACACCAACCTGGGCCAACGTCACAGCCTCATGACTTATCTCCGAGTCCTCGGTTTTCCCTTCCAGCAAACTCTAAACAGCACCTAAAACACAGGTCTAATTATGTTATACATCCAGTCAAACTTTATGATGGATTCCCGTCATTAATTACTTGCAAGTACTCCATCACTGATTTTTGAGTGAATTGATGAATTAATAAATAAGTACAGATGCTAACTCACCTCTTTATATTCATATATATACATATGGAGAAATGTCTTTCTTAAGAAGAATACATAGTATGCACACATTTCTGTGCCAATCAAACTTAATTCCTTAATAAGAAAATGCCTGATAATTTAACAACTAGCATAAATATCTAGTTGCAACATAACAAGGCATTGGGTTACATATAAAATAACTAAATAGAGAATCATATTTTCACACAGTAAAATTGATAAAATTTTAAGTATTGGAGATTTCTAAGGAAACCCTACCTCTTCAATATTTTTACATTTTTACAAGTATCCACTGGCTCTTGACTTGTCATATCAGGAAAATAATGAGAAATTGTGAATTTCCAGTTTTCTAGGTTCTAAAAATCTGTATTTCTGGAGAAAAAAAAGTCAGATAGAAACTTAAATATCTGATAGTAATGCATGCAAGTAGTAGTCCAATCTACTGCAGTGATATGTGTACAATATTGTTTTAAATGTACCCTACATTCTAGACTGTTTTTTGCATATATACCTTTACTATGTCTTTTTAAGAGTTTTGCTTCAGGTTTTAGTTGGCCCAGGAGGTCCAGAAAAATACAAGTTAGAAAGTCAATTTCTTATTTTTTCCCTATAACTCCATATTTCTTTGTATAGTTAGAGAACATAGACAAAAGTAATGTAGGAACACCCTAGGAGTCCTCTTGGACATTTTAGGTTTATCTATATCCCTTGGGACCACAGAACAGCTTGGACCAGGTAAACCCAGTGGTTAAGAAAGGTGTGGGCTTCTGTTTCCAGCCCTGAGGCAGACTTGAAAATCTGAATCACCTTTTCACTGGCACTAGTTTCAAATGTGGAATAGAACAAACAAACAACAAGCAAACACCTCTACAAACACATGAAAGGAGAATAAAGCTATAGAATCACTTAAAAATTTTTAGTGTAACATTCATCTATTTTATGCCTGAATATATGTATTCTAACAAAATAAAACAAGGAAAGAAAAAAGAAACAGGATATGTGGGACAAACAGCAATAACATATGTGTGTGTGTGTGTATATATATCAGTGATTAAAATAGATGTAAATAGCTTTATTAGAAAGATGATAGATACATAGATAGATAGATATAGACAGATAGAGAGATAGGTATATTTTATTAAAATTAGTTCAGGGTTTTACTTCAGGTTCTCCTCAGAGGAGACAATTGGTAATTGTCTGCTACCCAGGTCCTTGCAAAATGACAGTTGTAACAAAGAATATATATGATTAATCATATTAATAACTAACATTATTTAATTCCTCCTATAGGCTAAGCACTGACTTAGCCCTTGAAATCATTTACTATCCACGGCAACTATTTAACATACGTGTTTATCACAAATTAAGAGATATGACACCCAGAAAACATGGCGGTTATCCAAGTTATTCAAGATCAAACAGATATTGGGCATCGTGGCTAGGCATATAATGAGAGTCAGAAATGGGATTTAAGCCCACATTATTTTAGAAGACATGGACTATTCTAGATATGCTGCTTGATGCCTTACCCACAAGAGTGTTGTCTCCACGGAGTTAAGTTGATGTGCACTCTGCAGCTATTAGGAACTGCTTATAGTTGTTTTTATAAAAATCCATATGGAGCGCAATATGGTATTTACTGTGAAAATATTCTTGAGGATATTTTTCCTTGTTTTATTTCATTGTTACATATATAAAGTTCCCAGGTGAGAAATTTCTGTCAGAACAAAGCAGAGGAAATAATTGCCAACGTTGAGGAACCGAGATGCCTGTTTTTTCCTGATCGTGAGATTTACGTGGGTCCTATTTGTTTTGTATGAGGCTGCCCCAAAGATTGAATGGAAAACATACTTTCAATGTATTTCCTGGCCCTGACTTTTGATGCTTATTTATATTTCTTTGGTCCAGATTCTTTATAGTACTTTTCTTTTTCCTCTATTTATTATGAGTTTTCATTTTAGGTTGTGTCAAATCCTGTGGAAATGAGCAAAGGTATATAGACTTTGTAAAACTCATAGCTTTCTGCAGCTGCCATAGGAGTAGCCTAAGCCAAGAGGCAGTTCTGAGAAGGAAGAGATCATTTCAAACTGTTATGATCTGCGATGGCTTCTGGAAGGAAGTAGTGAGTGATGAGGAGATTTGGAAGATAAGCTTATTATAGTGTTAGCTTTAACACATGACTTTATAAAATAACGTTAGATCAGGTTCCCTGGAAACAGATGTGGAGATGGAGATTTATTGTGGGGTGCTCTTGGGAACAATATCTGCAAAAGAGTGAGAGAGACTGAGGGGAAAGGTGAACAGCAAAGCAGTTGCCCACCCGGAGCTGAGATCACTCTTAGAGTTAGTTGTCTTCCTGAGGCAAGATAACATGTATTTTAGAGTACTTTGTGGCTTACTCAGTATAGCCACACATATATGTATATATATATAATTATTGTATTGAATAACTTTAGAGAATTTTCTCTTGGAAAACGAATTACAGAAAATATCTGATATTTCCAATCCTTTCATCACTTGTCTGTCGGTTCCCTAGTAAACTCAAGATGAAGGTGAACTGAGAACATATGTCTAAAAGATAAGAGATATTGAAATTTCAAGCTTAGTATATGATAACTCTGTGTCTAAAAGAGTTAATGATATTTTTAATTGCTAATTTGCTACTGAGCACTGTATCAAGCTCTGGAGGAATTAAAGTCCATTCGCCTCATAATAAATAAAAATGTTTTAAATTTAAACATGCTTTCAGCAAATATTATTGCTAAGCAGGGGTGACATTCTTAACTCTAGAGTAACCACATCAATGGAAAAACATAAATAGGAACTAAACAGGAAATACTCCAAAATGTTGTTGTATAGATTTGTAAGTATAACAAATAACATTTTGTCTGCTTATTTTTTCATATTTTTCAAATTCACCCTAATAAAGTAAGCATTTTGTGATAAATTACTTATTTTGGGGAGAGCATTTTGGCAAACTAAGTTGTGGAAATAATATTAAATTATGATATTTTGAAGTAGCAAGGAATTATCCTATAATAAAATTGCTGTTCCAACCATACACAACACATATTATTTTTTATTAGAACGTATGTAGAAAAAAGTTACAGTGAAATATCTGTCTTAAATGATTTATTAATTGATTGACTTACTTTAGATCAACTTTGTGATATTAGTGTCAATATTTTGTTTCATTTCCATTCCTTAACTGTCGAATAAGAGTTTGGTGTGCATGTAGCACTCATTATATCCAAATAACTAAATATGTTATATATCAGAGCCATAGATGACCCCTCCACTACAGAAAAAAAAGGGTTTTGTTCGCCTTGTAAATAAATTTATGAAGTGAATCAGTGACTTACCTACTTAAATAATTTAAGAACAGTCATAATAACAGTGAAACCTGAGTTAACAACCTGAGTCAATGCGAGAGGCATTACTCACCTGTAACTACAGAGCACTTAAAATGTAACTCTAAACTGAGGTGCGTGATAAGTGTGAAATGCACATGGAATTTGAAGAATTATTATTAAAATGAGGTAAAATACCTCGATGTTTTTATATTGATTGTATGTCCAAATGCTAATATTTGAGAAGTATTACATTAACTAAAATATTTTATTAAAATCATTTTCACCTGTTATCTTTCATTTTGTTTTAAATGAGGATATTAGTAAATATAAAATTACATATGTAGTTTGCATTATATTTCTACTGGAGAGCATTGACTTAGTTTTGGAAATTTCTAATGCTAGCATGGCTGAAAAGGTCACTTTTGTCACCAATTACTTATCACTTAATATTTCCAAATCAAACCATTAAAATCCAGAAGTATATAAAAATTAAAATAATCAGGTATTTTTGCTGGATCAAACGATCCATTCTATACTTATTCTACAATAATGAATTTAGGTCCAAATTATTTTGAACTACCTGGCATGTGACCTGTTCCATATATTTTTTAAAATATTGTGAATAATTATTTCTGCTAATAAATGCAAGAGTAAAATAAAGCAAATGAAAATATATATGGAAAAATTCTCAGTAGAAAATTAGGGTGTTTTAAACTCAATTTTCCCTATAAGATAATATAAAAATTAAATAAATCTAAAAATTAAAATGTCACCACCTGGCATGAAAAACAAAATCATCTCCTGTATTCATAATTAAGCTACTGAACTCATATATTATCTGTATAGTACCTACTTTAGCTGTTTTAAAATCTGAGCTAATCAGATGATCATGAGGGAAAAAATTCAAACGAATTACTACTTTCTATTCATGGCATACTTCCAGAAAGTCAATTCTACTTGAATTTGAGACATTAAATATGTTTTAATGGTATATCAAACATATGTTTCTAAGTGTGTCAGTTACTTAAGTGCTATGATTTTAGTCGAACTTTCCTGAATTGATTGATATATGTAAGCATATACATCTCCAAAAATAGAAGACTTGAAAAAGTAATTGACCTGCATTGAAAGACTCATCGCCCCATCAAGGAGTGAGGAACAAATTAGTGCCTTTCCTTCTGTGTGATCAGTCTTAGCATTTGCATAGGATATTGCCTGGCAACCTCTGCTCTAGATGCATCTTCCTCAATCAATAATATCATTATTCATGGCACAGATGCCTCGTCAGAGTTGTCTACTAAACTTCCTCAACCTCAATTCAGCGCTCATACAGCCAGCATCTCCTCGGAGCTCGCTGAAATGAGGCCAAAAATGTATCTAAATCACACCATTTACTAAAGCTAAGAAAAGAGCTTTCTTAGGTATGCATTGGAAATAATATTTGTTAGGCATCCCATGTGTGCAATTTGCCATCCCTTCTAAAAGTCTAGATTTCTTTATATTTCTTATATCTGGCAGCATGTGACGGGAGGAAAAAGATAATGAGGCTGTCTAAAAGGACAGACTATTTTAGTACACCAAACTTTTTTCAGGAGAAATCCTGAGCAAATCGGTAAAACTCTGCACCTAAAATGTTTGGATGAATAGAGATGATACAAATTCAGCATAAAAATTGAAATGCTAAGGTAATAAATAATACAGGAAATATAAATAGGAAAATCTCAGTTTAACAGATGAAAGATAAAATTGGGTAAAGTTGGATAAAACTCATTCTATTTTCTTTTAAAATAATTAGTTTAGACAATGATGATGAGGTTGAACACAGGAAATAATTCTACTTCTCAAACTGGCTAATTCCAGCCCTTAATATCACCCAAGGTTTCCTTTTCAGTATAAAAGTCTTTTCTATTTATAGATTTCCAGATGGCTAATCATTCTCAAAACTTGTTCCAGTTTGCACCAGAGTAAAATATAGGTCTGTGACATAGCTCATAGCTTCAAAATCATTCAGTAATTTATTGATGGCTTACTATAATATACCAATCATTTTACTATGGGTTGGACATACCATAGAAAGAGAAGATATTTTCTCTTACCAGTTGTTTATTTTTAATAACTAATTTCTCTACTTTCTTACTTTTTTTTCAGCCTACGTTTAAAGGATAGAAAGGTAATTGAGATGTGATTAGTCCTTTGTGTTTCAGACAAATTCTGATTTATATATATATTTAAAAGATAAGATGTAATGGAAGAGTTCTGGAATATCATTTCAAGAGTCAAAGGCAATAGTTTTATAACATAAGTTGATTTACCTGAAAGGCTTGAATTAATATTATTCAATTATTATGGCTTAATTTCCACTTGAATGAATTTTCTGAAGAAAAACAAGCAAAAATAAACATACAAAAATTAAGCCATCACTAAGTAACTGTGACTTCTTTTAAAATACTAAGTTTGAACAAATCATAATATTCCGCTTGCCACTGATGACATGTGAAAATATTAGACACTGATAGCCAATGAACATCTAGTTTTTATTTAAATTTTACAAGAAGCAGCTGCTAGATGCCAATGAATTATGCTGTCGGCAGGCAATATGCTAAAGGCTTCCTCTACCCAATCTCCATCCCCATGTAAGTAATAAACTTTTTTCGAGATTTTACGTTATTCTTGCTTTCTCTATTGGAACATCCACTGCAGAAATTATGAAAGAGTAACAATGTCTGTTTCAGAGGCAGATGACAGAAGTTAGCACGTTAGTGGTGCTATGCTGAGATTAGGGAAACACAGTCTTTAAGATGTGGAGTGGGGAAGGATATGAGACACTCCCTCGAAAACATAAGAGGAAGAACAAAATAGTCAAGTTTAGAAATCTAGACATTAGTAGTAATGCACAAAGGGGCAGTCATAAGATTAATAATTTTCTGACATATTACCTTTACAATTTTATCAAGTTTGGATCCAAATGAATTGAAGATAATTTTATGTTATCCTCTGTATCATTAAGAGGATTAAGCTGAAAAGACAATTTGCATTCCAGGGAATAGAAATTTTTCAAATTAAGTGTTCTGCCCAAGCTGGAAACCAGCCAAGCTGCTCTCTAAAAATAGGATTTTAAACTACCGTTTTTTTTGTAACAGTGGAAAGAAGAATTTTGTCAAATAGATTTTGGTGATTCCAGAGGCCTAACATTTTTCTCATAATTGAGCCCTTGTAGGTATAACAGTTCCAACTGTACATCAAATGTCTGAAGTTGTAGATATTTTAAAAGTTTTTTTTTCTTCCTTTTTAATCTCTTTAAATACTTAATAGAATTAAAGAACTGACTCTATACCTTTGGTAACATACTCAGTGATGTTTTCACAGAACAATAGTTTGAGAAGTTTCATATTAAATGTACTGTACTGTTTTGTTATTTTTATGTTGTTTTAATCCTGAAACCATATTCAATCTATTTCTAAAAGATTGTCCTTAATAATTCAGCAATTCTGAGTCAACACTACTCTAGGTGTTTGGAATTTAGCACTGTGTGGGAGATAGCCTGTGGGAGTTTGCCATCTAAAAGCATAATATCTCACCCTCCTGCTGTTAGAAAGTTACCATTATGAGGGTTTTTCTAAAGCCATGCTCTATGGATCAATACTATAAACCTTTTACAATAATCAGATTTCAGAACTATGGGAGAATATCACTCAGATAAATAGACAGATGAAAGAAAGAAAAGAAAAGGAAAGGAGAGAGAGAGAGAGAGAGAGAGAAGAGAAAGAAAGAAGAGAGGAAGAAAGAAAGAAAGAGAGCGAGAGAAAGAAAGAGAGAGAGAAAGGAAGGAAGGAAGGGAGGGAGGGAGGGAGGAAGGAAGGAAGGAAAATAGATAGATAGATAGATAGATAATAGAGATAAATAAATGTACATACTGTGCACTTTATTCTTTACACTAGTTAAGTAGGATTACTTCTCCTTAATCATAAACTATATAGAATTCAACCAGGAAATATAGCTTTAATTTTCAGTGTTCCTTCTGAACAGTTTTCACGTCAGTAAGATAAAAGCAGTGTCCACATTTGCACATCTCACACAGAATAAGCATCCAGAGGAGGAATGCAGAAAATAGTGCATCCCTCTATTAATTTCTATGTGTCTATTAATGGTCCTTCTCTCCTTACATAATTAAGAAAAAGATTCTAAAATTTTAGGTATGGACTAGATTTTAAACAGAAATGCCTGTTTGGGTTAATTCCCTGCAAAAGTGCATGGCAGATGTTTGTCTTTTATCCTCTTCTGCCTGGTTTGTAAATTTCGTCATCTGCCTCATGGTGACTTGTATCATTTGAAAGTAGTGTGACTGTAACCTTCCACTCTGGGTGTTACTGTTGACCTTCTAAAGTAGTGCCAGAGCTCCAATATTTTCTTTTCCCATCCATTTTCCTAATCTTGGCTATAGCAGAAATAACAGCAAAAGTGTTTTCTCCACATACCTGATGAAAAAAACTAGTTAACAAAAATGTGTTTAAAATACATATATATACCTTTGTTTAGGATTGCTACTTGAACACTATTTCTTCGTTACATAACTTTTTATCTAAATGTAGATATTGACTTTCTTGCAACAGTTTATTCATGTTTAATTATAAGGCTGCATATTTTTCATCCCATTCAGAGAGTTATGGCATAGTCACAATGGAATATACAGTGCACAGGTTTTACAACTGTGTTCATGTCTTGGCTCTCCCTCTTACATTCATATATTTAATAGACGTTCTGTGAGACTTAGTTTCCTCAGTTTTAAAATGGGAATACCACCACCAAACTGATGACGTTCTTCAAAGAATTTCTTGAGCAGTGCCTTCATATCACTTGCAAAGTGACTAGTACACAGTAGGCGCCAATAAATGATAGCTGTTGTGACTGTAGCTGTTTGGAAAGCCCCAGTTTAAAGCCTCTACCTCATCACCACAACTTTTCTATCTGCCTTCAGATCTCTCCTTTACAATCTATTTTTTATACACATGAAAAACTAATTTTCCTCAAATTAAGATTTATTTATAACACTCTTTTCCTTAAAATGACTAAATCTTTGTCTTACAAGACCCTCCCTCCATAATTTGACATTATCTTGCTGCTTTCAACAGATCTCTTTGCAACTAGACAAGTCGTCTTCATTTAGATCAATATCCTCATTGTCTGCCAAGCTCATTATTATGCTAATCTAGTTAGCAGATTCTGTTTTCCTTGCTTGAAATAAGATTCTCCCTCAGCTTTCTATTTCCAAATCTATCCATCTTTAAAGTCCATTTCAAATTCTGCCTAACCATTCCCAAATAGATTTACCCTCACGGCTCTTCTGAGCCCATGAAGGCTTGGAATTTCCTTCCCCAACAGTCTATTCCACATTTTGACTTTTATTTCATTTAGTAACATATTGCTTAGTGCATCATTTATGGGCATCAATTCCAAACTGTGAACTCCAAAGAACACAGGTATTTTTGTCCTGTATTTCCTTTATACATTTCACAATACCATCTTCAAAGTGAGTGGATACTCATATATCCTGGGGATACTTGAGTATATCCCAAGAGATAAAAGGAAGAACAGTCAGAGAAACAATTTCCATATCTTCAGAGTCCTCCATAAATATATCCTAAAATTGATTGGCCTAAGAGCTATAACCCGTGTATTTTTTGAGGACATTTTTCATTATTTCACTTTTCTTTTTTTATTTGTCCTTCTGCCATTTTACTAAAGAAATGCCTATCTCTCACCTATTCTGAATCTCAAAATGATGTGTTGTCCATAGATACCAAACAAAGGGTTTGGACAATAAGCCACTTTAATATGGGGGTAACTGATCCGTCTGCAAGTCAAGCACTTTTCAGTTCATTGTTTTCAACAAAATTGAGGGAGGACGTCATCAGATTGGCACATGATTGATTGCTGGAAATACTTTTTAAAAGATAATTCACCATGTAGTGTCTCAAAACATAATTAAATTTAATGCATTTGAGTTCATTTAAAAAATTTACCGGATACCTAGTTTGTTCAAAATATTACATATTTGGAAGGAAATTAAAGTAAAAAAAAAGGAAAACCAATCAACCAATCAATCAATCAAAAAAAAATAGACTGTCATGTCAATCTAGTGAGAAGTTGAAAAAGGACGGACAAGTAGATACCTTATATAAGGTAGAGAGAAAAACTTACTAAAGATGCATTCCGATAAGCATGCTGTAGTAGGATGGAAGAAAGAGCAGCTAATTCTAATGATGTCCAATGGGGCAGGCATTAAGGAAAAGGGATTAAAGTTGGGATTTTAAAAATCTGAATATTTTCCATAAGAGAGGCAGACTAGGGAGTTGATGGAAAGGTAGGGGGTTGTGGAAGTAATCAACATTAGAGTTCCAATGAGACTGCTGAAGAAGGGCTGATCTCTCTTGGACTTGGAACAAAGTCGATAGACCATAAAGTAATACATATCTTACAAATCATTTTATATATATATAAATGTTAAAGCCACTTATGTCATAAAATGTAAAGGCAGATTAAAGAGTTAGTCTTAGAAAATCCATTCCTCGAAATATTTAGTTTTATTTTCTATTTTAAGATAGAAAATAAAATATATATTTGAATTTCAAGCCACGTAAAGGCATTTATAAGTCTCTACATCAATATTTTGAAAATACCTAAAATGGCTTGAAAATAGGCAGTGCCCCAAAGGTGATTATATTAATATTTTACAAATGTAAGTTCATTAAAGTGAGTAATGATGTTATGCTGGTTCTGTACACCTGACACATAATCCATTCAACCTTTAACGGTTGCCTAGAAATAGAGTATGTTGACAACAACTGAAATGAACATAAGGCAAAATGGAGTCTCTTATCTTGCATATCTTACCTGCCAGTTCTTTTGTCATTCTTATAAATGTTATATTAAAATTTCCTGAGAACATATCATTTTAGTAAGGATTACTTCTCCTTAATCATAAACTATGTAGAGTTCAACCAGGAAATATAGTTTTAATTTCCAGTGTTTCTTCTGAGCAGTTTTCATGTCAGTAAGATAAAAGTAGTGTCCACATCTGCACAATGTCTCACACAGAATAAGCACCCAGAGGAGAAAATAATTGCACCCATAATTATAGATATAGGCTTAATTTCTATTTCTAACTGTGGTGGGAAATTATTTTAAGTTTAAAAGCCTTTGGGAAAAAATTAAGATAAAAATGAAAACAAAGGAGTAAAGAAAAATAACAACCATAAATAAAATAAAAAATAAAAAGCAAAGCAAAAAAAAAAAAAAGGAAAACAAATAAAAATTAAAATAATATAATAAAGTTTTTGGGAATGCTGAGTGTTTTATGTTAGTAATGATAATTATTTCATTACCAATTTTATTTTCTTTATTACACCTATAATATCATCTATTATATTAATAAACATAACATTCATGTGTATGTCTTTAAATAGTTTTACATTTTTAATGGTTTATTTTATTATTTTATTTTTTAGGAGGTACCATGAATTGAATCCTGGACCTCGTACAATGGGAAGCAGGTGCTTAACCACTTGAGCTATATCCACTCCCCAGTTTTACTTTTATTAAATAGAATTGCATAGATGAGAGTTGAAAAGAACTTATTCATTCAATCTTCATTCATTCAACAAATTTCTGAGGGTCAACAAATACATGAATTCTTATTCCAGGTAGTGAGTACATAGTGTTGAATACAATGAATTTTACAAATGAGAAGAATGGAACCTGAATATTATGTGATATGTCCAAGTTCACATAGCTTAATGCTTCATTTTAAGACACTTTTTTTCTAAACAAGTTTTTACATGAATGATTAAGTCTAGGTGTGCAAATGCAGGCATAGGTGGCTAAGAAGCAAGTGGACAATCTTCCAAAATTTAATAAAAATTACAGTTCTAGCCACTGCATTGCATGGTGTGAGGGCATGGAGCAAGGTTGTTTTGACACAAGAAGAAAATGGATTTATGGATAAAGGGGAGAGTGTCTTCCAAAGCAGTAAGACAAGATGCTCTTTTGACCAAAAATCTATGGAGAAGGTGAGCATATCTACTTCACACTGGAATGGGGATCTTGGCGATCAGAAACTCAAAAACTTCTTGGTGATATAAAATGCATTGCCATCTGCTCTCAAAATAGGTGACAATTGTGTGCCATGTTCCCTTCCAAGTTCCTAAAATTGTGTGTAACATATAGTAAGGCATTCATCACGTGCATCTTGAATAAATGAAGAAGGGAAAAATAATGGTAAATGATGCAGGCGCCTTGAACGCAGTGGCGGTGCTGAGCAGATGCATGCAGGTTTACAGCCCAACAGAACTTCCCTTTTTCTTCTCATGCTTCTTTTCACGACATGCCTGATTTATGGAGGTTTTACACACCATGAGAATAAAGACTGCATAAAAGTTACACTGGTAGGTATTGCACCGAGTCTATGATTTAATGATTTCATATATATATTCAGTATTCTTATATTAATTTTGAGAAAAATGGAATCTGAATAAGTTATGTGACATGCTTGAGAATTAGATCCTATTTATTCTCTGTAAGAAGATATTTTGAGAGGGTTTGGAAAAGAGGATATACCAGGTGAGAAAATATTCCTTATCTAGTGACATCTTGGGAAAAGTGTAATAGAGATAAAAATACGCAATACCCTTTAAGAAACTGCCTTAAAATATCAAGTCTAAAATCCTCACACCTTTTTTTATGTGTAAAAAAAGTTGGATCTGGGAAAAATGATGTAATCGGTTGAGAATGGTTTGTATGTACTGAATTAACAAACACTGTACCCTCCGCTTACTGACGGTCATCATTGTCAGCTGCATACCGTAGTATCCCAAATGAATGAAAGGTAAAACTACATAAAAATTTTAAATATCACTTTAAAAGTGAATGATTGGCAATCTTGGTGATAGTAATATTTATCTTCAAAGTTAGAGTCATTACAAAAAATCACATTTTACTTCTGTAAAACTTAACCGTTTCTTTCCATCCTGCTGCCTGAGCTCGAATGTCCTCATCAAAATTTTCTCTCTGGGCTACAGCATGAGACACCTAAACCGTTCACTTTCCTCGGTTACTGCACATCATTGGCATCCCTGTGAGATGCTTTACTGCAGTTGGCCAGTGAGTATCCTTAATGGCTCATGTTTCCCCCCATATTCTAGGGCCACTCCTACCTCACATTCAACACCACAGTCCATCCTTTTTCTGCAACCATTGTTTTCTTTAAGGTCCTTTGTCATTTCTCCTTCTTTTTCTAGCTACAATTAGGCATCCTTTTATGAAGGCTTCCCCAGCTAGTCAGGCTGGATACAGCACCACTTTTAGGCTCAGGCTTTATTTTAGAAATTTTCACCCTTTATGCAATATTCGTTTTTTCCTCTGTACTCAGAGATTCTTGTGGCATGGGTGCTTCTAGCCTTGTGTTTGGAGCATCATATAGACTATCAATTCACATTCAAGTTTATTGGAATCATAACTTTACTTAGTTATCTTTCAGAAGTCTTCAGCACGTTGCATAGTAACATACACTGCAGGTATTCAGAGCATATGTTTAAATGAAATTTGAAAAGATAAGTCGTTTTCTTTTGTTTTTTTTTTTTTTTTTTTTTGTAATAACAGAAATGATAGTAAGATTTATCATAACTTGGGTGGATTGCTTTAAAATGTTGTCTTTTATGTTAAAATGAGCCTACTCTTGGCCCAAGTAAGAACTCATGCTTAGTAGCAGCCTCTAAATCATCATTGAAAGCAGGACTGAAAACCTTCGCTTTATATATTTGCATATGTTAGTAATATAACTACTTAAATGTAGGAAGACAAATAAATCAAAGCTTCAGGTTCTTTCTGTTAAAAAAAAATCTTAATCTAGAGTCTCTTGGATGCCAACAACTATGTTATAGTTTGGGGAAACAAAGATGCATTAATGCATGGCTCATTCCCTTAAAAGCCTTGACGTTGAGTTGTTGATGATGAAACTCTGAAGTAGTCATTTATTGACTCCCTGTGTAGAAAATGCTTTGGATTTCAGGAGCTCAGTGTTCTTTCTGATTTGCTCTGTTTATCTGCTCTTCTCTGCGTGGAAGAACTGATGTCAGCCAGTTACGGTCAGCCACTCAAGGGAAAAGTTTGGCATCCCAAGGAGTTCTCTCTGGTGTTGAAGCACTCGGCTGCCCAGAAGTACAGCTCTCCTACCAGTGTTTTTACTGTGCTGGCTTACCAGTGCTATTAACATCTTATTTTAAGTGAGAAATTAATAAAAACAAAATGGAAATATAAGAAGTACTTATTCCACATAGGAAGGGAACGTTGCTTAAAAGTAGCTCACATTTTTCTAGTCCTCTAAATTCTAGCAATTTTGGTATGTTTTAGATTCCTTGTCTTTTACCTGAAAATTAGGTAAGTTAGTTGATTTGTGGCTCTACTGTTTCACGTGAAGAAAAGAGGGACTGGGACACTAATCAGTAATAATGTCATTACAGGTAATATATTTTACAGGGTGTGAGGCAAAACTGCAGGGACTCTGAGCTGGACGGAACTGGTTCAAATCCAATTGCCCTATGACCACTACAACTCCCTTCACCTCTCCTTATCTCAGTTTTGTCAGTAAAATGTAGATAATAACACTACATTCCTCTTGGGGTTATAGATAAGATTAAATGAAATGATATATGTAAAGTACTTGAAAAGCAGTTAGCACAAATTCCAAGGGTTCAGAGCGTTACTTGAAGTAATCTTTATCACTATTATTAATAGTCCACTATTATTACTTGTAATAATTATGATTAATAAGTCATTTTTAGAAAATGAGGAAACTACACATACGAGAAAAGCAATTTTATTACCTTTGGCATTTGGGATTAAATTATACATTTTTTTTTTTTTTTTTTTGCGGTACCAGGGATTGAACCTAGGACCTCATATGTGTGAAGAAAGTGCTCAACTGCTGAGCTACACCCACTCCCCTTAAATTATACTTTGAATTACAAATTTCCTGATATTTTAGAATAATAATATGAAGACCACTTATAAAATACAAATATCTAGTATTAGTATTTGATGAAATTTGAATACTTAGAATATTGTCTTTTTAAAATCAGAACACCTATCTATCTAAAGTGCTATTTTATCATTAGCTACTTTTGCCAAATATAAATTGTAAATCTATAAGAACCTTAAAAGGATATCTAATCTAAGAGATCATTTGTTGAAAGAAGAAACTGGAGCCCGGGGAGATAAATTGAGTTGTGTAATCACGCAATCAGTTGAACAGGGAGGTCTGGAAGCAAAGCCAGGTCTGCTTCTGGTCCTGAGAAACTTGCCATACAGACTGTTGGCGCCTTATCCTGTCTTCTAAAATGGGTAATTCAAAATTAATATGGCCAACATTTTCTGGTGGATATTTTCACAAGTGTATCTTTTCATCTTTTCTTATACTCTCCTAAAGAAAAACGGCTTTTATTTTCCTCCTGTTTTTGCTTCTTTATTTAAAAAAACAAAAATTTGAATTATGGATTGATCAGAATTTTTAAGCAGTATTTTTTTTACTCTCTCCTTCTGCACAGGAAGAAACTCTTCTGTTATTCTTGACACTTCTTTCCCTCATTTTTTTGTACTCAATCACCTCCTACACTTGTTGACTTGTCTTTTATTTCTCTCAACTTGGTTCACTTTTCTCTATTTCCAATGTCACTTCTCTAGTCCAAGCTACCATATCTCCCAGTAAAAGAATTCAATAACCTCTTAAAGGATCTTTCTAGATCGCATCTTATCTTCTTCCATTCATTCTTTACAGAACCAGATTGATTTCCCCAAAGACAAACGCAATCATTTTACTGCCCTGCTTAAAAGTAATTTTCTGTCTTCCACGTGCTTCAAGATGAACACAATTCTGAAAATGGGCTGTCAGCATGCGCATGGACTGGCCCTTGCCCACGTCGCTGGCTTCGTCTTAGCCCATCTCGGCCACCAAGGACCAACGCACTGGCTGGCAGAGGGCACTGCTCCCTTTTCCCTCAGGGCCAAGAGTTTGGCACGAGCAGTTTCTTCTGTGTGGAATATACATCACATTCCACCCTCATTCTAACCCAGTTGACAATCTGCTTTCATGTTTCAGCTCATTATAACACTTAGCAAGATATTTATTTGGTTTGTTTTTGATTAAACATAATTAAGGTAGACTGTGTCCAATTTTGCTCAATGTGGACTCTCAAGTCCCTAAGGTTGAGTCTACCAAATACCATGTGCTCTAAATCCCAGTTGAATGGATTCTCGGTGGCAGGTTCCTTAGATATTATTAATTCCAAACCCATTTTACAGAGGAGAGACCGAGGCCCAGTTATAGGAACTGCTTTGTCTGTGACTGCAGTGAACTAGAGGCAGGGCTAGGATGAGAAAAGAAATGCACTGTGTGTAAATCTACTGTGCTCATGTCAGCTACCTTTGTCATAACTAGATAGAATTAAAGTCTCCATCTGCCAGCTGACAACAATTAAACTGATTAAAAAGAATACCAGGCTTTGGGCTATACCCAAGGAAATCGTACTACTACCACAGAGACACTTGCTATTCTTTTTCAAATCTGAAATCAAAATGTTATTTTAAATACATGTCCTCAGTGAGGAGATCAATCCTGAGAGCATACAGTAATGCCACATTAGTGCGTCATTGAGACAGTACTAGTTTGCTTTTAGGCATTTTCCCCTCTAAGTAAAGATCTCCCAAAGTTCCTGAACATCTAAGTACTGAGTAATTATATGTTGAAACTGACATGAATTCCTAATTTATGCTGTGCATTTTATCCAGATTTTTAAAATGAGCAAAGTAAAAATAAAAATGAGCAAAGTAAAAAACTTGATTCACATGACCTGTGTCCAGCATATCATGCCAGCTGAGGCATACTCAGGGATGACGATCATTTGTCTAGAACCTTTTTCTTTTCCCACTTTCACAATTTTCCAGAAGTTTGTTTCTATTTCCTTAAACATTGAACACCTTTTTATTGAGCACAAGTGACCAACTCTATGCTCACTGTTCTGGGATGGAGGGTATAAGTGAAACACCGGCCCTGGATTAGTTTTTGAATAATTACCACACACACGGTGGCTTAAAGCAAGACCTGTGCACTGCAGGCTAGGAGTTCCACACTGGTCTCCTTGGGCTAAACTCGAGATGTTGCCTGGCTGCATTCCTGCTGTAGGCTTGGGCGTGGAATCCGCCTCGGAGCTCACTCAGTTTGTTAGCGGAACTCAGGCCCCTGTGGTTGTAGGACTGAGGTCCTACTTCCTTGTTGACTGATGACTCGAGGCGCCCCCATTCCTTGGCTCATGAGCCCTTCTGCCATCCTAAAAGCCAGCAATGCTGGGTCCAGTCCTGCAAGCTTTGAATCTCTCCTTCCTCATCTCACTTGTCTCTTCTTTCATTTCCTCTCTCTGTCTCCATCCATCCAGCTTCTCTGCTTTGAAGGGCTCAAGTGATTAGATTAGGCGCACCTGGATAATCTAGGATATTCCCCCAATTTTAAGGTCTGTAACCTTAATTACACCCACAAAGCCCCTATGGCCACGGAATGGAACGTATTCATATGATCCAGAGATTTGGGGGGAGGCATTGTTTAGCCTACATTAGATGAGAGGTTAGGGAGAGGCTGCAAATAGTAATGAAAATAAAACTAACAACAACAATGCAATAAAAATAACCACATATTTCACAACAACAGCAAACGCCTAATTCTGGAACTACTCCTATGTACACCAGAGGGAAAATATGTTCATGGTGAGAACAAACTTAATTTCATTAGGGTCTTTTATTTAATTTCATCATTGATAGTTACTCCATTTACAAGTGAAAAAGGAGACAATGTAAAAATGTCATTTTCTTAGTTTCCTGATGCTATGACAAATACCGCACAATGAGTTGGCTTAAACAGCAGGAATTTATTGGCTCACAACTTTTTAGAGTAGAAGTCCAAGACTGAGGCATCAGCAAGGCAGTGCTTTCTCTCCAAAGCTGTAGTACGCTGCGGCTGGCTGCTGGTGATACTTGGGTCCTACCAGCTTTGCATGAAGGTCAAGGGGATTCAAACCTTCAGCAGATCCTTCCTGGATAACTTCATCTCCAATCCTGACTTCCACTGGAATGGCTGATTGGATCCATGTTCAGCCATACCCTCTTTAGCAAAGGGATGCTCAGCTAAGCCCTGACATGGAGCCCTGCTCCTTGGGCACTCCCCAGAAGCTCAGGCAGGTCTGACGGAGCTTCTGACTCTCATCTCAGAGCAGCCTCTCTGGATGGGCTGAGAATTTTCAAAATCATCAACTGCTGGTTCCTTTGTGTTTGAGATTTTAATTCTCAGCTTATCCCTTTCCTCTCGCATTTTACCATAAGCTGCAAGAAGGTCGCACCTTCTCCACGTAGCTTGGAAATCTGCAAAACTAAATACCTAAATTCATTGCTAAAAAGTTACCCTCTCTCCAACATCAGAACACAATTTTCCCAAATTCTCTACTTTATAACAAGGATTGCCTTGCCTCCAGTTTCCAATAACCCATCCATCTTTGCCTTCTAAGTCCACATCAGAGGTACATTTAACATCCATATTTCTACTGACAGAAAAATCAAGGCATTTTCTATCAAGTGCCTCATTATTCTCTTACCTCCAAGCATGACACAGTTCCAAAGCAGTTTCCATATTTCAGTGTATTTGCAAATAGCAGCAACCCCACTTTCTGATACCAAAAATTGTCTAAATTTCCCAGCTGCTCTGACAAACACCCACAAACAGGTTAGCTTAAACAACAGGAATTTATTGGCTCATGGTTTTGAGGCTAGACGTCAGCAAGGCAACGGTTTTGCATTCTGTGCGGCAGGCAATTCATGCAGTTAGCTTTCTATCACATGGTAATGCCCATGATGAAGTCCTCTTCTTTATCCTCTGGGTTCTGTTGATTTCCAGCTTCTTTCTCCTCCATGTGGCTCTCTCTTTGTAATGTCTCCAGTAATAAGATTAAGGACTCATTCACTTGGGCCACATCTTAACTAAAAATTACCTCTCCTGAAGGGCTCACACCCACGGGAATGGATTCAGAGCTTGTTTGATGACACCCAGTTTGGGTTACATAATTCAACCTGCCACAGAAATTACTTGTTCACATTTTTAATAAAATAGCTTCAAATTTTGATCAACATTCTGTCAATGCTACATTTCAGCTCAGTATTATCCTCATTACAATAATAATTGGGGATTCTTTATATACAGTATTTTTTGTGTGTGTGCTTAAAACATACATATGTAGGTGGAAAGTGCCCCCAAAATATTTTGAGATGCCAAACATGAAAAGTCAGTTTTTAACATACAAAATTAAATTCTGCATAGTAACAAGAGACAAACATACGATTTGAAAGTCATTAAAACTCATTTGCCTCCTTAGGAAATTAGCTCTCAATTTTAAGTAAGCTACCACAGAACCCTAGTTCCAAGTTGGAATGAAATTTTCTATTTTATAACCTTGATTTTATGGCTGCCAATACATTCAGTAGCTATACAGAAAACTCATTATTGTCTAGAACTTTACCATCTGGAATCATCTATCAATCAGTAATATTATTAGACTCATTTATGCCTGGATGTGTGCTGTATGGCCGTTGGTTAAAATATTCCCACAGGGCAAGAAAAAGAAAGTATCGTTTTTATTTCTTAATTATAAGTCATAAATATAAAAAGCCTAATTAGATAGGAGATAGCATTCTTTTTATTTTTATTAATGTATGTCAACATTTTCTTAGAAATTTCTTCATGTAATGTTCCTTAGACCCAAAGTGGTATGGTTCTTTGGCATTCATTTTGTTAATTCACTATTCTAGCACTAAATATAAGCAAATATATTTTATTAAGCCGAGGATAATTTTTAAGTATGTTTATTTTCTAATTATTTGAAATCTTTACATCATTCAACATATATTAGAAGGATATTTTCACATGCAGCCTCTGAGTTTTCAAGTTTATAGATGCTATTTGGGAGGATGATAAGCTTTTTTGATAGAGTTAAAATACTAACTATATTGTGCAATTAGGATTACTAAAGTTAAAACGGTTTTGTTTTGAGGTAATAATTAATGTGAAACACTTCTCAATCTGATTAGGGAATAATTTGAGCCTGTGAATAAAGTGTATCGAGAAAACTATGAAGGAAAGTTTTAATATCGAAACTTTCCTTAATATTTTCACGAAAAAGAAAACTTTAAAGACCTCAGATCTATAGGAGTAGTGAAGAAACCCTTATGAAACGTATCTGCACAAAGGGGAGCACCGGAGCTGAATGCCTTCGGGAAACGTGAAGCCAGGTGGCGGTGGGTCAACACCTGATTAAGTCACTACTGCTCAGCTGTAATGTCGCCCTGGCTAAGTATGTCTGCAAACCTGAGACTCGATGTCCTCATCTCTTAATTTGGTATGATAATGTCTCTTTAAGTTTGATATGTGGATTTGACCTACAGCTGGTCTGGAATCACTCAATGAAAGGCAGATTTTAAATCTGTTTTTGATGACGAATAAGGTAAGAAAGTTGGTTTCTTAAAATGCTCCATCTCTGTACAATGCTGGAATATAAAACATTTAGTAAACACGTGTGGATCAACATTCTCCTAGCACTGACTGACAATTGAGAAATGCCCCGACCATCCCAGAAGTTTGTGATAGAAGTGTCAAGTTCTGCCTTTAGAAAAGGCTGATGCTTTTTAGTCTCAAATAACCAGAAATTAACTCAAAATCCAAGTAGCTTATGGTTGTTTCTGGAATAGTTGGTTTCCTGATGTCTTGCTGTCCTCGTGAGGCCTGGGCAACCCAGCACAACGATCTCTTATGTTCTTGGATAAAGAATCCCGTGGGATTACTTCCTCATTCAGTTTTTATGACTGCTGAAAGAAAGTTAAATTTTACACTGAATCCTCCTTTCTCATCCATACCAAGGGAAACCAAAGATTCACTTACAAGTCTTTATTTTATTTGCTTCTGGGTTATTGCACTGTCAGTAAATTGCTTTTTTTTGTAAAAATTACAGTCATCCTTAGCATATCCCTTTCATTACTGACATGATACATATAAGGAATACAAAATATAAATCTGGAAATTAATCAAGTATAATCAAGTATAAGTATGGATCAAGATCTATAGAGGTTCATGACGTGGCATGAAGAGGAACAAAAGAAAAGAGCTAAAATGGTATGTGTAGACAGAATGCCACCCTGGAGAGCTGTAGTAGTTCTCCCATTATTCTCAATATTGTCTGGAATTTCACTATTTTTCCAATTTGGGGATACATAATTAAAGTAAGGAAGAGATGAATCAGAGAAAAAACCAGAAATATTAAATCAGATCCAATAAAAGAACTTAAAAGAAATCAAGGTGATATGTAGTAGAAAAGAGTTGAAATAATTTTCTATTAAAATTATTTTCATAGAAAAAAGCTATTCAAAGATAGCATTATTTATAGTTTCTGAATGCCTATAAATAATAGACTAAGAAGGACAGGATTAAAATAAAGTGTGTGTTTATTGCATTTAATTAGAAATAAAAATATTAAACAGAAGGGTATAAAATACGAACACACACACACTCAAGTTTATCATTCTCAGACTTCAGGGTTTCCTATTGAGAGGATCAAGGATTATAGATGAGAATTATTTTATGAATAACAGAACAACTAAAAATGAAGTTAGGTATAACTTCAAAGCCAGCTAATGAATGTTAATTAAAAGGACGTTTTAGAGACCGCTTTACCTTTTCTCAAGTTTTCTTCAGCGATGTGTGAGAAATGACTGCTGGAGCCTGGCTTGCGTGACATGGTCACCTGGATGCTTTCTGAAGTGCCATGCCATCCACCATCCTGCCCCAGGGTTTTATGTGTCTGTGCTGGGGAGAGGCGATTTTAAGCTTCAATTCCAATTAAAAAGTGCCACAATGTTGACTGGCTAAAAACACCACCCTAACGTAGCGGAGAATGCAAGATACAGGCACAGAGAACAGGGATTCAGGTTGTAGAATTGCAGCTTAGAGAGAGGCAGATGGCGGCGGCATTTCTGAATCAGTAAAACAGTCATAGTCAACAGCAACACCAAGCGGGGAACGGTGGAGGGAAGCAGCGCTTCCTTGGAATCAGAGTTAAATGATCTGGGAGTTTAAATTCATTTTGAGAATTTATGGATGTGATGATCCTCCAAAATGGGCACGTGGGCCTCAGACTATAGGAAGTACGAACTATCCCAAATTGCTAGCACGGAAAATCAGCAAAACAGGGTGAAGAGGAAGCCAGACCTGATCACATCAGATCAGGAGTGAGCCCGCTGCCATAGTCAGTCCACAAAATGTTTCTGAGTAATGAGAAACCTGAAGTGCATTTTCAAAACTCTGAAAATTTAAATTAATAGTGTGTAAAATGTAATGGTATTACTACAAATTTTGAACAACTACACAGTGCTACTTCCTCTCATACTGTGACTTAGATGATCTCTCTGGCACCTCTGCTAAGTTATTACGGTTCTCATTTTATAGTAGAGAAATCTGAGGCTCAGGGAATAAGAGGCGGAGTGTGATTAGAATCCAAACATGGAAAGGGCCAAGGCTCCGTTCTGAAAGATGCCACCATATTTCTGTGAGTTTGTGGTCTATTCTCAGCTTCTGCATAAAGTCCTGAGTTTAATGATACTTCCAGGTATTACTATCTGGAGAATATGTAAGCAGGGCAGTACCTACACAATAACAGCTAAGATTCTGTTACGCAAAGGAGCAAAATCAAGTAAAATAGATTCCCATACAGAACACTGTCTTAATTCTCATTCTAAGTCTTATTGCAAAATGCCACATGTTGCATTCAGTAATATATGCTATATCTTTAAAGACATTTTAGAAACGGTTGTAGAATATTTTTTATGAGTCAGAAGAGTTAGATTCTATCTGTATTATTTTACCACTTTCTAATTCTTCAGCCTCCATGAATCACCTTACTGCTTTCTGCATGTCCTCATCTTTAAAATGAAATAATAGCACCTATTTCACAAAGGTAATAAGTTTAAAGGTACTTGTGTATGTGAGAGTATTTGTAAATTAGCAATAACTTGTCATTAAAAATTTAGTTTATTCTTATAAAACATGTGACTGATTTCTACCTTGTGAAATTTCTGTGTTGTGTATGGTTAACTGAAGCCTCAGTCTTACTGTAAACATTTTATTTAGATCAGTATTTCATGAGGACACTGCCAGAAAAAACATTCACAGTAAGCTCCACATTGAGATGGATAATTAAGAACAGTCCATTCAAACTTCCTGTTTTACTTTGTGGTTGTGTTATTCCACCAAAGAGAGCAAAACCATGATGGAAAGCGGATCATCTCCCAGGAGCGGGAGGCAAGGCAGTGAAAGAAACAATTAAGCTTAATTGACTCAGCAGGTGAATAAAACCAGAAAACTGGGTCTAGTAAGTGGGAAAGTGCCCTTGCTAGGTTAGGTGCCTGGATTTGAGCTTTGGGATGATGTAACGGCAGGGAGAGGGCAGGGTGGAAGGCATTTCCCAAAAAGTACTAATAGGTTAGGTTACACTTGTTAGGGATAGCTAGGTCCCTAAAATCCTCTTAATAATAAACCAAGTTAAAAATAAAACAAATGCACAAAAAGTTTAGCCTTGAAACGAAACATAGTTTTAACAATTTTAGATACAGAGCTATTGTTGTTTTCCTATCAGCTAATGATAAATCTGCAACAAGGACATACCATAAGTCTGATTCATGTTTTAGAGAATTGGCCTTTGAAACATTTACATGTGTATTTAATAAATACAAAACAAGCACATACATATACTTAAAGTCAAAGTGTAAAAACCAGCCCATAGGCATGTGATCTTCCAGGCTTTAGATCTGTGGATCTCAAGGGCAAATGTGCATTTTACTTCTGACACACTCAGCAGTATCTCTAGTTCTCAAACAAACTAACCATTTCACTTCAAAGGACTCTATAATATGGTTGGTATAGGCATGTGTGGCAAATGCCACAAAGTTAAGCTTTTGGTTTCATGAAGGCGATATTTTATATATACATATATGTATCTAGATGGTGGTATATTGTTGAAATTCAAACCCACTAAATATATGGCAATATTTAAAAATTAGTGTGCCCAGTTCATAAACACAAAACACACCATTTCATTATTATGAAATTATGACCACATTAACGTTTCTTGTGGGAATTAATATTCTCATTTGCTATCATTAATGAATAATCCGTATCCGAGGCTGGCAATTGATGACCCTCAGGCTGGCCACCTGTTTTTGCAAATAAGAAGCCCAGTGCTATTATTATAATATTGTCAGTGGCCCCCGATTCTTCCATTCCTTTTATTATTTGTCCATAAATTTTGTTTCTAATTTCCTTTAGGATATTGGTATTGGAGCGTCTGTAGTCTCTTGAAGACTTTCTCCAAGATTTCTGCAGTGTTCCTCATGGATTTGGTGTGTCACAGGAGGTAACTCATGCAAAGCACCTAGCACAGTGACTGGCACAGGATAAATGGAAAGCAAATCCGAATTTTACATACCAATAATATTTCCTGCCCGGAATCTAATCCTTGCAATTTCCCATGAGGGAGATGCTGTGCAGGGACAAGTACTTCTATCCCTGCAATTGAACAGCAGACCTTCCTGGGAATGATCTTCATCCAGATCAGATTAACCTGCAGTAGTATTTTCCAATCAGAGAAGCTTGCTATCTGACAATACCAATTGTACAATATAACTCGTTAAATTAAAAAATTTCAATGACTTTTTTTCTAAAAAACGTACTAGGCACGTTATTAGGACTGATTTTGTTGCAGAAGAGATGCAATGGTCAACATTCAGATGGTATTTAATTTAGTGACTGCTATATAATGGAGTTGGAGAAAGATAAATTATTGTTTCACAATATTTGGAAGTATCATGCTTTTCTTGTGAGTTTTACTTGACCTTAATGTTAATGTTTAGAAGGCGTTTACACCCACATGTATAATGCTGTAGATGTAGAATTATATTTTTTAGCCAATATCTGATGGAGATACCTACGCATACAAATGAAATAACTCCAGAGAGGCTATATGTTCACTTCAAAACTGCTTCCACTATCGAAAACATTTAGAGCCCCTTTTTAGTAACTAACTGAAAACTTATGCTCAAAATATTTTGCAATAGTGGCAAACATATGTTAAACAGTCTTAATAAAATTTTTATTTTAAAGTAGTCCCCCTTCATGTGAAATCTGATCCTACTTTTGAATCCCTTACATTTATACAGTACTTCAGGGTTTACCGATATTTTTACATTTATATCATTTTTATTTAAAAATAAAAACTGCAGGGAAGCGGGGTGGCTGAAGTGATTGGGCTCCTGCCTACCACATGGGAGGGCCATGGTTCAGTTCCCCATGCTTCCTAAAAGAAGACAGCGAGCTGGTGCAACGGGCAGACATGGCAAGCTGACACAACAAGAGACACAAGAAGAAAAACATGATGAGAGATATAACAAAGCAGGGATCAGAGGTTCCCGGTGCCTCCTAAAGAGGACAAGCAGGATGGAGAGCTGGTGCAACAAGATGACGCAACAAGAGACAAGAGGAAATACAATTAGAGACACAACAAAGCAGGAAACGGAGGTGGCTCAAGCGATTAGGCACCTCCCTCCCACATCGGCGGACCCAGGTTCGGTTCCCAGTGCCTCCTAAATAAGAAACAAAGAAGAAAAACAGACACAGCAACTGCAAAACAACAAGGGGGTGGGGAGGGATAAATAAAATAAATTTAAAAAAAAGAAGGAAATAGTGCATAAAATATAGTTTAGATATATTCATATAAACTGCAACTAACTCACGCTGGCTCAGATTATTTTCACAGAAGAGTTCATAAGCCTTTTGAAACATTTATTATTAGTCTGAAAGACAAAACGTAAATTTAACAAAATTTATTAATTTCTTTTTCCTTACTTCCCTATGCACAGTCCTAAACCCAAGTCAGTTAGAGGAAAAGAAGATTCTGCAAGGGTTGTAAATGACAAAAACAAAGTAGATATCATGGTTGGTTTGATGAAACAGAGGAAACACTTTCAGGCTCCTCTGCGCTTAGCATTTTTATAAGTAGTCTATAGCGTGACATTTCATCACTGAGAAAATCCAGACATGACTGTGTAAATCCAAGGAAAAGTGCAAATAAGTAATAAATCCTGATAATTGAGGAGTATTGATATCAGTGCCTTCCAACAATAAAGGCCCCGGGGCCTTCCTAAGTGCTGACGCCCAGGGCCCTCCACCCTCAACTGTCAAGCAGCCACTGAGTGCTGTGGCCCTGGCACGTTCCCCAAGGCCATTGCTTATTTGGTGTTGTTTGTTCGTTTGCTTTTGCAATAAGAAAATATTTTATACCTTACTTCTTCCAACCAATTGTTAAATGAGTTAAACAAGCTCTTGCCTTTTAAGGAAACATCTTTTTTTAGCAACATGGGCAAAAAGTGATTTGGTTCTGTGGACTTTGTTAGGCCTTTATTCAAGAGTGTCTATTGAATGTGATAAACCTACATATTATATTTCAAAGACATGTACTATAACCACAGGCTCATCATATAACTGACATGACATTCAGAATCTTTGATATCCTAATGGAATAAAAGTTAGGACTTATTGTATTAAGAACAAGCAATAAGTCCATCTTCATGCCTGCCTTGTAGATTAGCAGACTGGCACATGGTCACTGAGTCACAGTCCCTGTCTCCCCTCAGTGGCAATATAACTGGAGGTTTGGACCTGCGACATGAGCTGAATCTAATTATGGCCTTAATTAGGAACGACTTCATTCTGCTAATATTTGTTGTTATTGACAGCTCTTTTAACTGGAGAAGGGAGAAAGGAAATTCTGACTTGATCTGTTGTACCAGACCTATTTTAATTATTGTTTTAAAAGTACAAAACATTATTGGATTTAATCATGTTCTGCTCTTATCATCAACCCTCAACCAAATAGGGTAACTACCAGCTGCCTCTAGATTTCCCCGATGCTAAATCTGATTTGCCTTTACTGAGCTCCACACCCGCCTCTCAAGACACCATCTTCTCCTGTTGATGCCTCGATTCCAGCTGCCAGTGGCTGAGGCCGGGCAGTGCTGCTACCTGAAATCCCACGAGGGCAGCTGAACCATTTGCCCAACCCAAGGACTCTCTCTCCCCAGGAAAGGAAAGTAGACAGATGAGTAGTATTTGGTGAGGCACAATGGCCAAGCAGGAGAAGAGTATTTTCTGCAAATACAGACTAACACTTCTATATTAAAAACCAGCAACAAGAAAAAAATCCCACTTGCGTTGACATCTGGTTTGCAATCACTGATAGTACAGCGGGTTCTTTTCTAAATCCCTGCCTTCTCTATGTCATTTATCTTTCTTTGTCCCATCCAAGAGAACTTATTTTTAGTTCTTGATAAGAGAACTGCTTATCATCTTTGTTAATATTTAGCATGGAGCAACGACATGACCCAAGAGGCCAGTATTTGAAAACAGATCACAAAATGGAGGGAATTAAAAATAATGAGTTCAGCAGGGCAGCAGAAAACACGGTTTTGGGGGTCAAACAGACCACATTTCAGATCTAGGCTTCTTCTGCTCACTAACCTATGACCCTGTAAAAATACTTAATCACATGCCCTCTATTTTTCAACTGTAAATAGATATTGTTCTTGAAGCGCTGTTGTGATAGAGGCAGTATATGTAAATTTC
This sequence comes from Tolypeutes matacus, assembly GCA_026826555.1. Taxonomy (NCBI): domain Eukaryota; kingdom Metazoa; phylum Chordata; class Mammalia; order Cingulata; family Chlamyphoridae; genus Tolypeutes; species Tolypeutes matacus. The sequence continues at coordinate 2,339,497 of JAKSZT010054462.1, read as the reverse complement.
TTGGCATATTGTAAACACTTCCTACTAGATAACCATTATCAATAACAGTTATTTATAATAGTAGAATAATTCATATGGATCTTCTGCACATTGGCCAAGAAACATGTTTCATCATGATGATTCTCATATTATGGATAACATACTGAGGTTCAGACTTTACCAGCACGTGTTTAGTTATTAAATGGAAAACTTTGCCAGCACGTATTTCGTTATTAAATGGAAAACAAGACTTAAAGCAAGCTCTTCTGAATAACACACAAACAACAACAAAAAAACCTGTCTCCATGACTCCAGATTTCTCACTCTAGCTTCTATTTGTGCTGCCTTTTCCTGTCCATATTTATAGCCTACTAAACATTAATTCTTCACATCACAAAGGCACAAACAAGCAGGCCACACTCTTCAAGAAGACCTTCTTATTCCATTTTACTACGTATTAAAATTTGATTATTAGCCTAAGGAAATCTCACTTAAGAATCAGAACTGTGGATCTTTGCCTGCCTATAGTTAAACCATAAATACATTCTTAGACATTTTAGTTTTTTAACTACTGAGCTTAGAAACACCTACATCTCACTTTCTTTGAAGGTATTGAAAATAAACCCTGCATGTACAGCTATTTTTTACTGTATATTTTTGTTCAAGGTAGCTCTACTATGACTCATACTTTTGCAGATGATCATTTTATCTTACTCTCTTTATCTTGAAAAAAGTTGAAAGTAGATAGATTTTGGCTATATTATTTTCTAGTTAACGTTGGTTACTGAGATTCCTGATTACATGCATCTTCACGTGGTCCCCTAACTTGAATTTAGAAAGCACTTATGCTCTCATTTCAATAAGTACACTAACACTAGAAAGTTTCATGACATACATGTTTTGATTTGGGGGGAAGAAAATAGTAGCACGTTTGGATTCTTACTAATGAAATGATTCCTTAATTTTTTTTTTTTTTTTGACTAAAGGTAACTTCAGTTTAGAAAGAACTGACTCAAGTGTGATGGCCATATTGTGCTGTCTGAATATCATAGACTTATGTCTTCTAGATGCAGATTCCTGGATTCGCATTTAAATTTTTTTGCTTTGATGATTTACTGCAGCTTCACAGAGCCATGTGTCCAAGGATTACAACTTTTGTGTTGAAATTGAATCATTGAATAATAAGGTGGGGGGCAGGGGGCTTTGTGTGACTTGTGCTGATACTCACAGCTGAAATTTAGTAACACCCTACTATCAGTTCAGCTTCAAGGTTTCCAGTTTCACATTCTTGTGCTTCCCTTAATTTGGCCCCCTGCTTCGGATGGCTAGTCATTATCAAGTCCAAGTCTGCTTGAAATCTGACTTCATGGGAGTGTCAAATATCAAGACTCTAAACATTAGTGTAAGCTAAATGAAATCCATCTCTCACTCATAGGTCCATTTTGGTGATACCTCCTGGGTAATTGCAAATTGAACCCAGCACCAGGTAATCCAAGGAAGATATTCTTATATCAGCAAAACCACACCCCCAAAGTAAATGCTGTCTGAGTGCTTCTGTGACATATTTCCATACTTTGAACTTGACTCTATAACAAACCTGTCAAATACAAATTTAAAGAGAATCTAAAAGTGCTTACTGATCTGAAGAGGCTGACTTGTTCTGAATCAGTATGATTAGTAAAAACTATGGTTCCAGACAAGTATAAGGGACAATTTGTAAAATTTAGATGAGTTTTGAGTTACGGTCATAATATTGGGTTCTCTAAGACTTGATATCTATGAGAAGCACGTCGAATGCTCGTGGAATAAATCAGCTACATGAATCAGATTTGTGTACTTGAATGTATGTTCATACAAAGAGGGGCATTTTCGTTGACTTGCTTGAACACTGAGGACTCTCAAAATTGGAGATTTTGAGCTCAGGCAAACATGCTTTATCCCCCCACTACTTCTGTACCCAAATGCTCAGCTGCCAATTCAAATATTAAAGCATGTAGCATTTCATCTAGGGAAGTTCTTCCTGCTGGCTCATTTAATAGACTATGTTATAATATAACAATTACAAAGGGAAGAAAGAAACTCAACGGTTCAGACAGTTTTATCTTTTTAATATATTTTGAACCTGTGAATAGTGGCTAAAATAACACTTGTTTGGAAATTTTAACTGTGAACTGTGGTGACATAAGCCAAATACCTTTACTTGATGGAAAGAGCTTGGCCCCTTTGACCATTTAAACTCTTGTATTTTCTAAGTGACAATTTTTTTCCTTTCATAATTATTTTATTTTCCCTTACACCTCCTTTCTCACCATGGTTTTCAATATCTCTTATGCCTGTATTTGAAAATAAAAGGGACCTTGTAGACTAGAACAAATAGTAATGTGTCTGACTATTAATATCAGGTTTTAATGAAGATTTCAAAAGGTCTTAACCATAAAGTACTTTGCAAATAACATGAAAAATAGAATCGAAAGTGTTCTGGATTGGCATAATGTCTTTAAAGCTAAAATGATTAAGATCCTTCTTCAGCCTTTGTGCAGATATCATACTGACGACATTGGGAATGTGCGTGTACAGATGCCTAAATTCCCTTCATAGGTGGTAAAATATTCAACACTGAAATGGAAGTCCTCAAGCTTTAGCTGGTATTGGAAATTCTGAAATCCATTCTGGGAACAGATTGATTAGAAGTGGCTACTTACAAGAGAGGTTTATTTGTGCCTTCACTCTCCCTGCAGCTTTTCAAGCCCTGTGGAAAAGCAGTCCTTAAGTGTGGCACCTATTACAACCTGATCTATTGGCGGCTTCCTAAAGATTACACAACATCACGAGGAGTTAAGTACTGGGGCAGTGATTTACATAACGAGGCAGACTGTGTCAATGACTGTGAAGCAAAATATGGTGGAGAACTCCTGGTCTGATGTTCTTCATGTGAAAGGACTCAGTTGAAAGCTTAGCGCAGTTCCAGAAGGGGGACCCACCAGCTGTAATCACTCCCAGCTCTGGCCCTGCACTAGATCTGCTGTTCCTGCCCACAGGGCTCTTTTACGCTGTGCACCTGAAGACCAGGTGCGGTCTAGGAAATAGAAGTCTGCGTATCTCCAGACTTTTGTTATCTGCCGTGCTCACTTGCTCATGTCTACTTCTCAGTCCAGGTGTGCTTGGAAAGTAATCTAGCTCACTGGCTCACCTGTGAGCCCTGGCTCACCTCGCCTCACATTCCCGGTTGCTGCTCTGGCAGTCAGGATCCTAGGCTTTGCTTCCACGGGAAACACTTTTAAAAGTAAGTCCATTGAGGGTGGTGGGCCACACTGTGGGAGATGTTTGTGTGGGATGTGGTGGGAGGTGTGGGAGGTGGGCAACATGGGAATCCCAGTGGGTTCCGTGTAATATTTTGGGTAATCTAAGCACCTCTTAAAATATATTTATATATATATATAAATAACATTTTTGTAAGCAAATACACATATATGCATATATATTTATATATCATTTTGCAAATGTTTGTATGTATTGTGAGAATTTTGATTTTCACCCATAATAAAAAAAAATTAAAAAAAAAAAAAGCTATTAGCAAAAGATAAATGACAGAAGAGTATCCTTTATTGAGCACTTACTTGGTATCAGTTTCATCACATATAGCATTATAAAATTCTCAAAAAAAAAAAAAAAAAAAAAAAAAAAACATATTATGAGAGGGGAGTCATTACCCTGATTTTTTAAACGGGAAACTGACCCTTAGAAATGAGGAAGGGTCTCCTCTACCATGCTACACCTGGCAGGCAGGGCCTGGGTGTAAACACACCATCACAGCACCCGCGAGCCGGCTTCCCCGGCAGGCTCCTACATCAGTGTCCAACAGTTTACAGAAGACACTTTAAGTCATTGGTTTACCCAACAGGAGGGGTCTGAGAAAGAGAAAAAAACCTGCCAAACATTTTTTTATATAAACAGAATTACAACGATATTAATAAGATGTTCATTACACAGTGAGATGTGATGCAGAAGAAAAATAGGGCATTTGCTTCTGAAAATGGGTCTCAACAGTCATTTTTAAGCCCAGGCAGCCCATCTTCTCTACCACCTCGGCTTTCTAAGCAAGAATGTTTTCCTCCCATTCAATTCACTAAGGAATGAAAAGTTTCCACTTGGGATCTATTTTTCTTTCTTTCTTTCTTCTAGAAAGCCAATGCTCTTAGAATCATGTTTGTGTCAAAAATATATGAATTTGCAATATTTTAGATTAAAATGGTGGGTGCATTAGAAGCATTTGTTCAGTAAATTAATAAATATTCACTCCTGATTTGGGTATCTTAGGCGTTCCTTATGTTCGTGCCAATTTTCTGATTAGCACCATAGACACTTCACTTTATTTTTTGGGCATTGAGATGGAAATAGGTGATAGGTAGTTTTTTGCTTTTAGACAAGCTACTTATATTTAGGGGCCGTTTAAAAGACAGCAGTTTGTCGCATTTGAGGCATCAGTATTAACATCCTGTTTGGGTCTCTCTATGATCTGAATTTAACCTAGAATATGTCCTTTTAAGAATTCTGCTCTAGTTTTCTTCAAAACATGAAAGAAGTAAAAATAAATAAAATTGTGCTTAACTGTTTCTTTAAACTTATTTACCCTTTTCCCAAAATCTGGAAGCACAACTACATTTGCTAATTTATCCTAAAAGACTGAGGGCAACGTATTCAGATAGCATGAGATAATTTTTAAAAATAATTTATTAAATGAAATGGTAAGCAATAATAAAACAATCATTTAGCTAGTGCTCTATTTAAGAGAGAATTAATGACACTCTCTTCTGCATAATATTAAAGGCTGGACACTTTACCTGATTGTGGAAATGTTCCCCTTATTTTCCTATTGCTATTAAAATTAAATTGATGACAGTGTTAACTAGCAAAAGTAATAAAATCTTGCTTTATACATAAATCTTTGCATTTACTCAAAAACATTTTTGAATTGTTCTGTGTTTCCTAATTAGATGAGACTGTTGGAAGATGTGACTGGAAACAACAGAATTTACAAACAAGCATTTTTTTCTACCATCCTTCTATTTTAAGTGTTCAAGGCTATTGTGAAAGAAAGTAGAGAAAGAATTATAACTCCTGTAATTACTGATAGGAATGGGGATTCTGGGCCTTATTTTCCTCAACTATAATAATACAATATTTAACTTAAAATGATAGTAGTATTTGAAATACTTTTAAAATTTTGTAACTATACCACAGAAATGCTGCTTGCTTCGTTCTAGCTCCAGGACTAGCACTTACCTGGAGTTTGAAAGTGCTAGAGATTGACTGACTATAATAAGAACAGAATATTAATTGATATGAATTGAGATTACAAAGTAGTGGAATGTAGCAGTTGGGATCACCAACTCTGAAGTCAGACAGCCTGGGTCTTATTCCTTGCTCCACAAATTATTTAACATACCTCAGAATCAACATCTGGAGAACTTGAGAAAAATCATGAGAAAATAATCTTGCAGGATTCTTGTATACTTAATTGAAAAATGAAATAACACAATGTGTTTAGACTATTTGATACTAAGAAGGTACTTAACTGTTATTATTTATGATTAATGTGAGGAAGTAACAAATCTACTCTGCCACTATTTTTCACACATGGAGGTAACATAACTTATGATGATGTACTGCCCTCATCTTTATGATACCAAAAACGTACAACAAATTTTATCATTTAGAAGAAGCAAGGTATAGAAAATTAAGCATCAATTGTAGCTCTATTACTTTATATTATCAGCAATTTTTGCCCATATTCTTATACTTAAAATTGATATCAATGTGTATTTTTAGTTTATGAAATAACACATTTAAGTGTCTGGCACCTGAATTACCAAGGAAGAATGACTGCATTCCTCTGAAACCTATCACCAAGGACAGTTTTCATAGTGTAGCACCCTGGGATTGGGAATCAACTATTTTCCTCAGTCCAGTGTTAGGTAGTTTGTTTTGCATTGCATGAATTCTGGTATGCTAGCTGTTTCCTAGAATTGATTGTATTCTAGAATTTACTTATCCATGATTCTAATTAACATAAAGTCTGATTGTATGCTAGTGTTGGTGGCACCTGATTTTTTAAGTAATCATTCTTACTCTACGAATTCTAATATAATTTTAGAAGACATGCTATTTTGGTGTTTGCTAATTTGTTTATCAAAAATAGATCTAAGTTTCTTAATTCCTGTTTTCATTCAGTTATCTTTCAGTCCTGTCCAGGTAAAAAATTTAACAGTAGCTGTCAGATCTGTTCTGCCGGAGGAAAACCTACCCTAACTATGTCCCCTAAAAGATACTGTTAACCTTCCTTGGTGTATAATCCTAGAAGGGTTGACAATTGAATCGCGCCCCCCCCCCCCAGAAGGCATGTTCAGGCCCCAGTCTCTGGTCCTGTGGGTGTGAACCCATTTGTAAATAGGACCTTGGAAGGTGTTATTATCTAAGAGGGTGGAAGTTAATCCAACAGGGCTGACGACCTAACAAGACAGGCTTTACCCGTGTACTCCGAGCCAGTGGTGGTATATCAATTCAGTCTATCTTTGAACTCATCAGCTCTGTTGAATTTCCTTAATTTTCTATTCCTTGTCCTACTACAGGGGCTGTTGCTACATGTTTGTGTACCAATTTAGACAATGCTTGAGACTCAAAAGTTGTTATATTGTTCTGCAGTGAACTGCTGAGTTGAGCCTCTTACGACACTCTTTGAGACTATCATTTTCTAACCGTTTGTAATTGTACAGAAGACTCAGTTTACAATCAGTGGGGTTCAGAACTGAAAGGAACAATTTCTGAGAAGTGTGCTGCCAAGAAGTTATACTCAATTATATACATGCCCTTTTATATAGGAAACGTTTGTCTCTTCGTATCATGCATTCCAGGAGCATTTTCAACTATTAAAGTAACCAAACACTTCGGAGGCTAAATTTCAATAAGGCTTTCAGGCACACCTTCAGTGTCTTTCTGTTTCATGTCTTGCACTAGCAAATTTAAGTTCATATAGAATTCAATATGATTAAAAGTATTCTGGAAATACTTCTTTCCAGAAACGTATTTCAATTATTGGAAATTTTGACATTGAAGCATTTGAGTGGAAAACATGTTCTAAGTACTGGCATGTAAAACTTTCTCTTTTGTCTTAGAAATATAACAGAACATAGAAAAATAGGTAAGACAGGTACCAACTTCTTTAACCTTGCAAGCTTTTAAGCATTTAGTAATTATTGGAAACTAACACTTAATTCCAGCACAATAGTTGATGATGGCAAACTAATTTTTCTTCATGTTTAGAAGGCCTGATCTAGGTATCTGTTTTAGGTTGGGGAGATAGAAAATAATTTATCAAAATGATCATGCAGGAAAGATATAGTGTATATTATAAATATAATTTTACAATATTACCATTTTGAAAGAGAAGTACGTTTCATTTAAAATATAGTGAAATCTCTCCTCTCCCTTTTGCCCCTGGCCTTCCACACTCTTCTCCAGTCCTTTCCCTTTGTTCTTCCCCACAATCTCCCACTCTATCCATCTGTCCCCAAGACAGCCAAGAACACTAATTACTTTAAGAAACTGTTTCTATCCTCTAATGATACAGTTATTTCATTAGTTTTGGCAATCTGAATGAACGTACCTTGTCAAAAGGAAAATAATGCAATACGAACTGATATCAACTTTCTGGCAAGAGTAATTTTGACTCTCGTGCTCAGGAGAAGTAAGTATGCCTACGTAGATTGAACACTAAAGCTTCTTTCATAGAGGAAATGAAATGTATCGGGACACAGACATTCATTTTCCTATCTCTGACAAAATCTTTCTATTAGATATGATGTCTGGTAGTCTAGGCAGTACTTAAGAGCTCACCTGGGAAAAACTAGACCTGTTAGGAGTTTGTTAATAAAAATGCTAAGCTTAACGTCCTGACTAATAAACATGTTACATGAAGACTTGTGGCCCTGCTAGGAAAAGCTTACTAAAAACGCTTAAGAAGCATTTTGCACAAATTTCAAAAAGAAGCAGTTTTGAAAGTAGTAGTAGTTCCACGTAGCTCTTGGAAATAATTTTTGCTCAATGCTGGATTTGTACTTCTCAAATGCCTTTTATAAGTGGTTAAATCAGATGTGAAATTTTCCCTAATGTAATTTTTCTTCTCTAATAGTCAAATTAAAGTGTTATATTGCTCCTTTCAATTGTTCCATAATATATAATTTATTACATATTTTCAAACTCATCTGGATAATTTTGATCACCTATCTTGTCAATAATATTTTGAGATATCCCATATTGTATATATGAGGCTTAACATTAAAGATCCTTACAATTGTAGTTACCAAAAATGTCTTGGTTTCTTTAGAAATAATTGACTTTCTCAATATATGGCGAACTTCTCTAACATCCTCATTTGAAATCAAGACAGCATCAGATTTGGTTCTTTTATTTACCATATCTCTTAAAACAAACTATTTTCTCAGTGCTCTTAATAGCCAGTCCAAAATGAGCTGTTTTATATGACCTCTTTCTTCTCAAGTCTAATCCATGTCCTCTTCCTTCTTATACTCCACATTCTTACTGGATAATTTTTCTGATTCTCTTGTACCTCATACTCCTTCTGGACTACAGGCCATTGCTGAGGTTGTTCCTATTGGGAATATCCACAACATCCCAATCTTTTACCCTTACCTACCAGTCCTCTAGCTAAGTCCCTATTTGCCCCTCTGTGTTAGGACATCTTGAGTATTATTTCTTCAGGAAGGTTTTCTCTGACCAGCTTACTGAGGAACTTGAATGTCATGCCAAAGCCCGGAGTCTCTGAAATGCTTTGAGCAGAACCAGCCCATGTTCTAAGTTATGCTTTAGGGAAACTTACCTCCAAGAGAAGAGCTTGGATAGTGATGCTAGACCTCAGGTGACGAGGCACTGAATGAGGGAGCTGATCATTTAAAATATGTTGGAAGTGAATTATACTGTATTTTCATGATGTTGAAGGAAGGAGAAAGAATGGAATCTTAACCTGGATAGAAAGGTAAAAGAAAGGCGTGTGTGCATGTGCTGTGTGTGTGTGTGTGGGGGGGGAGAGAGACTACTTGTACTTAAAGATTTTGTAGTGTTTAGTATATTTGAAGATAACAGGAAAGAACTGGGTGGAGTAGCTACAGAGGAACATTTCAAAGAGTGAGATGAAAATTGGAAAAGAATTATATGACTACAGTAGCATTTTTACACATAAAAATGTGCCTGAATACTGCTTATATTTACATCTTTACTTTAAATCCTCAGGCACAAGCAGAACAAGCTTCTAGGTTTACTTGTGCCAGGGCTTTCTTAGGCAATATTTCAAATTTTCTATTTATTTGAGCATAACAATAAACATTTTCTTCTCTTGCAGGAAATCCTAGAAATAAATGAGAAAAAATGGGAAGCTAATTATCTGTGGGGAGCTGGGATGTACAGTCAAGGAGTTGCCCTACCATGTCCTCCAGTGCTCCTTTGCTTACCTTGGTACTCAAATATGCTTTCAGGTACTTTGCGTAAAGGTATAAATCACACTAAGTACTGCACTGAGGCGAACTTTCTTCAAATTAAGCACAAATGAGCTATAAATGGAAACATGGGAGATTGCTCTGATGTTAAACTGAAAATATTGCCACTAAGGGAAATAAGCAAAGCTTTTTAAACAATCATTGCTTAAAATTGTGTTATTTTTTTAAGCTTCTCCAATTTTTCAACAAATTCTCTGTCTCTGTCTTTTTCTCTCTCTCTATATATATATGGTTAAGGGCAAGCCTTGAAGTATTTTAAATATACCAGTTACCACGCAAGCCCTGGGGATGACTAAAGTGGATATGACTTTTCCTCACAAGGAGCCTACAGTCTATAAGGATCCACAATGGGGGGCAGTGCAAGGACCCCAACCTGGTGATTGCCTTAATGCAGGCAGGACTGGGCGAACCTCGGATCTTAGAGAAGGCTACGTAGAAGATGTATCATTTGCTCTGAGGCTGAAAGAATGAGACAGCTGGACAGTTTGGCAGAGGAAACGAGGAGTACAAAGGGCTGGAGGCATGAGAGGGCCTGGTGCACCAAGGCAACTGGCACTTCCCTGAAATATTAATTTGTGAACATGGAAGAGGGGTGGGAACAGGAGGGCAGGTGGCAGAGGAGAGGACCTGGTCATGAAGCACTGATGATTTTTAACGCCATCTTAATTATTTTACATCTTATTCTCTAAATGGAAGAGGATGCCAGGTGATTTTCAAGAAAGGGGCGATAAGGATTAGCTTTATTTGTTAGAAGGGTCCCTCTGTCAACAGTGTCCTGGAATAGAGTGGGAAAAGAATCAGAACTTGTACAGGTATCATGGTCATCTAAAGATGGAGTGAAATGAAGGCAATGGAAACTGAGGCTTAGGACAAGTGATTTACTGAAATCCACACAATTGGTACAGATTCCTCTATTATTATAACTTATTTTAAAATTTCTTCTTAGAATAAATGTATCATATTTACCTATGTAGTAGCTAAGAGAGTATACATCCCATGGACAATTAGAAAGTAAATATATATTGAGTTGAATTGTCTCAAATCTAGGAATCAAAGTGTCACTTCAAAGGCTAAGAAAAAAAGACTGTATTCTAAATCCTAATTATAGCTCATCTTTGTGTGTGTGTGTGTGTGTGTGTGTGTGAAAATTTCTTCATACTCAGTAATTTTTAAAAAGATAAATCTAGGAGGGGATCATATACAAAGATCATGATCAGTGTGATGACAGACTTCACACTATCAGCAGTAAAACCACAGGGGATAGATTCAATACTCTATTTTGCAAATACACATCTCAAAAAAAAACTTTTCTTTTTAAAAAATATTACAAGGATAATAGATATTTGCTGTAACAAGCCAATCAATATAGTTTGTCTATAAACTGTTTTTTTTTTAATATTATAATGTATTATAAAATTTTATTGAAGAATATCATAGTCCCAAAGTATTCCCTCAAAGAGAGAGATTGAAAGATGTAAAGGAAAAGTTACATTTATCGTAGCAAAATTATTTGCATTTGATAGGAATGCTTCCATTGAAATATCACTAGAAACAAAGAAACTGATTTAAGGTGATAGTTAGAATTTAAATAAATAAATAAATATCTAGGCTAATTATTTAGAAAAATATAAAAATAACCATTCATATAACAACAAAAAAGATGACAAATTACAAAGTTAAAAACTTATGAAGACATTCACTAATTGATCTGAAGAAAACCATGTACTAAAAATTATAAAATTTTATTGGCATATATGAAAGCTCTGAATAAATGAAGACACATACAGTGTTCCCAGATGATAATTTCTTAAATGAATCTCTGCATTTAAAGTAATCACAACTGAAATCTCAAAGTGCTTTTTAATAACTTGCATATTTTTCTAATTTTAACCAGCCAGAGAAAATTTGTTAAAAAAAAAAAAAAAAAAGGGTGGGGGGAGAATTTAACTTACTAAAAAATACAATACACATTTTAAAATGTACAGCATTCAAAACAGCTTAGCACTGGTGTTTGAAGAGGCAAGTTAGTATCTATCTGTTTAAGGAAAAAAAAAAAAAAACTCTCAAAATGAAACCAGAATATGTTAGTGAAAAATGAACTTTGAATAATTCGTGATTCAGAAAACTAGCTTAAAGTTTAGGGGAAAACATACCAATCTCGCAGCATGTACCAAAATAATTTCCTGAGAAATGGATCTTTTTACAAAACAGTAGAAACTTTACAAAACAGTGAAAATTTACATATATTAACATATTTGTAATTTCATGGTGATAAGGGCCTCAGAAACAAAACTTCAAATCTAAAAGTTAGAAGGCTAAAGAGTAAGCATTTAGGCTATCTACAATTACAAATAACCTCTGTATATCTCTTCAATGCCATAAATAAAATTAAAAGATGAGCCAGACTTTCAGAAAAAAAATTTGCAAGGCATTTGTTTTGAACATTCTTTATTCTGCCCTTCAAATATGCACGCCACACTGCTCCACCTGCTTCTGCACCTCCATGTCCTTCGCGCCCAGCCCGTGTCCTCTGATTTCCACCTGGGTTTTATCAATGAGATGCCTGGGCAGGAACGCAGAGGTCAGGGGTTCACTTCCATTGCTCTTTCTTCCGGCCAACACATGCGCTTGCAATAGCCGGATCCCACCCCTTCAGGGCATAGCTCCCATTGGTGAGTCTTCCCACCCTTCCCGCGGGATTGCTGGGCCACCTGACCCCTGAGGCCACAGGGTGGTTTAGCTTCCCGCCATTACTAGCCCTGGGATACCTCATCATCCTTTGCTGGCTGCCTTAGGCCTGTCCACATTTTTACAACTCGTCTTTTCATTCAACACTCTTTAGTTAGCTATTTAGAATGTCAATGGCTTTTTTTTTTTTTAGGAATCCTTATCAATACATGAAAAGATAGTTTAATATAGTTCATGAAGTTGATATATGATAGGGGTTCACAAATCAATCAGGAAAAAATGGCAATGGTCAAATGGCATGTAGTAAATTGATGTTGCTGAGCGATTCATAAAAGGAATGATATATTGATTAGTACGTCTATAAAGATATTCAACTGAATTTATTACCAAAGAAATACACATTAAAACAAGGAGGTATGCCTTTTGTCCAATAGTTTTTACATATTTTTTTAAATGTCCATTCCTGAGCACTTACGCAGCTATCAGAAAACTTGCAATTTAATATTTATTGTTTTGGGGAAATATGAAACATTACAACATATCCTTAAAAATTTTTTGCACTATGTACCAGTGGATATACATTTTGACCTGGAAATTCCATTTCTATGAATGTATATCATAAGTTAAAAAATGGTAATATGCAAAGGGATATTGCAAAGATGTTTGTTCCATTGTTATATAAAATAGTACATGTAAGAAACAACCCAAATATTTTTAAAAATTGGATTGGTAAAATAAATTTTGCATCCAGCTATTAAAAATGATAACACACACTCACACACACAGACACACCCATACTATGCTGATATTTCACATTTTTTATATCATAAATAAAAGTTTTAAATAAGTTTGTTGAAATTATAGTAATCATCTTTGGATGGTAGTTGTAGCAGTTTGGCAGTTTGATATAGTTAGGAATTCGAAAAACATATTGGATCATGCTTGTAAACTGATCTGCTAATCTGGGCATGATTAAGTTATGATTAGGGCGTTGACTGGGCCAGTTCAATAGGGCGTTGAGTCCCACCCCTTGGTGGGTGGGGTCTCGAAGATAAAAGACATGGCAAAGGACAGTGTTGGAGCAGTTTTGAGTTGGAGTTGTGATGCAGAGTCTTCAGCTGGATCCCCGGGAAGTTGTGTACAGAGGAGCTTGGTTGTGAGGAAAGAGAGAAGGCCCTGGGGAGAGAAGCAAGCCTTCTGCCTGATAGTCTACAGCTGTCCTTGTGGCTCAAGCAAGCCTGAGCCCAGAGAGAGGCAAACCCCGGAAAGAGAGGAACCCAAGAAGCCTGCACCCTGGCAAACGACGGCAGCTGTCCTGCTCCAACACGTGGCAACAGACTTTGGTGAGGGAAGAAACTTAGCTTTATGGCCCAGTAACTGTGGACTTCTACCCCAAATAAATACCCTTTATAAAAACCAACCGATTTCTGGTATTTTGCATCAGCACCCCTTTGGCTGACTAACACAGTAAGAAATTGAATACAGTGATTTTTCCTATGAATTATATCATTTTTTTGTTTTCTATGAAGGCAATTCTAACATTAAAAAGAAAAATTAGAAATTAATAAGGGTCTTTGTCTAAGGTTGTGCCCCCAGAAATAGACCCTGAGACAAATGCTCATGTGAAAGTGAGTTTTTAGGAAGCATTCTGGGATAAGGTCAGCAGAGGCTTGGGGAAGTGAGGTGGGGAGGGAAGGAGGCCAGGCAAGGATGCAACAGCAAGCAAAACCCGACAGAGGTATCTGGCTCCGTTTCCCAGGGAAACTCTGGAGACGGTGACCCTAGCACTTTTCTCGATCAGGGGCTGAGGGAGCCAGGCCAAGCCTCCACAGCTGTCCTCATCGCTGGAATGGACTTAAGGACTTGAGGACTCTGACAGGGGAATCGGTGTCACCTCGTAGGAGTGGTAATGGGGTCTGGAAATGAGATGGACAGAGCACGGAGCACGTCTTCTAAACCTCAGACTTAGTTCTTAGCATCAAGATAACGAATTCAGGTATTGAATTAATTAAAAAGGTACCATAAGGTCTGAAATAAATAAAGGTCTTGATTGCGGATTTTAAAAACCAACTGCCTTTCTTTAGCTTTATCCCAATTTGTTAATATGGAGCAAAACTGTTTGCCTTTTATCTATCAATGTCTCAGGTTCACCCTTTGACAAATACTAAATACAAAGCAAAAGAAATTAATCTAAAAATCCGTAATTATAAATCCATGGGAAAAACACAGCTTGCGGTTTACCTTTCTCACGCTAAATGCCTTGCTTCAGACAGCATGTGTCGATTGCACAGTTCTGTTCAATGCTTAGCTATACCTAGATGCAAACACCTTTGGGACTAACACATATTTTGGCAGCTTTTTCAAGTCATCTTCAGTTTCAAACTAAAGTGTAAAGTTACACAGACTAAGAAGACGAAGACAGAGGAAGGCAAGCTCCAGACTGTTCCTGCTGCCAGAACCAGCTCCTTTGGGTCCTATCTCACACAGTCAGCACAGTTAATGGAACTGAGAGCCTCTGATGGCTTTTTAAGATTAATTAATTAATTTATTATTTTTTAATGGGAGGGGGTCTTTAATGCATCTCTGAGGGACAGCAGTTCTAGAAAAGAAGGAAATATTTTTCACTAATTTGCCTGGTTCCTCTCTCAATCAGCCTAGTCAGTCAATGGCAACGAGAAGCTTTACCACATTCAACATTCTGAAACCCACCCTCAGTCTGCACCAATGTTCTCGACTTTTCTAACACAGCAGTGCCGTGCTTTTACAACTTTAGCCCAAATTACTCACCGTTTGGCATTTATCATGGAAAAATATAGAAACTTTGAGAGACAAAAAAAAGTTTAAAAAGGAAAGAAAATCTGGAAGGAAAGTGGAAGACGAATAGAGCTAGTTTTTTCTACGAAGACAAAGGCTAGAATTAATTTTTCACATCAACTAGGATTGGCGGGTCTGATATATTTCACTTATAGGTGCTATTCCAAAACACTATTATACTGCTACTCAAGGTAAGCTCTATATATTTTTATCATCTCTTCTTTCCAAATTTAATAAGTACATAACTGAAACAAGGCTTTGCATTGTGCTTCCTCTGCCTACATGTATCATAGACACTCAAATGTTTGCAAAATGCATGAATGCATGTAGACACACAGGCTAAATGTGAGTGAAATGACAGACAAGAAATGTTATCTCTTTTTAAAATCTCTTGTGGAGGACTTTTGGGGAAGATGGCAGAGTACAGAGCTCCAGGACTCAGCAGTCCATCAAAACAACTATTAAAACAGGCAAGAACTGTTGGAAACAATTATTCTGAAAAATCCAGAGGCCAGTAGACACTCTACAGCATCCAGGGAAGAGTGGGAGAAAGAGGCTAATAAATTATGGTAAAGAAGATTAAATAGCTTCTCCACGCGGTGCCTACCAGCACGCCTACCCCACACTCGGCTGCAGACTGCCATGAGGTCCCTATCTGGCCAGCTGCTGACATATAGAAACAAAAATCCTTTTCTCCAAGAACAGGGTTGTACATGGCTGATCACTGATCACGGCTTTTGATTAGCAAATTCAGATCCCTGGGTCCTGGCTTTTTCAAGCTATCTAGGACAAAAGCAGTGACAACATTGTTTCAACCCTCCCCAGCGAGGGGCCATGGCAATGGGGATTTAAAGATTAGGGCTCCTTGAGAGCTGTGGAGGAAAGTTTGCTGAGGGCTGCATTTGCTGGGCAGGCCAGGAAAGCTGGGCCTTGGGGAGCCCTTGGAGAAGGTCTCAACAACCTTTGTGACCCCTTCTCTACATGGTGCTTTGGAACCAGTCTGCAGCCCCTTTGAGATTTCCCAGCTCTATTTGGGTTATATACAGGGTATAAACCCAAAAGAATTGAAAGCAAGGTTTGAACAGATTTGCACACTGAAGTTCACAGTAGCATTATTCACAATTGCCAAAAGATGGAAGCAACCCAAGTGTCCATCAACTGATGAATGGATAAATAAAATGTGGCATATACATATGTGACAATTTAAAGCTTTTCGTGGATCCCAGAAAAGATCATGTTCTTGAAGCTAATCCATTCCTGTGGATGTGAGACCCTTTGATTGAATTAGATCTACCTGGGACTTTGGATTATTTCAGTGAGGCATGATCCAGGGTAGGTCTTGGTCTTCTTTCTGGGAGAGAGAAAAAGCCGCAAACATAGATACACACAGAAAAAAAGTGGCAGAGATAGAGAAACGGTGAGAGGCTGAGAAGGAGGTACCAGAGGTCAGATGCTGGAATCAGCAGAGCACAGAGCCATGGAAAGAGGCCACCAAGAAACTGAGAGAGAGGCCTGGAGGAGAGGGGAGAGACGAGCCTCATGCCTGTCACCCACAGCTGAGCTCACAGAGGAAGTAAGCCTGGAGGAGAAGGCAGAGACTGCCATGGTGTCTTGCCACGTGGCAGGAGTCCAGGATCGCTGGCAGTCAACATTTGTTGAGACAGCATCTCCGATGATGTCTTGATTTGGAAATTTTCTCAACCTCAGATCTGTAAGCTTTTTACCTAATAAATTCCCACTATAAAATCCAACCCATTTCTGGTATATTTCTCACAGCAGCTTTTAGCATTCTAAAACAACACATAATGGAATATTATTCAGCCATAAAAGGAATGAAGTCTTTATACATGCAACAACTTAGGTGAACCTTGAAGGCATCATGTTGAGTGAAATCAGCCAGACAAAAAAGGACAAATACTATTTGACCTCACTGGTTTGAAAAAATCAGAAGAAGCAAATTCATAGAGTTAGAATCTAGAATATAGGTTACCAGTGTGTGTAACAGAGGTAAGGAATGGGAGGTTAAGGCCTAAAATGTACAGGGCTCCTATTTGGAAAGATAGAAATGTTTGGTAATGGATGGCAGTGATGGTAGCACAATATTGTGAATGCAATTACAGCACTGAATTGTGTATCTGAATATGAATAAAAGGGGAAATGTTAGATTGTACATATAGTGACAGAATAAAAATTTTAAATATCTCCATGGAACTACACTGCACAGTGAACCCTAAGTTAAACTATGGACTCTAATTAGTAGTACAATTATAAAAATGTTATTTCATCAAGTGTAACAAATGTTCCACACCAGTGCAAATGGTGGTTGGTGGTGTGGTGTGTGGGAATCCTGTATTTTATGAATGATTATTTTGTAAACCCACAACTTCTCTAATAAAGATAAAAATGTCTAGTGGAAACTCAAAATCCAAGGACAATTGCACAAAGGTGCTGATTCAGATCCTTATGCTGAAATATTAGGCAGTTACTTTGCATAAAGGCAGCAATTGCTTGAGCTAGTATTCTCTCATCTCCTTTTACTCACTGCACTGCACCCTCAGAACTTCCCAAAACATGTGCATGTGTGTGTATGTGTGTGTGCAGGAGTTTTGAGGAGCAGCCCATAACTACTTTAACTGGAAGTAGTGACTTTTTTACAGTGGATTCCGAAGGAAAACAAACATTAAAAGCAAAGCAATAAAAACAAGATACTATTTAAAAAGAAAAGTATGCATGTCAAATTTCCAAGCAACTTGAGAGTTCATAGGTTTCAAGTCACTATTAGTTTATAAAGGGCTCACAATAGATTTCTTATACTTAATTCATGTCTGTGGGTATACTGTCAGATTTCTCTGCTTCTGATACCTTTGTAATGCCTTGTTAATACTGCAAAAAATATTTTTCTTATTTTTTACTATTCTTTTCCTAAGAGAAAGATAATATTTCAACAAACATTGATCGCTAAACTTATCCTTGCTTCATGATGTGTGAAAATCTATGATTTCATGAAGGGGAGAATCTTTAATTACATTTAATACTTGAAATATATTATATTTCCTTTCAGATGTAAAAATAGTATTAGATCCATGTATCTGCAAATGGTGTGACATCAACCAGGTAAAGATGAACTATCGAGTGATCATAATATGATTTATGCAATAAATTCTATCTTCAGAATCCTTATATTATTACAGCAGATTCTAAAGTCACAAGATGTCATTTTGTTTTCTCCTCTTCCATTTCCAGTTTAATAAGAAGGGATTGCAATATCATGTGCACATAAAAGTTATAGAAAGGTAATAGGAAATTGTTATAGAAGGTTGCATTTTTTTGTTTTATTTAAAAGATCATGTGTGTGATGATTTCCTACCTCTAAAATGAGCAAATAATTAATATTAGGTAATTGTCAATATCCAATAGTGTGATCATGATCACTTTCCAACAAAAAGGTAAATTCCTTACTTAGGAAACTAAAGTATTGGTTATTTTTAGCTTACTTAGAAATATTATCATATATCCCCTCAATATAAAATGAAGAATTCATGAAAATTACCAGCCTTTGAAATAGAAGCTAGGTTTTTCTCACTATTGACCACTAATGAACAATAACTTATTTTTTTTTAAAGATTTTATTTATTTATTCATTTATCCCCCCCTTGCTGCTTGTGCTCACTGGGTCAGCTAACCACGCCGTGCGGGCGGGCCTGCCTTCACCAGGAGGCCCCGGGAACCGAACCCGGGGCCTCCCATATGGTAAATGGGAGCCACTGCCGCTTCCAAAACAATAACTTATTAAATGTTCAATATTCATCAGTCTCTTGCCTCTTTTCTATGAAGGAACTTGAACAGGAACAAAGTAGACTCATTGAATCTCAAGTGTTTTATTTATAAAAGATAGATTATGTGATTGAATTGGTTGTTCTGTAAATTCTTTTTCAGTAACCCAAATTACAACCCCCACCGAATTTAATTCCAACTAATTAAAAGAAAAACAAAAAAAAATTTAACATCAGTGAAATGAAGTGAAACTAATTTCTGAATTTTCTCATGGATGACTATTCCAATAACCATTCGAAATGCTAATACTACTTTTTCATGCAATGAAAACAAGTTTTTGATTTTGGCATTTGATGCTTTGCTTTGCCATTGCTCTCTATATTCAAGCCCAGTTTTCTTCTAAAACACCCCAGCCTTGGTATGCATTTCTATGTTTCGGGTCGGTGGTGAGGATTAAGTGAGAGTATATGTGTAAATACGGTTAAAGTAGCCAGCCTACACGTCCACAAATACGACGGCCATTCACAAGGCACAGAGCTTTAGAGCACGGTTCATATGTCTTGTGCTAGAGAATCAATTGTCATAGCCTATTGAAATGCTTCATCTGAATACCAACGAAATAACAGGAAGAGGTTTCTTGTGTTTCTTGGTTAATTGTTCAACAGTTAAACTTACTCCTAAAATGATGAAAAGACATTTACCCTACAAGCCAGAACTAGATACGCTGTATTCTGAGTAGAAGTAAATGATGAGTCAATTTCCACTACACCCAGACGGCATTTATCTGATTGAGCTAAAATACATCTTCCAAGTTTCCAGGAATATGACCCTCAAATCATTGAACCTGGATAGCCAATTGAACAGAAGCAGTTAATAAATGAATAAAGTTATGTTGTGAGATATTCAGAGATTAAATATACAATATTAAATCATTTTCAGGACATTGGAATTGTCCTGCATGACATTGCAATGACGGATACAGGCCCTTATACATTTGGTCATGATCTACAAACTTGTGCGGGGCAGAGTGTCAACATAATGTAAACTGTAGTCCACAGTTAGTAGCAATGCTTCAATATGTGTTCATCAATTGTAGCAAATGTATCAGACTAATGAGGGATGTTGTTGATGTGGGGAAGTGTGTGGGGGGGGAGGGGAGCATATGGGAATCCTTTATATTTTTTATGTAACATTTATGTAATTTAAAGCTCCTTTAAAAATAAAAAAATTAAATATATATATATATATAAAACATTAAATCAATTTTGATTAAAGTATTTTAAGAAGCCCTATCACCAACAGCTTTATGCAAGTATTAGATAAACTGCTGATCATATATTCTAATGTAAATATGATGTGTTTAAATGTAAGAAGGAACTCCTGACTTATTTTCTATTACCATTAGCAAAAAAGGAAGTAAAGGAAGGGAGGTAGTTAAATTAAGAGGCAGGAAGAAGGGAGGGAGGGATTTAGAAAGATAAGACTGGAAGTTAAGGAAGGGAGGAAGGCAAGGAGACAGGAGGGAAAGAGGGACAATAAATGAAGAATTTTACTGATGAAAACACAGATCCAGTAATGTTTCCACACGTTATATCGCCTTCATGCTCTATGGAATACATGGAGGCTTTCAAGAAACGTGTCTTAGTATTTTGCCTGCACTTACATGACATAATTTGTTGCTAGGAAACTGAATAGAGTAATATGAAACCTGATGCCTTTAAACACACGCAGAGAACAGCTCATTATCAAATATATTGTGTAAACAATCTTCCTCTAGATGTGCTTCTCTAAAAATTAAACCACTTAAAATAGCACAATTAACAATTAAAAGAGATAGGAACTTGAAATTAATGTCTGCTTCCTGGTAAACACACACACACACAGTAATCTTGCCTCTGGAAGAAGCTAAGATGAAGAAGAAAATAAACTTTTGAATAGAGCAGCTCAAATATGGAGATTGTTTAAAATAAGCAACTATCAAACTAGTAATATAATATTGGGATATAAAATTAGGTATAGAAAGGATTAATCTGTTATGCTTATTTTCCTGGACTTTACTCATTTGTACAGTAAAATAATATCCAAGATCTCTCTTGCCCTAAAATTGTGATTCAACAGTAAGTGTATATTGTGCATCCATTTGCTGTCTCTCTCTCTCTCTCTCTCTCTCTCTCTCTCTCATATGTATATATTTAATATAGTCTCTTTTTTATATGTAATCAGCTTTCCTCTATAGCAGGTAAATGTCCTTTGGAAATTAAGACACACTCTGCCAGTTCCTGGTGTTCCTCTTGTGCCCTACGGTGATAAGTTGTTGCTTGTTCTTTAGGTAACTAAGGCCTTGATTAATATAACCAAGGGTGTCCAGAGGGCTGAGAAGGAGTCTGAGTTTACAAGTCTGCCAGCATTTTTCTGGCACCAGTGACTGTGATTCTGCCACATTCCTCTGATCACATCATTGAACCTTTCTAGCTCTAACTTGCTTAATACTGGAAGTGGAGATGAAGATATTGAGCCCAAAATGGAAGCACTGCTGCATGCCTTACATTACCAATGACTGCAAAGCGTTTGTTAAAACATAAATGATTTAACAATAAAATAATTTGCATGTAAATAACAGAACTGACCTAATGAAGAATGCTATTCTAGTTTGTTCAAATCTCAAAGCCTGTCATATCCCATTGATGAATATAGAATGATTCAAGGTGAATACCTTTAAGCTAAAAAGTAGTGCTGGAACACTGCCAACGCCAAGGATATGCTCCAGGCTGCGGCACAGGTGTTTTAATATAAAGTATGAAGAAATTAGCCACTAGTAGTGGATAAAATGAGATGGCTAGCGGGTCTCACGTGTGTAAAGCTGAGCCTTTGCTAGACTATTTTTTATTCACTCAGCACGTTTCTTTTTAACATTAACTGAATATGAAACCAAGGAATAATCTAAGCTATCCTTGTGATGAAAGAGAGAGTTTCAAAAGGACAGCTGGACTTATATCTATGGGCCAACAGACTCAAATTTTAAAATGAGCACATCTAAACCATTGGGTTACCTAATTTTGTAGAAGTTGCTCGAAAGTGATGACTTTATTTCTCATCATCAAGTGATGTGGTTGGACAATCACACACTGAAGAGCCACCAACTCTTCTGGTACAATTCAAAGCATACAATTTTGCTGAGGATTGATGGAGGAGGGTTCGATGATGTTTAGTAACATAACCAAAGTCAAACAAGCATTTTAGCTGCAGGCAGACCTTATTAAGGTAGCATGGATAAAAGGGCATGGGTTTTTCACGCTAGATTTGAAGCCCCATTCTATCAATACCTTGTTATCTTAAACTAGTCGCTAACCTCTTAGTCCGTGGATAAAGCAAAGACCTATCACATCAAATGTCCTTGACTAATATTAGCAGCCTATTCCTCCCTACCTCACCCCACCCTCAGACACACAACAAATCTTGTTTAAGTTGAACTTATTTCTGTCCTCTGGCACTCTTCCTAACATCATGCTACTATCGTATCAGTGAATAGAGACATTCCGAAGATAAATAGCATTTTTAAAATAATGAAATAATTTTCTATACTCATCTAGAAACAATAGTTAAAATCATTATACAAAGGATGGATGACTTTTTACATTAGCCACGTTCCCAGCATGGTTGATGTAGATAGAATGCTTTCGTTAAAGACATTTATTGAATGATGAGTTTAATTTGCAAACCACGTACTCAATCACCAAAGTCTAGTTTGTGTGATTACTTTGAATGCTTGTCCCATGTATTTGAGGGGAACCGACGAAATAGAAAAGTATGCTAACAAAAAAATGGCTGCCTAAAAGACTACCTTACTCTTCATAGGTTTTCAATGAGAAGTAGCAATTTATTATATATGTTCCTTTGTTATTTTAGTTAGTTAGTTCTATGCAAAGTTTTGATTCCCACAAAGAACCACATTGTAAAAAAGAACTTTAAATGCTATCCCATCTACCTTATAATGTCAAAATAGACTTATTTTAAAATATGAAAATAGTTACATCTTTTAGATTGCTTCATAGAAGAAGTATCTTTTCAAAGCAAAACAAAGGGAAAATACAGAACAGCTCTCAGGAAATTCAAGTTTTTGATTGTGGTTCATGGCAGTATTATTCCCAATTTTTCCTTTCTCGCCTGTATTCCTTTGCCATGTAATTTGATATCTCCTCCCACAAAAGGTGGACCATATTTCCCAATATTTCCTAACCATATGTGATTTGCTTTGATGAATTTCCATACATTGGACAGAGTGCCATTTCCATATCTAGGTATTAAGAGGCATGACCTGTTAACAATCATTCTATTGGGCTTCTCTCATCATCATAAGAAAATTTGTTGAATGGAATAAAGTTGTTAAATGGAATAAAAATACTACCTATAGATGTATTACTATATGTATTAAATCAGATAATATTATCATCCTCATCATCATCATTACTGTTAATTTTAACATTAAGAGTAGTGGTATATTCTTTAAATCCCCATCAGGGGAGTATAAATCTCATTTTTAAAGCTCTTCCAAATTTAATAAATGCTACAATCCCTACAAAGCCACTAGGAAATATCTCCCAAAAAAGTGGGATGCAAACTAACTCTACCTTTTTACTAGCCTCCATGAAATGTTCACATGAACGTCTAGTTGAATTTTATAAATGATATTGATGTGAGCTGAATGTCTTTCATAGCAGGCTCACTTGCATTTACATTTCCTAGCTTATGCACAACTGATGAATTAACCTATGCAATTTAGACAGCATTGACTCGTAGAGGGATGGTAGGCAGATGCGACTGCAATTGCCAATACCAATCAATCAGCAGTGGTTTAGATGCTGCGCTAAGAACAATGATGAGGCAGGTTTTACCGTGGGTGCAAGTTATGGAAATAATGCTGCTTTTTTGCCTGTTAGCAGAGTAAGTGCCCCAATGCTATCTGCACCATTTATTGATAAGGGCCTCCATCTTTCCTTCACTCCGCCCTGAGACAAATATTTATAGAATACCTGCTAGAGTACAGGCCCATCTGCTGGTTTCTGGGTTTGAAAGGAAAAAGAAAAAAGAAAATGATAGTTTACCCGATATTTGTTCCTGCTTCCTAAACTATAACCGTAGGAAATAAAAGAACTCCATTTAGATCTTTGTGGTAGAAAAGGTTTTTAGTAATACAACTTAATGTGCTCCTGAACACTTATCACAATAAACCTGACACTAATGAGCCCACCTTACAAACAAAACAAAGCAAAGCCAGCCACAAGCAGCTTTTGCCAAGTGGTTCCAACCATTTAGAATGCACTGGCTTTAAAACAAACTCTCTTGGATGTGACCCTCGGAAAGATTACCTGGTAGAGGGAAATATTAAAGCATAACTTTATTTTTAGAATCTCAGAATCATCATTCATATCCTGCAGGCCAAGAGTCATATATTAAAGTTATGGTGCTTCCACAATTTAACGTTTCTCTCTCCAAATACCTCCAATAAATTTGAGAGTTAAATATTCTTCAACTATGTTTTCAAAAAAAATGGAGTTTAATTATTCTGGGGCAAGAGAGAAATCATTATTCAAGAAAACGAGGGGCAAACAAAATATTGTTTATATAATGGGGGGGATTTGGCTCTTCCTCTCATACAGTCAACCCTGAGAAAGCTCTACTTTCTAGTCTGAGAAAGATTGATAGATGTTTCACAGCTTTACTGCTATCAGCTACCAAATCAAACTGAGAACGAGACAGATGGGACTTAGCACTGATAAAAACAGATGCAACTCCTGATTCAGGAACAACTGTAGGATACATTCATGACAAACACTGCCTTGCTGGAATCTGCATTTGTAGACATTATTCTTCTGGAATAGAAATATACTTTTAAAAATAATCAGGGGGAAGCGGCTGTGGCTCAATCAGTAGGGCTCCCGTTTACCATATGGGAGGCCCCGGGTTCGGTTCCCGGGGCCTCCTGGTGAAGGCAAGCCTGCCCGCACGGCGTGGTTAGCTGACCCAGCGAGCACAAGCAGCAAGGGGGCGATAAATGAATAAATAAATAAAATCTTTACAAAAAATTAAAAATAAAAATAAAAAATAAAAATAAAAATAAAAATAATCAGGAAAAAGCTCTTAAAGAAAGGCAGTAAGGAAATCAATTAAATGTGTTGTATGTATTAACAACATGATAAATGTATAGCAAGAGTTTCCAAGATATCGCAATTGGATGGAACAATTGCCTCAAAAATCTACCAAATAGCCAATGTTTAAGTAGTAAAGAAGTTAATTTGAATCGACAGACGTTATCTTCAACCTAAGTATATTGTATGTATAAAGAATTGCCCATAAATAGCTTATACTTATATATAATCTCAATTAAACTCTTTATCTAGCAATATCAAAATTTTCTTGATGTCCTCCATCATCATTTTAAGTTATTCAATTTTAGAGTCAAATGATTAATATTTTTCTGGAGGTTTCTTATGGGATAATATCGTATACATCATAGCTGCATTGAAAATAATAAGAGTGACTACACTATTCTTCAAAAACTCTACTCACATAAAATTATATGTGCATGTGCCTCTGTATGTAATTTGCTTTGTGCTAGGCAGGAACATGACTCTGATGGCCTGTAGGCTTTCTTTCTGATCTGAGGTTGGCAAAGGTAAGGCCAGAAGTGGTAGAATCAAGAATTGAAACTACTTCTCTCTGATTCCAAAACCCTTAACATTATAAAATGCAGGTACCAACAGCATGCATATATATATCATATTTAGACTAAGTCACAGAATTAAATTACTTATAATCAAGTTAAAATCAAAATATAAACATATTTATTTTATCTCAGTGAAAAATCTAGAAAATAGAAGACAAATTTGCAAAGTAGATATTAAAGCAATATAGGCCACTGTGAGTAAAAAACAAAGAAACAACATCAAAAACAACTAATATAAAACTCAAATAAATTCTAAAAATAAAAGAGAATCCTGGTCAAATGCTGATTCATCGTTAGTATCATGGAAAGTGTAAAAGAGTTTTGGTACTAATTGATGTGACTCAATGACAACAACTAAGAGGAGACTCCTAGCTGATTGCCACCAAACTTTTGGAATCTCAAACTTAGTTTTACTCTTGAACTCTAAGCCATTAAGTTGAAAGGGTCAGACCCCAGAGCTCGAGCAGACTGCAAATCCCTGATCTTCAACAGAAATAAAGTGCAAGCCACATATTTAAGTTTAAATTTTCTAGTAGCCACATTAAAATAAGTAAAAAGAAACAGGTGAGATGTTTCATTTTACCTAATATATCCAAAATACTCTCTTTTTGACAGGTAATTGATATGAAACTTGCTAATGAGCTATTTTACACTGTTCTTTTAAAAATATTAAATCTTTACCCCCTGTTGTATATTGTACCCTTTCAGCACATCTCCATTTGGACTAGCCACATTTCTAGTGCTCAGTAGCCACATGTGACTAGTGGCAACGCTATGGAATAGCACAGTTTAAGACCCTGTCAAGTCACTTACCAAATGTGCAAACCACAACCTGTGACCTCACTTCCCTGTGCCTCAGTGTCCTCTTCTGTAAAGTGGGGTTCTAACAGTGTCACCCTCATAATACTTTTGGGAATATCAAGTGTATTAATATGTATAAAGAGCTCAGAACAAGTGCTTAACCCAGTGTAAATATTATATAAACATCACCAGTTATTAAAATTCCCTAAGCTAGTAACTCCTAAAGTAGCATGTATAAACACCAAACTTTAGTTACGTGTGTGAGCCTTATCCATCTTACATAATTTTGAAATATTTTAATGAAAATATCAAAGAATGGAGTAACATTAAACCACATTCAGTCCTTGCATTCAATATGAGGTCAATTTTCAGATTTTTTTCATTCATGCAAACTGATTTCACTTATAAAATTCAAATTTCTTTTCTTACAGGTAGATGAAAATATTTCTAAATTTTTTCCTTAGTAAATGAACACCTTGTTTTTTTTTGGGGGGGAGGGTGTTTTGGCATTTTTTTGCATAGCCATTAATAATTTGAATAATTGGTTACACTTCAAACCAGGTAGAGAAGCTAAACAAAATAAGTCACTTTTTGCTTTACTTTATGGTACTTACCACCTGATGCAAGTTTGATATTATTATTTGACAACTGTCTGGAATTTTGCCTACACACACACTATTTTTTCCAATTGGGACTGGAAGCAAACATACAGATAGTATATTTTTGTATTTCATAGGTAATTGAATAACATCTTTATAATGCTCCAGTGATTTGATGAAAATTAGTCAACTGGAAGTTTTTATAATTCATATTTAACCATGTATTTACTCTGAGGGAATTGAAAAGGCCTAAGAAAATGCCTGCAAATCACTGATGTAATAAATTATGTAACAAATGAAGAGAAGAGCTTTATAAATTAGTTCATGCAGATTAAATGATTCATAAGAAAATTGTAAGGGCTTTAGTCTGAATCACATAAAATTAAAATGCTACTGTTCTTACAATATGTGATTAAAGAATGGTATAATAAAGGTACAACATTAAAAGCAAGAGGGAAAATGGGTTATTTGTTCTAAAATGTTCTTTTCTATATTATCCCACCCAGTGATTTCCATTTTCTATATTATTCCACACAGTGAAGTAAATAGGCATCAAACTTTTAGAATTAATCAGATTCTATCAAAGTGATTTGGGCATTTCAGTGCAAGGTGCT
Organism: Tolypeutes matacus; assembly: GCA_026826555.1. Classification (NCBI taxonomy): domain Eukaryota; kingdom Metazoa; phylum Chordata; class Mammalia; order Cingulata; family Chlamyphoridae; genus Tolypeutes; species Tolypeutes matacus. Next base: position 2,311,935 of record JAKSZT010054462.1, on the reverse strand, counting down.
ATGTACATGAAAAGCTTTATTATTATGGCACATAAAAGATAAATTGAGAAAAATAAGACTTTTCTGACATTGACAATCCCTTCTTCATTAATTTCTTCTCTTCTTATGTCAAGAAAGTTGCGAAGCACAAAGCTAAATAAGACAACTGTAGACAGTTCAATTTTATTGAATTTAAAATCAATAAAAAATACAAAATGCAAACCTAAATATTAATTGGGAATATTGACTCTGATCAGAGAAGTTCCTTCTTTCCAACTCCTTGAATACTAGCCTATTGTAGTTTTAACCATCCATATAGAATTAGCTTTTTAAAAATTAACATATTAGATTGAACCATATAAAATTGCTGATAATTGACCATTTTTGTTCTAGAGGAACAGGATTTTAAAAGGTGAAATCTAATAAAACTTGGAGGAATAATGTCAATATATTGGTGTCATAATAGCAATAAATATTTTGGAATATTGACTTTGAAAAAATGTGAATTTCACTCTTTAGTGTGAATTAAAATGTCAAAATATTGGGTCTCTGATACTCTGGTAAATTTTTTATAAGCTGAGAAAGTTTTCTACTGGCCCAAGAAAATGATCTTTACTCCTACACACCATTATTTATTTTTCATTCATTTCATATCTTTTAGTCTCCTTTCAACATGCAATTTAAGAATATGGTTTAAAATACCATTTTGCAGAAACATATAAAAGGTATGATTTGCCCCAAAAGATACAATGAAAGTAATACCACATTAGCACAAAAATCAGAGAAATATTGAATTGTTTGAATTGAAAGAATGAATTGATTGATTTTCTTGTGATAGAATTTTCTGATATGGGCTTTGGAATAAGTCATGAAAATAGATGCTGAGGTCAAAAAAAAAAGAAAAGAAAAAAGGGAGAGTAAAGACTTCTAAGTCCTAATACAGGAGGGGGCGAAGAAGCAACAATGTGTGCAATCGTTTTTACAACTTTAGTTTTGACATCATCGATGCTTCCTACACAGCTGGACAGGAGTCATCAGCCATGAGAACGCAACCAATTATTTTCTTCCACGGAGCTCACTGTGCCCTCCATGTGTGCCAACGAGATAAACACAGCTGTCACTTCACTGCCTTCCCTGCGCCTCTAAATGACACACAATCACAGTCAAATTCTCCTTTTCACAGATGAACAGCTCTAAGTTTGAAGGCATTTTCTCCTCCCTGTTCGGGAATGGTGGCCGCCAACCATCAAAGACAGATGCATGGAGTCACGTCTGATCTAACTCAAGTCTACATGGAGCATTTCCCTAGATCATTTCCTAAAGGACACCTAATTTACTCAGCATACTTTAGCCCATTCAAGAAACAAAACATACAATGAATATATATTAAGAAAAATAGTACTTAAAGGAATTGCCTTTCTTCGTAAAATGGATGGAATAGAATGATCTAGAGATTGTGTTCTTGTGAACACATTTCTAACATCCCACTATTTGTAAGGCAGTTGCCGTCAATGTTATATGACTCCCTTGAGAACCAGGTAATATTGATTATATTAGAACAATATACATTAAGCCATGTGTTTCTTGATAAAATTCTAAGAATGTGTGATTCCTCAAAAACTAGCCTTGTCTTATTTATCTGTCAAACTACATTAACACTGGGTGTTCCAGAAGAGGCCGCAGATTATAAGTCCATTTTAATATCTCTATTAAATGTAGATATTTTTGCATTACTTACACAATTCAGTGAAAATATTTCTAAAAATGTGGTAAACTCTCTAAACGCCTGGCAAAAGCCCCATGGATTAATTCACAGGCTGAAAAACAGGGGCTGCATGTTTTGGAATCTATCCAAGAATAAAATATAAAAGATGCTTGGAAAAATCTACATGAAATGCTAGCAAAGTTCTTTCTGTTTAAAAATAATGGATAAGTAAATCACTTCAACCCAGACCCTGTGCTGTGAAAAGGAATACAATTTGCTAAGATTCCAAAAAAATTGTGGAAGAATATAAGTTGCTTTCAACCCTATTTTAAAACAAAAGTTTAATTTTATGGTACTCAGTTTAAAGGCATTCCTTGTTCTCTGTTTCCTTCCTGGATACAAGGGAGTTTCTAAAAATAAATATCAGAAGCTGTCTGGTTTGCTTTTTATCTTAATCATAATGAGCAAACACCAGTGAACGTGTTAGCTCTTCTCAGAAACCCTAGAGAAACTTATTCATCAAAGTTCAAATCTCTGGTGAACATCTTTGCTGTGTCTCTAAAAGGGTCTCCAGAGCTATAATAACTTCAATTCACACGTTGTGAGAAAGAATGACAGACTGTTAAGAGATTCAAGATTCCTCAGCAATTCAAAACGAAAACAGGCTAGATAAGTCCCTGACATGCAGCCTCTTAGAAAATGCATTTTAGAGTAATCACACTGCTGTTTGAAAATGTCTACGGCTGTCACTGAACTTCATCAGATATAACAAAATAATTCTGGAGTATGTAAGTTTTGTGTCACTTTTACATTATCCAAATACAGGGTAAGCTTAAGAGAGTACAAAAGAGTAGAATGACCCACTCTAAGTTTTTCAAATATGTGTATTCATGTATAACTGATTAGATAATCAATAATGATTATACAATTGGTTAAAACCATGTCTGAGCATCATCATAATATTTCAGTGAGAAAATAGTACACTGTGTCAATGGCAATTACCTTCAGAAAATAATTTCAAACAAAACAGTGGCAATTACCTTTAGAAAATAATTTTCAAAAAAAAAATCACATGACTCTCAACCTCAGCCTATGTGCTTGAATAATACATTCCTTCATTAGTAATGAGTTTCCTGGAAATTGCAGGAAAATTAGATTTATCTTCAAAATTAAATGCAAATAATGAAGAAATATTATTTTAACAAATAAAGGACAGTTCATGAAATATCTACTGTGTGCTGGACATTGCAGGGAGGTGTGAATTTTTACAGGTAAACACAACAGATAACCCCTGCTCCTTTGGCTCCATTCTATGACATATACTCCAGTGTTTTGTTCTCACATGGAAATCATTGACAAAGAAGTGTTCTAAAACACCAAAGAACTCTTTTGTAAATTTAGCCTACTTAAATAAGATTCCTCTAAAATTGTAGCATTGGGAACTTTTAAACACTTAATCATCAATAGGTGGGTAATGTTAAACTTATATTTAATTGACAAAATAGTATTTAGTTCACACAACTACATGTTTTGCTGAATAAATTCACTATTTGACTATCATGTCTGTTCATTACTGGAAAAATAGAACTTCACATTTCATAGACACCTGGGTTCATTTTCAATATGTATTAATTTTATATACACTTTGTTTAAATTTCTTTCTAAATCATGATTTGATTGAGCAGGAAGTTAAATAATATTCTACAGAGTAACTTAAATTCTGAAACAGTAGGTCTGATTATTCAACGGTATTGATATCAATATCACGGAAGTTTGCATGGAATCATAATGAATGCCTGCAGATCAATAATTGAACATGTTAGAACACAACTTTATTGTTCCATCATTTGAACAACTGAAGAATAGTGCATGACATCATAGTCCATTTGTGGATCAAGACATATGGCCTTTCTTGGCTAGTTTACAGCAATATATTAAGTAAGGAAAGATGTGATATTGGCATAAGTAAGTTTTTTGTGTTTGGAGACATAAAATGAATGAAGGGATATTATAGAATAACATGGTTAATTGTATTAGTGTCGGAACAATACCATTTGTGATGCAAGAAAAGAAGGTATGGCCCCAGTGCATCCAAATATTTAAGTCTGCCAGCCTTTATGTGATTTGCATCATCATGCTGTCCTTTTGTGCAATATAGAAAAATATTTCATGTTTTCACTGTGACAGAGTAACAGAGACAAATTATGTTTAAATCTTTCTTTAAAGGAGTTTATACTATAAGAACATATAGTATGAATATTAATAAGTTTACTTGTGAAAGTTTCAAAATAATCAATGCCAGAATGTTAGTTCACAAGAAGGACTGTGAGTGTTTAGAGAAAAGCAAGCTGGCTTTGTGTTGATCAAAAATTATCTCAAGTAGAGCATCTCTGTCTCACAGGAACTGGCCTTTGAGTCAAATCTTGAAAGGTGATTATGATTTGGATATGGATTTGGATTTGGATTGGATTTAGGAAGATGAGCTGGGTAGAAGGGACCATGTGGAAAATCTGGAATATCAGAATATTCTGAACATTTGTCTGAGGCATTTCATGCTTGTTTGTTTTCAGGTTAGTCACTCAATTAAAATTTTATACTTCCTTTTTTAGCACAAATGTTTTCCAAAGGTCTCTGTTTTGTTAAGCACAGGGTAAGGTACTGGGCATGGTATGCCTGCCTTACTGAAAGGAAGGCTCTAACTCAGGGTTCTGAACAAGGGGCCTGGGAGTTTGAATTGAAATTCAAAAGAACTTTATTCTTGTGGGGACGTGTTGGTGCAGGTGTGATATATTTATTACATAACACACAGTATAGTGTGGGCTTAGTAAGGGGTCTGTGGTTTTCACCTGACTGGCAAAGGGGTCCATGGAACAAGAGAGATTAAGAACCCCTGCTCTAACTGGTGAAAATTAACCAGAAATTAGGATACACACTCGAAGTAGGGAGGGGTTATGTGAAATGACATCAGCTAGGAGGCAGTTGTTGGACTCATCCAGGATTGAAAGTGGGGTTGACAAAGAGTAGGAGAGGGGAGAGATGCCATGGAAGCAGAATTCACGGACTTGGAAATTGACTACATGAGGGAACTGACTGTATAGAAGGGCTCAGACAATCACACGCCTTCTGTGGGTTTTTGCATATAAATATATCCCAACTATAATAAGCAAATGCGCTTTAATGTAAATGAAAAGGAAAACTGCAGGTGCATGAGATGGAAGAGAGAGGGCACAGAGGCTCTCAGATTGGCAAGGTATATTGGGATTTATGAGAGCATATAGTGAGTTATACCTCCTTTATATTAGTTTACTGAATGTATATGTATGTATTGTACATAAACACATATATAAATGTTATGATATATATACATGAATATGATTATAACCTAAAGTAGTAGTCAGTGATAAAATATGAGGCATCATTTCCCACAGGTATGTGCCAAGTCTACCCTATCAAATTGTATATCAAAGTTTTTGTTATTTTTTTATGCTAACATTTTTCATATGCAAAGAAAAAGCCTATGACCCAAAACGAAAAGACAAAGCCGACCTGGGAACCCACTTTATGTCTCCTGCCACAATGGGCAACACGTTTCCACAGAGACAAGATCTAAATGCAAAGTAGATCTTGAGAGCAAAGTAGACATGGTTTACTTTTCAACTTGAAATTATAATTTCCCACATTCTGAACTTTGTCATATAGTCAAAATATAATTTTGGAATCGAACCAAACAATTTAACTAAAATACTTAAGAGTCAGTGGAATTACAAAGCAGATCTATGAAGAGCCCTCTTGCCTCACTGTGTGTACAGCTACAGTAATGTGATTCAGCTATCACACTGACTGTGTACTCTCCATATGATGAGAAATAAATCATCAGGAGGTAATAGGGCACTGTAGTAAGCACACGGCTATTAAATCATTTGTTGATAATTGAAAATAGTTAATGATTTGATATAGTGTCGACAAAGAAAATTAGAACATTTAACCACAAATATCATCTGCTCCAAAACTATATTTTAACTTGTCATCTCTAGCTTTATTTTAGTGTTCAAAACCTAAAGCTGGCAACTAAGTATTATGTATCCTGCCCAATAATATCCAACGAGCATTATGGTGGCCAGCAGTTTTTCATATTTGAGATGGAGATATACAGTGTGTTGTAAACAATTCATGAGGTTATGTTGAACTGAAGATACATAACACATAATTGAAAACTTGGAGCCTGTTCCCCAAATTGTATAATTTATGTGACAAATGAGATTTATAATTTATTAATAAATCACATTACTGTGGATTATATTGAATGAATTTTTTAAAATGTATAACAGCAAAAATTATGCTAATTTCCTTATGATTTTCTCATCCAAGACCTCCTATTTATTCCAGAAAATAGGTGACCAGCTTAATGGAATTTGCATCTAAACTATAAAATATAATTTTGAACATTGCCTACAGCACCATTTAATGTCCATTAAATAAATACAACGTATTTTTTCCCCTTTAACAATTCATTCATGTTATTTCACTGTTCACCAACACTTTATTGAAAATCTGCCAGCCAATTGGTGGGAAGAATTCACTCACAGTCTAAATAAAGAACACCATATAATTGGGCTTTCCTTCATATTCTGAGTACAAGAATGCTCAGTGGATCCAAATGTAGAATTCAACCTTGGCAACAAATGTTGAGTGGTAACATTTTACCCACATATTCACGTCCACTGGTCAAAATATATATAACCTAGAATAAATCCTGTTCTTGGCCTCACTTCTAGAGGGAAAATGCCAATAAAGGGAAAAAAATATCTTTAGAAAAAGGGCAAATGCATGAATAAATGAATGAATATCTTGGTAGCAAAAAAAAAAAACATTACACAGAATAAGAGCTATAAATGCCATATAACTCCTACTTTAATAATAATATAATCTACATTTTCTACAAATAGAAATATTTTCATCTTATCTGAGCCTCACTGTAAGCTGTATGTATTACTATTTGTTCTACTTTACAGAGAGGAATCAAACGAGTTAAGTACTGAAGAAGTTCAGTTTGTTAAGTGGTGAGAACAAGATTTGGAAATAGGTTTCTGATACTGTAGTCTGTAATTTATGGTTTGCCTGTGACTTGGCTTCCTCATTTAAAATGGAAAATAACAGTCCTATCTACCTTCCAGAGCTGTTGAGGAGTAAGTGGCTTAAGAGATTAAATTACACAACTCAGCACATGGAAACAATAAGCTATACTTATTAGATAATTGCTCCTGATATAGTTAAAATCATGGCATATGGATTATATTTCTTCCCATTTTATTGTTGTCCTTCATTTCCCAATCAAAAACATATTTTTCATAGAAGAAATAATTATTATTGTAACACTAATATTTATATGGTATTTTATAATTAACAAAAATTAAGCCACCAATAAAGATTATTCATATGATTCAACAATTACATTAGACAACAAACCTCTTGTGCAAATGGAAAACTCATTTATATCCACATATTTGATATGACAATAGGCCTCCCAAACCAGGTTTATTTTTTCTCATTATATTTCAAGATTTATAGGACAAATAATTCTTCCCATTAAGTGCTAGAAATATTTTTGCCAAATTTATGGCCAACTTATTTGTAAATTTATAATATATGTTTTGCTATATTATTTGTGACTTTATTTTCCTTTTTGGTCAAATTTTGAATTTGATATGCATAGCATAATTAGAATTGCTGTATTTTGGTAACAGCTTCAAATTTTCTCTCCATAAGTTTGGAACATCAAGCACTCAATCAACAAATCATCTGTCCTCTTTGTTGTCTTCATTGCCCTTTTTATGCTAAATGGCATGAGAATTCTCTGGAAATGCTTCTGGAGAATTTTTTCAGGTAAGATCACTGAATTGAAGATGATCATATGGAGATACTTAGCTGTTTTGCCACAAAGCAGAGTTAAATACCAAAGATAAGACTGTTTGGAAGAGAGGGAGTTCCGAAAGCTCCAAGTAGAAAAGCAATCCAGAACAAGGAAGACTTGGACTGAAGGGTTGATCCTGTCTTGTAGACTTCTCTGGGTGGGAAGAACTGAATATTTCTTGTTAAAAAAATATATATGATTTTTGACATATTTCTGAATCTGCCAACAAATCCGTTTTTTAAAAATATATATAATAGGTAGACCTATAAAAAAAATTTAATTCACCAATATCTGGGTTTGCAATTACGGAAGCATCCATTCTTGAAAGAAAAGCACTATTACCTATGGACCTTGTGCCTCTGGCCCCAGGAAAACCATCTCAGGAGCACCTGAGCTGAGGCCAAGATAGGCAGTTGCCCACCACTTCTCTGGGAATGCGGAGCTACCAACCAAACTGCATTTAGGCAACATCCTCTGCTGTTCTTCAAACGATGCTGAATATGGTTGAGAAGCAGCAGGCACCTGGCTGCAGCCAGTAGAGACAGGATACAGACTATCTCAAATGAAAGTTAGGACACAGAGCGTTCTGGTGGACTGAATTACATTCCCCAACTAGACACGACCTTAATCTGCATTCCGTGGGTGTGAGCCCTTTGTCAATATGATCTCTTGAAGATGTGATTAATCCATAATATGGAAATGTGGCAGTTTGAAATTATTTTATGAATCCCCAAAAGAGAAAGCTTTTGTTTGTGGTCTGGGGCACTCCGATGGGTGTGAAACCTCTTTGGAATTGGACTACCTCAGTGGAGTGTGACTCAGGATTGAGTCTCCGCTCTCTTGCTGGGTTCGAGGAAAAAAACATGACATACCAGGGAAAAAAAGAGCTCTGCCATTTTTTATCCTGCCCTGTGACAGAAAGGAGAGGCTCAACCGGCTGAGGTCCCCAGGGAGAGATGAGCCATTTGGCTGAGAGCATGCAGCTGAAATTGGGAAGAAAGTGGAGCAGCCAAGCAAGAGAGAAGAGGTCCAGTGAGAAACAAGCCCTATGCATAGATGCCCTCAGCTGAGCTCCAGGAGACCATTCAGTCCTGAGGGGAAGGCAGAGATCACGTGCCATCTTGCTTCAATGCGTGGCAGCTGACTTGGATGAGAAAGAACCTCTTATGGTACCTTGAGTTGGACTTTTTACAGCCTTGGAACTGTAAATACCCTTTATAAAAGCCAACACATTTCTGGTACTTTGCATCAGCCACCCTTTGGCAAATTAAAACAGGAGGCCATACTGAGAAGAAAACTGAAACCCTAAGTTAGAGAAGCCCACGCAGGAAGAAGTCAGAAGTCAGGAAAAACCAGGAAAGCAGACACCGAAAGAAGACATTGCCCTGTGATGGGAAGCAGAGATACAAGTCAAGAAAACTCAAGGACCGTTCACAGCCAGCACCAGAATGCTGTAGATGTTTGGAGAAAGCAAGCCTTGCTGATATCCTGATTTTGAACTTCTAGCCTGAAAAGTGTGAGCTGATAAGTTCATGTCCTTAAGCCAACTCACGATTTGTCCTAGCAGCCTTGCAATCTAAAATAAGCATCATTTAAGCTTGAGTATTGGAGGCATTTTTAAAAGATAAAAATAAAGTATATGCACTATACTGTTAGGTAAGTGCTTTTTTTAAAAATAGAGCTTGTCAGCTACTAAATATAAATGGAAACAAGTTTAAATAATAACTATTTTTACAATGTCTCTTCTGTCAATGATCACCAAAAGCCCACCAAAGAGCCAAAGAAAATGGTCGATATCCTTTCAGAATATGAGAAAGATAATATAATAATCATAAACAAGGAGGATAAAATGAGCAAAGAAGAGCATAAAAACAAATGGATATGGCAGAAGTTCTCTGGATCATTTAGTTGAGTTTAAAAATTAAAAACCACTCAAGATCTTGCTTCCTAACCTTTCAGCTGTCTCTAACTGTGTCTTCAAAATTCTCTACGATTTATGAATTAATGAGTTTCTAGTTTAATGATCAGATGTATAGAATTCACTCTTGTTTTTCCATTCTTTACATGACCCAAGACTCAGTTTTATGATCTGGGAAATGTGAAAAATAACTCCCCAGTACATATTAGCTACTCATGGAAGGGGAATTATTATTGCTATTTTTACATGTAGGTAATTTGAGATTTTTCATTACCTCCCAGGTGTGCAGACCTTCATGTTGCACCTGTCATTCCTCAAGTTTTATTTTTCTAATGCTGGAAAAAATGCTGCCATAGACAATCCTCACATGCTCAGCATGAGCTCTCTGTTGGCTCCAGGAGGAGGACTGAGCAGAGGGGAGGTCTACTCTGAGGATAAAAAGATATCTGTTTGACACTTAGCATCTGGATTACACCAGGCAAGACGCTGAGGCTCCTCTGAGTCACACATCCTCTTTTCTCGTCTGTAAACAGGTCACTGTGACATTCAAGGAATATGAATGTAATTACAAGTATAAAGGATTATTGTGCAATTTCCACTCAGTAATAGTGCTGAAATAGGTAAATAAGAATAGCTTGGTAACATGTACAGGTACAATCCAATCAATTTAAAAATATAGTAATCATATAAACTTATCTCAAAAATAAATCAGATCCCACAGAAGTGCATAATTACCCTATTTAGCAGATTTAGGTACTAATTCTTAAGTGTTCCATAGCAATTTAAGTTAAAAACAACAACAACAACAAAAAAAAAAACCTCATACTATGAAATAAGATATTATAAATAAAGCACTTTTTCACATTTCATGCACATTTCATATGCTATAAGGAATCTCTTAGAGTATCACATAAATAAAATGTACAGCATCATTGAAATCCCCTAATAATCAGGGCTGTGCACTTGTTATTCAGAAGAGGAGATGCTAACCCACCCTAACGAGAATTTGCATTTTGAAAGAGGGAATAGGGAAAGCAATTCCTTCAAAGAAAAGGCCAAATCAGTTAAGGCTGAATTCCAAGCAAAACAGAAGCTCCAGTGGTATAAGTAATCTTAACTCTCATAACACACCACAGCTGACACCAAGCTACTCTAGCAACGAGGCCAAGGGCTCAACCAAAGAGCAACAAGCTGAGCTCTCTTCCCTATGGTTCCACATGCTACTTTTGTAGTCCCAGGATTATGAGGATTTTCAGCTTGGAAAATGTAGGCATTCATATTCGTTCACCTGCTCCAGGTATTTAAAGAGTCAAAGTTAATAGGGTTTCTCAAAAAACCCTGTAATTAAAAAGTACTGCATAGGCCATTTTACATCAGCATATACCATGCAGAACTGTGTGGGAGAGAGTGGGGTCTACGATGTGAACTGTGGTCCATGCTCAGTGGCAAAGCCCCAGGATGTGTATATCCATTGCAGGTGATGTGCCACACTAATGAAGGATGTTTATGTGGGAGGGTGTGGGAGGTGTGGGGAGTGGGGGATATGGAAATTCTTGTAATTTTTGTGTAACATTTATGTAAGCATCTTTTAAAATATAAAAAAAATTAATTAATTAAAAAAATACTGTATAAATATAATGACGTTTGATATCATTCCTTTCATTACTTCAATTATTCCATCTCTCTCTCTTACCCTTCCTCTCTTTTCTGTGTGGCAAAAATGGATAAAACTTTTCGCTCCTCACATCTTCTCTTTTCTCAAATTGAATGTTGTAAGCCTCATAATTCAATTCTGGGCCAATGCAATTCAAGAATGCAAAATAAAGCTGCATTAGATTTGCAGTGGTTTGTGACTTTTCATTGTACTAAATGCTAAATAAAGGATCAAGTTATGATTCTTGCTATCTTACAAGTCAGATACCATTGAACATTAGCTTGAGAGAAAAAAAAATAACCTATTTTTAGTGAGGAAGTAACTTGGTTAAATTATTCCCCTGCAATATTTTAATGTTTTTTAAATATCTATTCGATGTTCATTCAGGAGTTTTAAAAACCTAAAATGGTCAATATCAGTGGATTACAACTGGATTGAGGTGTTACATTTTCATGGCCTGGGAGATTATTAGGCAATGTATCTGCTTGATTTAACAAACTATTTGTAGAAAAGATAAGCCTTAGAAGGGTTAAGATCAAATTTATTTTTGTCAATACACAAAGAAGGAAAAAATAAAGACACCTGAAAAGACTCTTTTCCATTACCTTACATTTAAACTATAATCAACCATATACAATATTCTCTCTTACATATTAGCTTTCACAAAATAATAATTTAATTTGTGTCTAAATAGTATTATTTTAAATATAAATATATCAACCCTTCCAGGAAACTCTTCTCAATTTGATGATACCATATACATTTTCTCCCTTCCAGAATTTTCTCTTTCATCAGATTCATTGTCTCTTTCACTATATTTTATGTTACTTTGAGAAATGTACTGTGCATCTTCTGTGACTAATATTTTGTTTTGATAATTAATTTATTCTGACTTTGTCTCTTATGATGCTGTGTAGCAACCATTTGGGGAATCCAGTAATTAATTTTATTTCACCATATCCAGTGCTTATTTCATCACCGTGTCTGTGAAATGCATTTTTCTGCTCTGTCCATTAAATTTATTTTGAGTGATGTCTTGATAGAGCATGATATACTAGTATCAGATTGATACTATTTGATTCTTTATGCTGTAATCGTAGCAATTTCTGGTTCATTGTAGTATTATTTGTTTAACCCTATGTTCTTATTAGAATAAGAACATATTAATGCAAACGTCTGGCTTTAATTGTCTAACTCTCTTGTCTATGTTTTTAAATGTTGAAACTTTCAGAATTAAATATTAAAGTTGAATCAATTCTTTTCTCCAAATCTTAGTTTATTTTTCAATAATTTACTTTAAAATAAAGATTTAAAAATTTCGTTTTACAATTACACTTCTCTAAAAGTATGAATTTGAAAAAGTATTCAAATTTTTTTCATCAATATTACTTACTTTCTACCACATCCATAAATTTCTTCATCTTTCTCTCTGTATTTTTGCCTTGAATTTTTCAAATCCAAATCCATCATAATTTATATTTGTTTCAAAACCATGTTTTATTTTCAATAAATGGCTGTTGACTTATTTATTACCACAGATTGAAAAACTGGCAGTTTTAGGTGAGCATTTACCTCCCGTATCTTCCCAAATGTGAGAGAGAATTTGTAAGGCATTAGTAGGAATTGGCATTTAATGATTGTGTGACCTTAGAAGGATTACCTAATCCCTTTTACCCTTAGTTTGCTTCCTTACCAGTAAAGTGGGATGTTCCAGGTAACTGTGAGGACTTAGTAGAATAACCCACGTAAAGTGCTTAGTTACATACTTGATACATAGTAAAGGCTCAGGAAGTCTTACACCATACCGGGGAGCAAAAAGCCGTAACAGTATATAAATCAAGTCAGACATGAAGACAGGGCATTGATGCATTTATAAAATTTTTATTTACTTCCTCCAATACATCAAGCACTATTTTAGCCTCTACAGAGTAATAATAATAACAAAATAACAATTGTGACATTGGCACATAAACAAATAAATCTGTATGCTGAGAAGTAACACAACAGAATGTGGAAATTCCTGCAGATTTGAAATGAGATGAGAAATCTGATGAGTGTGGCAGTGTGTGTGTGCATGAGTGTGTGCTTATGTTGAAAAAGGGGGTGGGGAGGGATTGGCAGAGGTTAAGGACAAATAAGTTTGAGAGAATAAAATGGTTAGATATCTGTTTTAAACTTTGAAGGATAAATAGAATCTTGCCACATGGAGAAAGAAGAAAGCATATTTCAAGCAGAGGAAACAGCAAAAACCAAGGTGAATATAAAGAGCTAATAATAAAATGGTGGTTTAAAAGAACAATGGGGAGTACAAAGAGATTCTATAAGATGCATTGTTCAATAAATGAGGAAATAGACTAGGCCAAGATGGGAAAGTACCCTCTACCACACCAAGCAATCTGGACTTTTCTCTGCAGATAACATGAATTGGAAGAGACAAGGTCAGATCTGTGCTTCAGAAATGTAACATCCATTGGCAGTTCAGGAGATTATTTAGACTCAGTGAGGCGTGATTGGAGGCAAAGAGACCAGATAAAAGGCTACTTTACAACTAGTAGGCCAATAGTTGATAAGTACCCAGGCATAAAAATACGGAGATGCAACCAAATTTTGGTGATATGCATACACACACATCTTACATTTCTTGTGTGTGTGTGTGTGTGTTTGTAAGAAAATGGGAAAATAAAATTGCTGCCTGTTTTGGTTTTTTAGCTGCTGAAACAGATTCCATACAATGGGTTGGTTTAACAGCAGGAAATTACTGGTTCACCGTTTCAGAAGCTAAAAGACTTGCTTTCTCCCGAGGATAGTCTATTCTGGTTGGCCAGCCGTCTTTGGAGTTTTTTGGCTTTTCCATCCCTGGACAACGCATAAGGTGACATCTTCTCCTTTCTCTTCCGTTTTCCATTGACTTCTGGCTTCTGGCTGCTCCCTGGGGTTTATCTCTCTGTCTGGTTTTCACTCTGCTTATAAAGGACTCCAGCAAATCAGATTAAAGCCTCACCTCAACTAAAGAAACATCTTGAAAAGACCTTGCTTATGAGACCACATCCACCAGAATCCTGGACAAGACCACCAACACTTTGGACCTGGGGTGCACAAATCAAATCCACCACCTATATGCCTATAGATACATATTTTGGACTAAGGAGATTCGTATAGTTTCTACCCTATAAAACCCAGTGGTATCTCTAGGAGTCAAGTAAAAGAGCTAGAGGCATGACCAGGGCATGGAGAACATAAATAAGTATTCTTGGGCTTATATCAACTGGGAAATAATATAACTATTTGGATGTGAGCTTGTTGAAAGGCTGAGGGATGAGCTCAGTTTGGATTTAATGTGGAGAGTGAATAAGGCACTATCTACTAAGCTAATGGGGTTCAAGTCAGAAGAATGTATGACTAAAGAAACTTAGGAATGTGTTTCTTATTTCACAGTACAGAATGTTTTATAAATATGGTGGTAATATAACTTTGTACCAACTGAAATATTTTGAGAGTGAAAAAGACTTTTGTTCTATTAATAATTATACCATGGCAACCGTCTCAAACATAATAAGGGAATCTGGTCTTTTTGATTTTAAAGAAATTATCTGATGAGGCCCACCCGTGCGTGAACACACACACACACACACGTGTGTGAATGCCAAATAAAAAAAGTTTTACTACAAAAGTGACAATTTCTGCTTATACATTTTTACCCAATGAAATAGCATCAGAATTATGGCCTCACCTAGAATAATATTTATGGAAGTTGCCACTCAAAGATAAAAGCTAACAAGAGTAGTAATTAGCATTTAATGCACATACTAGAAATGACCAGGTGTATAGCCTATGCTTAAGAAACAATCAGTGTTTCCAAGTGAAATAGTGTCATTGTAAATAGACTGTTGTCAAAGGATAACAGTCTCTTACTGCCACACAAATGCTAATGTGAAGCCAAGACCTTGATGGGAAATGAAAGTTGAGGGTAATTGAAGAATTTACTTTGAAAGCGAGAGAGGCTGAACAGAATGGCAGATGTATGACATTTTGGTTTGTATACTTTTTGAAGGTAAATTTCTTGGCAGTTTATTTCTTCCACCATTTAATTGTGAACACATTTATAAACTGTAGAAAAATATAAATCAATGCATGTAATTTTTAGAACTCAACAGTTTTCCATTTGAAAGGGTGAGATAAAGCTGAAGATCAGTGACATTTGAAGTACCTTAAACCATCGGTGGGGTGCAAAACAGAGATCTACATCCTGGTGGCAGCCCTTCCTCCTTCTGGAATATCTTCCCTGCTATTGAGTCTGAGCTTCCTTTTCCCGGCTGCCTTTGATTACTGCCATCACAGCTAGTAACCCAAACCTGAAGGGCAGTTCTGTTCTCATTATCTGTGCTTCCTAGGCTTCACTGAAGCACAGGATTTCCTCATACCACTGTAACCTCACAACCACCCTATGACTACGTGCTATTAGTGTCAGTTTACACATGAGGACACCAAGACTTAGTATATTTCACTTGCTTTGAATTCCCAGAACTTGCCCACTGCTTCCTTGGTGCTTGACCCCTTGATATTAAATTTGTGCTCTCCATGTGTGCCTGAATGACAGTAAGGAAATCAAGTTGCTTGGATAGCTTACATTAACCCCATTCATATTCTTGTATTTAGTGTCTCCTAATTGACTAAAAAGAAGGAAATTTTCCAATCCATGGACTGGAGAATGCCCTTATCTTCCGGGGTGAAGAAGGAAGATAAGGAAAACGGCTAAATCAGTCCTAATGCTTCATCTCTCTGCCAAAATTATGTTAATGAACTAGAATAATTTAAGCAGATAATTAAACAAACATATCTATGCTAGCAAAGGTTTTATCCCCTTGCAATTTGTAGAACTGGCAGAGTTTATTTGCATTTATTATTTTGCATTTTTTTACCCCAGATAATTTTAAAGAATATTTATTTCACCACTCAGTTTCAAGTGGAAAGATCATGATGGTTGATTTTATCTTAAGCCTGGGGCTGGCAGGGCAGACCTATACACGCAAAAAGCAGTTGCTGCTCAAAGCCCCTTTCCCAACTTCAAAGCTGTCTGGATGAGTAGACAAGCATTACAGAAATTGTCTTTTCTTTGCAGATCCCTCTTCACACAAGATAAATAAAGCGCACTTAAAATGGGCTGAATAGTTTTCAAAATGCTCTGAAACTTTTCTACCATGTTTCTTAGGAAGAGATTCCCCACACTTATCAACACTTCAATTATCAATAAAAATACAGCCTGCATGGCATTTTAGGTGTGCATATCTCTGAGAGATTGCACAGATACATTTGTAGGAGTTAACGGCTTAAGATTTTTACTGTGAATTACTGAAAAACTGCCATGGAGCATATCTGTTTAGTTGTATGTAGACCTATGGAAAGGAATTTCACCAAGTGTGCTGGTGATTTCCCTGAAGGCTTTTCCTGTTGTTTCTGTTCAGGGTTGACAATCTGGGCTTGCACGTAGACCTCGTGAACAATTGTACTGTAATCCACAGGGACAAATTATTCAGCTTCTTAATTTACTTGCTCTTTGGAACTTAGTATTTTTCTCATTTCCACAATGCTTTTCCTTTTTGAAAAGCAGTGAATAATGACAAATGCTTTGCTTGTCGGTTTTGAAAGCATACTTATCAAAACATAGAATTTTATGTCACATAAAAATAAACCTTGTATAATAAAACTCAGATTAAATATTTAAGCCATTTACAACCAAAAGCCATATACTGTATACTTGAGTGTTTGTTTTGTATGAATACAATATTCTTCAGCTTTTTTTCCAACACCACACTGCAAGTTATCCCATAAGGTAATTGATTTCCAGTCATGAATACAGAGATTCTTTAAGTATTTTATAAACCGTGCTATTGTCAGGCAATAGTCTACATGCTAAGCTAATGTCAATATGTGAAAATAAAGTATTTGATACACTTGGTACTTTTATTAACTCCAATAGAAATTATGTCAAAAATTTGCTTGTTTTTCTTGGAGGTGAAAGAAAGTAAGATAGTAAAGCCTAGCTGTTAGCTAGAATTTCAAAGAATAAAATTATTTTCTTGCCGTTATTTAATGGAATTATCAGCAAATTTAGTTGCCAAAACTAGTAACTTGACACCAAATCTTTTCTCAGTCAAAACTTTAAAGGGACTAAGGATTATGTTAATTATTTTCTTTTAGGGGAGATTCTGATCCCCAGACTTGATGACCTTTCATTGACTGTACCATTATTTGCTCTACTGAAATATGCATCAAACTCTAGATGATCCTATCTACCATCTTTTCATTAAAATCTCTCACCCTGGAACCACTTCCTTTAATCCTAGCTCACTAATGGGTTAATTAGCGTGGGTTTGACAATATAAGGTGGTAAAACATCAAACACACAAAAATCAAGTAGACATGGCCTAAAATCCTAAGAATTTACACTATTCTTGGTAAGCTATACATATACTCTTTGTGCCGTAGTTTCCTTACCTTTAAAATGGGATAAGGGAAGTGAATGTGGCTCAAACAGTTGGGTGCCTGCCTACTACATGGGAGGTGCCAGGTTTGGTTCCCAGTGCCTCCTAAAGAAGACAAGCAAGACAGCGAGCTGACTCAATGGGATGGCACGACGAGCTGACACAACAAGATGACGCAACAAGATGATGCAACAAGGAGACACAACGAGGAGAAACAAGGAAGTAAATACGAGAGACACAAGCATGAGGCAGGGGTGACTCAAGTGATTGGTTGCCTCCCTTCCACATGGGAGATCCTGGGTTCAGTTCCCAGGGCCTTCTAAAAAGAAGACGAGCACACACAACGAACAGATACAGAGAGCAGACAGCAAGAACAAAAAAACGAGAGGGGAGGGAAGATACAAATAAAATAAAATAAATAAATCATTTTTTTTTAATGGGATAAAAATGCTTGCCTAGCAGGGTTATTGTGAAGGTTTACTGGGGCCATGGTTCAAAAATTCTTGTGAAGTACCTGGCACAGGATAATAACAAACATTGTTGTACATTGACTATCAGATGCTTAAAGTGTTTTCTAAGTTACTTAATCTGCCAAAACCCACAGAGCTAGTTACTCCTAGAGAAGATAAAAACTTAGTCTGAATCTAAAACTTATAAGCTTTCCAGTTCTTACTCATGAATAATAATTTCTCAAAAATGCACTACTATTAGCATTACAGATATATTATGATATTAATAACTAACAATAGCTTAATAGGTTACCTTTCTCCAACAAGATTTGAATTCAACAATAGCTATGACTAGTAGTTAAAACATAGGTATCAGTTTCTTCTTTTTGAAAAATTGATGTCACATACTCTGACCATAAACCCAGCATAAATTCTCCATTAACACTTTCAACCAAGATTTTCCAATTTGGTTAGACCAAAACATTTTTGTTCCAGTTATGGAGTTTATTTTAAAACATTCTCTCATAAGCTCATTTCTATTTTAATCTATTATATTAATCTATTTCATCATTTAATTAACAAGCATTATTTCATATTTATTAGGCACAATACACTTCGCTAAAAGCCAACAGGATACAAAGATGACTAGGCCATTTTTTTTTTTTTTTTTTTTTTTAAGGGGAGAGTGTGAGCGCAGTCTCCCCCCTCCCCCAAAT
Organism: Tolypeutes matacus; assembly: GCA_026826555.1. NCBI lineage: Eukaryota > Metazoa > Chordata > Mammalia > Cingulata > Chlamyphoridae > Tolypeutes > Tolypeutes matacus. The sequence continues at coordinate 2,293,121 of JAKSZT010054462.1, read as the reverse complement.
CATGCAGTCGAGTTTCCCACCTTTGGGGAACTCACAGGGGTCAGCACATACGGGGTGCAATGGATAAGCCGCGCCCTGGGAAAACCACCTTGGTGACCATGGTATGTCCCCTGCCAGGCAAGTACAGGTCATTAATGTTAAAGTAAAGAAACTTGCAATTCTGCAATAGAAACTCACGTCTGTCCCGCTGTCGCACCTTCCAGCTGAGGGTATAACGAAGAGTCCTGGCTGCACCAAGGAGGGCAGTACGTTTACCTCGGGGAGAGGGGTTGGCCAAGACGGTACAGTCTTTTGGGCCATGTCATGCTGCGCTATTTAGAGAGCTTCCAGTGTAAAATTAAAACTCAGAATAAACAATTTGCTTACAAATGTATCTGACAGTGTATCTTTCCATGCTCCCATGGTGAGCTGCGTCTACCCCTGCATAGCTCCGATCACACAGAAAGTCTACGATTTATATGTGTGCATATCCTGCTGCTCCCAGGAATCCCTAACTACTAAAGATGACATTCTAGAAACCTCAAAGCCACCCATTCTCCGATCCAGTACCGACAAATCTGGCAGTGTATTAGGAGTCTTGCTTCCAGCGAAGGGGTTGTGAAAGAGAAAAATGTCCTTCCAATTTACAGCCTCACCTCAAGCCTATGGATATTTGTAAACATGATTTGATAGTGATAGGTGCAGATTTCTAGGAGGCCACAGAAGAAACAGCAAGTGCTTAATTAATGCTGAAGGTGACTGTATACTGCAACCTTGAGTTCTTGTACTATTGGATCTTGGCTTGATTGGGATACTTGTATCCTAAGAAATGAAAGCTCTGATCATTTCAGGGAGCCAAGTGGAGTGAATTCACTTCAAGGTGAATGTGGGATATAAAGGAGAAGGGGAGGAATAGAAATTAGGTGGGTGGAGAGATTCTGGAAAAAATAAATATCAAAAGATGTCATCAGAATGGAGTCTAGTGAACTTTCAGCGAACCTTCTGCTCATGTTACCCAGAAATCATCTGCAGTATGAAGAAAAAGAGCAGAAAATTAACGAAGCATTGAGAGTTCTTTTTGCTTAAGGGCTGCACTGGGAAGTAGTGAATAATCTGCGCTTTTCTTCAACTCCAGGCATGTGAAGCCAGAAGGTGGGGGGGGGTGACTTTTTTTCCATTGTACCTACACCTTCAAATAAAGAGAAACTATCAAAACTTCATTAAAGCATCAGCTAGTCAATGGACAAAGAATCTGGAATCTGAAAAATACAGCTATTTGCAGATGTCTTTTCATTTTCAAAACCTGACAAAAAGAGACCAAGAATAACAAGAGCAGATTATAGCTATGCCTGGAAAATTACAGCACCTCAGGCTCTTTCATTTTGGTCCACATTATCATTCCAGAGCTTCATCTGTTGCCACAATATGCTTATCATTATGATTATTGTTATTTTATTAACAAAACTGACATTCATTGAGCAGCTATAAAAGACAATAAGGAGTGCCTACTCTGTGACAAGCATTTGCATATATCATCTTATTTATTCAAGTCAAAACTCTGCAAATTGTAATATATTCATATTAAATGTTTGAAGAAAAAGGGTCAAAGTGTTTAAATACCTTTTTCAAAAAGGTCATAGAGTTTAGGAATTAAACCAAGATCTGCCTTACTTCATAGCCATCTTTTGATTCTGTGGTTTCCTCTTATGGTATAAGGGTTGTCTAATCATGGTATTCAAATTTAAAGGAAATGTAAACATGATTTTCTGATTCCATAGTACTTCAATGAAATGGCCCCAGTAAATATTTACAAGTCATTTTGTATGTAGATTCCCGGTTCTTGCAATTGTTGTCTAATCCATAAAATCTCAGAAAGAGATCCCTGCATCACACACTCTACTCAATACCAGAGTCTCCACCTCCCTCTGCCCATGCATCTAAAGGCAATGCCCACACTGAGAAAAAAAAAAGGCCAGCTGATGGGAAGTGTAGAAGTTTGGCATTGTTTATGAATTCCAAAAATAGATATTGGATTATGCTTGTAAACTGGTCTGTTCCTCTGGGCATGATTAAGTTATGATTAGGGCTTTGATTGGGACACGTCAGCAGGGTGTTGAGCCCTGCCCCTTGGTGAACAGGGACTCAGAGATAAAACTACATGGCAGAGCAGAGGAGTTAGTTGGAGTTTTGAGTTGGAGTTCTGATGCTGAGTTTTTAATGCTGGAGCCCGGGGAAGTAAGCATACAGAGGAGCTTGGTCGTGAGGAAGGAGAGAGGGCCCCAGGAAAAGAGACGAGCTGTTTGCCTGAAAGTTTCACAGCTGACCTTGCGGAGAGAGGCAAAGCCTAGAGAGCCTCATAGTCTACAGGTGAACTTGTGGAGATAGCAGAGGAGCTAAGTCTGGAGAGAAATGGAGCCCCGGGAAGAGAGGAACCCAAGAAGCCTGAACCCTGGCAAATGTCAGCAGCCATCTTGCTCCAATACGTGGCAACAGACTGTGGTGAAGGAAGAAGCTTATGCTTTATGGCCTGGTAACTGTAAGCTTCTATCCCAAATAAATACCCTTTATAAAAACCAACCGATTTCTGGTATTTTGCATCAGCACCCCTTTGGCTAACACAGTAGGAGAAAGAAGCAGCTTATCATACAGACTCATCGTAATGGGCCAGACCCTCTGATCTAAACATCTGGTCTGGGACAAGGCTGAGGGAAGCCCCAAACTCCCACTGGTGACACATTCAGACTCAGAAGGAAAGCAGCCTCTTGGGAAGCATTCCTAGATGTTACCTCTTAACTGTTTTCTCTATTTCTTCAAAAATCTTTAGTGCCCTGCTTATCAAGCACTTTTGTTTTCCTGCTTTCCTGGCATTTCATTAAATTCAGATAAATCAACAAACACTTGTGGAAAGATCAGCATGTGTCAAACTGTGAAGTGAGATGCTGGGAGTTGCGAGGGGAGGGGGATAAAATAATCACCAGCCAATAATTAATGATTCCATTCCCATATCCTCAAGATGTTTTCAGTCTTCAAACCATATGAGGAGATGGTTACATTAAGAGACAGCTGGAATTATAAAATTATGTGCTATGAAATGGTAAAAAGGTTGTTTGTAAATCTTTGGAAACGAATAGAAAGAGTGAAAGCATATCATGGTGTTTGTAACTAGCAGAGCTATTATATGGTATGACAGTGGTTGAAAGGGAAAGTCTAAGGTCATGTATACTACTAAAAGGAAAGCTAAAACTGTAACATGGGACTGTGTAAGATAGGAAAAACTCATGTAAAACATGAATATGGGTGATATTGCATATATGACTGCTTTTACAAAATAGAAACACACCTCTGCTAGAGAGAAGGAAAAAATAGCAGCTATGTACAGCAGGAGAAGCATGGAGAGATTGAGAGGTGATGAGTTTTTATTGTTTTTTGTTTACTATTATTATTGGAATGATGAAAGTGCTCTAAGAATGACTGAAGCAATGAATGCACAAATATGTGTCTACACCGAATACCATTGGTTGTACACTTTGAATGGATTTATGCTTTATTTTTATATATCAATAAAACTGATTCATTAAAAAATTACATGCTGTATTGATGCTCAGTTTAAACCATTATCAAAAGACATGGTGGTAATTAAAGTCTACCTCGGGGCATCAAGGCTGGCTTTAGAGAAGAGATGACTGGGTCATGGGGAAAAATTGGAAATTGTCTATATAAGGAAGAGAGGGGGATGTCTCTCGGCAGAAGCACTGGCAACACAAAGGCACTGAGGCAGGAAGGCATCCGACGTTTTATGGAAATCATCGGTTGCCTGTTTTAGTTTAAAACATTAAGAATTAACATTTATTAAGTTAATTTATTTATTTAGTATGCATCAAATATATCCACTAAATGCTTTATCTAATTCACCCTTCAAACAGAGCTATCAGATAGATGCCACAATTATTTCTATTTTATTGATAAGGAATTGAAGCAGAGAGAGTCTGAGTGATGGAAAAGGATCACCCAAATATTAAAGAGAGGACTCAGCTAACACATATGTCTGTCCTCAGGGCCAATGAGCTTGGCCAATGTGATGGGGAAGGAGCATTTGTTTGGGAATGGGTAGAAAGAAAGGGAATTATAGGATACTGTAAAGCACAAAACTCCTGCCTGTATATTCTTAATTTAGTTTCCTTGCTTCAGAAAGTTCTAGCCTAGTCTCAATGAGAAAATTCTAGCCCAGTCTCAATCACCATCTCTGATTTAAAATTATTGAACTGATATGAATCACTTGAATATATATGAGATTAGAAAATTTTAAATGGGAAGAATATAATACTTTTTGATTATTACTGGATTTACATTTTTGTAAGTTTTCATATATTGCTTATTACTAGAGTAGAATTGATACTAATTTTAGCTATCCATGGTAAATAAGTCATGGTGATTATCTAATCATTATCTTCCAAACGGCTTTGAAATTATTAAAGGAAGACTATCATGTATTCTTATGGCATAGCACGACATACTGTTACATGCAGAGCTTGTGCTCAATTAAAAATCAAGTGGAAGGAAGAAGACGCTTCAGAAACATTTCAGGCAACTCCTGATTTACATTGACTTTTATTGATTGACTTAGTGTGTGATTCCGTGAAAGGAGTGACTGACTAAAAGGCCAACTGACCTGGAGATGGAAATTTCCAATCAATTACAAATTCGGTATGGTGGCTGGCTCTGCACCGTAGTAAAGGTTGTGTATACAAGCAGTAAATTATGCTAGGATTGCTGTTCAATACCTGAAGGACTCTGAAGCGCCTTCCTTGGCCCCCTCCCTTCCACTCCATGGTCCTGGCTAGTTTCCTCCACTGCCTTAGCGCTCAAGAGGAATTTGTCTGTTGGCTCCATTTTCATTACAATAGATCCGGGATGCAATATCACACTTGGCCAGTAGGTGCCACCATCAACCACGTGATTTTTAAATGAATTATTTTCCTGTCTTGTTTATACAAATGATAGGAAATAACTACTTATTCAAAAATATAATTTATGCAGATAAAACCTGGATTTCTTCTAAGGTATATCCAAACCTGTAATTTTAGAGGATAATAAGTATTTGAATATGGTTAAGAGAGGAAAGAAAAAATGGTGGGAAGGCAGGAAGTCAACTAGCTACTGAGTATATTATGAACTAGACATATCAGGTGTTAGGAATACAAATATAGATAAGAATTTTACCTGGTTTTACAAATGCGTTATCTGTGGTAAAGGGCTAAGGGGCAAATAAGAAAAGAGAAATATTATCAATATAGGTGTAAGTCCTAAAACGATAGTATGAAAAAATTCAAAGAGAAATGACGAGTTAAATACCTACAAATACATGTAAATTTTTCACATAAGAGGTGAAATTCGAGCTAAAATGTGAGGGATCAATGGGTGAAGAAGATCAGGAAGAAGATTTTGACAAAAGGGATAATTTTAAAGGGAGAGCGAAGTCAGATGAGTTCAAGGAGAGCAAGAGTATTTCTGCCATTGAACCAGAGGGTGCAGACGGTAGAGAATGGTGGAAAAAGTGGCTACTGTGAAACTGAAAGAAAAAGTATTTGGAGGGAAGATTATGAATTTCTTATATGCCAAAAAAGTAAATTTGAACGTTATCCTATAGATAATAGAAATCTGAGAATCATATTTTTAAGAAGATAACTCCAAGGTAAGGCCCTGTGACGGGGTGCTGATTTCAAGGGGTTGTCTGTCCTGCCTACAGTGTCTGGATGTCTCTGGAGCCCTCAGGAACACCCCCATGTGAGGGTTTTTTCACAGCGGCAGTTAGTGGGATCTGCCTGAGACGTGTGTAAGTGTCACCTCCAGAATGACCCCCCAACTCATCTTGAAATCTCAGCCATAAAAACTCTTGCATTGAATGTTCCCCTCTTTTGGTCACAGTCTTTTTCCAAACGCACTGCTGCTTGGTGCTTGGTAGTAATCTCTTTGACAACGTATTCCCCAATATAAGAATTAGACTCATAATTTCTCTACACATGGTACTTCTATCCCTTTCATTTGAGCCTATAATTAGCACTACACCCATTAAATACCTGTCTCAGAGACTCAAGTCGTTGGTCTGCTCATACGCTGGTGAGCCCTGGATCTCAGCAGAGAAGCAGCCAACACCTGCTCTCCAGTTCACTGGTCTCACCCAGGACAGCTAATAAGATGATGACGATGGACAACGCCCATCCCCAAATACTGAGAGTATCTACAACTGCAAGCAAAACACAGTTCCTTCCATCTGCTCCACGGGATCTATGCCTGCCCCCTCTCAGTCTGAGGCAGAGTGGCATCACCATCCCCAAATCCTCAAGGTTGAGGAATGAACAAACGTAAGGGGGGAATGCAACCATGGACAAAGTAAAATTATTATTATTGTAGTAATGGAAGAACTTGTATCATTGATAGAAAGATAGTGGTTACCAGAGGTTCTGAGGGAAGAGGGAGGGAATAACAGGTGGAACATAGGGCATTTTTAGGGCATTGGAATGAAGTATAAACCACAATGTAAACTATAGACTTTGCTTAGGAGGAATGCTTCAATAGTAACTCATTAATTGTAACAAATGTACCACACTATTGTAAGGTGTTATTAATAGGGGACAATATGGGATGGGAAGGACATGGGGTATATGGAAACCCCTTATACTTTTGAGGTAACTTTTCCATAATCTTAAAACCTCGTTAAAAATATACAAAGAAGATATCTCTAGAAACATTGTGGGCTACAGACTTGACAAGGGAGGAATTCAAGTCAAGGACAATGCACAGGCACTTATGTAATTGTCCAAGAGAGATGATAAAGGCATGAATGTATACACAGTGTCAATTGGGGTTGAAAAGTTAGGCTATAATTGAAATATTCTTAATATTCTTTAGGATTAGAAAGATCAGGGGCATGGTAGTCAGGAGGGGAGGTATTGCTGAGAGCTAACAGTCTAGGAAGACTGAAATTACTAATTTAGAAATCAGAGCACATGGGGGCACCAGTAACAAAGACTAAGAAAACAGTAGTTAACATCAGTCATTTTGGAAGAGGGGAGGAAGTGAATCCAACCATATCTATATTGAATTTGAGATAGCAAAAACCATCTAGGTACACAAATGCAGTGGACAGCTAGAAATATGAAACTGGAATAAAAATACGAGAGTGGTTAAACTAGGAAATGCCGAGTTTGGGATTATCTGAACACAAGCATTATCATCCATATTTTGTGTGAGGAATTTGATTTTCCCAGGTTATAACATTTTGATAAACATATAATTTTACTTTAGGCATATAAAATGCTATTTTTTTTTTTTTTACTGTGCTGAAGTGGTTTTCCTTTGATTTTGGTCAAGTTATTTCAGTTCAACCATTGCCAAATACCTCGGAGGTGGCAGACACTAGGTTCAGCACTGCATCTGCAAAAATGAGAAATTCTCGACAGCTTTAGAGGCTGGCGGAGGATCGAGACAAACGAACATTTATAATTCGAGTCAGTGTACAGTGCAGATGTTCTATAAGTGGTGACTGATTTAAACTCCACATCTTTTTCCCTTTTTAGAAATGTTCATAACTTAAGCAAGAAGTTCAGAGACGTGAAAGTATAATTTATTTTTAACGAATTTATCACGTGACTTCTAGATATATAGCATTCTACCAGATCCCAAGGAAGAAATGCAAACTAATAGGATGTGATTCTTGCCTGCAGATGAGGTTACAATTAGAATGGGAGACTTATACCAGTAAAGCAAGAATAGATTTAAAAGGAGAGCTTCTAGTTTCCAAATTTAACTATTGGTATTATAAGCCTGTTTTAAATATGGGGTTATTTAGATTGTTAATTGTGAAATTGATTCAGCCATTCGTTTACTTTCTGGTCTTAGATAGGTTAATAAGCTACCGTGACTCATTTGTCAAATTATAACATAAGGGCTAATTTTCCTTACCTTCTGCATCTAAGATATTAAATAATACATTGTAGCACTGCACTATCTCTACATCTATGAACATTCAGATACCGAGTGGCGCAGTTTCTTTCTGATATCGCTTGGTTTGGATAGGATTGTTATCACAAGGTAATGGAAGAGATTTGTCCAAATTTTCCTGAAGTTCTATTCTACAGGACTAGTACTCTTGAATAAGGCAGACAAGTAACATGAATCATGAATATGCTAATTGTAATAAATAATGAAAATATTTAGACACAGGAAGGTTTGAACTTGAACTTTATGAATAAATTTTGATTAGTATGCAGTACAAGCTGTATATTCTGCTTTTGTTCTTACTCTTAAAAGGCAGTCACTACTAAATGATGCTTTGAAATTTTACAGCCGTCTGCTCATCTCTATCACTGCTACTCTTCTATCTTAGAGCACAGAAATCAAAGAGTCTCTGCCTCAAATATCAACATATATGCACTCACACAGACCTTGACACATAGGTGGAAACACTGATGTAGAGATGACCTCAAGTTAATTTTCAGTTGGATGGGAAAAAAAAGTGCCATCTACAGCTGGGATGTGTACAATACCATCTGACTCTGAGAACACGGCTGGTGCATAAAGCTCTGACTATAGAAGCCTGCCTCAGTTACTGTCGAAAGGAATCCCTCAGTACTATCGATCATTTTTTTTTCCTCGTAAGACCCTTATTCACATCCACCATCCCCTGCCACCCCTGCATTTGCCATCAAGTGAGTTTAGCAAAGACCGCACAGAGAGACAAGGCTCTGGGACAGAAAGAAGTGTTAGTTAATTAGGGCTTCAATACACAATCTCATTTCTAATAGATTTCTAATGATTTTTATGTCTAAACTGAAATGACAGAGAGGGAAAGTCTCAAAGAAGCTCCCTTAGGCAGTGGCTACTAAAGCAGCAGTAAGCAGCAGCTCCATTCTCTCGCTTCCATCCGACCACAGCGGCTAACCGCAGGAAAGACAAGATGAATGGGGTGACAATGAAGGTGTGTGGTGGCTTCACTGGTAATGACAATTAGTGAGAACAAATGAAAATGAGGGAAGATTTTTTTTAAAAAGCAAGCAAGACAATGCAGCCTTTTGCAACCCTTAAACGTTTGCTTGTGTGCAGTATTTTTTCCATTCTTCAATCCTTGAAGATCTGATTAGGAGTTTCCTTCTAGGTTTCAATCACTGAACAGGTTGTGTCAGAGTGTCAGAATATGTCAGGAACTGTGCTAGCATAATTATTCATGGAAATAAAATTAAAAGTCTGTTTCTGCCTCAAAGACTATACAATCAAGAAGTGAAGATAGAAAAATAAATAGATGGTTGCAACTTGATATAAGTGCTATGATATCTAAGCACTGTTCAAACCAGAATAAAAGGACAGCAAGACTTCCCAATGGAAGTACTTGAAATGTGATTCTGTTGTCTCATCACTTTATCTTGATAAGACAAAAGCATTTCATGCTGTTTCAAGCCTACCTACACTTTGGTAGGGGTACATGCCAAAAATAAAAATCAATCTGGTTTTCGGCGTATTGAAACATCCTATTGTAGCTCTATTGCAGACTTGCAGGTGAAACAAACTGACCTTTATTCCCAGAGAGAGCTCCCTCATGACCACCTTCACTGAATAGCAAGTGGTCAGCTCAAATTAAAACTAACAACAGATAAGTTTAGCTCCCTTTCAGAGTCAGGCTTAACTAATGATGCTTCTTCCCAAAACCTAGAGTTTCCATTTGAATGTGACTCTTCTGTTTTTTTTTTTTTTTCCCCATTATCATCCATTGCTCTAGCTCCAGTATTAATCCATAATCCATTTTTCAGTTCCTACTGGTGAAGCTTTAAGTGTACATAAATAAGATGCCTTTATTTTACAAAGACATTATTGAACAATCCATGATAAATTGTTTCTAGCAATTACTCTAACCTAAATATGCTTTCTGAATGCTCAAACTTTGGGTGTCAGTTGAACTACCTGCAATTGTTTTCTTGCTTTGTTTTCTTCAGATTTCTGACCTACTATTTCAATTATTTGCCTCAATTTCCCAACACCAATTCCATGCTTTTCTAAAAAGCCATGTGTTATAATAGAAACTATTCCTTTTCCTTCAAGTTCAAAGAAGGAAATTCTATCACAATTCATTCTCAAAATATATAGCTCATTTTAACAGAACTAATAAACTCCCCCAATTAATTATTTAGGCATTCATATATCATTCGTATATCCATCCAGTCTTTTATTGCCAAGAAACAAAACAATAAATATCTCTGACACTTAATTAGTAAAGTATACAATGAATTAACACAAGCAAGGAAACATAATTTTATAATCATGCCAAAGGATCACATCACAATCAGCTCAACATCTTACACATATTACATCTCACTCTTGGTCCTGCCACCAACATTTAAATTGACACTCCAAAAATACTGCAAAATCCTAAATAAACTAAGGATTTTGATTCTGGTTCTTGTCCATGGGGCTTGCCCCTGCTCCCAAAAGAATGGACTATTACCATTAATAAGTTTCAACTCCAATAAATGAAGTAAAACCATTATATTCTGTTTAATTCTTCCATGAACAACATTTTCAGACACACATGTGGACATTAAAACATAATTAAGAATTTTCAGAACTCTTTTCATTTAGTCAAAGATCTATATCATCTCTGATGCTGAATTATTGCTTATGAATTTTATTGACCTCCAATTTTTAAAAAATGTTCAATGGAGAAGCATAAACAACAGATTGAAATATTTTTAAATTAAATTTCTTTAGAAAGCTTGTTTGTGGAATTGACCTTCGCATGCTAGAGGGTGTGTCTCTGAATTTTCTACTTAGCACCCACTTCTATGAGCAAAAAGCCTACTTCTTCCACTTCTCATTAACACCATTCTCTGACAGATACCCTGTGATCAAGTCTTTGGTGAGTGCAGGTTTGAAGTGTAGAGCTGAAACCCTTCGGCTGCTGCTATTTGTAGAGCCTGACTCTGCACCTGTCCCCGTTGCGCCCTCTACCTCTGCTGGGGAAGAACCTGTGAGATACGTGATGGCCAAGAGGTCGTTAGTGCTGGTTTCCAGAGGGTCCATGACTATGTCACAGCCTTTCAAGTTGACCCTTAGCACAGCCTGTGAGTCTTCTTTCTGCCGCCCTCTTCTCACCAGGTCCTGCCCCTCCATTTTTCAGTTCCTCAGTCATCAAAAGGCAGAGCCGAGCTCGGCCCTCCCTGCCCCCTCAGTAAATCCCATGCAGCTAAACACTTGTCTCAGGTCCTGGGCTACCTGACCTCATGCAGAGATGGAAGCATTTTAACCAGCCTTTCCAGAGGGCTTTGGGTTTGTGATGGAGAGAGGAGGAGAGGAGAAGCAGGTAAAGCAGAGGAAGCCAGGGGAGCAGAGCCAGGGGCTAGGAAGTGGGGACCCCTAAGGCTGCCAGGCCGTGGAGCTGTCATGTCACATTTGGGACTGGTATGACAAATTCCTACTAGACAGAGCGTCAGCTCACCATGGTGACAGAGGAACAGGAGGGGGCGGGAGGCCCCTGATCTTCTCACCTCCGCTCCAGCACAAATCGGCAATGGCTCAACCAGCCAGTCTCCCCATGGTTGCACACGTGCATGACACACACACCTCTCACACATACCTTTGGCACACACACTCTTTCACTTACTTATACACACACACTCCAAAAACAGGCAAAGCTGTTTATAGACATGGCCAGAGCTGTGAATTGCAAGCTCTGCCTTCATCCTGACTACCCGTGTGGACTTGGGCAGCTTATCCAGGCCTTCCGAGCCAAGAGCCACATTGCAAATATGGAGATAAAATAGCTGGCCTGCCTCTCGTGCATCATGTCTATGAGAACCAAACTAGAAAATATACGTGGAAAAGATTTGTGGAAAAGATTTATAAACTGTAAAGTGACACACACACACATTTTAATCTATGACTAACGATCTGGACTTTGGGGTCACAGAAACTTGGGTTTCAATCTGAATCAGGCCTTTTATTAATTTTAATGTGTAGGGCAATTTATTGAAACTCACTATAGTTTCCTTTCCTATAAAACTAGGAGAGTATTATTAACCTACATGATATTGGTGAGAACTTAATTAAATAATAAAATACCGAATAATGCTGAAAAAAATGTGAGAACTCAATTTAAAAACCACATTTCTGTACAACCTGGTATATACAAAACAACAGGATTCATTTTAATCCAGCTCTACTGTTAGTGCCTCTTGACTGCCTTCTACATTATAAGAGCATTAGGTACAAAGGCCAGAACTTTTTATATTTGTATCTGTATCATTTAGCACAATGCTAAATGATGTAGATACAAGTACACAATGCTTGACACTTAAGTAAAGTGTTAAACATGTTAACTGAGTCAGTGAATGAATATTAAATGCTGTTAAGCATTTAAGATTCATTCATTTAACATTTTCAAAGATGAAAAGCCCAGGACCAGATGGCTTCATATGTGAATTCTATCAATGATTCAAAGACAACATAATACCCATCTTCCTCAAGCTCTTCCAAAAAACTGATCAGGAAAGAATGCTACCAAACTCATTCTATGAAGCCAACATCACCCTAATACCAAAACTAGACAAAGATACTACAAAAAAAGATAATTACAGACCAATATCTCTAATGAATATAGATGCAAAAATCCTCATGAAAATTCTTGCAAACAGAATCCAAAAGCACATTAAAAGAATTATACACCACGATCAAGTGGGTTTTACCCAAGGCATGCAAGGGTGGTTCAACACAAGAAAATCAATTAGTATAATAAAACACATCAATAAATCGAAGAAGAAAAAACATGATCCTCTCTACTGAGCAGAAATTGCATTTGACAAAATACAGCATAATTTCTTGATAAAAACATTCCAAAAGATAGGAATAGAAGGAAGCTTTCTCAATATGGTCAAGTGCATATATGAAAAACCTACAGCTAGCATTGTATTCAGTGGTGAAAGACTGAAAGCTTTCTCGCTGAGATGAGGAACAAGACAAGGATGCCCACTGTCACCATTATTATTCAACATTGTGCTAGAAGTTCTAGTTAGAGCAATTAGGCTAGACAAAGAAATAAAATGCACCTAAATAGGAAAGGAAGAATTAAAACTTGCACTATTCACTCATGACTTGATCTTATATCTAGAAAATCCTGAAAACTCTACAAGAAAGCTACTAGAATTAGTAGACGAGTTCAACAAAGTGGCAGGATACAAGATTAATATGCACAAATCAATAGTGTTTCTATACACTCTTGATGTGCAATCTGTGGAGGAAATCAGAAAAAAATTCCATTTATAATAGCAATTAAAACAATCAAATAATTAGGAATAAACTTAACAAAGGACATAAAGGACCTATATTCAGAAAATGACAAAACACTGCTAAAAGAAACCAAAAGTAGACTTAAATAAATGGAAGGACATTCCGTGTTCATGGATTGGAAGACTAAATATCATTAAGAAATCAATTCTACCCAAATTGATTTACAGATTCAACGCAATCCCAATATACATCCCAAGAGCCTTTTTTGCAGAAATCGAAAAGCCAATAATCAAATTTATTTGGAAGGGTAAGTGGCCCCAAATAGCCAAAAATGTCTTTAAAAGGAATTAAATTGGGGGACTCTCACTTCGTGACTTTAAAACATATTACTTAGCTACAGTGTTAAAAACAGCATGGTACTGGCATAAGGACAGACAGATTGACCAATGGAACTGAATCGAGAACTCAGAAATCGACCCTGACATCTACAGTCAAGTGATTTTGGACAAGGCTGTTAAGCCCACCCAGCTGGGCCAGAACAGTCTATTCAACAAATGGTGCTGGGAGAACTGGGGAGCCAAATCCAAAAGAAAGAAAGAAGACCCCTAGTTCATACCTTATGCAAAAATTAATTCAAAATGGATCAGGGACCTAAATATAAAAAGAACAACCATGAAACTCCTAGAAGAAAATGTAGGAAAATATCTTCAAGATCTTGTGGTAGACCGTTGTTTCTTAAACCTTACACTTAAAGCACGAGCAACAAAAGACAAAATATATAAATGGGACCTCCTCAAAATTCAACACTTTTGCACCTCAAAGGACTTTGTCAAAAGAGTGAAAAGGCAGCCGACTAAATGGGGGAAAATATCTGGCAATCATATATCTGATAAGAGTTTAATATCCATCATATATAAGGAGATAATATAATTCAACAATAAAAAGACAAACTTCCTTATTAAAAAATGGGCAAAAGACTTGAAAAGAGAAATGTCCAAACAAGAAATACAATGGTGAAGAAACACATGAAAAAATGTTCAACATTACTAACAATTAGGGAAATGAAAATCACAACTACAATGAGATATCATTTCTCACCTATTAGACTGACTGCTATTAAAAAGTTGGAAAACTGTAAATGTTGGAGAGGATGTGGAGAGATAGGAATGCTTATTCACTGTTGGTGGGAATGTAGGATGGTACAGCCACTGTGGAGGACTGTTTGGCAGTTCCTAAGGAAGTTGAATATAGACTTGCCATGTGACCCCCTGCAATACCGCTACTGGGTATATAACCCAGAAGAACTGAGAGCAGGGACATGAGTAGACATCTGCACACTGATGTTCATGGCAACATTATTCACGATAGCCAAAGGTTGGAAACAACCCAGGTGTCCATCAACTGATGAATGGATGAACAAACTGTGAAGCATACACATGATGGAATATTATACAGCGTTAAGAAATGAAGTTGTGAAGCATATGACAACACGGTGCACCTGGAGGACATTATATTGAGTGAAGCAAGCCAGACACAAAAGGACAAATACTGTATGATTGCCCTATTTTGAACTAAATATATTATGTGAAATATAAACATATTGTGTGAAATATGAATACGAGTAAAATCACATATATAAGACTGTTTTTCTTTGAAGCTGAACAAATGTAGGTTAATACTACAAAATGTCAATATCAGACAAAAAAAAATCCATTGTACCAAGTGAGGGTGACCAGACACAAGGTACTACATATTGCATGATCACATTCAAATAAAAAGTAAATAGAAATCACTGTATAAAGATGAAATTAGATTAGTGGTTATGTAGGGCTGAGCAAGGAATGCTAAGAGGTGTGGATTTTTTTCTTTTTGGAGTAATGAAATTGTTCTAATTTTGGGGATGACAAATGTACAACATTGTGATTATACTAAAAGCCATTGATTATATGCTTGGGATAGGTCAGAAAGTATGTGAATATATCTCAATAAAACTGCTTAATAAGCAAATAAATAATTGTTCAAAAATAGCCAGAAATAGCTGCTATGTACAACAGGGGAGACAGAGAGAGACTGAGAGGCGAGGTATTTTCTTTGTCTTTTTTAATTGTTATTATTATCGAAATAATGAGAATGCTCTAATGATTGAAATGATGAATACACTACTATATGATTATACCAAATACCACTGATTGTACACTTTGGATGAATTGTATGCTTTATTAATATGTATCATTAAAAATGATTTGTTTAAAACATGAAAAAATTTTTAAAATTTTTAAAAAGAACAAGAAAAATAACCTGCTAAAGAAGTTTTACCAGAACTTTCAGTTTAAATAATAAGCAGTTATAAAAAAGTTTAGGAATATAGAACATCAAATATAAGACCATTAGAATATAGATACTTGTGCAGTTGACCAATGGCTTATACCACTAACACACTCTATTCCTGGTAGAAAAATTAGTAAGCTAAACTATTGTTGAATAAAAGTATTTTTTTTTAAGTTTTTCTAAATAGAAGTATTTTTTATTTTTATTCTTTCCCCCTTCTATTCAAGGCTTCCTTCTAAATGGTACCTACGACGTAATAGTGATAACCATATAAAAACTAATAGATTACTTGTTAGTAACAATGAATACAAGAGAATAATTCAATAACTCATTTGTTTAAGATAAGGGTACACTTAGTTCCAAAGGCACTTATAATATAGCACATTAAGTGTTTTGTCTTATATAATGATGAAGTAAATCAAGGTATAGCAAGAAGTCATTTACAAAAGAACACTTAAAATTAAATTCCCCCCAAAATAACATATGTGCAAATATCATGAATATACCAAAACATAACTTGAAAAGACAGAATTGAACTATTAAATGCGCAGTTACGCTTTTTAAGTGATGCATCACATAATAGCTTTGGATTATTACTCAGTTTCTGTATGAGAGTCTTTTCTGATAAGTCCTCTGCAAATCATAGGCATTGTTTTGCTCACTGACAGACTAAACTGCTATGACACGTGGCTTCAGGCGGGGGACGTTTATGCTATGTAGGCTTTGGTGAAGAATTATGAGTAATAATGACTGTGACTAATAAAGATAGAAGCAGTTTATGGAGTTTGTAGTATTTGCTCATTTCAAATCCCACAAATACTTTGGCGTGGAGGCTCATGTCCCTAACACATAAATGAACACATGTGAGTGACGTGCCTGCACCAGTAGGATTAAGTCCACTGAACTGGAATATTACAGTTGGCTCACACATTGTCCAAATTAGCTCTTTGTCTTTAATCATTTATGTCACAACTAGCAGAGCACCTGTTTTGAAAGGTTTTTGTTTACTGCAGAAATGGCATTTTGAAATACTTGGTGTTAGACTCATTATTACTGAAAACACGTATAATAATGTCTAGTGTACCTTTTCTCCTTGAGAAAACATGTTGCATTTATGTGATTTTAGCAAACATTTTTGAAAATTGAAATGTGATGTTTTATTTTGCAATGCACCCTTTGGTCCTGGGTTAATGTATCATTTTCCTTAAGCTCTTTAAAATATTGAAAACATAAGCACAGGCATATTTTGCTTTTGAAACTACTCTTTTCTAGGCCTCCCAGGTTTTGAACCACTGAGCTTCTTGAGAGCAGGGAGCATATTTTTCTTCTGCATTTAATATAAACATATTGAAAGTCTGTAACACATTTTCAGTGCTCAGTCTATGTGGAATGAATAAAAAAATGAAAGAGATACAACTGGATAAGAGTCATTAAGTCCTTTCAAATAAAATAAAATGTAATCTACCATACACAAGTGAAAGGGCAACCGGAAAAATACAAAAATACAATGAAATGTAAAGGAAGGATTTTACAAACTAAAGAATTAAAGTTTTAAGATTAAAGTGGAAAATTTTTGAAAAATGAGTTTAAAAGAAATATATAACCTGCCTCCTACTCCTAGGTACTCTTTGGAGGTCTGGATGAAAAAATATATATTTATAAAACAAGATATAGGATTGTTGTGAATATACTTTTTTCTTTCCCAAATGGATAGGTAAAACCTGAAGGAACACCTGAATGCTAGAGAGTAGACAGAGGGAGAGAGAGATCTCAATCGACATGTGTTTACTGGACACCATATGCGTACAACACTCGGTAATAGAGATGTAAAAAGGCATAAATCCCCATCTAGGCTTTCTAAGAACTTGCAGGATAATTGGAAAGACATACATCTTCATATAAAAATATTTGTAGCCATAAAAAGGCAAGTTATTGAGTTTGGGAATTGAAGGAAAGAAGGGAATCAAAAATGACTTTAATATAAATGTGAATCTTCCAAATTGATTGGATTTTGACCTTACGTTGAAAAACTATTTGCCAACATTCTACAATGGACTTCTCATATTTCATTTTGGTTTAAATCAAACTCTGTTCTTCATGGTTTTTTCTCCCCCTTTTGCAATCTCCAGAACTTGAGATACAAAAAGCTCAGGTTTAATGAATTTTTATCTCCTGAACTACTTTCTGTTAATCTATGGTGAGTTGCCAGATATGATGGATAATTTGAGGAAAAGACTTACTGAAAAAGCTAGTAAGAGTCTATTTATAGTTAGTACAGCACGCACGAGCGTAGAAGCCCTATTTATTAGAGATTCGGTTCATAGATGGCCACAACATAGCAGTGGAGTAGCTGCCTGCACGCATAGGTCACAGGAGGTCTAGCAAGGACGATGGAGTCCAACACTTGAAACCCTTTCCCATGGCTGGTACTGTGCTGTGTATTCACTAGTGTATTCTCATTTATTCCTTATAATAACACTGGAAGGCAAAAAAAGTTCATAATTCCATCACACATAAATGGTAACTGAATTTCAAAGAAGTTATGTAATTTTCCCAAAGTCACACATTTCTAACTCAAAACTTTCTGAGAACCATAAAGACTTAGAACAATAGAAATGTAGAAATGGAATGAACTTTAAAGAATATGATCCAGGGTTAACAAATGCATAGGAAACCGATATTTGCTATTTGTGAAAATAAGTAGGTTCTCCCTACTTCGTGTTCAGAAGTGGTTAGTAGTGCTTCTTGATAAGCTACTTCAGGAATGCGCCACCAGATGAACCAAGCTAAGATAAGCGAAGTTCCCATCTCAAAAATACCTCATTTATGACCTATTACTTGAGCTGGATTTTCTACCATTAGAGATTCACTCCTGAGGCTTACAAATTAATTGCTTATTAAAATATATACATTGGAGAAGATTAAGACCATGAGAACTCTTGGTTGTTTTCATCTGTTTACATGATTCTTTCCTGGCAGGGCATTTCAAGAAATTAAAACAAAAAGAGAAAGAAACTGTATTTAACAGAAAGAAACAAAGATCTGTCTATTTAACTCTTCTATCTCTGCAGGTACAAATCCTGGCCCTCTGTCTATACCCATTTCTATGAAGCATTCCTTTATGCACCAGTCAGAAAGAATTATTCCAAGTCCTCTGAATCCTATGAGAGTTTACTTGAGTCTTATTAAGGCAATTTCACTGTTTACCATATGTTATAGCTATTTAGGTGCATATTTTATCTACTCTATTAGAATATGAGAGTCTGTTTTTTACACTGCCTAACACAGTATCTTATTATGAATATAAGATATCTCTAATAAGTAGTTGTTTAATGAACAAACTGAAAAAAAAAATATATATATATGAGCAGGTAAAGCCCTGAAGCTGTGATATTTGTATTTGGAGCCAACTGTGGTTCATGAAGTTTTAGCATGACTCCCAAACCAGTTAGCTGTTTCGGGGTGCGCCGAGAAGTTCAATTACTAAGGAAGAGGAAGCTCTTCTCCTTGAAACGTGTGCACTTTTCATTAAGCAGCAGAAAGGAAGAGAGAGTAATGTCTGTTGGAAAAGTGATTTTAGCATGTAAACTACGATGCAGTATGTCCATGTTAAATGCTTCCGTTTTCTATCCATTCAAGAAAAATAAATCCATAAAGTCCTTTTTCTAACATATGATACTGGTTTGGTTTCACAAATTAAATTTTTCTCATTCCAGTATGAGTTATGTTCTACTATATATGGGATTGGGGGCAGCATTAATTGCAGCCACCTGGTAATTTCGAGTCGCACTCTAAGTTTGCATTTCCTACTAAACTAGCCTTTTCTGACTTGGAGTTCGTGTTTACCTAAACAGTGCCAAGCATCAGCGGATGGGCCTTTGACTGAATCATTTATCGCAGAGCAGATCAATAGAAAGAGCTTGTGCCCTTCCCAAAGGAAATTAACAGATCTGAATACGGATGCTAAAGCTCTCACCCACTGCTTTTATTTTGGATTCTTATTTACTCAGCATAATGCCATCTTTTTGCTCATAATAGCCTCAATCAGCACTCTCTGCTTCAAGGTCAGCACTGCCTGCTGAGACTGCCTTGTAATTCAACAAGCAGCCATAAGGGGTATGCACAAAATGAAAAGTACACAGATTATTTTTTTCTCTATCTCCATTTAATAAGCACCACTTGTAAGCAAGTCACAAAAAGTATCTTTCTTAGGGACAAAAAGAATTATAACCCCAGATCCTGAAGAGCCAATAATAATAATAATAATTATCTTCATAATCACCATCATATAAAAAAGATCTCAGGGATGTTCTAATCAATTTCCCAGGTAATGACTGAAAAGTTTCCAATTTATAGCACAATTCAAACCAGTCTTTAAAACTTTACTCGGCTAAGAGAAAAATCTATTAAATATATTGCATTTACTTAACAGTGCACATGGCCTATTGGTTTTACTTAACTTTGTATTTTCTAAACTGACATGGGTCAACTTGGAAAATTATAAAGCTTACTAGCTAGAATCAGACAATCAGACCTACGGCATTTCTTAAAGATCTTCACATAGTCTCTTGCATTGTCCATGCATGTTTAAGAATTAAATGCTATTAAATACTGGAAATGTTTGCATTCGTGTGTACACACACACACACACACAAGTCCTTATTTTCTACCCTGGAGCCTTCGGCAGGACCTTCTCTCTTGCTTGAGTTCTTAACCTGTGGCCATTCTCCTACTGCCACTTCCCAAATCGGTGCTTGCTTATTGTGTTCCAACCGCTTGGCTTCCTAAGACCTTGCTTTAAATCAGTGGTGGTTTTCTATCCCCTGCAGCAAGTTCAGGTTCAGGTGAGTCAACTTGCTACTCTTGGATATTTTCACAGCTAAAGTATGAAGGAAAAAAATGGGGGAGGGGATTTTTTGCTGGTGCTTTAAATTCCTCCCTTCCAGAATTTGGTCCATTTTTGAGTTTGAGATCTCTGATTCTGCATCATGCTTCCCAGCTCAAGGTTATCTTAATCTTTGAATTTAGTAAGAGTATAAATGAAAGACTGGATGTATTTGAAAAATTAAGTAAATATATATGTAACAGATTAATGTCATGATAGAATAACACTAAAATTTATTTATTTAGAAACTAAGAAGCATGTGCTTCTATAAGAGACTATTCATCAGGGAAAAAGTTATAAAGCTATTCTTTTCAAGATACATATTAATTCTTTTGCCTAATGATGTGCCAGAAGAGAGAACAGCAAAATTTATTGACAAAAGCATTTTTTTTCTTGATAATTAGATAATTGTGCCAGACTAGGGCACAATTCTATGCTTGGAGACCAAGCCATGATTCCATCAGAGAGCTTTTAGTTTGTTCCATTTCTGAATTCTACTCTTTCCTAAGTCTTTTCCTCTCTTTCAAAATGCAAAAAACAAGACTCCTGCCTGTATAAAATTAATTTGTGTTTAAACAAATAAGAGTTTTGGACATGAATCATTTCTTTAGAACTTTCAGAATCTCAGAGAGGATTCTAAAAGTATTAATTTGTATTAGCAATATCTGACAGCAGGTCTTGAACATTTAATTCTAAAAGAATGACTCTGTAAAACAGTAAAAGTAATTAGAAAGAAAAAAAAAACATCTTTCTTGGTTTCTCACCGATTATTCATATTGCACTCTCTTTCTCTCTCTTCCTCCTTCTTCCATGGAAAAAAAAATCTTTATTCATTGCCCTCCCCTTCCCCCTTATCAACAACTCTTTCTCTCTTAGATTCTCTCTTAGATTAATTTCATAGTGTCTTGAGGAAACTGTATATACTCACTGTCCCATTTTATCAATTTCCACTCTACTGTAAAACTGGTATTGTGCCCAAACTTCATCCGCACTGCTCTTAATGACTTCTCTTTGCTGAATTCAGTGAACTGTGTTTAGGCTTTAAATAACACGGGGAACCACTATGGCATTTGTTATTGCCCACCCTGCCTGCTCTTGTGACACCACTCACTGGTAGTCTGCCTCTTGCTTTTTGGGATGCTCCTTCTCAATCACTCCCTCAGATTCTTCCTCCTGCCAGACTCTATATTTTCAAATTTATTCCCTAGTGTTCCTTCTTTGGCTCTCTTCACTTCCCAATCTACACACTCTGTGTCTGTGAGATAATCTGCAACCCACAGGTTCAAACTCCTGCAGTCTAAGCCTTTAACTTAAATGGCACTGCTGATTTCCAGACTCAGGCTTTCGATCCATCTCCACGATGTTTCATAGTCAACTCAGAAATCACCGGACTTCTAAATATCCCCCTATATTTTCCTGGGCTTCTCTTCTCCTGGGTTGAGAATTCCAGTGAATGGCTGCAACTACCTGTCTAAGCGATAGTCTTGCTAAGACTTTTTAAAAAACAGTTTTATTGAAATTTGCATACTTTGAAATTCCTCCTTTTAAAGTGCACAATGACATGGTTCCTAGAGTATTTACAGAGTGGTTCAGCAATCACCATAATCCAATTTCAAAACACTAGAATCGTCCTAAAAATAAACCCCGTACCCATTTGCAGCCACTCCCCATGCTCCCCAGCCTTAGGCTCCCACTAACCTACCTCCCGTCTCTAAACTTGCTCTTTCTGGACATTCAGTCTGTCACTATCAACTATCTTCTATGTCTTCTCAGTAGGTCTTAAATTTATCTACTTCCTTAAGCTCAGATTCCGGTTAGTTCTTCCCCTCATTATTGCAATTTTCTCCTAACTGAACACGGTATAATTTTTTTCTCTCTCATCTGTTGCTGCCAGAATAATTATTTTCATAGCAAGTATGGTCATGTCCTTCTCCTGTTTGGAATGTTTGAAGTGCTTCTCATTTCCTTCAGAAGAGAGACAAGCATCTTCCTTTAAGGCACGGCCCATGTTTATCTCCCCCATCTCTTTTCTCACCACCTCACTGATGATATAAATATTCAAATTCATTAAATCCGTTTCAATCTCCTCATCCCAGCAAAATCTGTATCTAAAAGGTCTTCACACTTCTGCTTCTCCTTAAAGAAACCTTCCCCTGAGTTTGCATAGTGAAATTCTGTTTCTCTCACCTCAACTCTGGCATTGAAAGCTTCAGCATGTGAATCACCATCAGTGGCTGTATCCTTTACACCCCACAATTATGTTCCTACTATTATTGTAACAGGCATTCCGAGTTTGTTTTTATCTGTGTTTTCATGTGTTCTGCAAGCTCCTTCATGACAGGATCTTATTTGCAAAGGCTCTCTGCATCCATTCAATAAATATATGCTGAACAAACACATGAACAGAAGTTATAAAATTGTGCGGTGCAAAGTGTAAACCATAATATAAACTATAGTCCACGGTTAGTAGCAATGCCTCAATATGTGTTCATCATGTGTAACACATATCATGTGTATGTTCCACACAAATGAAAGATGTTAATGGGGAAAAGTGGGGGAGTCAAAGGGGATGGGGTATATGGGTATCTTTTCAGTGTAACATTTATGTAATCTAAAGCTTCTTTCAAAATAAAATTTTAAAAATAATTTAAAATTTTAAAAATAAAAAAGAAGTTAATAATAGATTCTGAACTATCACCTAGAGATTTTCCTTAGTCTGTTTTGCTACTTTTCTAGAGAACATTAATTAATTTCAACTACACATTGAAAAGAGATCAGAATAATTGCAGAGTTTGTGTGTAATTGTGAGTTTATATACATGCAGATTAAAACACAATCTGGAAAGGCTGAGGCTTAGTGGATTCAATAGATAATCCTAAAGTAAACTGATTTTATTAGTACACTGCAAACTTCTGAAAGGAATCAGAGTTCTAAGAGTTGTACATATGGAATTAGGCAATCCTTTAAATATGCCTTTTAGATAAATATCTGATTTGGTGTTTGGCAAGGAGAATGAAGGAAATGACATAGGTGGACGTTAAAAGGAAAGGCAAACACTACTTAGCATTGCCAACTGAAATTCTCTGAATAGAGGTAACTTTGAAATAAAATAGTCAATTATTTATTTATTCAAAACTTTCTGGTATTCAACCACATTTATCTTTCTATTTCTAAATTCTTAATGAATTGAAGAATTAATTTAAATGTGCATACTTCCCTAATTTAATATAGGATAAAAGATAACATTTATTTTTCATAAGTTTTATTGATATTAACCTTTTAAATTCTTCTGTTAAATATGGCATAAACTAAAGAGAAGTTGAGGATATAAAGTTCAGTTGAAATATCTAAAACATATTTTTCTAAAGGATTTTTTTCAAAATATTTTAAAGTATTTTTTACTGAGCCCCTTATATGTCTAGGAACAGTTCTTGAGCCTGGGAAAACAGCAGTGAGAGGATTACAAAAAAATAAAAACAACTTTGCTCTTATTATACTTATATTTAATTGTGGAGAGATAAAAATAAACCCACAGATAAATGTATGGAACATCATGTATTAACTAGTATTAAGGAGAAAAAAGTAGGATGATGGAGATACTGAAGAGTGGGATTACATTTTAATATAGGAGGTTCAGGGATATCTTGGATAAGGTGGCTTTTGATAAGAACCCCCCCCCCCCAAATGAGGAAATGATCCATGGGGATTGTATGAAGATGTAAGTGGTGGGCGCACAGGTGCTGAGGTGGGGGCGACTTTGGATATCCCAGGAACTTCTAGGATGCCTAGTTGGCCTGAGCATATTATGTAAGGCAGAGGGGTGGTAGATGAGGATGGGTTCCAAGGCGTATTGGGGGCTTAGATTATCAGGATCTTAAACTATTGGAGTGTTTTGCGCAAAGGAATAGCTTGATCTGCTGAGTTCTAATTCTTTCAAAGAATTCCCCTAGCTGTTGAGTAGAGGATAAACTCTGTGGGGGCAGGGGGTGGAGAAAAAAGTGTGTGGCAAAATTTAAAGCAAGAAGACCTGTGTATCAGTCAGCCAAAGGGGTGCTAATGTGAAATACCAAAAATGGGTTGCTGTTTATAAAGGGTATTTATTTGGGGTAGAAGTCCACAGATACCAGGCCAGAAAGTGTAATTTTCTTCTCTCACCACAGTCCACTGCCACGTGTTGGAGCAAGACAGCTGCCGACATTTGCCAGGGTTCAGGCTTCTTGGTTTCCTCTCTTCCCGGGGCTGCATTTCTCTGCAGGCTTAGCTCCTGGTTCCTCCATAAGGTCAGCTGTAGACTATCAGGCGAACGACTCACTTCTCTTCTCCTGGGACCTTCTCTCCAACATCAAAACTGCTTCTCAAAAACTGCTCCCTCTGTCTCTTGCCTGGCCTTTTATATTCCATACCCCCACCCACCAAGGGGTGGGGCTCAACGCCCTACTGACATGGCCCAGTCAACGCCCTAATCATAACTTAATCAAGATAAGTTTACAAGCATGATCCAATTATATTTTTGGAATTCATAATTACATTAAATTGGCCAACGGCTACAACCAGTTAAAAGGCTATAATGGTAACAGGTGGAAAGAATGGTGGTTTGGACCCACATAGCAGAGGGTTAGGTAGTGATGAGCTGCTAGATATTCTGGGTACATTTTGATATTAGTACCAACAAGATAAGATGAAAAACTGGAGGTGAGGTTTAAGAGAAAAACAAAAACCAAGAATGACTCCAAGTTTCTTGACTTAAACAACTGGATTTGTCACTTAGTGACACAAGAAAGACTGTGGGGAGGGGTTGAGGAAAGACTGGGCAGCAAATGAAAATGCGGTAGTTGACAATGTGGAAGGCACAAAACCATGAGACCAGGTGGTATAGTAAAGGGAATTAGGGAAGCTCAGATGTGGAAGGTGTGCTGTCTGATCCGACGTGCTTCAAATGTTCAGGTGTTAAGAAGACACTGAGTGAGTGAGAAAATTTAGCCAGAGAAGTTAGAAGGAAACCCTCATGAGATGACGGTCTCAAACCTTAGAGCATTTACGAGAGGAGTGATCAAATGCTTCTCATAAATTGAGTAAAAAATGAACACTGATAAATGAAACTTGAATTTGGCAATGTGGAGGTCCCTGGGGAACTCTGGTGGACATTGTTTAGCTTAGTTGAAAAGCACAGAAGTTAAAATCATGGAAAATGAAATCATAAATTCTTGCTTAAGTTTAGGCAGATAATTAGCTATATGACCTGAGAAAACCCTTAATTTCTTTTCACCATTTCTAAAATAAGGTGAGAAATTTTCTTATAATATGCTTTGAGAAGTTACTGAGAAAAAGACATGAGAAATACTTATAAAAAGACATGGTATATATTGTTTGCATAAATGGTAGCTATTATTCTATCAATATTACAGAATTGCTAATGTTCTTGCCCAACATTAATATAAACATGAGCCTGAAGTGAAAAGAGTTTTCTCTCCCCTCTTCAATGAGAAGCAATAGATTAGAGGATGCATCAAGATTCCAGAACATCAGTGCTTAAAGCATACATATGCTGGCAACGTTCAATTCACTGCTGAATATTTTAGTAGAAGGTTACGTCTCTTCTATTTTTACCTCATGCTCTCATTCTCGCATTTTTAACAACAATTTTGCACAGCTATTTCATATTATCATATAATCAGCACTCCATTCTACAACAGGGGGATTCTGAAGAATCTCTACTTTGCATCCAAATGTATGCATTTTTCAAATTTGATCAATCAATAATAAAAGCCTTAGCATCCTTCTCCTAAAATTAATTTTTTTTTCAATATAGAAGCAATAAAATTCAAGTTTGTGTGTTGTGTGTGTGTTGTTTTGTATATTTTATATATTTTCTTTTTTGGCGTCAATTAGAAGGGAGTGCACAATTTGAAGAGAGCATACAATTTCTTTAGAAAAAGAAATGAACATATATACTTTGTGATTTAAAACCATATTTCTAAAATGACATAAATTTTTTAAAAATGAAAGAGCAAATAAAATGTTACTCCACTTCATAAATGAAGACTAACTAAATAAATGTCAAGGCATTATTCAAAAGATGATTCATATTTGATACCATACATACATGTATGTGGCAATATTATCATGATTTCCGTGAATAGCATTTTTATTTCTTGTGCCAGTTATTCTTTCTGCTGCCATGTTGCATATAAAAAAGTGTTGTAGTTCTAGATTTTAATCTATAAAATTATAAAGTACAATTATATCTGGATATTTTCATTAAACTAACTCACTTCTGTGGATTTTCCTCCAGCATCTCAAATGGCACTAATGTGCACACGGAACAGACTGAAATCCAAGTTACTATTAAAGTGTCTAAAATAATGGGCCATCCCGCATGCACACACACACACACACACACACTCACATTCAGCACAACAATCTTAATCCACCGGAATTCTGCTAAGCATATTTAAATATTATCTAGCAATTATATGTATTTGTAAATATATGTGTATTATAAAGTGATGTATGTGATTTGCTACATTTAGGCTGATATTTTAAAATCTAAATTTGCTTCAAATTTTATCCAACCCATAGAATTCTTTATGTACGTACATATGTATGTATGAATGTATGTATTTAAATAGCACATACTTAAAGGACACTCACATGTAAAGCAGACCATTATTTGGAAAATTAAAATATTTTTACATATATCCAGCTTCTGGTTTAGTGTTCTTAAGAACATATAACAAACTGTCTCTTCGGGATAAGGAGAAAATTTCATTACTAAGAATCTTGTAATTCACTGCAGTAAAATTAGCAAGGTACACTGAAATCAGTTAGCTCATCTTCTTTATGCCCATAATGTCTGAAGTAAAGCTGATGACTCTGGATAATAAATACATAGCTTAAATATGCTTTTTTTTCCCCACTGAAAAAAGTTATGCAAAGACATATTAGAAAATTGTTTAGAGAAGTATGTTGAGCATTACCCCAACATTTTAACACAATGATCTCCATTATGACATGACTTTCCAGTTTCCATCCCCTCCCCTATGGCTCCCTCATCTGTTTCACTTGTTGTTTGGGCTTGCTGTCTGCTCGTTTGTCTACTTTGGAAGGTACTGTAACTGAACCCAGGACCTCCCATGTGGGAGGCAGGTGCTCAACTGCTTGAGCCACATCCACTCCCTCCAATTTCCATTTTTACCTAGGTCTAAGTACCATGTACTTCAATTTTGCACTTTTTTCTTTTTACAAAGATGGGTGTGGGGGATTCCCAAACCACCCTGGTTGGCTTATTGCAAAATTTGGGCATAATCAGTTAATCAAGAAGAAAATAACTCTACCTTAAACAAAAGAATAGATTCAATCTTTGTGTTGCCCAATTCTTAAAATGGCCCAGGTGAAAAATGGCTCTTCATTTTTATGTATTTTAAGATATCTTTTATTCTTTTTAATTTGAATTAAACTCGATTGTGGGATTGAAAGAAAAATCACTGCAAAAGGTTTTAATCTTCCTCTGTAGATGATTAGATAATTCTTTGAAAAAAATCTGTTGCTGTCAGCTTATATTTACACAGGAAGTCCTCGAGATATGACAACAGCAACAGCTAAATTTAAAAGGTTGGTATTATGGCACAGTAAGTCGCTCAGTTCATTGCACCTTAATGGGTCTACGCCTGTATGAACCATCAGTAACGTAATCCAACTGCCACTACTAATTCGAAGCGACTAGAATTATGTCGTACTAAACCACGCAGTTTATGACATCAGTGTACGACATCACTTTACGACGTAGAGGACCGCCATTTCACTGGAAATGAAAAGCTTTCCACTGAAGTCTGTTTACCAGGCTTTCTCAGTATCAATATTAAATGCCTTTACTTTCATGGTTCTTATTCCTAGCGCAATTATTGTGTATATCCAGCACTCTACTGACTTCTCAAGGGCTTTGCTCCCAAACTTTCAGAACCAAAAAAACAACTAGTCTTTAAAGGGGAAACTCCTGTGGATGTCATTTCACTAATTGTTTTGCTAAGATAATACCGATGAAAGAAGTTTTTTGTTTTTTTTTCTTTTTCTTTTTTTTTTTTTTCAAAGGGTATTTTAGCATCTATTTTATTCTGGACACTTTTTAAAATCCTCATGAGTATTCTTTCTACAACTGAGTAAATAAAGACCCACAGTAGCTAAAACATTTCAGCAATGGCGTACAGTTTAAAATGTGTATCTGGGACAGAATTTGAAAGGAAGTTCCCTCACACACTAGTTCCAATGCTCTTCTTCACGGAGTTTTAAAGAAGTAAATATAACTAAAATCATGGTTTCAACATGAAAAATAATTTGCAAACTGAAATATCCAAGCTTATTTGCTATTTAATTATTATAAGCATAAGATAATGCATGAAAAACCAAAGACATATATTTCAACAATACAGAATCCATACTTTTTGTGATCTTATTATTGTAACCTTATAATCAATACAGAACTGTAACATTTTGCAATCTTCTCATTCTCATGAGTAATGTGGCTATTTCAGATTCCGGGCTTATTACTATTCATCAATTGTCTGAAAGCTTCAGTTGCTGAGCTTTCCACCTTAAAATAAGTCATTCAGAAAGCAATGTTTTCCTTGGAATTTAAGAAAACTAAATGACGTTTTTGAGGCCAACATGGCAAGTATCATTTACTTTCACAATTTATTTAACCATACTTAAAGCTGAAATATTTTGATGTACCTTCTAACTAGTTGCTGGGATAAATTGTAATAATTGGGGCTTGTCGAGTACTTTGCAAATTAATAAATACTCCCTACCCAACAATATGCGTCTGGAAAATGACTTGCCCCCTCCCCTTTATGTCTTATCACTGAAGAACATTTGATTAACTTCTTTTCTCTTTACAATAGTTGACCAACCCTTGATTACCTGAAAGAATTAAAATGTAGAACCTAATATTCTATATTCTATGTAAATGAAGACAATGAGGTATAGTTATGCATATGCAACAAAAAATTGAGGCCAGTACACTTTCTTATCCAAGCAAAACTCTGATTTAAAATTTCTTTACTTTTGCATAAGCAAAATTGGAAGTGATGGTTCCATAGCAGCCATCATCTAGCTTTTTTTCATGATGTATTTTGAACCACCTTGCACTTAACTTTGTTGTTTGTTATGCAAGATTGGGTATATAATGATGGTAATGAGTGAAGTTGTATGTTGGAATGCCCTGATTTATAAATATGGAAATTCTCAAACATAATGCCATATGATCAATGCACTTGATTTTCAGTTGCTTAAAGAAAAGTGAGTGAGATCATTATAATAAATACATTCATTTCAATGCACATGGCAAGATTTAACAGGCTGCATATTTTCAATATTTCATGTCATAATGATATTGCATATTTAGTATGCTGTCACAGACACTGAATAGAATTTTCCAGTTAAGAGAACTCAGCCAATATATATGGCTACATATGGCTATATGAAAGTCTAGATATTTTCACACTTTTTGGTATATCATTTAAATTCAATTTTGCAACATTGCTAAATGTGTTACCAGCTCTTTTAACTAACTGGTTTTCATAGGCTTCTACTTTGTATCTTATTACCAGGAAGATAGAAATAAAGACCTTACTTGTATCACCCCATAAAAATTACTGAAGTTTTCTCATCTACAAAATGGGAGAAATAATGGGTTGAGGTGGAAATTTAAAAAATTAATATATGTAAATTGTTAAGAACAAGGCTTGGTCCTACTACATAGGTTGATTTTGTTATTGTATTAGTATTAATATTAGTACTAGTATTATCATTATCCTGGTCATTATTGTTAAAAAGCCTGCTTTTGCTTTCATTAACCAAAATAGAGAAATGGTAAACAAGTGTCCAGTGATCTATTCACTTCCAAAGTTAAGTGATATTTCCTGCTCAAGACTAAAAGCATAATTAATAATATAGTGTATTGGTTAAAAGTGTCAGTTGGGATACCAGACAGAACTAGATTTGAAGCTTGTGACAAATACTCATTGTGTAATCTTTTTTGTTGTTTTTTTGTTTTGTTTTATTTTTAAAGAAGTTTTAGATTACATAAAAGTTACAGTGAAAATATAGGGAATTCCAAATAACTCACCCCTCCCCCTAGTATGGTACATTTTTTACAATTGATGAACAAATATTGAAGCATTGCTACTAATCATGGTCTATAGTTTACATTATGGTTTATACTTTGCACCACACAATTTTATAGGTTTTGACAAAATGTATAATGTCCTGTATCATTGTTCTGCATGATATTGCAATATCATGCAGAAGTCCCAAAATGTCACATGTTACACCTATTCTTCCTTCTCCCTTCCCTCAGAACCTCTGGTGGCCACTACCTTTATATCAATGTTACAATATCTTCCTTTATTAGAATAATAGTAAGTCTACTTTGGTCCATAGTTGCATTCCCCCCTTATGTTTGTTCATTCCTCAGTCTTGAGGATTTGGAGATGGTGATGACTAATCTGCTTCCAACTGAGAGAGGGCTTAGATTCCATGGGGCAGAAGGAAGGAACTTTCTTGCTTGCAGTTGTAGATACTCTCTGCTTCCTGGGATGGGTGTTGTCCATCATCATCATTTTGTTATTTGTCCTGAGTGAGTCCCATGAACTGGAGAGTAGGTGTTGGCTGCTACTCTGCTGAGATTCAGGGTTCAACTGGCATATGAACAGACCGAAGATTTAGGTCTCTGGGACATGTATTTAATGGATATAGTGCTAATTATACTTGTTAAATATATAAAATATGTTAAATATATAAAAGGGGCAGAACCATGTATAGGAAAATTATAAATGAGTTTAACAGTGGGGAGATAAGTTATCATATATTCCTAGGTAAGACTCACTGTAGAGGTGCCAAACTCCTGGGGTTGTCTGCCCTGTCTATAGTGTCCAGATGTCCAAATGTCTCTAGATCCCTCAAGAGCGCCCCTGATTGAGGCATTGTTTCCTGTGGCAGTCAGTGAGATCCTCCTGAGATTTGCATAATCATAAACTCTGGAATGACCTCTTGACTCACTTTGAAATCTCTTAGCCAGAAACACTCATTTGTATTTAATATTTCCCCCTGTTCGTCAAGGTCTTTTTCCAAATGCATTGCTAGTTGGTGCTTGGTAATAATCCCTTGGTGCCAGGGAGGGCCATTCCCTGGAGTCATGTCTCATGCCAGGGGTGTGGGGTGAGGGAGGTAGTGAGCTTATATGCTGAGTTTGGCTTAGAAAAAGGCCACATTTGAGTAACAAGGAGGTTTTCAGGAGGTAACTCTTAGGCAATATACATTCCTAGGCTACGTTTCAATTTTACAAGAATAAGGTTCATAAGTACAAGCATTATTATCGAGGGCCTGGTGTATTGGTCTGTCCTCCTTCACCAGGCACTGCCCATGTACTCCAGGGGTTCCTGCCACTCAATTAGAGAATGCAGCAGGGCTCCCCAGCATGGGAATTTCATATTTTGTTGGTTATTGTGTAATCTTGCAAAAGTTATTTCAAAGTTACTTGGTGTACCAGTTTCTTCCTGTGCAAAATAGGTAGCAATAAGATTACCAATTACATAGAGTTTTTAAGAGGGTTAAATGAGATAATGCAAAGTTTGACACAGAATGGTCACTCATGTGCTTTTGGTATATATGCAAATAGACAGATAGATAGATAGATAGTAGATAGATAGATAGATGTAGACAGTCTATTTTTATATTTTATAGTGCATTACTACATGCCATTTCCAAATATTAAAGTCTGTTTCCAGCTGAATTTTAAAAGAGAAACAGTCATGAATATATATCATTTTTATCTAAATGTTAACCATTTGTGACACAGAATAAATATATTCAGTAATAAATAAACAATAATTTTGTACACCTACCATAATTTTAAAATTGTTTTTTTCACATAGAAAAGTTTGTGTGTATGTGTGTATATGTAAGTACATATGTATATATATCTATATGTGTATATTTATATATATATAAATCATAGAAATTCATGATTTTTATGGGTTGAGGGAAACAAAAACAGAACTATATTAACAGTCTCTATGGGGCAACTAACTATATACCTCTCTTTTATGTTAGTTTTTCAGATATTTTAATCACCCTAGTTACACAATATTGAGGCAATTGAATAATTTTCACTTTGCCATATATAATACTTTATTATCACTAAATCATATATAAAAGAATATATCCATGATTAGAATACTTAATGTAGTCAAAGTTTAATGAACCATGGATAATTGAATATAGTACATTTATTAGTCTTTACTTACTATATGATCCTCATGTAAAGTACCAATTTTGTGGTTAAATGTTATAGTTTAGATAATGATCACTAGAAAACAACAAAACAACAATAAAAATTCTGACTTTTTAATGTAGTTTATATGGCTATTTAAGTAAAGTAGTGCAGCATTTTTTCTTACTTTACTATTAAAATGCCTTCACAATTTATGAAGAAGAAAAACTTTATTCTATGGAATAAAGTAAAAACAAAAATACTGTACTTAGATATCTGTATCTTCATTTTTTTGTCCATCATATATTATAACTGGACTTTATTATATACTCTCTCATTTCAAGAAAAATAAGTTAATACTTGGTTTGCAAATTCTAAAGGACAAAAATGATATTTATAATATTGTTAGCCTCTTGTCTTATAGTTAATTAATGTGAAGTTTAATAATTGCAAAATCCCATAATATGTTTCAGTTGCCATTGAAAACTGTAAAATGGGTCTACCGTGTGCCATAACGTAAGTCTCTCAAGCTTTTTTTGTAAAAAGAATAATATTCAACAGTTCAAGAACTCTTTATTTATTCATTTATTTTTAGTTTTAAAAATAATGCATGCTTATGGCAAAAAAAATTTAAACAGCACAGAATTTCATAATGTAAATAGTGAAAAAAACTCTGCAAATAAACTACTCCTTAATCCCACTCCTCAAGGGTGATAAATGGTAACAACTTGTAGGTATACCTCCAGAAATTTCATTGCATATGGAAAGAAAATGTGGATAAATACACACATATCGTTTTAAAAACTAGGTTATAATCACACTCGTAAGCACTGTTCTTTCATTTAATTTAACACTATAGCCCAGGAAGACGTCAACATCGATATACCTCAGGTTTCTTAAAGGATGCATCATATTCCATACTATGGATACACCAAAATTTATATAGCTCATCTTTTTCAGTGGACGTTTAGAAGGTTTCCATACAATTTGGCCAAAGATATTCATGTATTACATCTTTGTGCATATATGTTCCAGGTAGTCTTCTCTAGAAAAGAGGCGACATTTAAGTGCTGGTACTTTATTAGGTGGTAAGGTCCCAGGGCAGCATGGGTGAGGCAAGAGAGAGATGAGGCATAGAAGGAGGAGAAGCAAATGCAAGATCATCTGTTACCAAGCAGGTTGCTGCTTCATGAACCAATTACTTGACTGTGTCTTCTTTAGACAGGCTGGGCTGAGCCACCATGCATGAGGACAATCATCAGAGGAAGAAAGAGGAATTTTTCTGCTCTTCTTGTCTGTTATTTCTCAAAGTTTTCCCAATACTTCCCGGTTGTATCCCTTGGCCCCTGTGGGCTGCAACAGACGAAGCCAGACAGCGTGCTCCAGATGAGCTTCATCCAGATCCAAATATGGTGAGAGCAGCCAGAGACTCCATGGAGCCCGCTGAGTCTGGCCTGGGTGTCAGAGCTGCACCCATCCCTGGGGAGACAGGGACGGTCAATGATGCCGGAAGGACAGGCAGTGGCAGCAGCTCCGCTGTGGCTGTGGAAGGAGGGAGCAGCCAGGCTCTCCACAAGCAATGGCTGCGAGAGGTGAGGCCGAGTACATCTGAGAAAGCAAATAAACAGTGTCGGATACAAGACGTAGGAACATTTCTATAGGACTGAGTCCGAGGATCAAGAGGTGTGCATATTGTTATTTTGGTAGCAAAATTGCTGAACCCCCAAAATGTACTCCGTTATCATTTTCACATTATCATTTCAAGAAATTTTAAATTTCTGTGCCAATAAACACATTGGTTTCTTCCACAGATTTACATTTCCAGGGACTTCCAGCCATGCATATTGATCTAAATGACATTTTGAAAGGCCCAACAGGTATTTTTAACCTTGACCAATTTATCTAACACCATGGGTCTTAGTAGAGTGGCATTTCCAGCTGGCTCACAAAATGAAAAACACATGTGAACATAATAAAGTTCAACCAATGCCTGTGTCTGTGAATGAATGGTCTCAGTGAGCATGCAACATATTGGTTTGGTTTTGTTGTGATGTGTTGTATTATTTTTTTTTTCCAAGGCAAAGATCAGATGATTTGCACGAATGGTTTGAAAGTCTTATCATTGACCTAGATAGCAAACAACTTTTCTTGTAAAGTAAAACACTAAAATCAAATATTGATAAATCACCAATAATAGCAAAGAGCAACCTAATTTATAATTTGAGCAGTTAATATAATTTTTTTGTTTTTTATTTTTATTTTTTTACTTTTTTGTTTTTTTTAATTTTTTTATTTCTTTAGTTAATATTATTTTTACAGGAGATTATTTTATCCTTTTGTCACACTGTACTCTTAAATTGTACATTTGTGGGAATCTTTTTCGTAGCCCGGGAGGAAAGGTAACTTCTGCTTATGCAAACATTGAGCAGCCTCCTCTGGGAGGCCAAAGAGGAGCTGGGCTGATGACATTGTCTCTTCCTGAGGGACGATGCTTTGACTCGCAAGGACAGCTGCACTCACTGGCTCTGTGGTCCATGCTAAACCTGGGTAATTGCAGAAACACTTTCACAAATTCTCATTACTTAGATGCCCTCCGACCTTTTGCTACCCTTCCTCAAAAAATCTCCAGTGAAGCCATCAAAAAAGTAACTGCAAGGAAAATGGAGGCAGTGGGGAGAGAACCTATAGCTAAAAAGAGGAAGAACATAACATGCAATTCATGGATTACCTTTTCTAATCAAACCATGTGTATTAAGAAATCCATTTTTGATATTTATGAAACAACTAGAAATTTGAATATTTACTGGATTTTGCATGACATGAAGTTATTATTAGTAAATTTTATGTGATATTTATAAAATGATATGATGCCTGTCCTTTACCTTTGAATGATATAAGTTGGGAGAAATCGATAAAACAAGAATAACCAATAGTTAATATTTGTACTTGGGTGGTAGGTATTTTGTATAGGTGTGAAATTCAGTCACCTAAAATGTTTTCGATGACCTGCCAAGCACGGAACTAAGTCCTCTATGTGGATTATTTCTTTATCCTCATAATGACCTTATGAAGTAGCTACAGACAACCTACAAATGAGGCTTATGGATGTTAAATAATCTGCTCAAGGTCACAGTGCTACTAGTTGTGGAACCAAATCCAGTTCTGACATCAAAACCCATGTTTTTTCTTGCTAGGCAAAACTTCTTTGTCCCTTTTTGTTTGTTTGTTGTTTTAAAAAAGCGGAAATGCAAAGATATCTTTACTAATGCAAAGATTTATATTATATATAAAAATATATGATATTTTTTATATTTGAAAGTGGAAATTGTAACATTATAGGAATTTTGAAAGTTAAAAATAACCAAAACCAAACATGAATTTTGTACTGAGTAGAAAATACATGAATTTTCTAAGCTGACTCTAGCCTTAAGTAGTTGGATATATTAAAAGGTTTCTAGGTGGTGATGCCTAACTGGTGTAACCGTCAACCTAAAACTTTTGGTTTTTAGTGGCAACAAAATTCACCTCATAGTATTAAGAGACTTGCTTTTGAAAATTGGGACCTATATTTCTTTGTGAGAAAAATGTATGAAAGATCCTCTCATCAAAAATGATCTTTAAATAACACCTTTCAAACTTGGAAAGGACACATTAAAAAAAAAAAAAGTTTTCTTTTTTTAATATCCCCAAATCAGTTTCCCTCAGTCTCATTTTCATATGCGTCCAGAAGCCTGGCATTTCTGTCTGTGTGCTGGCGCTGCATACATGATGGAGGAGGACTGACGCTTGAACACCCAGCAGAAACCAAACAAGATGCCAGGCCTCAGAGAGGCTGGAAATGCTTAAACATTCAAGTCAGATGTTAGAGGTGTCTGAGAGCCTATTGTGTTTCAAGACTAATGACAAGATACAATCAATTTCTTTCAGGCTGGAGTTCTTATTAAGCAAGCGATAAATTCATTCATTCACCATCCATCTGCCCATCCATGCACTCAGCAAACATTTATTGATGATATGGTGGTGAACAAATCCAATCAAATCAATATTTGAGTCCCGGAGTTCAAAAGAGCTCACAATATAGAAGAACATTCACAGAGCACTAAGTGTGTAAAAAGTAGTGCAGTACTGGGCGCTTCAATCGCGATATCAGGGGGTTCCTATAACTGCCCTAATACTTTACTTCAGATAAGGGTAATTAGATGAAGAGATTTTGACCTGCTATGGCTTTTCAGAAATGGTAACCACAAAGAAGGAAGGAAAGAAGGCAGGCAGGGAGGGAGGGAGGGAGGGGAAATGTCAAGTAATAAATGTACAACTTTGGAGTAAATAATCATTCATGTGTGTTGTGGGTTTATTCTTTCTATCTATCTATCTGTCTATCTATCTATCTATCTATCTATCTATCTATCATTTATCTTTGTCTTAAAACTGTGGTATAGGAATGAACTGCATTATTGATCTGCAGCATCCACAGACTTAGTTGGTACTTGCAACCTTTATCATTTTCCACAAAGTTTTATACATAGAACCCATGAGCATATATGATTTATAACATTAAATGAGAACCACAGATTAATTGGTCACAGTTTTGGCTAAAGCATGTAATCTACTATCTTAAATTGCTTTCTACAATCAAAGCATTTATTTTGAATGTTTTTAAAATGAGTTTCTTATCATTTTCAATTGTTTTAATAGAAAAGGAAAAGAATGGGAAGGTGGAAGAGATTTGCTGCCAAATGGCTAATTTCAACATGCTGAGTCAGTACCGTATTTTACAGTTATACATGAATTCTTAATACCTTGATCCATATACATAAACCAAACAGGCATTTTCAGAGTCAGAGCCTGGATCATTTATTTGTAACTTTCAGTGGATTTTAGTAGATAAGTTTTTCTACAGGCATTATTTTTTTTCTCTTCATTTTCTTTCCACTTGCTTCGTCTTCCTTCCTTCCTTCATTTCTTCCTTTCCTAAGAAAATCTGCCCTAGTTTTTTAAAAATTCAGAACATGTCATGATGCTTTCCTTTCACTGTATGATGCTATGTGCTGTGCCTACAGATCTGGAATGATTTATTCCTTTCTCTGTACAGTAGCATTTTAACAACTCAAAACTAAAATAAGAAGCTTTAAAGAATAAGTGTTAAGCCCAAGTCATCTGATAATATACAATCTCTATGACTTTTCTCACTTTGAAAATATGATTTGGCCTTGGATTATGTGACAGTCATTTAATATTTTGGAATTTACAAGTGACCTGATTGCTTTACCAAATCCAATATTTTTCTAAAATGAATTATTAACCATAGGTTTCATTTTTAATATGAATTAAAGCACATAACAATTACATCTGTTTAGATACAAAGCATCTGACTTGAGCAACTCTATGCGATGAAGATGAAGCTTTGGCATTTGTCTAGCACCATCTACTGCCCAAGTCACATAAAAGCATGAATGTCATTCTCATAATTTGAAGCTGGTATGACCCTGCATTCTAACCTAAGCAGTTTACAACAGAATATTATTGGAAAAAGAAGAAAATTAGAGAGGGAAATAATGGAAAAGCTAAATGATAATAAACATATGTTATTATTGCTGAGAAACTAAGACAAGCACACACACATGCTCGCAAGCACAGGCAAATAAACATCCATAAACTTAGAGGTTAAGGACCCTCCAAGAGAAATAGTTTCTTTTTGTATTTTAAACACACACAGAGTGCTCAATAACTGATGAAACACAACCATCTCATTAATCAAAGTAAACATTTCTTTTTATGATTCAAAGAAGCATTTGCTTCATTAGCATGGAACACTTATTTTTCATATTCTCTTCTGTATAAGAGATTTATTATGATGATGTAAATAGTCAGAATTAGAATAAGAGGAAAAACTATGCATTCACATCCATTAGGAAAGTAATACATAGTATAATGATTATAACAAAAAAGTACAGTAAGTTCATCTTGGTTTGAACAGTGGTAAAATTAGGGAATACAAATGGTTACTGAATCTTTTCTCCAGCACGGTAATAACATGAATTTAACTAAATATGTAGGCCACTTTTAGAACTCGGTCTTTCAGTCATCTATTACTATGATGTAATTTTACCTCCCATGACAAGAAAATTCATCTGTTGCAATCATTGCTTCTTGCAAAGGGTGTTGCATTCATAGGCAACACAATTTATTTAAAATCTATAAAACTGGCTGTTCAAAAATTCATACCCTTCTGAAATACAGAACAAATTGTCAAAGAAATACAATTGGTCTGTTTCTTGTAAAGACCTGTTTCATACAAATTAAGAACCTTTTTATGCTTAAATTTTGAACTAGATTTCTTAGACATATAAACATTAAATCAGCTTATTTCAATGCTTCTTCAATTCTAACTGTGCAAGGATGCTTATTCATATAACTTCCATTTTTGTTAAGTTAGCAAACCAATTGTTAATTGGTTATTTAAGACAAAGTAAACGAAATGTCTTGAATTTCAAAGGCGTTTTTATTTGCATGATCTCTTTTCCTGTGCTAATTTCTACGACTACAATTGTGACCTCTTTCCTGTGTGCTGACTGCACTAGTTTACATTTGGAGTAATTTCTCAGTTTTATGGGAGTGTTTTCTTTTTTCTTTCTCAGATCTTAAATTAGTTCAAGTAATGGAATTTAAGAATAAAGAGCTATTAGCAGCACTGGAGGAAAGGATGAACAAAAAAAAGCAAGAACAAATTATTTTGAAGAGTAGCTTCCTACTAATTCACACACACACACAAATGCTTATACATTATACAAAATCATGACAAATTAAAAAATTAAAAATCAAATGAAAGAAAATAGATCAAAGAGTGTTCACAGAAAATAAAGTAAAAGCTATCTTTTTTATTTGGAGCATAATTTTTAACACTTCTATGTTTCAAAAAGGCTGTGATTTGACTTCCATGTATAGTTTTTCTTCTTATCATCCTGTTATTTATATCCACAAATACTTTACACTTAAAAATTTGCCTGCTGATAATGGCACTTAACTAAGAGTGAAGTGCAACCGAATAAAATATGAAACTAAACGTAAGATGTGTGCACAGAAAGATCCCCACTTGTATCCAGTTCTATTATAAGAACTATGATCTAATCTATTGCAATTTTAAATTCTATGTTAATGAGCATTAAAATAAATCAGCTTCCTTAACATTCTTGTTCATCACAAGGAACTACAGAAAAAGAATATGTGGAACCTTCCAGAATTATTTAAATATTCTCTTCAAATGGGGAAGTTGATTGGCTACATGCTTATATTTTAAAAGGGTACAGTCTTGCTTTCTGCAAAGTGCACTTTTAAAGATTTTATTAGCTCAAGTATTTTGACAAGCGGATCCACCATCTTTGCCTCTAAGTGAAAATTCTAAAACAAGTAAGCTGATCTAACAAACATAGCCCCATGGACAAGAGAAGATACCATCAGATATCATTGGAAATGGAGCCACCTAAACAGACACTAAAATCAGATACATGTATATGCATTTATTCATGCTCCAAGGAAGTGGTTGAAATCAGAAATTTGTGTTGTATATGTTACCACAATGTTTTTTCAAACTAAATACAGGCCCCAGTGATTTCATCACAGTGTAAACGAACCATTTAATCTCTGAGGTTAACAATCCCTGTAAAATGCTGCCGTAAACTGAGAATATTACCAGTTATTTGTAAGTACCATGGTTTGGGTTTCTTCAGAAGTGAATCTTAATGAAAATATTTGAGAGCAAGAAGGTTGGTGTTCAGGCAATCTCAAGAAACACTGGAAGGGAATGGTAAAGTAAGACAATGAAAAAAAGGAAAAGAAAAGAAGGGAAGGGGGAAAAAGGGGAGGATCAAATTAAGGGTGCGTTGTTAAGTAACTTAATATGGTGGGCAAGTAGAGCTCACTATCACTGGGAGATGCGTGGCATGACTTAGAACCTAAAAGCCAAGATTCATCGCACTCGAGGGAAGTGTAATACCATATAGTTAGACATACCTTCTATTTTTTAACTCCTACTAGAAATACATAAAAACTGTCCATGGACCTTTTGAAGGAAGATAGATAGAAAGGGAATGGTGTAGAATCATTATTTCTTTAAAAAAAAAAAAGTATATATATATATATATCTTTAATGACTTTGTGCAGGGTGTATAATTTCCATGAAATTCATTAAATGATGGTCATACAAA
The DNA here is from genome assembly GCA_026826555.1 of Tolypeutes matacus. NCBI lineage: Eukaryota > Metazoa > Chordata > Mammalia > Cingulata > Chlamyphoridae > Tolypeutes > Tolypeutes matacus. The sequence goes on along the minus strand of JAKSZT010054462.1, from coordinate 2,252,185 downwards.
TGATTCTGCATACAAAGAGAGACCATGGCTGTCAAAACAAATTAATGAAGCTATTAGCAATGTTTTGGAGGAAATTTTTGTTATTTGTGTAAGGTCTCATTTTCCTTATTCTACCTATGTTTACATTTCAGCTAGCACACAGCAATCTCTTTCACATAACACACACTCGAAGTGCATTTGTTAATTTTAAGATTATAAAAGGAATGTATCCTACCCATATTAAGCTGAAAATCAGTATAGAAGAAGAATTGCTATTATATTAAAGAGGCAGGAGCTTGACAATATGAGAGGGAATTACACAGACAGATAAGAGCGGGATGGTGTTCCCAGAAGGGGGAATACTCTCGTAAGACGTAGTTCATACAAAAGAAAATAATATGAAATTTTGTTTTGAGCAAGAAATATGGTAGCAGCATGGAAAACATACCAAAGGAAGGAGAACAGGTAGCCAGGGAGTAGAAGGCTGCTGTGATGCTCCATGAAAAGGGATGAAGTTCTGATCTAAGGGGTGATTAGGGAAGGAGAATACAGGGGCTATTTTAAAGAAATATGTATGAGAGCTATTTGGCATGTTTGGGAAGCCAATTAAATTAGGAGAATGAATGAGAAGAATATTTATAAATGCCTGAAAGATCTGACTTGGGTGATTGGCTGGACTTGTTAAAATTTACTGTTGTGAAGAAAGATCGGGAGGAATTTTGGGGGACTGGGATGAGATTTCAGGGTTGGAGAGATGAGTTTGTAACTCCTGGTAGATATAAGATATATGATATAAACTTGTATTTTTAAAACAAGAGATTGAATATGATTTCCAGTAAGATCCTATAAAGCAGGGGTTCTTAACCAGGGGCCTGAAAATTCAAAAAAACATGATTCTTGTGGGGACGTGTTGATGCAGATATGGTATAGCTATTAAATAATACACAGAATAGTGTGGACTTAGTAAGGGGTCTGTGGTTTTCACCTGACTGGCAAAGGGGTCTGTGGAACAAAAAAAGGTTAAGAACCCCTGCTATAAAGCAATAAGAACTTAAAGAGAAAGTTTGAATCTAGAGAAACATCATTTAAGGAACTAGCATAAGAAACTCTGAGATAAACTGGCCGAGAGAAGCAAGAAGGAGAATCAGGAGAGAATACAACCCATATAAAAAGAACATTTCAAAAGAGAACTAGGGTTCTGTAATGTCAAAGGATGCAGGTATCGGAGAAAGGATGACAGATTATTGCGTTAACAATTAGGAAGCCACATAATGTTCTCTGGTTCTTATTTCATGGACTTTCCAAATGAGAATTACTTTTCTGTTGAGGCTCATTTCCTTTAGTTAAAAAGTAGCATTATATTTCAATCATCTATTGAATGATTTCTGGCTTTACAAAATTATCTTTCTCATAGAGTTATTATTAATATTAGTATTAGTAGTTGTAATCTTACTAATATGGTCGAAGAAACTCATCTGCCTCCTGTTTGAAGATGTTACAAGTTTCATAGGAACAGGGTTGAATTCCTATCTCTGGAGGGATTTAAAAGAAGAACACACTACTATGACTTTTCTGAGATACTCATTCAGTGAAGAATATTCTAAAAGATGGGAAAAGACAAAGTGAGCTTCGGGGATCTTGGACAAAACACTGATTCAATTCCAATCTCATTAGCTGGAGCGAAGACAGTCAAATTTACTTTGAAATCTGTGTACCCCTGGAGAGCCCTGGCCGCTTGCTCCCGAATGAGGTGCATTACAGTGTCCTTGGACTTCTTAAACATGTTTGGTTAGTTAGGGAGCTGATGACATTGCTGGAAAAAACAATGATGGTTTCTCATGACGTTCGCCCCGTGCATTCTCTCATACAATAGACTGACTGCCTTTCTACCATCTTTCTTTTCCTTCCAGCCTCGGAAATCCTCTTCCTTAAACAGACACAACCTCCTGCGCTCCCACAGCTCACAATGTCAGTGTTGGATAGTAATTTTACTTACTTTGGAGTGTTCCAGTACAACAGTTTGAAGTGGAAATGGCAAGGCTTTCTGATGTGCTTGAGGTTGCTCATTGTGTACTCCATGTCACACACGTACTTACAGTAAGAAAACTTGAAACAAATGTTTTGCCTTCAGCTTATTCATTTATTTTCTGGTGTTTCCTCCTTGCAAGCAGAATAACGTTTTAAATATTTGTAACTCATGCCAAAAAAAAAAAGGTCCTAGTAGGCTAGTATTAATTCACGTACGTTTACAGAAAGAACATTCAAGAAAGGCTGTCAAATTCCATATTGAATATCTTCTTAACATCCATAATTTGCCCAGATGTCATGCTCTTACTATTTCTGAAAGCAATTATAAGGCCCTTCCTTTTCCTTTCCACCTATTTAAATTCTACCATTTTTTCAGAGTTCACGTCCCAGCTTTTCTCTCAGAGGACTTTGCAAGCTACTCCAAGCCACATTTTTCTGCCCTTATTAGTAGCAACAGTAGCATTAGAATCTAGGTCCAATCATACCTTACTTTTAGTTTCTAGATTTAGTACACATCCTGAGTACTCCACGAATAACATGTTGCAAATGGGCCCATTATAGTACTTCTCCCTGAGTGACTAGTACCTGAGTCTCTGTCACTTAACTGCTACCCTGCATACTCCACGAGGACAGTGACCATCTCTCTCTTATCTTTGGATACACAGGAACTAGTACACTACTGTTACTCAATAACTGTGAATGGATGAAGGGTTTAAGGAGTTTATCTAGTATAAATATAAACATAAACATAAATATAAATACAAATATATATATCTTACCTCCTTACCTACAATATGCCGATGACTACAGTGTTAGGCTTTCTGAAGTTTAGAAACTAGATATTATACTAATTTTTTTGTATCTCTTTCATCTCTCAGTATGGTATCTTACAAACTTAAACTTATTCAATAAATTAATGTTTAACTGCTGTATTATGCTTGATAAATGGAAGACACTTTAGGCAGAAGGATAAATAAATAAGCGATTCTTTTAAGGTCTTCTGTAATCGTATTCCACCTATTTGATATGTGGAGTAAGAAGCCCACATTGGTGGTTTACTTTTAAGCTATAGCCCATTTTGTTAAAGTTGCAAAGCATTTTATTCCCTAACAATATAGGATATGTTCCTTTAGAGTCTATAATTAAGTGATATTATTACAATTTAAGCACCATTGGGTTTCTTATTTTTCAATGATTTTTGTTATGGAGGAGAAAAAAATTTGATGCTGTACAATTTTGGTTTTTAACATGTGAAGTAATATTATGTTATGAAATAAATAGCCTTGGGGGTCAGCCAGACCTAGAATGAAATATTAGCTCCGCTCTGCCAGTACTTCTCTGTTATCTTGGGCATGTAATCTCTGTGAACTTCTTTTTCTTCATATAAAAAGTAAAAATAATAAATATCCCATTTAACCATATTTTTTGAGGAACAAATTATGTTACGCTGATAGAGCCACATGCATTTCTAAGTGCTTGCATTCCCTTGGTCTTTTTGGGATAAGACTGTAACATCCAGATTGGATTTCTAATATGTATTATGATAGGTATCTTCCATTTGTCCACCAGATCCACTCTATATCCTTCTACATCCTTCTCTATGACCCATGTGACTGAATGGCACAAAGCTAGAGAAACAATTTGTCTTGCCTTCCAGCTTCCAGTTGGTTTGGCCAATGGGGAGCACCATGGGTGTTTGAGAAGAGAGTTCAGAGTATGGGGATTTTTATTCCTTTAGCTCCCTTCCTGAGGATTGCCAAAGGATGGATGCATCCTTTGAGGGAAGACAACAGCCCCCTTCAGGGGCCTTCTCATTCTGGTTAGGTAACACATCTTTCTCTTTGAACCTTCAGCCCTAGGAGAGTATAGGCACACATGGAGTTCCCACTCTCCCTTGGGTTTCCCATGCAGTCTGCAAACTTATTAAACTCACTTCAAATTATCCCATTTTCATGTACAATCTGTTTTCTGACAGATTCTGACTGAAACACCTTTACACTAGAATTATAATAATTGGTTTAATCTAGAATGTCCTAGACCAGACACCCTACTCTTTTATTAAGTAAGAAGAAGTAAAAAAATTCTACTTTCTTTTGACTCAAATATTTGTAAAATAAGTAATTGGAGGAATAAAAGAGAAAGAGAGAGAGAGAGGGAGGGAGGGAGGGAGGGAGGGAGGGAGGGAGGGAGAGAGAGAGAGAGAGAGAGAGAGAGAGAGAGAGAGAGAGAGAGAGAGAGAAGTGGGAAGAAAATGGTACAATGGTACCAATGGTAAATTCTATGATTAGACTAAGTGAAGGGAGGTTGGCAGCCAGCAGTGTTAACCTTCCAAGTAAACTTAACAAATTGTTGGGCAAGAAGGCAAGTAACAATGACCTCAGAGTTCTTTTCCCTGAGTCAGTGGTATCTTCTGGTAGAGTGCTATCACAGAAAATTCAGAATCATCTGAATGATTTCACAATAAATAAGGAAAGAAAGAAAATTCATTATCACAACTGTGCATAATTGTCATTCTTGCTTTTAAAAGAATGTGGACTTTTGTCATGTAGAACACTTAGAGACTGTGGCATCAGCAGAGCAGTGTGGTAGATTTTTAGCAATGATCAGAAGACTATATATATATATATATGTCTGTGTGCATCTATGTATGTGTTTATAGTTATGACAACTCTAGATATAATAAACATTATAAAACTCATGCTTTTAAATTGCATAATTAAGTGTTTTCTTAGTACATTTAAGTTGTGTAACCATTATCACCATCTAATTTTGTGTAACCATTATCACGATCTAATTTTTGGCATTTTTATCACCCCCAAAAGAAACCCCTAACCGTGGGCAGATACTCAACGTTCCCCACTGCACCCTGCTCCTACAACCACTAATATACATTCTGCATTTATGGACTTGCATATTCTGGACATTTTATGAAAATGGAATCATAAAATATGTGATCTTTTTTACTGGTTTATTTTATTTAGCATAATTATTCAAAGTTTATCCATTCAGCAGTTGATGGACAATTGGAATGTTTCCATTTTTGGCTATTTTGAATAAGTCTGCTCTGAACATTCATATACAAGCTGCCATGTGGGTATATATTTTCATTTCTCTCAGAGAAGAATTGCTGAGTCAGATGATAACTCTTTTTAACCTTTTGAGGAATTGCCACACTGTTTTCTAAAGTGACTTCACTATTTTACATCCCACTAGAAGTGTATTATGACTCTAATTTATTTTGGTCTTTTCCTCACTTACTATCTTTAGGATTATACCCAGCACAGTGATTGTACAGTGGTATCACACTGGGGTTTTAATTTCCATTTCCCTGATGGCTAATGATGTTGTACATCTTTTCATGTGCTTATAGACCATGTTTTAATCATATTTTCTATTTTAGTTATTTGTGTCTTCTAACTTTTTGTTGGACAGTCTAGCTAAATGTTTGTCATTTTGTCGATCATTTCAAAGAGTCATGTTTTGGTTTCATCTCTATTTTTCTATTCATATTTAATTAATTTTTGCTCTAATTTCATTATTTCCTTTCTCATATCTATTCTCCTGCTTGCTTTGGGTTTAGATTGCACTTCTTTTACCAATGCCTTAAAGTAAAAGTTTAGGTTATTGATTTGAGGTCTTTCTTCTTTTTTAAAATAAGTGTTTACAGCTACAAATCTCCTGCTAAGCCCTGCTTTAGCTGGATCCCATAACTTCTGGTGTGTTGTGTCATCAGCATCATTAATCTCAAAGAAATTTCTAATTTCTCTTGTGATTTCTTCTTTGACTCACTACTTATTGAGGAGTACTTTTTTTTTTTTTTTTTCATTTCTACATATTGGTGAGTTTTAATAATTACTTTGCCTAATTGGTTTCTAACTTCATTCCATTGGGCTGGAAAACATATTTTGTATGAATTAAGTCAATTTAGAATTTTTTTAGGTTTGTTTTATGGACCAACATATAGTTTATGTGCAGGATATTTCATGTGTACATGATAAGATTGTGTATTCTTTTGTTATTGGGTGGAAAGTTCTATAAATGCATGTTATGTGTAGATGATTTACAGTGTTAATAAAGTCTTCTATTGACTTGTTGATTTTCTGCCTAGTTGTTTTATCCATTATTGAAAGAGAGGTCTTTGTGTCTCCAACTATTAATGTTGAATGATCTATTTCTCCCTTTAATTTACTTGGGTTTTTTTTTTTTTTTTTTTTTGCATTATGTATTTGAGTCTTTGTTGTTAGGTGCATATATATTTATAATTGTTGTATCTCCCTGATTGACTCTTTTATCATTATAAAATGTCCCTCTTTAACTCTAATATTATTTTTTGTTTTCAAACCTTGTAGTATAGGGAAGCGGCTGTGGCTCAATCAGTAGGGCTCCCGTTTACCATATGGGAGGCGCCGGGTTCGGTTCCCGGGGCCTACTGGTGAAGGCAAGCCCGCCCTCACGGCGTGGCTAGCTGACCCAGCGAGCACAAGCAGCAAGGGGGGAATAAATGAATAAATAAATAAAATCTTTAAAAAAAAAAAAAAAAACCTTTTAGTATAGCCATTCCAGCTTTTCTTGTAGTTGCTATTTGCATGATGTATATTTTTCATCCTTTTACCTTAACATATTTGTATTTTTTTAACTAAAGCGTGTCCCCTGTAGACAGCATATGGTATGAGTTTATTTTTTATCCATTCAGACAATCTATGCCTTTAAATGGATTGTTTAATCAATTCAAAGTTAACATTAATGATGATCCAGTTCAATCTATGTATGACATTTTATTTTTGTTTTCTGTATGCCTCATTTTTGTTCCCTCTATTTCTTCTTTCCTTCTGTCTTTACACTAGGTGAAAATTTTCTATTATAACATTTTAGTTTAATGATTTTTTAAGTATAGTTTTGGAGTTATTTTTATAATGTTTGTTCTAGGACTTAGTATATGCATGTTAATGATCAGAATCTACTTTAGAATTATACTAACTCAAATCCAGTAAGCTATATAAATGTTCTTTCTATATAACTCTATTCCCGCCTCTTCTTTTTCATACTCTTATTATACTATAATTATGCAATATTATTTGCTATTATTTTCATATATATTACATCTATATATGTCACAAACCCAATAATACATTGTTATAATTATTACTTTATATAATTTAAAGTCTTTTAAAGAACCTAGGAAAAGTAAGGAGAGCAAGTATATGGTCCTAAAGTTTGTTATACTAGCCATCTTATTTACCACTTCTTATTCTCTTCATTTGTTCTTGTGGATCAAGATACTATGTAGTGTCATTTCCTGACAACAATACAACTTTGCCCCCACTCACATTCTTTGTACTGGAATTATCAAATATATTACATTTCTACATGCCATAACCCCCAAATACATTCATAGACATATTATTTTATATAATAGATTTTAAATTTGTTATGAGAAAAAGAAAAGCTATATGAATTCATACTATCTTTTATAATTGCATAATTTCCTTTACTGGTGCTCTTTTTTATATGGATTTAAAATTTAAAATATTATCTGGGGTCACTTAAAGTTGAAGAACTTCCTTTAGTATTTCGTATAAGGCAAGTCAAAGAGTACCAAATCCCATCATATTTTTAAAAATCTAGGATTGTCTTTATTACTCCTTCACTTTTTTTATCATGAAAATAAGTATTCATTTATACTCCTTCACCTTTTAAAGATAGTTTTGCTAGACATATAATGCTTGGCTGACTGGTTTTTTTCTTTCATATCTTTAAATATGTTACTCCATTGCCTTTCTCTATGAATTGTTCTGATAAAAAGTCACCTGTTAATCTTACTGTGGTTCCTTTGTGTGTTTTTCTCTTGCTGCTTTCAAAATTTTCTGTCTTTGGCTGTTGATATTTGTACTAATAGGTAGCTCTGTGTGGATCTCCTTGTGTTTATCACTATGGAGTTAACTGTGCTTCTTCGATGTGTGGATTAATGTTTTTCATCAAATTTGGGAAAAATCATTCACAATTTCTTTGAATATTTCCCTGCTCTTTTCTCTCTCCCCTCTCCCTGTGGTACAATAATGCATATATGTGAGTGTGCTTAATGGTGTCCCACATTTCTTTGAGGCTCTTTTCACTTCTCTTCATTCTTTTTTTCCTTTGCCTTGCTTAACCTCTACCAATCTATCTTCAGGTTTAATATTATTCTGCCAGTTCATATCCACTCTTGAGGCCCTCTAGTGAATTTTTCATTTCAGTTATTTTACTTTTCAACTGTGAAATTTCCAATTTTTCCTTTTTATCATTTCTACCTCTTTTTTGACATTGTGTATTTTATGTAGCAATGTCACCATATGTCCCTTCACTACTGTATATGTGGTTTCTATTAGTTCTTTTTTTTTTTTACAAAAAAATAAAAATTTCATTGTGTCTGTCAACACATTAAGAGCTGTTATTTTTTATGTACTGACAATTTCTTCCATATGTTCCCCAGTGTCTTATTTTTTTCACTTTTTTTTTTTTTTTATTATGGGTAAAAATCAAAATTCTCACAATACATACAAACATTTGTAAAATGATATATAAATATATATGCATATATGTGTATTTGCTTACAAAAATGTTATTTATATATATATATATATGCATATATTTTAAGAGGTGCTTAGATTACCCAAAACACTACACGGAACCCACTGGGATTCCCATGTTGCCCACCTCCCACACCTCCCACCACATCCCACACAAACATCTCCCACAGTGTGGCCCACCAACCTCAATGAACCCACACATCCTGGAGCCCCGCCACCAACCACAGACCACAGTCCACACCGCAGACCACACTCTCCCCCACTCAGCCCTGAGCGGTGTGTGCTGATCCAAAATGGCCCACATCCATCGCCACAACAGTACTCAGGACAAACTCCAACTCCCAAAGAAGCCCCTGTATCTCAACTGCTCATCCCCTCCCTACCCAAAAACTGTCAAGTGGCCACTGGCTCCACTTCATTGTTATAATTTCTTGCATTGCAAGAATCACCATATGTGAGCAAGAGAATACCATCAAGTCCACTCTAGTCCATAGTTCTTCCCCCAATCCAGAGGCGACTGGGATGGTGATGTCCACTCCAACTCCAAGTGAGAGAGGGCTTATATCCCATGGATATGGTGGGTGGGATGATCCTGCCTGCAGATGCAGGCCCTCTCCATTCCCTGGGATGGCCATTTCCCATCATTGTCTCCTCACCAGGTGACTTGGATGAGTCCATTGAGCTGTAGGGTAGGAATTGCAGCTCCACCTAGATTTCATGCACACCTGGCACATAGGTAGGCGGGAGGCTCCAGTCTCTGGAAGTATACCTAAGAAACTCCAGCATCACATGTAGGTTTGAATAGAAGGGACTGGTGAACCATGTGCAGGGAGGACTTATTTGAGTCTAATTCTGTCACTCTCAGGAGCACAGATTCCAAAATAGAACCCACTGATAAGGTATCAGTCTCCGGGGCTATCCCCCCTTATATAGGACCAGGGTGTCTCTGGAGCTCTCAGGAACCCCACTGAGTGGGGTGATAGGCACTTAGATGTTCTATGAGCTCCTACTGAGGTGTGCGTAAGAGTTACCTCTGGGATGACCTCCCGACTCTCTTTGAAGTCTCTTAGCCACTTGAACTCTATTAGTTCTTTAAGCATATTTTTAAATGGCTACTTTGAAGGTTTTTTTTGTCTTTTAAATCTCACTTATAGGTTCATTTACAAGCAGTTTCTGTTGCCTGCTTTTGTTTCTATGTATGTGTCCCACTTTTGTGATTCTTTGCAAAGTTTTCATTTTTTGTTTTTGAAAACTGGACATTTTAGGTCATTAATTTTAGCAATTAAAGATACTGGTCCTTCTGCCCTAAGGTTTGCTGCCGCTGGGTTTTGGGGCATTTGTGGGTTTGTTGTTCTTTGTTTTTAACTTGTGTTCGGTTCAGTGTCTTAGCTGTGCTATTTAGTGACATCTGTGTCTCCGGAAGCATGAAGCCTCTGCCATTGCTCCCCAGAGGCTCACACCTGGGAGTGCCCCAGGCACCTGGCATCACACGGGTAAGAGCAGGACTCACTCTGTCTCCTTCCCCAGCGCTCTGTCAATCTGCCTCTGTTGTTTCATCCCAAGCTGCTACGCTGCGCTAATTGCCAGCTTATTCCTCTTGTTTTTGACAATACCCTGGGGAGTAAATTGTGCCATAACTTATCCAATTAATTTGGTCCCTTTCGTAGGGCTAAATTTTGAGGCCAGTCTTTGCAGTTGGTTCTAATTTCAGGAGATCTTTTCCTACTGACCTTCTGGTTTTCTCTGATGAACTAGCCTATTGGTTAGTTAATGTACTCAGACCACTACCTGCTTCCTCTTAATTGCTTACCAGCAAAATCTCCATATTTTTGAGAACTCCCTTAGGCTTGGAGTTCCCCACACATTGCTTCAAATAAAGCAAATTCCCTTGGGGGAGAGCTTTGAAGCTCTCCGTGCTTAGGGACTGCTACTAACCCTGGGCAAAATCTCTGAGTAACTGTTCAGAGCTGTGGGTACAAACAGTGGCCTGATTCCCTATAAGTGACACCCCTGAGTCATGAGCAGGGCACTGGGCAGAGATGGTAGCCTTCTACTGGTTTCTCGTTATTCTTGGCCCACCATGCCTGGATAGAGCCTGCACCCTGTGAGCTGGGGCTGGCTGGAGGAAGGGACATCTGCTCACTCCTCACACTTACCTACAACGTAGCCTCTGTAACCCAGAGATGGGAAGGATGAGACATTCTGGAGGCATGCCCACCCCAGTAAGGTGTCATATACCTTTCTCAGGAGCTGGGGGAGAGGTGGCCCCATCTTCTTGGTCACATCCACCTGTGATAAAGCTGGAGATGGGGAGGAGGGCATGGGTCATGGCTCAAGAGGCACAGAATGCCATTCTTCTTACCAAGATTTAGTGGATTTAGTTAAATACTTGGTTCCTTATTTGTTATATGCCTTTAGTCTCAGGGTTAGGATTTAGCATTTCTGAAGCTACTTTTGTATATTCTATTTTTTTTTAAATAAATACAGTTTTCATAAAGAGAGCCAATTTTCTCACAATGGAGAAAGAAGTGACAACTAAGGAAAGCGGAAATTGGATTGAACCCAACGGTGCTCGGTTGAAGGCAGAGGTATCAGTATGAACTCAAGATTACAGATAGAGAGAAGGCAGAGCAATGATAGATAGATGATATAGATAGATAAAAGTAACTGTAGTTGTATATGTGCATGTGTACGATAGGACAAACACACATCCTAGCTCTGTCTGCTAAGGACGCCTAAGAACAATGGCATTCCAGGAGGAATAAGCACATTTTTCACTCAGATCTTGGCTTTAAATATTATTCCCCAACAAATGAAACTGGAATTCCTTGAGGAAGTGATTAATTCCAGTGCTAGAGCAGGGAAAGTACAAGGAAAGACTGGACTATCTGTTGGTACCAGAAAATAACAAAGTGTTAAAAAAATAATCAGGATGTAACAAAGGCACAGGAACCAACTTGAAGGAACCCTCAATAGACAAGTCTTGGAGAATTTAGGTAAGAACATATGTGATGCCAGTGATGGTTTGTAATTCATACCCTAAAACAATCTCCGTATACCTAAACTCCCATAAACTAATAATTGAATTCATTAATAAAGGCAAAACTCTTCCTTATAGTAGAATTCCAATTAATAAATACCAAAGGAATGATGAACATAGGAAATCCCCATTTGGCAAACACAAGAAGGAACAGTCAGTGCTGAAAGAATAGATGGGAGTTTGATGAGAAACATGTTATTTACATAGCTCTCCAAGAACTTCCCCATAATGCGTTCATAAGGGAATTAGAAACTAGCAATCAGGAACTGAAAATGAGGGGTCTTATTTGAAATTTGGATGAAAAAGGATGGAGGAAATGTTATGAAAAGCGAAGAGAAATAGCCTTAAAACGAAACCCTAGTACATGGTGTTAGATGCATTATCTTACATTTATGTTTCCTGTAACATTAGGAAGGGAAGAAAAGTAACATTTCTGAGTGCCTCCTATGTTTCAAAATGGGCATTAGAAAGAACCACAGCAATCAGAGCTGGCTGTTATTACTTTGTATATAGGTGATAGAATGAAAAGGTATAGAAATGTGCTCAATTATCAGAGTTTTGGAATTTAGTTCTCCACACTGCAAAAATTAGTGATTCTTCCACTACATCATACATACAAAGCAAAAACACATAGATTTTGGGAATATAACTAATAATTGTCATGAAGTTCCCCAAAGTGAAAAGGTAAAAGTGCCAATAGATTTTTATAAATCAGAAACTAGTTCTGAGATATGAAAACGCTCGTGTTTTTGTTGAACATTTTCCCCAAAATTCCTCTTAAAGAGGTCAGTTTTATTATTGTCAGTAAATATTTCATAAATATACTTGGTCTCTGCCCACACCAGAATAAGGCTGCCTTTGTCTCATGTAGCTTATCAGTTAATAAGGGTGAACTGGAATAATCTGATGCGACAGGAGAAATATAAACATGGAGGAAGCAGGTTGAAGAAAAGAGTTCAAGTTCCACTGGATTGGGGGCAAAAAGTCTTACAGGAGGTCACAGGACATCCATGGGTGTCCTGGACAATGCAAGGCACCGTAGCACTTTCATTCACCCTCCCCATTTTGCATGTTATATTGCTACTAAGAAAATTCTCAAAAGCATTAAGATGTGTTTTTGCTTTTGTAGCACATCACATTGAGTTATTTAAACAAAAAAACATATTTTTAGTCAAACCCCACAAGTACCGTGGCCCTGGTCACAAACAAAGAGCAGTGAGAGTTGGGGAAACCTGCAGAGGGCAGAGAATCAAAGGGAAGGGCTTGGTGTTGTGTTGCTTCTTACATAAATAAAATACTTTTCAAAGTATAAAACCTCCAAATAAAGAAACGAATAGGAATGGCTCTAATTCATTAAACATCCATATTAATAGAATTAATGGGCAATTTTCCATAATAGAAATTCAGCTAACCTTTCTCCCAGGGCTGATGTTTAAGTCATTTCATATACTCTATCTGTAAATCAATGATGTTTCTTAAAATATGTCTGTAAGATAAACATGTGACATTTATGTTTCACTACCAAGGGCTGATTAAATGTATTAATTTACATGAAAATAAGTGTATTTATCTGTACGTCCTTATGGCAAGAGGAATAATCTTATAAGCTAAGAAACTAAGCCAACAAGATAATCTTTCTTAAAGAATGACAATATATATTAGAGCAATTTTTTTCTTAGCAGAGAGCATTTTATTCTCTCAATAGCTTTGCATTTGACAAAGTTTGTGAGGTAAGATTCCAATGTTCTAATTTATCTACTGTATGATGACATAGTTTAACTTTACAATAGTATTTTAATAAAAATGTTCATAATTAAAGTAGGCAATAATGCATTACTAAAATATATTTGTTCTACATATAGTTAGCTTTGAAAATCATAGCAATGTACAATGTATTTTTCATCTCTTTTAGGAAATGTCTTCAGCATATAATTAGTTGCTTTTTTGAAAGATGCTGAATCCAAATTTCTTGAAATTGGAAACATAATTTGCCATTCCTTTGAGGCTTATATCAATGAACACACACCATTTTTATAGATTTTAAAGAATAAACCAAATCATTTCCTAAAACTTCCCAGTTTTTCTCAGTCAAGAAATTAATTAGCAAACTATGAAGGCTAAATTAATTTAATGCATTTACATTATTTGTGTAGATTCTAATTCATTTATTTGTGTAATATCTCTTATAGCAAGAGCAGACACTCACTCTTTTATACTCTATTTTAGCAAATAAACAGATGGTAGGTTATCAAAGAGGAAAAAAAAGAAGTTGGCCTTCTGAGACACAAATTCCAAAAGAGGTAAGACCAAAATAGATTTTAAACACTGTGATGAGAGCTCCACTAACACCACCATATGTAGAAATAAACATTCTCTGAGTCAGTAGAAGGTGCGGGAGGTATGAAGAAATAGAACTTGCTATTTTCTTCCTCCCTGTCACATGTGAATTTTTTTTAAATCTCTCACCTGCAATGTGAACAAAGTAGTTTCATCTAGACATAATTGAAGCAACTTTGCAAGTTCCTTTTGAGGCATTAAAATACATTGTCAATAAATTGTTACTCTTCTAAAATGATAAGAGTACCTGTTCTGGCAGGTGTCTCTTTAGTTTAATGATAAGAAATCAATAATATACACTGATTTTTGTTAAATAGAACATTTTCTTGTTTAACTTATAAGATTAACCACACCAGCAACCAGGATTAATAATATCTAATACTAAAGCAGAATGATGTGAAGAGTAGTGGTTGGGAAGCAAAGCATCCTGTGTTTAAAATCCATCTGTGGAGGCACGGGACCCACCCTGATCAAAATAAAGGTGTGAGATGCTCCAGGGCTCAGTCCCCTGGCAGAAGCTTTGAACAACCCTGTGCAACTGGCAGAAACATCTTTCTCAAAGTTAAAGAAAACAGTTAAAGGACTACAGTGACCATGAGAGCAACAAATCAAGAAAAAGGCTACTTAGAAGTGGCAGGATCTTTTGGCACACTGGCTGGCACCTTCCCCTCCCTTTTTTCTAGCTCAGCAAAGAGCCATCCCATACTCCCAGTATGGATCCCTAGTCCTGGTTCTGGAATTATCAGGTATGCTGGGAGCCCGCATGACTGGTCCAGTCTGTGTGGTGGTGGCCTGAGGAACTCACCATTCCCAAACTTGCTGTGCATGAAGGAGGCAGTTCACAGAGCTCTCCTAAGCATGCTGTTGGAGACCAGTCAAGGTGCTACCTGAGGCAAGGGTTTGCTGGCTGTAGGAAATACAGTGCAGTGCCCAGGACTGGAACCAGAACTGTGAGGAAACCATTTCTAGGGAAATGGGGATATTTGTATCCATGTAAATGGGGAAATTCTCTCTTTTCTTCTACCCTTCCCTCCTTCCACCCTTCCCTCCTTCCTTCCTTTCTTCCTTCCTTCCTTCTTTACTACTTTTCTTTCTCTCTCTCTCTTTCTGCTTCTGCTTGCTTTTTCAGCTTCTATTTCTTTCTTGTTAGCTCCCTGCACCTGGCATTCAAAGAAAGTTACATTATAAAACTAGCTGGATAAAAACTTAAGGCACAGATAGTTCAGGGTTTAAATTCCAGCAATACTATAATAAAATATCAAAATGTCCAAGTTTCAACAAAAGATTACAAAACATACAAAAAAAATAGGAAGTTATGGCCCAGGCAATGAAGAAAATTAAAACATTAGAAACCATCAATGAGGGCGACCAGACCTGGGACATACTAGAAAAAGATGTCTTAAAAATTGTCCTAAATATGCTCAAAGAGCTAAAAGAAAACATGGACAAAGAACTCAAGGTAATCAAGAAAACAAAATATGAATACAAATAGAATATCAATAGAGAGATGGAAATGATGAAATGGAATCAAACAGAGCTAAAGACCACCATAACAGAAATTTAAAATTCCCTTAAGGGGTTCAATAGCAGATTGGAGCTGGCAGAAGAAAGAATCAGTGAACTTGAAGATAGAGCAATTAAAATCATCAAGTCTGAGGACCATTAAGAAGAAAGAATGAATAAAATTGAATATAGCCTATGAAAAATGTGGGACACCATCAAACATATCAATATACACATTGTAGGAATCCAAGAAAGAGAAGAAAGTGATCATGTAAAAAAGAGAATATTTTTTAAAATGGCTGGGAATATACCAAATTTAATGAAAGGTATGAATATACACATCCAAGATGAATGGCAAATTCCCAAAAGTATAAACTCAAATAGGACCACATCACGAAACATTATAATTAAAATGTTAAATGTCAAAAATAAAGAGAAAATTCTGAAAGTTGCAAGAGATAAGCAAAATGTCACATACAAAAGAGCTTCAATAAGATTAAGTGCCAATTTCTCACTGTAAACCAGGGAGGCAAGACAGTAGTGGGAAGACATATTTAAAGTGCTGAAAATAAATTTAAAAATTGTCAACCAAGAAATCCATATCCAGGAAAACTGGGGGATTCAGAAATGTGGGAGAGATTGAGACACTCATTGATAAACAAAAGCTGAGGGAATTCATCACCTCAAAGACCAACCCTACAAAATATGTTGTGTTAATTTCCTAGGCTGTTCAAGCAAATACCATGAAATAGTTCACCTTAAACACTGAGAATTTATTCACTCAGTTTTGAGGCTGGGAAAATGTCCAAATCAAGGCATCATTAAGTAAATGCTTTCTTCCCGAATACTATGGCATTCTGGGGCTGGCTGATGGTGATCATTGGTTCCCTGTCACATGGCAAAAGCACATGGTGGCATCTCCTGGTCTCTTCCTTCTCTTCTTGGGTCTGTTTCAGCTTCTTGCTTCCTGTGGCTTTCTCTATCCTAATTTCATTCTCTTATAAAGGACTCCAGGAATAGGATTAAGACCCATCCTGATTGAAGTGAGCCATCCCTTAACTGAAATAACCTCATCATAAGGTCCTACTCACAATGGGTTCACACCCACAGGAATGGATTAGATTGAAGAACATGGTTTTCTGGGATACATACAGTTCCAAACCACCACATATGCTAAGAGTGTTCTGCAAGTTGAAAGGACACTAGACAATAGATCAAAGCCACTTGAAGAACAAATGTTCTCAGGTAGGATTAATGACATGAGTAAATACAAATGTTAGTACGATTATATTTTTGGTTTGTAACACCACTATTTACTCCCTATAGGACCTAAAAGGCATATGCATAAAATGTAATGATAAATTTGGACTCATAATGCATAAGCATGCAATCTGTGGCAAGAATTAAACAAAAGTGGGGAGACATAGGGGTATAGGATCATAGTTTGTGTATACAATTGAAGTTAAGCTCACATCTAAGCAGATGAGAGTGCAATAGTAGATTACAAAGTTAAATTTCTTTTACAAAAAAAATATAAGAAATTTTGCAATCTCATAGAGACAGAAATTGGAGTACAGGTTGCCAGTGCAGGGGTTGACTATGGGAGAAAATAGGTGGGGAGTTAAAGAATAAGGGATGTGGGGTTTCTGTTTGGGGAGATGGGAAATTTTTAGCGATGGAAGGTGGTGAGGGTACCACAAAGTTTAAATATGAGTAATCTCATTGAATGGCATGCTTGGAAGTGGTTGAGTTGGGAAAATTTATGTTGCATATATGTTCCTACAATTTAAAGAAAAAAGAGCAACTAAAGAGACAAAGGCAAATAAATAAATGCAATATATTATCTTGGACACACAATCTAAGAATGGAGGGGGAAAGGGCCCAAAAGGACATTTTGGGAACATATGAAAAGATTGGAATATAGACTGTAAGCTCTGTATAAATGTTAAATTTCTTAACTTGATAACTGCATTTTTGGTGGGTATATAAGTGAATATCCTTGTTTTTAGGAATGTACATGGCAGCCATAAAGTATTTGAGGAAAATTATGTATACCACCTAAAGTGTTGAGAAAATGCATTGATAAATAGACAGATGGATGTATAGAAAGGTAGGTAGCTTAATTATTTGATGGATAGATAGAATGATACAGCAAATGAGGCAAAATTTTAAAATTGGTTGCTCTGGGTATCTGGGATTAAGAGCATACTGGGGTTCTTTTATGGAGTTTGTATTATTTCTGTAACTCTCCTATATGTTTGAAAGTATTTCAAAATAAAAAGCTAATGTATATGTGTGTGTGTGTTCCATTCCTGCAAATATGGTTTAAAAAAGTATATAAATGTCTTTGGGTATTATTTTCTTAATTAGAAAAATTTCATGGGCACCAGGACTATTAAGAAGAGTGATTTGTGTGAAACTAATCAGCCTCTACTTATCCCAGAGAGACCTGCAGCATTAGCTTCCTTCCTTTGACAGATTAGGATGCTAATTCTTATCGGTAGGTAAGAGTGAGCATTTATAAAAAGATGCTTTCATTTATAATGTCATTTTTTAAAATTACATAATATATAGGTCTTGCCTAATTAAAAAAAATAATCAGTAGAGATTTATGTAAAGAAAAAAAGCCATTCATTATGTACTGTCATATAATTAGCTCCCATTCCATGTCTTGCCCAAAGACTACTACTTAATAATTTGATGCTTTCCTCTCCAGATTTATTTTGCCTTTGTATTTGCATATTTTTGTATATTTACCGATATATTGTTTTATTACTTTTACTTTCTGAAGCTTTTTGTCCTTAATACAATCTAAAAATAATTTATGCATCTACTTTATAGGTTTGAACTCCTGTATTCAACTCTATGGTAAGAACATACTGTAAGTAATTGAACAATGTCTCTACTGAGAGGCATTAAGATTGCTCTCCCTTTTGCTCTGTGAAATATTAATGCAATTAATATATTTTACATGTATATTTTTGCATGACTATGAGCATTATTGTTTAAGCTTTCCTAGGAGTAAGATTGCTTGTTCAAGTAATATTTGTGCATTTTAATTTGCATAGTTACTTTCAAATGGTTTCCATGAAGGGAATGAATCCTTTATCAATTACCCCTCCCACCTTCTTCAACATTGCATATTATTTTTCTTTTTAATTTTTGCTAAAATTATGGGTGAAAATTATATTTCATTGTTTTAATTTTTATTCCCTTGATTTTAAACAAGTTTATTATCACTTAGGAAAATTATTGTACTGATATTTGTATTTCTTCTTCCAATTGTCAGACTATATTTTTCCCTTGACAGATGTTTCTAATTGATTAGTTTTCATTTTCCTTGAACTATAGAATCTCCTTATATAATCTATTTTATGTTATATGTATTTAAATATTTCTTCCCTATAACTTGTCTTTTAACACTGTCTATTTATGATGTTTTTGGCCAGACAGAATTTTCTAAATATTTGAATTATCAAAACTGTAATAAGGCCTTTTTCTTTATGGCTTCAGAGTTTATGTCTTGCTCTAAATTGCCTATCAAATTAAAACATTATGGGAAACGGATGTGGCTCAAACAATTGGGCTCCCATCTACCATATAGGAGGGTTTGATTCCCGGGGCCTCTTGGTAAAAGGCGTGCTGGCCCACGCAGGAGTGGTGGCCCGTGCAGAGAGCTGGCACAGCAAGATGATTCAGCAAAAAGAGACACAGAGAAGAGACAATAAGAGACACAGCAGACCAGGGAGCTGAGGTGGCACAAGAGATTGAGCACCTCTCTCCCACTCTGTAAGGTCCCAGGATCTGTTTCTGGTACCACCAAAAGAAGACAAGCAGACACAGAAGGACACACAGAGAGCAGATAGTGAGTGCAAAACAGCCGGAGGGGGGGGGCGCGCGGGGGGAATAAATAAATTAATTAATTAAAAATTAAAACATTATGAAAACACAGCCTTTAATTTTCTCCAAATACCTTGGCATTTTTTTATTTTGCTCTTTAATACAGATAAGGATTTTGTAAATTGTGCAAAGTATTTACATACATCTTTGCCCAGACAGGCTCATCAAATATACCAATACTTTTTATTAAGAATGAAACTGGTTATCTTTTTCCTCTAACTGGTTTAAATGGTTACTCATATCATAAGCCAGGTTCCCTTTTATACAGTCTACATCTGGAATACATGGTCTGTTTCTTTAATCTACTTGTTACTTTCACAGTTAATGCCACATTGTTTGAATTCTTATGGCTTTTTAATATATTTCAATATCTAGAAAGATAGACTGCATCCCATTGTTCTTTTAATTATTTTCCAATACCATGAAACTTTTATTTAAAAAAAGAAGTATCTTTTTCTCAAAGAGTTGTTACAAATGCTATAAAACTTTTTGTCCCATTGTCTATTTAAAGATAGATTTTTGACAAATTTTCCAAATTTTCCAACTTCTATATGTGGGTAAATTAAGATTTTCTATCTCTCTTTGAATCACTTTTGTGTCTTTGTAGAGAATCTTATATTTTAGCTAGTTTACTAAATTTCTTGTTATAAAAGTATACACTGTATCTTATACCTTTTAAAAGGTCTTCATATTAGTAACTGAATAACTTTTCTTTCTTCTTGTTGGTTGCATGCTATTTCTTTCTCCTTTTGTTTTTATCAGTTATGACCAAGATTTATCTATTTTGTTGGTTACGTAGAAGAATAAGCACTTGGCTTTTACCTATCAAGACTCCTGTTTTATTTTTCTGTTTTTAAAATTTTATTTAATTTCTACTTTTATTTTCATTATTTCTCTGTATTTTTTATGTTAAATTTTTGTTTGTAGAGTCTTAGGAATACAGATCATTTACTTTCACAATCTCTCTCTCTCTCTCTCTCTCTGTCTTCCTCTGAAAAATGTATTTAAGGCTATATATTTTGCCTTAGGAACTACATTGACAAAATTCTTCATGTAATATTATCCTTTCCATTAATTGCCATTTATCTCCAAATTGATTTCAATTTCAGATATTATTCTTGATTTTGCAAGCATTATTTGAAAAGATATATAGTTGTATTTATGAATGCAATTATGATTGTGTGCATGTGTGTGAAATCTTGGTTAGAGAATTTTGGTTACTGATTTTTCATTTTATTCCTGCTTAGACAGAAAATCTGACCTGTGTTAGTTTGCTTTAATATATTAAGATTCTCTGTGAGACCTTATGTGTTCTTTTTTTTTTTTTTATTATTATTATGGGTAAAAATCAAAATTCTCACAATACATACAAACATTTGTAAAATGATATATAAATATATATGCATATATGTGTATTTGCTTACAAAAATGTTATTTATATATATATATACATATATTTTAAGAGGTGCTTAGATTACCTAAAATATTACACGGAACCCACTGGGATTCCCATGTGTTCTTGATCCATGAATCTTTGCTGAGAATGACATTTTCAAGGCAGTAGAATTTAGAATACAAGGTCTAGGATCCCAATGCCTGCTGTTGAATATTAATCATCTACTTTCTTGATCCATGACCTTTGGAAAGCTACCTAACCTCTCTCTGACTCAGTTTACTCATCGATAAGAGGACCTAGCTTATTTCTATATTAAAAAAAATATGTTCTAAATATGTTTTACCAGCAAGAATTCATTACAAAATAAATTTTAATAAAAAATAAATTGGATTTACATATCATCTCTTTAGAGAAAATAATGACAATTCTTAGAAGTTTAAACAAACAAAAATACTAAGCTACTTATGTACAATTAAGACAATCTGAACAATTTTTCATAGATAGGCATTTAGTAATCACTTCCTTGATAGTTAAACATAATGTGTGGCTTGTGAGTTGAGATGAAACAGAAAGAGTAAATCACTCAATACATGTAAAGTGCTCAAATGACTACCTAGCACATTCAATATTAATTCAATAAATATTGGCTTTTATTCACATTTTTATTTTTTTATATTAGTTTTTCCCCAAATCTTCTGCATCTTATTTGCTTCTTACTGTCTACCTGATCTTTCAATTTCTGAGTGAGGTGTGTCACTCATATTGTGACAATTTATGTATCTTTATATTTGTATTTACTTATTGCAGATTTCCCCATTTCGTTTTTACAAGAATAGTAAGTATAATAGCATGTTTATCTCAATATCAAATCTCTCCCTTTTTCTCATGTCAAGCCTGAGACACTAAGTTCCGTTTTCTCTGATATTGGTCTTGCTAACCTGCCTTATTATTGTTAGCATTTGTCTGGTATATGTTTCCTTCTTTCATTTGCAGTCCTTTTATGCCAATTTTCAAAACTATGAATGCTGCTAATGTGTGCCTTTGCTTGTAGACACACAAACACCACCCATATCACAAACTGCTCTTCAGTCAGGTTTTAGTGGTTTATACTACTAAAGGCATTTTAGTGATTCACAGGTATTGAAAACAGAAATGCGTAGGCTTTTTCTCAAGGTCTTGC
Source organism: Tolypeutes matacus (assembly GCA_026826555.1). Classification (NCBI taxonomy): domain Eukaryota; kingdom Metazoa; phylum Chordata; class Mammalia; order Cingulata; family Chlamyphoridae; genus Tolypeutes; species Tolypeutes matacus. Next base: position 2,230,256 of record JAKSZT010054462.1, on the reverse strand, counting down.
TTCATTCCTCCCTTAGATTTGTTGGGTGATTGAGGCTCCTGATTCTCACTTTCGCATCCCACCCCTGCTCTTTCTGTTATTTCTCTTTATTTAAAGACTTCAAAGCTACACACCCCCCTTCTATTCTTTTGTAACAAAATTTTATTTTTTTAAAGTATGAAAACTTTTCTAAACTAATGCTACAAATTAATTAATCAGGATCAAGAAAAGCCCTCAAACAAGATTTAAAATTTTAGCATGATATTATTTAACTCCTTCCTCACCCCAGATGCCACTTGTTGCTTTCCCTGTTATAAAGCATCTTGGATTTTGGTTCTGGATTGTTATTAACTTCATTTAAATCATTTCTCAACAATTTTTAGATCACTATAATTTTTAATATTTACTTTTCCTGCCATTTCCCCCAAGCTGGTTCTCCACTTGAGTTCTTCATAATAATTCCTTGAGTAATCCTCTGTGGTACAATTTAGAGTTTGCAAATTTGGGGGTCTAACATTTTAGATATCTAAAAATATCTTTATTCTGCCTTCAGCCTTGAATGCTAGTTTTAATGGACTCAAAATAATTTATCCTCAAATTTGAAGATTTTTCTCTGTTGTCTTCTGCATACAGTATGGCTATTAAGAAGTGTCTTTTCAATCGGATTCTTGTAACTTTGCAGGTAACGTTTTATCCAGCCCATCTCTATAAGCTCTTAGAATAATTATTCATTGGTGCCGTCCTCAACTTTCACTAGTATACTTCTAATCATGAGTCTCTTTCCATTCATGCTTTTCAGTACATAACTCTTCAATCTGTAGATTTGTGTTGTCTTCAACAGAGGGCATTTTTCTTTTGTGTATATTTTACTTCCTCATGGACACAGTCTCCATCCTTTCCTTAAGGGACACCTATTAGGTAAATGTTGAAACTCCTGAACTGAAACTCTTCTCTCTGAGATCTCTCTGTCCTTTCAGTGTTCACCCATGTCCATTAATTATCCATTCTGAAGCAAAATAAGAAAAATAAATACAACTCTAAGATTTAAACAGTGAGAATTTTTCCAGGCAATTGGTTATCTTCATGATAGAAGATGTAAGCAACCAAACATTCCAGGCTGATGAGCAAATCTCTTATTAGAAGCAGAGAGAAGCCCACCAAACTGGATTAGAGAAATGAATGAAGGAGGCAGTTACAGGAGCACAAAGGCAGGCATGGGCAAACCGTATCATGGCAGGACTATCCAACAAGAAGGAGCTGGAGCCATGTAGCGGGTGCAGTACCTTCCAGAGACACTGGCCAAGGCAGAGAGGGGGTCTTTAACTCCCTGCCTATCTCCCACTAGACAAACCATTTCAGAAACCAGATGAACTCAGAGCTTGGGAAGCTCAGCACTCAATGGGGAAGAAAGGAATTCTCTGTAATCATATTGCTAATTTCTACCTGATGTCTCTAATTTCTTATACTCCAATTTCTCAGTTTCATGTTAGTTTATATATCTTTAAATGCATATTTAATCTTTTCTTTGATAGTATCGTTTTCCTTATTTTCCGATGGATTCCCTTTTATAACAGAAATTAATCTGGTTTTGTGGATTTAATATTTGCCTTCAAGTAAATAGCTGAAAATTGGCCAAATGGCTTATCAGAAAGATTACTACAAAGCCTGTCATCACAACTTTATTTTGATGACTAATTCAACAAGCTATTTCCCCAAATTGAGTGCATTTATTAAATAATTTTCCTATTATAAGAAAGGCTTGAAACAGGCCAGCGACTGGAATTCCCAATTTATCTACCCACAACAGGGTCAGGTGTAGATACCCATGCGTGACGTCCCGGCCTCCCCCTCTGCATCGCGATGCTGGCTGGTCACAGCATCACGGAGTATAATGTGCTCAAATCCTGCACTCCAGCATTCACACCTCAGGGCTGGCAAGAGATGAGTTAAGCATGAAGCACTGGAAGGGGAAATGAGAAGATCTGGAGTCTAGCCTTTGTCATCCAGTAAAGATGGCCAGCTGACAGCACGGGTATGAAGTCAGGCTTTATTTTATTATTGAAAATGAAGGGAGAAAGAAATGAAATCAGGACTCCATTTATGGAGTATCTGTGATTTCAAGCTTGACACTGGGTATTTTATATAAATTTTATGGCCAAAAAAAAATGCATATTATTATTTCCAGGGTGCAAATGAAGAAACTGGGTAGGGCAGTTGAAGTGGTTGAACTAAAGTAGAAAATTAGCTGTGCCTTGTTTTCACTATGTCAAAATCCTTTGATAATATCAATGAAAATTTTGTGTTCTAGTAGAAAGGAAGAAAAGAACAGAGAAAAGTAGATAAAATCAATAGAAATTTATAAAACATGCAGATATACTCTATTCCTAGAGGCCACAATCAAAAGAGGTAATGACCAAATCCATTTCAACAAGATAAAGTTATAATGAATATGACTTACTAAGAAAATAATGACTCTTCACCTACTAATAGAAAGACTTTACAAAAGGAGTTAGGAATATTGTCAACCCTGGTTCTCACATTTTATATCACCTTTACTCACCAAATTAAACTATGTATGTGGTAATGTTTAATAGAGTAATTTGTTACTCAGTGGTAGAAATCTTTAATCACAAATATAGTTCAAAGCTCATTCTTTGCCATTATGGAAGTGTTTAAGAATATAGCATTATCTCCCTAGCACCTTCAGCCTACATAACCTTTTCTTTTTCTTTTTTTACATTTCATCTAAAGATTATTTTAATCTATTAGGAAAATTCAAACAATAAATAGGTAAATAGATGAGACTAAGATACTTAAATGATTTACTTGCTATAACACTGAGATGATAAAAGAAAACTAGATGTTGTAGTCTCTATAGATGAACTAAAAATTTTTAACTTTAAAAAAAAATCTGAATGGCATCATGATCAGTTCCTTTTAAAAGCAATGACAGGACTTGGTCTTTTGTTAATTGAAGGTATTAAATTTTTTTGCCCTTACTCTATTTATTTTTTTAGGAGGTACTGGGGATTGAACCTGGGACCTTGTGCATGGGAAGCAGGTGCTCAACCACTGAGCTACATCCACTCCCCCATCTATTTTTAATGAAACCTTAGCTTTAAAAATAATGCCAGGCTATGTGCTTTTTGTTCCATATTGGAAGAACAGACCCCAACTCATAGAACAAGAATATGATTTCGAGGACATTTAGTTTTATTAATGGGAATGCTTCCTTTATGAAACAAAAATAAACAGACAAATCAGTAAGTAAATAAACATATGTGCATAGATATATACATATATATGTATCTTTTACCTTTGAAACCTTTGAAAAAAGAAACACAGCATATGGCTAAATATTGCAAACAAAAAGACTAAAATGTATTCATGAACAGAGAGCATCAGGCAGCTTAGTTTACCATGCCAATCTTGATCAGAAATAAAATGCCCACTTTGTATTTCTCTGACACATGTCAACTTTTGACATTGTGAATTAGATTTATAATTGTCCACCCTAATTTGGATGCCACTCTTGACATTTTTTGAGGGCAGGCACTGCAATCCCAGTTCCACCATGACTGGGTTAGTGAACATCAAGGAAGCACGTGAAGATAGAAGCCATAAATATGAGCCAACCAAAATCCCAATGGAATTCACTATTCCCATTCAAGCGTCACACTAAAACATGCCTTTATGACTTGGTTCCCTTAAATCCAAAATTGTGCATTGCTCACAAATCATAAAATAGTGCTTTGAATGTCTAGTAAGTCCTTTAAATGAAATATTTAATGTACACTTCAAATTATACAAGCAGGAAAGTATGTGAAAATTGAATGGAGTTATTATAGAGTTGTTTTCTTTGATCCTTTAAAAATACTTCTTTTTTTTTTTTTTAAGATTTATTATATTCATTTATCCCCTCTCCCACCGCTGCTTGCACTCACAGTCTGCTCTCTGTGTCCATTTGTTACACGTTCTTCTTCAATATTTTGTTAGTTTAGTTAATTGTTGGAAAAGGACTGGGAAGTCACCAAATAAAAATTGAATAATAAATATTATTCTTAAAAACTTTGTGGCATGATACGAATTAGAATGTGTTATACAAGATCTAATGGGTTGTTTGGTGGTCATGGGGAAGGTTTTTCATTACCTTTCAGTAATGGACACAGGACATGGTAAATATCATCAAAATTATTAAACTGTATCATCTAAATTGTAAAAAAAAAAAAAAAAAAAAAAAAAAAAGAGTGTGTTATAAATGTTTTAACATCACAGCAGGGCCATATATAATCCTGCCCTATTTGTTTATTTAAACAGGATGAGTTATTATGTATCTGACGTGGTAATTTGTTTCTACACATAATAATAAGTAACATTTGGCTAAAAACTTTCCCTCAGCTTCATATGTATGTATGGGTATATGTACACTTGGAAGAATCATCTTTTGAAGCAAATCAGATAAATTTTGGTTGGGATAATACAATATTGCCATTTACACATAACTAGAATACACAAATTTATCAATAATTTTTTCCTTCATCTAAAATTGAAATGGTTTACACTTAATATAATATATAATACAATATAACATTATGATAAAGAAGTAGGTCAAAGTAAAAATTTAAACTATTGAGAAATTATTTAGAAGGATTTGAAGATAATAATCCTAATGCATGTTTTATGTAATTGGGAATTAAATATATCTTAGTCTCCCAATAGTCAAAGAGAGGGGCCATGAGTGGTTACATCTCATTATCCGATAAAGAAAGAAGCAAATGAGCATATCTGAATCACCTTTACGTCTCATAATTGTTCTGGGCACAAATAAACGGGATGCATTTTCCTTAAATTGCCTCTGATTGTATGCAGCATCATTTGTGGTGAGACTGTATGTAAAATTTATTAAATTATAAAAAAATAATTGTATAACTGTAGTCTTAGAAAACATGACAAAGCCATGTCTCAAACTGATTTTCCCTGAAAGCCACAAATTATAAAATCTTTAACCATAACTCCGTGGACCAGAATAAAAAAGCTTGCATGTATTATAACTTCATGTAAATTGTCACAAGCATAGAATGTCGAGAGCCTAGTGCTGCAGGAATAAAGAAGCACATACTTGAGACGGCTTTTCTCCAGTATTAGACATCCTTAAGGACAAGTATTTCAACTGCTTTAGCCATTACAGTGTCTTGTTCCTTGCAGGGCCTCACCACCAGCTGTGGAATAAATGAATCTTATGTGGAATCTACGCAGCATTCATTCTATTTAAAACTTCTTCTTCAAAATGGAATACGTTTCTTTTGTCCCTCCTTTGCCTCTGGTAGGTCCTTCTGTTTCTCCACAGGCTTATTTTCCAATACTTGGCTCTTGTTTCTTCTTCACCACGTGTATTTCTTAAGAGCCCTCTCAGCCATGTGCAAGCCCCCCATCAGCTTAGAAGTGGAAATGACTCCAGTTCGGCACCTTTAGACACCAGCTTCCTTTTGAGATCCACCTCTCATTTGACTACCAGCTTTGCTGCCTCCTGCTGGCACTTTAAAATCAGCATGGACAGCTAATTCACTTCCCATGTCGTATGCCTACATGCATGGTTACACGACTTGTCCATTTTTATGACAGAAATGTCAGGGCTTCCTTAACATGCTTCCTTCCTCATATCCCCGTATCATATTCAACACCAAGTCCTATAAATTTTGCCTCTTAAGAAGAAACCTGTTGGTTCATCTACTCTTCTTGTCCGCCTCCCTTCCCATAGTCCAGGGTATCCCAATCTCTAATCTGCCTGTTCCAGGTCGTTCCATGATGCACACCGTGATCCGTAGCTCGCGTCACACGTCCCTGATGCCCTGTGTTCTCGCCTCTCTGCTGCTCTTTGGGTCCCTCGGAATTGCCATCCTGGGATTGAGCCCAGGACCTCGTACGTGGGAAGCAGGCACTCAACCATTTGAGCTACATCCACTCCCGATATATACAGCTTTGTTTGTATTATTACAAGAAATAAATGCAAAGTCAGGCTGGTCTATTTAATCCTATAGTCATCAAGGGAGTATTTTATTAGCATCGACAGGTATCTTTAAAAATATATCATATGAAGCATGTTTTCAAAGCTGAAGAATCAACATTATAAGTTATGTTAAAAGCAAAATGATACCAAGAAGCATTTTAATTTCAACATTAATGACAGTCACTATGAAATTAAGAGTGACAATTTGCTTAAGAAAGAAAAAAAATGCAATCAAAGTACTATATAACATTTTCAGTCATTTATTGATGTTAATTAATTGCAGATAACTAAGGAAGCTATAAAAAGAAAGTATAATGGATGCAAAACAGCCAGCAAAGATAAAAAAGAAAGAAGAAAACTGTAGCTGCAGTAATTTCTGTCATTCATAACTTGCCATAATTATCAACTCTGTAAAGCTGCAGCCGTAAATGCCTCCCTCCTGATAAAATCAGCAGACTAATGTAATGGTTTGACTAAGAACCAGGGATGTAGATCTTGATATTAGGTCTGATCTGCTTGGATTTTAGTGCATTATTCCCTCAGGAAGACTCATGATTTAATTTTTAAAAAAACATTGTGATTCAGTGCCCACGCCGGCAGCTGTAGCCTCACTTAGCGTGTGAATCTCGATTCCCTGGAGTGAATTACAACTGACCTTTTTGATTTCCATTTAGCAATCACTTTATGGATAAAATTACCATCTTTTATACTTATCACTTAAATGTACTTCCGTGGTTTCAATTCCTGGAGCTTCATGTTTTTTAAAGTAACCTCCAAGTAGTCTAGTGATATTTTTAACCTTGAGAATAAAGCAGCTCTTAAAGCACATGCAAATCATAGAATTGTACCTCTTTATTTATTTATAAAACGTTTTGTTTGTATAAGTACTCAAACTGGAGACATATTTAGCAGCTTATAGTCTATATGGAGAAAATTTAAAAATGCCTATAAACATAAGTTTGTTACATCATAATATTTTGAAGTAAACTTTGATTAGAAATTCTGCCCTTTAAAGCAAGTTAAACAAGACTAAATCTTTGTATGGAAGGAGAATAATGGGGCCCAATAGCTATAAGCAGCAAAATATATGAAGGACTTAAAGGTGTCCAAATGGAGAGAGTAAGAGGACAATGTATCTGCGTCCTTTCAACAGGAGAATCTGATGTCAAGTAGACTATTCTAGCTTGAATGTTCAAGGACTACCCATGCCTTCATTTTACCGCATTAGCTGTATGAAATGCCACCAAATTGGGAAGCATTTCTATGAGTCTATTAATTTGCTATTAAAATTCCAATAAGTGTTCCTGGGAGTGGTAAATTAACTCATTGAAGAGCTTACATCAGACTTAGATTAGAGAAAGGCCTTGGCATGAGAAAGAACTTTGAGGAGCTTGAGACTTAATTCAGTGTTGATATATGCTGCAATAGTTTGGGAGTAAAAGAAAATGGGGAAGTATCTATCTTCTTCAAATCTCTAAACCCTATTCAAATCACAACAATCAGCAATTAAAAGTAGAGTTAATACCAACCCCTAATAGTTTTTAAACTGTCAATTTTAGAAACAATGAAAGTTGTGATGGTTTGAAGCTGTATGCACCCCAGAAAAATATGTTCTTAAAGTGAATTCATTTTCTGGGTGTTGACCCATTGTAGAAGGTTCTTTTTAGTAAGTAGGATCTTAAGATGTTAGCCACCTCATTCAGAGTGGGTCTTAATCCCCTTATTGGAATCCTTTATAGGAGAATGAAATTCAGAGAGAGAGAGAGAGAAAGCCATGGAAGCAAGAAGCTGGAAGCAATGAAACCCAGTCAACAAGGGAGAGACCAGCAGATGCTGCCATATGCCTGGCAATGTGACAGTAGAGTCCAGGATCGCCAGCAGCCAGTGTTCAGGAAGAAGGTATCATCTTGATGATGCCCTGATTTGGACATTTTCACAGCCTCAAAACTGTAGGTTTGCAAGCTAATAAATCCCCATTGCAAAAGACAACCCATTTCTAGCATATTGCTTTCTGCAGCTTAGCAAACTAGAACAAACGTTTACATATTTCCCATACAAAACTGACAATAATTTCTTAAATCCATGGGAACGTTACAGAATGCAAAGTTTTCACTTTAAATGTTTATCTCTTTCATAATGTTATAGCAGAACAGGTATGACCTGTATTTTACACAGGAAAAAGTTGATACTTTGAAGAGGTAAGTGATATGCCCAAGGTCATATATCTGATAAAGTTGCCTGAACTCAGAGTCTAGTAGCCTTCCCAAGATACCACACAGCTTCTCTTTCTCTCTAGGACAGAATAGGGATCAGGAACAAATCATTAAACAAAGAGATGAGTAAGCAATAGGGAAGTCCATCACCTGCTAAGCCAGCCAGAAGTTCAAGAGTTCTGTGAATACACTCTAGTTAAAGTACTGGCAAAGACTTGAATGCAGAGAGTGGCTCTAGGACATGTGACTTGGCTTACAGCAACATTTCTAGGGCAAATTTAATTTTTACATGTAATAATTCAAGTTATTGTAGATGGATACAGTAGCATATAATAGATAGTCTGACATAAAGATTCATATCATTATTTTAAAATTGGTACCTTCCCTTACTGAGGCATTACTTTCCAATGAAAAAGAGCTTGCAAGCAATTTTCTAGCACAATGGCCAATGCTTCTTTGGGCCAAGGGACTTTTGCCATGGCTTCAACCAACATAGTAGACTTTCCAAAGACATTACTCACTCTATGGTGTTAGAGTAGAAATTAAAAATAGCAGGGACCTTTTGAAGCTCTCTAACATTTTTCTGCCAGAATAGGATTGCTCCCGAGTGTATTTTTAGTGCTCTATACACTCAGCTTTTAAATGTCATAAGCAGTGAAATCCTGGGAGTACTATTCGAATACATCTCTGAAAAAAGTTCTAGTTGATATCTCAGCTGTGGTTTTGATTCAGGTTTTATTTCATCTATAAGTAACCCATTATCCACCATCTTCTCTCATTTGCTGAAGTTTAGGGGTTCCCACAACTCCTTTTCCATTTTATCAAAGGATATATAATTGAGAGAGACATTTACCTAAATTAGAAAATCCCATAAGCACTCCAGCCTTCAATTTTCTTAGCTTAGTAAAGATTTGAGGCTAGTTGACCTGTGAAAACCTTTCCTGAACTTATAAAATAAAAATTCTCATAAAGACTATAATTTGTCATTGCATTATCTATGCAGTCTAAGACACTCACCTTCTGCTCTAGATATTTTGAAGCCTTCTTTTCCTTCACCTCTAGTCTAATTCTCTAGAGAAACATCACCTAATATATTTTATTATTATTAATTACAATTTTTATTTCTCAAAATGTCCATCCTCAGATCTACTCTTCATCTAATATACTTTCCACAATGTACTGTATCTCAAAATTTTAGAAAAACTTTACTTTTTCAAGAAATCTGATCTAAAAAATTGAAGGAAAAATATATATTAAAAAAATAATAATTATATGAAACTTCCAAGACTCTCTCACATACAGACCTGACTGAAAAGCCAGTTATCCTGGTATGTTATGTAATGATTTTCTGGATGCGGCAATCACTCTTGTCTTAAAAGGAAGTGTTCTATGGAAAAATCCATGCTTACAAAATTACCCTTTTCCTAGTTGAAGGAACCGTTTTCTGCTTAAGTTCTGGAGCGAGTATGTTGTCAGCTCTTTTTTAAGTGAACATTAACAAAACAAAGAATATTTTATTGGATTAATTCTCCCTGGATTTTTTATGGTTTATCAAATAATATTTTAGTTTAAAATACTTTCTTGTATATAGCTTAGGCTATTGTGGGGTATATTATTTAGAAGTCAAATGATTTAGTTGATGGGGTAGAATGTGGGTTCATCTTTTAGTAACAATTGTAGCAAAAGAATATATATTGCATTATTTCACATATTTTATTTTTCCATTATTTTTCCATTTCTATGTAAATATTTTAAAGTTTGTCTTTTTAAAGAAGCAATTAAATATTGAGCTTTTTTCAACCCCGTCCACTTCCACAATGTGAACAAATGCAGAAACTGATTGTATTTAAAGACATTTTCCTATTTGTTATTCCCAAATTATTTTCCCACTAAATAAAAAAACATTATAATTATACAAGACTTGTTCATTTTTCTATATGTCTTAAAATGTTCATCATACTGCTTACATTTTACACAACAGTGAGAGAATCCGTATTTTATGTTTGGTCTCTAACAAATTACAATCAAGATCTAACTGTGACTTTCTACATATGTAAGAGTAAGAGAATAATGAGATATACTTACTTAAATCACTTTCACTGTGCTTCAACTGTGTTACAACTACTGTTTTCTTTGTATTCTTTCTATTCAAAATATTTCTCTGTTTTAAAATTAGATTATTCCTTATTTCATGATGTACCCTCAAGATTGACTTCTATTTTAAAGGAGAGTAAAAACCCTCCCACTGGTGACAGTCTGAAAAATGGCCAAAAGCTTGGGTTCTTGAATAAGAAGGTTTGGAGCTAAAAGTCTCCTAACATTAGGCAAGGTAAGTCATTCATCTAAAATTCAGCATCTTCACCTGTCAAATAGAGACTATGATTACATGATCTAATTATATATTATGTACTATTCCATACTGTTTTCTAGTATAGAATTCTTATTGAAATAACTAGGATAATGCTTTAATGATAACTAAAATCACCAGACATTAATAATGTAAACTTATGTTGAAAATAATAAATGATGAAAATATGTTAGAAAATATGTAAAGTCATGATCCAGATAATGACATAGCTATTCTTGCACACAGGAATGGGCTACCATATGGGGATTTTCATGTTTAAAATAATCTATTTTTTCTTTTGTAGAAATTATAATTACTCTTTATTAATATAAGGTGTTATATTGTATATTATTATATAATTCTTTTCAAATTGAGATTTAACTGTCTTTATCAATTCACACCTTCAGGTTACATGAAATATACCAGGTCTCTACCAAATCCATTTCTTATATTTTATTTTGTTAAACTGACTTCAATTAGGATGAAAGAGAATAAGATTTTATGTTTATTCATTTATGTTCCATAGCATTTATTTGATAACTATGTCTGCAAATTTATTGTTTTTTGTTTTGTTTTCCATTTTCTTGCCTTCCTTCACACACAGATAAAACCAAGCCATATAACAAATCATGGTTTATTTTCAAGAGCCCAAGATATTTTTTCTTTGTTTCTATTAATATAAATTTTAGCCACATGAACTCATTTGCCTTTACCTTTTCCCCCTTTTATTCAAGGTTTTTGTTCTAGTCGTGCTTCCAGTTGGCACTTGGTATTAACCCATCATGTGGCTAAGAGACTTCAAAGAGAGTCGGGAGGTCATCCCAGAGGTAACGCTTATGCACACCTCAGTAGGAGCTCATAGAACATCAAAGTGCCTATCACCCCACACAGAGGGGCTCCTGAGGGCTCTGGAGACACCCAGGTACTATACAAGTGGGGATAGCTCCAGAGACTGATGCCTTATCAATGGGCTCTACTTTGGAATCTGTGCTCCTGAGAGTGACAGAGTTGGACTCAAATAAGTCCTCCCTGCACATGGTCCATCAGTCCCTTCTGTTCAAACCTATATGTGGTGCTGGAGTTTTTAGGTATACTTCCAGAGACTGGAGCCTCTGGCCTGCCCATGTGCCAGCTGTACCTGGAATCTCAGTGGAGCTGCAACTCCTACTCTACAGCTCAATGGACTCACCCAAGTCACCTGGAGAGGAGACGATGATGGACAACGGCCATCCCAGGGAATGGAGAGAGCCTGCATCTGCAGGCAGGATAATCCCATCCATCTTATCCGTGGGATATAAGCCCCCTCTCATTTGGAGGTAGAGTGGACATCACCATTCCAGTCCCCTCAGGAGTGGGGGAAGAGCTATGGACTAGAGTGGACTTACTGGTATTCTGTTGTAGACATATTGTGACTCAAGCAATGGAAGAAATTATAACAGTGAGGTGGAGCCAGTGGCCACTGGACGCTTTCGGGGCAGGGAGGGGAAGGGCAGTTGTAATATAGGGGCTTTTTCAGGGCTTGGGGGTTTTCCTGAGTGACGTTGTGGCGACGGATATAGGCCATTTTACATCAGCATATACCATGCAGAACTGTGTGGGAGAGAGTGTGGTCTACGATGTGAACTATGGTCCATGCTTAGTGGCAAAGCCCCAGGATATGTATATCCATTGCAGGTGATGAGCCACACTGATGAAGGATGTTTATGTGGGATGTTATGGGAGGTATGGGAGGTGGAGATCATGGGAATCCCTGTAATTTTTGTGTAACATTTATGTAATATAAGCATCTTTTAAATATATATATATATATAAAAATACACTTTCTACTCTTAGAAACAATAAGAAGACAAGTCCCAGATTGATAGAAATATTGATAAAGTTTACATCCAAGAAAATTTATGTAAATAAAGCATTTATATATATATATATTTTTTTATATTTTGTGGATAATGTCTGTAAGGTTATTAATTACTTACTCAATTTATTTAATAGATAAAGAGCCAATCATTTTATCTATTTCTCATTGTGTGAGTTTTGCTATTTTGTGTCTTTAAAGGAATTGGTCCATGTCATCTAAGTTATCAAAAAAGTGGACAGGGACTGTTTGCAATTTAAATAAGATATCTGTTCTAATTTTATTGTTTCTTTTCTTCTTCTGGTTTAGATTTAAATTGTTCCTATTTCTCTAGTGCCCCAACTGGAAGCTTAGGCTATGGTTTTGGATTCTTCTTCTTTTCTAATATATACAATCAATGCATTGCTTTTTCTGCATTCCACAAATCTAGAAAGGTTGAATTTTTATTTGTACTTATTTCAAAATATTTTTAAATTTCTCTTGAGAATTCTTTGACTCATGTGTCACTGAGATTTATGTTGGTCAACATCCGTGTACTTGGAAAGTTTCCGCCATCTTTCTGTCATTGATCTCTAGTTCCATTGCAGTGTGGTCTCAGAGCAGCATTTTAAAAATTTCTTACAGTGTGTTTTATGGCTCAGAATGCAGTCTCCTTTGGGTACTGCTCCATCTGACCTTGAGAAGAATATGTATTCTGTTGTCCTAGAGAGGGATATTCCATAAATTTCCATTAGAGCTACTTGATTGCTGGTGCTGATCAAGCCAACTCCAGCCACGCTGATTTCCTGCCTCCTTGATTCCCATTTCCTTAAAAATGAACATTAAAGTAGCCAGCTCCACTGGTGAATTTGTCTATTTCACCTTTCACTTCTTTAACTTTTTGCCTTACATGTTTTGATGTTCTTTTTCGTTGCATACAATTTTAAGATTATGTCTTCCTTGAGAATTGGCCCTTTTATCATTACGTAAAGCTCCTTTTTACCCCTGATTATCCTCCTTGTACTGAACTTGCTTTTTCTCAAACTAATATAACTATTCCACCTGTCTGTGATCAGTGTTAGCATGGTGTATCTTTCTCCACCCCTGTACTTTTATCCTATGTGAGAACAAATATTTAAGTGGGTTTCTTGTACACAGCATTTTTAAAACCACTCTGACAATCTCTTTTAATTGTAACTTTTTTCTACTCATTGTATTTTTTCTTTGTTTCTTCCTCCCCAACTACCACCATTTAAGATCTTGTCTCTTAGCATATCCATTACAATTCTTTTAAAATTATTTCAGTGGTTGCCCTAAAATTTACAATATACATATTTAATTAAATCCATTTTCAAATATAGCTTCTACTTTCTGTGTAGTGCAATTACCTTATAACAGAATATTTGCAATTCCACCTTTGTGACATTATTGTCAGTCATTTCCCTTATCCATATGCTATAATCATCCAGCACATTGTTACTAGCATTACTTTAAAGATGTATCTTTTAGATCCATTAAGAATAAGAAAAATAAAAGCTTTTATTTCATGTTAATTTATTCCTTCTCAGATGCCCTTCCTTTCTTTTTGTAGACCCATGTTTGTGACCTATGTCATTTTCCTTCTCCCTAAAAAACTTCTAATATTTCTTTCACGGTAGGTCTACCAGAGATGAATTTCCTCACCTTTTGTTTCTACAGGAATGTCTTCATTTCTCTTATACTTTTGAAGGATAATTTCACTATATATAGAAATCTAACTTGCTGGGATTTTTCCTTTCAATAAATATTTTACACCGGTCTTCTTCATTGTGTAGTTTTTTGTTTTTTTTTTTTATTTTTGCCATTCTATAATTTACTTCTTGATTTTTTTTTCCTTTTTAAAAATATATTTTTATTGAAGTATATCATTCATACATGAACTTGCATAAACAATAAGTGTATAGTAAAGATTGTGAACTTACAAAATAAACATGCATAACATCATACAGGTTGTCTCACACATCACCCCTCCTTGCATTGTTGTGAAACATTTGTTACAAACTACCTTGCATAGTTTTTGATAAGAAATGAGCTGTACTACTTATCCTGGTTCCTCTGTAGGTAAAGTGTTTTCCCCACTCTGATTCTTTCAGATTTTCTTAATTTTTCTGGTGTTTGAATATGATATGCCTATCTAGGGTTTTGGTTTTGTTTCTGTTTTTGCATTTTTTTTTTTTTAATTTTTTTTTTTGCATTTATCCTGCAAGAGGTTCTCTGAGCCCCCTGGTTCATTGATTTGGTGTCTTTTGCTAATCTTGACAGGCTTTCAGTATATTTCTCAGCTATTTATTCTACTCTGTTCTTCATTCTTTTTATGGAATTCCAATTATTTTATGTTGCACTTACTGAAATTTCCACACAGTTCTTGAGTCTTCTGTTGTTTTTATTTTTTGTTACTATTGTTTTTATTTTTTCTTCTCTTTACATTAAGCTAGGGAAATTTCTATTAATCTATCTTCAAGTTCACTGATGCTTTTCCTGGCCCTATCAAACCCACTGATGAGCTCATTGGAGGCATTCCTTATTTTTTTTACAATAAAAAAATTAGCATTTCTTTTTGATACTTCCTTAGAGTTTCCATCTCTCTGCTTACATAACATATCTGCTCTTACGTGTTAATAATAAAGTTAAATTCCATTGTCTATAATTCCAGCATCTGTGGCATAGCTGAGTCTGGTTCTGATGATTGCTTTTTCTATTCTTAATTTTTTTTTCTTGCCTTTTGGCATGTTTTTGTAATTTTCTGTTGAAAGCTTAAGTATTGGGAAGAGGAACTGAATTAAATAGGCATTTAGTGTAAAGATTTTGGTTAATCTGAGTAGGAGTCAAGCTCTGTTTAATGGTTTCTGTAGCCATAGGCATGAGAGGCTTCAAATTCTTCTAGTACCCTTGTTTTTGTTCTCCTCCTTTGATTTGGGGATCCCCAGTTATTCCTCCTCAGAGAGATCTCTGTGTCTAGCAGCTCTTTTAGCTTTAATCCACTATTATTATACAGGAGCCCTGCTGCTACGGTGGCAAGGTGTGGGAGAATGTTCTGTGATCTTATTATATCTTAATCTTTTATGAGCCCATGTTGTAAGGTTGGGACATTCAGTGCCAAGTGTTAGTCCACTGGTAGAGATTTTTTTTTTTTTTCTTTTCTGGCTCCTACTCCTTTCGGTGGCTGCAGTGTCTCCAATCTGTTTCCTAGAACCTCTGACCCTAAGGACTATGGCTTTTATTTCCCTTTAAGTAAGACAGGGGAGTTAGAGATGTGGGAATGGGAGGATACCCTCCCCTCTTGGATCAGGCTCTAGGAAATTCTCTTCCCCTGGAAAATAGGCTTTTGTTATGGAGAAAGTTCTGGCAATGTTTCACAATGAGTATTCATTACTCTCCCCCTCCACCCACCACCTGTCAGAGACAAAAAGGAATCTTTTTGGAATGTTCCCAGTGAGTACTTGGTGAGGTTCCTGGATGTAAAGCTCATGAAACTTTGGGGGACTTTTCAGACTGTGGTCCCCGGGAGTTTCTCACACTCATGCTAGTCCATGCTCAGCTTCGAGCAATTAAACAAAATTGCCATTTAAATGGCCTTATATCTATATAAGCACAAAGCTGCTGCTCCAGATGAGTGCTTTCTGCCAAGACTCTCTAGATGCAGCTGCTTCTCCAGATTTTCAGGTGGCAGTTTGACCTGCAACTTTAGTTCTCGGATGAATCCAAGGAAAAACATTGATTCTCAGTGTGTCCATCTTTTTCTTGTAAGGACAGGAGGGATGGCTTCTAAGCCTTCTATATATTAAAGTTGAACCTGGCTATCTCATGGATAGTTTTATGTTCTAAATTTTTAAAAATTTATCAGATGTTGAAATGTCTCAATTTAGGTGTAAAGCTCATAGATGTTCAAATTCTCAACTCCTGCACTTTCTATAATTCACAGATTCAGAATGTACTTAAGACTAAATCTTATTCATAGCATTCCCCAAATTCATTCCCACATCAGCTGAAATGGTGAAATGGAACAAAAATTGAAGGAAGACAGAGAGAGACAAAGAGAGAAGAAATACTGTATTATATTGGATAAAATTCTATGCATGTTGGGAAGCATGGCTATTTGGCTAAATGTTTCCTTTGGAATTTCTCACAACCGTGAACAATCACCATATACATCTAATTTGTTAAATGTTACTAGGTCTTCTATCAAAATTGAAATGTACAATTTCATTTTCTGTGAAATTGATTAGAAAACTATAATTACCCACTAGGTTAAATCACACTAATAAGACATATTTTCTTAGCACAATGGGAAAATATAGAGTCATCCGATGGACAAATGCTTAATAAGGATGTTTGCTATACCTCATTTCTGTGCTGCTCCTTCAGTTTAAAATGACCTTCAGTCATATCATAGTTATCCATTCTGCCGGTGAGTGTGGATAACTTGCTTCACTGGGTGTTGAGGGAATAACCTAACACATATACCGATTGATGACAATTATTTTGTAAATCAGAGGGAAAAATACTTTCAGTTTTCCCACAGATTTGTTAGGTAATTCCATTGGTCTCTGGTAAACTACGCTTATCCTGTTCACAGAATAAACTTTCATGGTATTATGTGGTTAATGTGTAGGTTTATGCCTTAGTGTTATTAATATTCCCTGAAATTTTGCTTAAGGTTAAGCCAGGACAAAACTTTACCCCTAACTGCCCTTTAACTGCATCCAGGGATGTTGAAGTGCCTGATAAAAGCACTTTGAATTCCTGTAAGGAAAGGTTTATATAATTTATAAATAACTACTTCAAAATATGTCTAAATGGGCTGAAATAACAAGGTCCTATAATGCCAGTGAAACTAAATCAGCCCTAGTAAGGTGCTGGGAAACCATGTGGTGAATTTCTTCTCAAGATTCAAAAGCAGAAGTCTCCAACCAAATTCTCTAGTAAGTTGGGGATTACCCATTAGATCTCCTATCCTCACCTCATTTCTTTCCAAGTAAAGTTGCCAGTGCCCTGGGGTCTAACGACAATTTCATTAGGGAATGTGCCTGAGTGAATTATTTTATTGCAGCATCTTTTAGCCCTCACTATTTTAAGCTCCACCCAGAAACTTCCGCTCTTTTAACTTCCCCCTCAAGTGTATAAATCCCTCTCTCCTCTTTGCATAACTCATATTATACCCAGTAATAGAGAAGTTATTGGTCTCAGAGGACCAATATTTGAGCAGTGCTGTAGTAGCTTGGCACCAGAGAATGCTGGAGCTGGAGAGCTTTTCAAGATATTGTTTAACTTGTTCAGGGCTTATTCCACACCACAATGCTCCGTCCTTAGACATAGAAATAGCAATGTTACAAATAGATGACTTTAGCAATATTCAAGAAGTAGGATTTAAGCTTAAAATTAAATTACATCTCTTTTATTCTGTAGAAGAGAGTGGAAAAGGAGGAAGGGCTGGATATGTGGAAATCCCCTATATTCTTCATGTGACTTTTCTGTAACCTAAAGCTTCTTTGAAGATAAAATGAAAAAATAAGACACCGGGGGAACATACGAAAGAAACTGTCACTGTACATACAAGAAAACAGATATTAAGGTGATGAAAGACTCGATGTATATGAATGTTTTATATTATTTCAATTTTTAATTTTTTTTATATTTTATTTATTATTATTTTATTATTAATTGTATTATTTTTTTGGCTTATATTGGGGGAAGTTTTGGATAGTAGAATGTTCACAGCTGTGGCAGCAGAGGATCACTGGTGTGGGGTGTCAGTGATGGGGGGATGTGTGAGGAGGGGCAGACCTGGGACACACCTCTAAGGCATAAATATGTTCATGTGTCCATGGGATATTGTCTCAGTGAGCTGAGACCCACACAATAACTGAAATAATATTAAATTCCCATCCTGGGGAGTCCTGCTACATTCTGTAATAGAGCAGCAAGAATCCCCCAAGTACATGGGCAGTGCCTAGTGAAGGAGGACAGACCATTACTCCAGGCCCTTGATATTCACGATTGCACTTATGAACCTTTTCTTGTGAAATTGAAACTTAGCCTAGTATTATATATTACCTAAGAGTTACCACCTGAAAACCTCCTTGTTGCTCAAACGTGGCCTCTCTCTAAGCCAAACTCAGCATATAAACGCACTACCTTCCCCCCAGCATGGGACATGACTCCGGGGATGAGCCTCCCTGGCACTGAGGGATTATTACCAAGTGCCAACTAGCAATGCATCCGGAAAAGGACCATGACCAAAAGGGGGAATTATTAAATACAAATGAGTTTTTATGACTAAGAGATTTCAAAGTGAGTCGGGAGGTCACTCCAGAGATTACACATATACATGTCTCAGCAGGATCTAATTGACTGCCACAGTAAACAGTGCCTCAAACAGAGGGGCTCCTGAGGGCTCTAGAGACATCTAGACACTGTAAACAGGGCAGACAGCTCAGGAATACAACATCCTGTCATTGGTCTTACTTTAGAATTTATGCGCCCCAGTGTAACAGAGTTAGACTCATTTATTGTTTCCCTACACATGGCTCTTCTACCCTTTTTATTTGGACCTATAATTAGCACTACACTTATTAAATATATGTCCCAGAGACTTAAATCGTTGGTCTCGTTCATATGCTGGGGGATCCCTGAATCTCAGCAGAATTGCAAAATCTACTCTCCAGTTCATTGGATTCACCCAGGACAACTAATAAGATGATGATGGACAATGACCATCCCAAGGAACAGAGAGTGTCTGAAACTGCAAGCAAGATAGTTCCATCCATCAATTAGAAGGAGAGTGGGCATCACCATCCCACAATCCTCAAGACTGGCGAATGAACAATGGACTAAAGTAGACTTATTATTATTCTATTATAGACTTATTTTTATTCCAGCAGTGGAAGAACATTTATCATTTACATAAAGGCAGGTCTGAGGGGAGAGAGATGGAAGAATAGGGTGTAAAATGGTGGCATTTTCAGGACATTGGAATTGTCCTGTATGATATTGCAATGACAGATACATGTCATTATACATTTTGTCTTAACCTATAAAATTGTGGGGCAGAGTATAAACTATAATGTAAACTATAGTCCACTTTTAGTAGCAGTGCTTCAATATGTGTTCATCAATTGCAACAAATGTACCACACTAATGAAAGATGCTTTAATGTGGGAAAGTGTAGGAGGGGGAGGTAGTGGGGCATATGGGTATCCCTTATATTTTTTTATGTAACATTTATGTAATCTAAAGCTTCTTTAAAAATTAAAAAATTAATTAATTAATTAATTAATTTAATTTAATTACAGGTTATTGAGAATTACTTGCAAATATATTTATATGCAGGCAGGTAGATTTAACTGAAAAATAAGTATAACTATAAGCTTGGAATCATTTTTAAATTCTTAATCAAGAATACTATAAAGCTATAAACAAATAATATAAGATTTGATATTGATTTGTAATAAATAAGCTAAGGATTCATACTTATCAGACCATTTCCACACTAGATATACCAAAGTTAAAGCTTTTTTTGAGATTCCTAAAGTAACATTTTTATGACCTTATAAATATAAATATACTTTGTTACACTTTCACCCTGCTCCAATTTAAGTGAACAGGTGCATTGCTAACTGTTTTTAATAGTTTTTCATTTTCTTTCAAAAAGATCAGTGCCCTATTGTGGGGAAAGCATAGATTTTGACCTTCGATGGAAATGTATCAAATCCTAGTTCCACCATGTCTTAGATTTGTGATGATAGCTCTGAACCGTCTAATCCATTCTTGGTAAGGCTGTTCTCGTGATTAGAAAATAATACTGTTCTTATCATAACAAACACAATGTTTGGCACCTGTCACTTATGAATATACGGTAGGTATTATTGTAATTTAGAATACTCACACAAATAAGTTTTGCAGACCTAATTATTCTACTTTAAGTCATTGCATTTTTAAAGATATTAGAAGATATGCTTTGCCCTGATAATACAATAAATAGTAAGGGAAGCAAACATAGCTTGACTTCATAAAGACAGGGTGGGGGGAAAGTAATACGTTCAAACATAATTGAATGCCTACAGTGTTCCATGTTCTCTGTTAAAACTTTCACATATGAAATCTCTAATTCTTAACCAGTATGCAGAGTTAACAGCAATTTGTAGATTTTAGATGAAAAAATTGAGATTCAGAGAAACTAACCAACTTGCCAGCATTCTGAGTTAGAGAAATTGCCTGGATTCCAGTTCTTTCTCATTTTAAAGCCTGTCCTTTTTTAGTACTCAACATAACTTCAAAGAAAAAAATAAAAGACAAAGTTTAAAATTAAAAATGTTTTCTGAGCATGAAACAAGATGGAGATTTACTTTCAGATCCTACACTAATTTCACTGGGAAGGATATGATAAGGCAATTGGTCATACTAAAATAACATTATCAGGGAGGAGATGTGGCTCAAGCAGTTGGGCGCCTGCCTCCTACATGGGAGGTCCCGGGTTCGGTTCCTGGTGCCCCCTAAAGAAGGCAAACAAACAACCGGACAGCAAGCAAAAACAACAAGAAAACAGATGAGGTAGCCATCTAGGGGTGGGGAGGGGAATAACATTATCATACAGAAGAAGAATGAGGAACTTATTAGATTTGGAAACATGTTTTCTGTTACTTTTTGCAAGAACACTTTTGGTGGAGTTGTGGACAAAGATGCCATAGAGGATAAGGCTTAACAGGGAATGGAGGTGAGAAAATGAGGAGAAAGTTGCCAGAAAACCTTTTAACACAATGAACAATATGCTGTAGGCCCTCTTACCAGCTCACAAGAGCTTACTATGCATATCTCTTCTCAACTCCGCGTTCAGGGACTTCACCTTGATAACTTGGAATCAACACTCCATTATCTTCCTTAGTATTTTCTTGGTTTACTCGCAAAATACCTGCTGTACTTAAGTCAAGTTCCAAAGTGTTTAACACTTCGTTTTTGTCTGTGTACATGAGAAACAGAATAACCGCCACTGAATTTCAATTAGTTTTAAAGATTTGCAGACCAAGTTAGGTAAAACGCCACCTATGTTTTTAAAAAAATTATGAGAAAGAGAGCAGAGAAAGAAAATGAATGGACAGATCACTGCAGTTATAAAATAGTCACTTTTCAAAGTGGAATTTCCTTGAGAAGTATCCCCACCTCCCACAGATTATACTAGTTGTTTCCTTTTCTTTAATCCCACAGATGTTTCAGATCTATTGTTACACTTGTCACACCGCATTGTAATTATTGTAAATATTTGTTTACAGCCTCCTGTCTCTTACTAGAAATACTTCTGGGGTGCGACACCCTTCCCTTTTCTTTGTTTTCCAAATTCCTAGTATAGTGCCTGGGTAGACACTCAATAATTATATCTTTACGGAATGTTATGAATTACTAGTTGCATATCAGCATGAAATAGAAAACTAAAATTTTCCCAGGAGCCTTATTTAAAACCAAACCCTGCCCTCAAAGAGCTCAAGAGAGGCAAGTCAACAACGTATACATCTACAGCCCATTTAATATGTTTCCAACCCATATGCTGTTGTAGCATTTGTTACTGGGCCAAGACTGAGTTTCATGTCTTCTGCAGATTAGAATTCCATTCCTTTACTTTTCCTGATTGTAATTAATCTTAGGAAAAACCGTTGATAAATCTGCAAGCAAGGGAATAGTCCATGTGTTTGCTGAGAATTATGCACACACTGCCAAATTGCATGCCAGCCTTTCTACCGTACTCTTCAGGGCTTCGTAACTAGAAGAGCTTCTTCACCCAACAGCTATGAGGGATATTACTGTTTGGATAGAACCCAACTTTTGTGTACATCCTTCTTAATTAAAGTGATTAGCAAAGGAATCTATAAAACGGCGCTCTAATTAATTACATCCAATTATGATCTTAAAATATAAATTCAGTGCTTATTATTTTATATATAAGGCTTGATGCTGAGTTTTCTTAGCAATATCTCCTGAAGAGACAAACGACAATATGATACCTAAATGAGGCAGAGAGAAAGATTTTAATCCTATGGTTGAATAATTAGAGTTGAATTCCCTGAATAGGTTCTTCCTATAAAGTACTTCCAAGGCAAAAAAAAAGAATCTAAAATAAGGAGTCTCTATGGTATTATAGATAGGAAAAATTGTGTTAAAAATCTACAGAGTGAGGCATAAGAATATGTGGAGTGGGAGGAAAAAGAAACATTTCATTTTTAAACATTGGGAAATATAAATGGAATAGTCTTTTACTTTTGCAAGATTTTGAGCAGACCCTCTGTTTAGACACTAATCCAGAGAACTCTAAGAAGGGAAGGAGTAACAAAAACCAGATGTTCTCATATTAAATAGGGTAATATACTTTCTCAGGTTTTATAGTTGCTGAGTTCACATATTAGAGTCATGTAAGGCAAATTCTTTAGAACAGGCCTGAAGTTATTCTGTAGTTTGACACATTGACATTTAATACACCCTAACTGAAATTACAAAAAGGGCATGGGGCATTCACAGTACCCCAATCCCAAGTCACAAAAAATACAAAAAGTGCATTTTATACAAAGAAAATAATACCATTTCTTCTTCCTGTCAAATTGCCAGACAACAGCCATTGTACATGAATTTGATAAATATTCTAAAGGCACATTCTGTTCCTCATATCAAATAAGGTTGTGCCACGTCATTTCTTAGAGATTATGGGTACAGAATGAAGACTATTAAATCTGTGTGTTCAACATACATAGAAAAATCTAGCACCGATACTACTATTCACAGACATATCCCCTTCCCCACCAAAAAAAAACAGAAAAACAAAACAGATTCTCCTACTTTTCCTACCTGGGTTAACTATAATGATAAAGCAAATTTTGTTGCTAGATAAATTGTATTACATATAGTCAGTCACAGATTCTGACCCATATTTTACTCATGTAATTTTTCAGATATAAAAAAACAAAAACATATTTGCAGATCTCTCCCTTTGCTCAGATTACCTTTCCTTCTCTGACGTTCCAAGAAAGAGAACACATTTCAAGAAGCACAGCTCTGAGCAGAAACAGCTGGATGACTATTGTACCAAAATTAACTTTGGGTTATTAGTCCCCACGTCTTCCCACCTAGACTTCTAAACAAGTGAAAGTTAACGCCTGGCAGCAGTGGAATTAGTGAGAGCATCATGCCATTAAACGTCACGCCCAGGTTTGAAGACAGACACCCATTCGCGTTTTCTTGGCAGAAACTCCAACTCTTCGCAAAGACACCTGATGCACAGACTCCTTGGTGTTTTGGCTTAGACCCGCCTGTCAGGATGGCATTTACACCCATCTGTCAGGATGGCATCCTGCCTACTTCAAGTTGGTTGCATCTTTTCAGTAAACCATAGGTGCCAGGCAGGAGTGGATGAAGCAGGTAGAAAACTGCAAGTGCCATCTCTTCTACAGGAAGCCCCTTTTTTTGCCAGTCCTGGTCCCCTGGCCTGACTCCTTTGCAACTGCCACACTGGTTGACGATTGTTCCTAGAATAAGTCAGACCTGTCCAGGGAGGACAAAGGCAGCACTTGGAATCATGGTCTGATGTTAATAAGGCAGGTGGTCCTTCAGCAGGAGTCTCATGAGATCGGGAAGATAACGCAGGGCATAAAGATGTATCTATAAAAGAAAGTGGACTACTCTTGCTGGAAATACTTTGAGGCATATATGACCACAGCTACAAAATTAAGAGAATATTAACTCATTTGAATGATAAGAACAGGGGATAATAAATTAAAGAACTTGTTACTACTGGCAAAATTGTTGAATGTATTTATGTGCAATTTATGAATTTGGTACAACATTTTGAATAAAGGTATCAAGGTAATAGAATCACTATGCAACGGGACATTGGGCATTCACTTAGTTTAAATCAATTGTTTGTAAATGAATCTCTTTTCAACTTGTAGAGTATGCTTGCTTTCTTACTAACTGGGACATGTAGGTGCAAGGCTGCCATCCAGGAACAGGTAGACTCTAGAATGCACAAATGCTGCCCTGTTCAATAAAACCCCTTGGGAAGATAAATTGTACATCCCATTTGGAAACTCTATAGTAGTAAACTCTAATAAAAACATTTTAGATAAGGAATCTAGATTTTTTCCTTTATAGATGATTGTATGTAAGCAAGTTTTCTAAAATACATAGCTAATTGTGACACTGTGACAAAGAAAATGCTCCAGGGTTCATATTTTAACAATGCCACAGCTAGATGCTAAAGTAGACCTGGCATTTTAATAGGGCACTAAACTAATATTAAATGTGGATAATGCATTTAATGTAAGCCTTGAGAAAAATGTTGCCTTTATTGAGACATTAAATGCCCATCCTTTTTCACCCTTTCATCTCTGACAATGAGCACCTATCAAGCGATGACAGGGGATGAGGCATTTAACCGAGAAGGTCCAGGTGTACAGGCTTGAGTAAAGCCGTGAGACTGTGAAGATTTACAAAATGCTGCCAACAAATCAACAATTCATTGTAATTAAACCCAGAATATGCAAAGTGCTGTGATATGAGGTCAGAGCCCTGTGGTTGTTCATATGGAGGAAAAGTTTTCTGAAAATTAAAGCACCCAAGACAGACATTAAGAGTTAGGTAGAATTCAGGATGGGTCACTGATCTTAAGGAAGTTAGAGTAAAAAAAAAGTGAGGCAGGAATATATTAAAATGTACACATTTAAGAAAATGAGTGTTACTTACCATACATGATACAGAGATGAAACTACAAAAAAAAAAAAAAAAAAAAATCACTGGTAAAATAATGTTAGACTTGGTGATGTTAAAGTTCTCTTCTATTTCTACTCTTCTAAATAAACTACTACTATTAAAAAAAAAAAAAAAAAAAAAAAAAACACCCTTAAAATGTTTTAGTACATAAATTACTATATCCTTGAGAAATTTTCCTTGGAAGGAATATCTGACTGGCTGCGATGAAAGTCATTACAAAGGAGACACTGCTCACGGAGGGTCTGATGTGCCCCCTCCCCCTGCAACCAGAGACCCCACTCTATCCTCCACGTCCAGTAAAACTCATCTGCTCAAGAGCAACCAAGATTTTAATTTATGAGCTTTGGAAATCACAAAGCTAATAGTATTTTTAATGTCTTCTTTGCTAGACATTTCAGAGCCCAGTTTAGATATTCCTTTAAGTAGCTTTCCAGCTTTTGGTGTTCATTCTTAAATGATGCCCTCCTCTTGTCCTTTCCATTTACATTAATTGCATTATCTTGTTTCTATCTAGCTGTCTTATAAACATTTCTGCTCAAATCTTTCAAAGAAAAAAGATATAATCATAAAAATTCAATTTTCGATGCCTAGAGTAGAATTGTGAAGTTTTACTTTAAAACGGACCCAAGTTCCAATGTGATTAGCTGAGTCAGGTTACTTCAAACTGATAGACATTTTTTTTCCTTTACCCAATCTCACCATTTTAGTATCTGGAATATAAATTTTCCACGAATTCATCAAAATTTTTGTTACTGTCTTTCATTCATTTTCTGACACATATGTGCATGCAGATGTGTATGTATGTTTTAATAACATGCAAGCCCACATATGTATGCATGTGCTTGTATGTATATGGACATATATATCTTTCATACAACAGGCACACACAGAAACATAACTGATGGCCAGTGATCAGTGAAAGTGAGGTTTTTAAAAAACGTATTCTAAGTGACGAAATAATTACCAGGGTAACAGAAAAAGGTTCTGTCTGTTTGTTATTTGTTTTCTTTGGCTCATTACCACTGGAAGATATTGTTTGGGCACCAAAAATATATGAACTATAAGTTATGCCCTGTAGACACAAAGATGATGAAACAGAGCCCCTTCTTTCAAGGAGGAGGTAATTTAACAGAGAAAATAAAGATTTGTGTGTTTCAGTAATATTTTACACCTCATTTAAAAAGGGTAACCACAGTATCAAGATATTTACTGGGCTAAAAACTTTGATGTAAAATTAAAATACTGTAAACCTGAAAAATTCTTTTTGTAATTAAACCACAATAAAATCGAGTTAAAGTTATAATTCAGAAATAAACTCTTCACAGAAGAAACAGTTCTTCCAATGGGTATATATTTTGAATCTCAACTTAGCTATATATGCCAAATTCTTTTTCTTGCTGCAAACCTTTGCTAGTGCTTAGGATTTCTCAGAAATAAATGCACTAACAATTTTGAAACAAGAGAAAATGACCAAATTCTTCATTGCAATGAAAACTCATTGGGACTCAATTTATGTAACATCTGAGCCATTCTATGGCAATTTAAAGCATGACATCATTTATTTTGACATTTTTATTTTGTTAAAAGCCATGACATTTTATATTAGCTTCATATTATCCATAAAATATTGACATTATATGAAAAGGTTTAATATACAATACTCTAAACTTTTTTTTTTTTAACCAATAATGAACTTAGTAGGGGAAAAATGAAAGGAAATGACAAATAGATCAAGGTAGTTTATTAGGCAATTTCTAAACTCATAGCTGTTGAGTCATTGCCTTCCTAAAAACCTTATTAATTAGCATTACTCTTTAAACAGGTCATAGTTTTCACCTCTAACTGTACTCAAATTTATTATAAATAATATTATTTTCATGATTGTTTGAATCAACTAGCTCAAGTGACTGATGGAGTCAGCACCAGGGAAAATTAGACAATTAATGACAAAGTCTTTACAGAGAAAACAAACACAAGAAACACTGATGATATGAATCTAAAATATTCAGTCATATTAAAAATCAAGCTTAAAAAGTATTTTTCAATACAAAATGATACCTCTCTAACATTATCCTTTTTTTTTTTTTAAGGAGGTACTGGGGATTAAACCCAGGTCCTCCCACATGGGAAGAAGGCACTCACCACTGAGCTACATTCACTTCCCAAGTAACAAGATCTTTTCCCCAGTGAATGGAACTACTTGGGGCTTCTTTTCAGACATTGTAGTTGTGAACTAAGGGTTAGAAACAGCCAACTTTCAAGCTACTTGTTTTTGCCTTCTCCTTTGCACACCATGTAATCCTGTCTCCAATCAAACAGACTCAGCACTCTCCAGTCAGTGCATTTGAACGGGAGTGCCGGGCACATTTTCCTATTATACAGGTCTACTCAAGAAAATCCACATTCCATTATAAATTCATTTGTAATCCTCCAAAACTCAGAAGTAATCAGTGTATTTCACTAAACTGATGTATAATGTGAAATTCTGGGAGTTTATGTGAATTAGTTATGTGGCTTAAGTATGGACAAATTTAAAAATATTATTTCACTGTCAATTTTGTGGAAACAGCAATAGATTAGGAGTTAAAGAATTCAAGTTTAATTCAGACTTTGTTACTAACTAGAAATGTGCCTCTGGGTAAGAACCTAATTACCTCTAGTCTATTAGTCTTTCTCGTTTGTGAAATGAAGAGCTTAGACCAGAAGATTTAAGTTCCACTCTGAGTCTTCTCTTACATGTTTCTATAAACACTTATGTTAACTGTGCCATGGATGAGCAGTTAGACAAGTGTACCAGGAAGCTGAGTGTGACTGGCAATAGTGATATCATCAGCCAGGTTGGACTGAATCGGAATACATACAGTTTGTGGAAATTTCCTGAAATTCCACATATTAACTAGCTTTTATTCTGCTTTCTGATCCAGTGGCAATACATGCTTCAGCTATTTAATGCACAGTATTAAACTCTACTTCTGTCAAATACCAAAGCCTGCAATATGACATGCATACGCAGAAGAAATACCTTATATATAGGAGAAAAATTAAGGTGCAATAATAACATGAGGCAAAAAACTTACAGAACCCACAGCTGTTTTCCAGAGGTACTTGGCATTTTCAATTCTAGGAACACACGTGACTTTCTAAAGAAATACCCTCCAGTTTTTGTTTGTTCAATCTAACAAGGTTGGTACTAGTCCATTCACAACACACATCTTAAGGAGGAATTCTACATATGTGCGGAGGGTGATGGACTTTTATTTTGGAAAACCTAATCCCTTGCAAATAAGATCTTCTTTTTCTCCCAGTAAAGAAGATGTATGATGAAAGTCATCACCTGTTATAGAAAAATAAACCTTTTCTGCTGTTCAGCTATGGAGGGAATGCCTAAAACTATATACCCAGAGTAGACCTTGCCCAAGAAGAAAGAAAATACTCCATCTGGGGAAGAAATGTGGACTTAGTATCCAAAAAATGGTATAAGACTATATATTCCTCATAAGAAGAATAATATAAAGTGTTGGAAGGTACAGTTGTGACTATGCTTTTCAAGGGTCATTATGGTTTAATTAAAAATGTCCAGTACAGGCCTGGAAACTACCATTTTCAACTATAGATTCTATAGGAAAATGCTTTATAAAGTCTCAAAAACGCATATTTAGTAAAATATATGAGTTGAGAATCAACTAAATTCCATCCTTGTTAATATATCAGTATAGTAAAACTGGTACATTTTTAATTGGTTTAAAAATATTATACACAAACACACTGGAATAATTGTACACAAATACACGTACATGGAAACATACTTTAAAAATGGAAACTTAACCTGAAATGAATAAGCAAATTATTTGGCTGGTTATTAGGTAACCAAGTATTTGATTGGCATCAGAATAGGCTCAGAACAGAAGTTATCATAATTATACTCTTTCCAAGGTCTTTCAAAGCAGCAGAGAGAAAGTCTGACTTTCTGGTGGGAGGCTTTTATTTGAGGTGCTTTGTGATCGTTTTTGCTTTTTTTTTTTTTTTTAAGCTAAGTGTTTCATTCTTTTCAGATTATGCACACAAACATGCACATCTTTAAGTAAGGAAAATAAGAAGTACTTCATTTTAGACTAAGACATTATTTAAGCCTTATAAAAATTGTGTTTCAAAAAGAAGCTTAAATGCAACCTTGCAATGGACTATAAGAAAAAGATGATGGGAAAGATAAAGCCTATGGATAGTTTTGCTTTGGCACTGAAGGAAAGGAAAAAGGACAGGGCTATTTTTCAAAAGGGTTTCCTTTTAGAATAAGGGAAGGGCTTAATATTAAAATGCTTTATCATTACAGTAGAGCAAATAATTAGGGATTATAAATGGTTAATATCAACAAAACACCTGGCCTAGGTGCTTTAAAATCCACACTTCATAAATCCTAGAAGTTAATGGTCTTTAAGATAATTGTAAAGGTAAGAATTTCTATCCACTCTGCCGACAGCACTGTTTTCTCGCTATGCACTTATGTATCTATTTGCCAAAGCCACTAACGATTGTTAAACGGTGAATCTAGAAATTGAGATGTGTATTTATACACCATGCCTCTTTTCAAACATACATCTTATTTCACTCTGAGAATAGAAGGACAGAGCCTTGTTAATTCTTTATAGAAGTGTATGGTGTGTGTGTGTGTGTGTGTGTGTGTGTGTAGGAATGCATATGTATTATTTATCCACCCAATGAGAAGACTTGGCTTTTGTTGCTGTTCTGATTAATTGTCTTTCTCCACCAATCATTCCTCTTGAGTGCTGGTTTCCAAGATTCTGGTCAAGAGGTCTTTATAAAGTATCTGAAGGACTGTGTTCACCTAAATTGAAGGAGTCACACAAGAAGCAACCTCTGGCCTTTGGAGAAATGCTTTTGCGTCTGTGTGGACTTCGTGTGTGCCCCTCCTCCGTAGGCAGCTCTCGCTCACACCCGTTCTCCCTAGCCCTTCCCTAGGGAAAACCACAGAGAATCCTGCAGACTTTCTAACGTGCATCCAGAGCATCTGGGCTTCCTCCATCATCACCCTGAGACATCACGCTTCTGTAATTACCCGTTTACTTGTCTGTATCTCCCACTAGGTAGTATATTCTAGAAGGACAGAAGCTGTGTGTGTGTTTTCATCTATCCCCAGTTCTCAAGGCAGAGTCCATGCACAATATAAGTGTTATGAATAAAAGTATACATAAGGACGCAATTAGGCACCGTTCATCCGTGTTGCATGACCCTTCCCTGCCCAACTCCATCTCATCCAGTGATTTTTCATTCCGGATAGTTATGGAAGTCAAAATATTTTGCAAAATGCTGTTTTTATGAGAGTTTAGAAATTATAAATCAAAAACAAAGGTAGCAATAAGTACATCTAATAGCATGATATTATGAATTTAATATCTTTTTCTCATTTTAAAATGTAACTTGCTTTAAATCACTAGACAAATCATTTGCTTTTTAAATGCACATGCTTTTATTTTCTATAAAAGTAATTTGTAGTGTCACAAACTGAAGATATGCAAATATATGGCAGGTCCACATTTGAAATGGAACAAGCTGAATAATGGCCCAGAGAGCAACTGCAGATCTTCAAATTAGAGATCCTCCCATTATACGCCCAGTGTTCCTAGGCCCTATATTATCATGCAGTCTTCAGGATGCTACTAAAGACCCAAAGTCACCTGGGGAACTGTTTCTCCGTTATAAGGCAGTGACTCTACTAGTTCAGCAGCAAGACTTTCCTACGGCTAGGGTCTCCACTGGAGCCTTCTCTAAGTTTCAAAACAGAATCTCACTTCCTTCAGACATCCCTTTATTCTGGGAATGTAGATATTTGCATATTAAGTATTCCCCCAAATATAAATTTACCTGCCTTCATGCATGCAATAATAAAGTCTTTAGCATTTAGCCATTCTGTAGGGGAAGGTGTTACTCAGGCATTACTCTAAGAATTTTAAAACATGGTTTTGAGATATGAGGAAATTAGTTAGCCTAGCATGGAACTAGCATAAGTATTCTAAAATATATAATACCATGATGTGTTTATTATTTTTTTTACTTTGGATAGCCACCAAAGATTTACTTTCAGTAGCTACATTGCAGTAGATGGAGTTGTTTATTCACTAAGCAGCTTCTTTTTCATTCTCCTCCCTCCCCCTTGGCTCACTCACGCCTAGCCTCAAAAGCAACATGTATTGGACAAGAGCATAAACATGTTTTTATGGTTGTGTCATTAACATGAGAAATTAGAATTTTAAGAATGAAACTCCTTGTGATGACCTGATGGCACATTGAATGTTGGATTCTTTATAATTTTTATATTCCGTTACGTTTCCAGCACTTATCCATGATTTCTCAATACACTTATCCAGGGAAAGAGCTCAGTGCTTTGGAGTTTCCATTATTCCAAGAACATGCCAAATAACCTTCAGGAAGTCATTCCATGCCCCTGAGATTCAGTGATTACAGGTTGTAAAAGAAGATAATACCTATCCCAGTAGCTCTTTGTAATAACTAAATGAGATAAAGTGGAGGCAACTCTTCCCTAAGATATAAGCAATATACAAACTTTACTTGTATAGGTTTCTTTGGTTTGGGTTCTTTTGGGAAAGAAAGTAGCTTAGCAAGCTCTTCTCAGTCCTGAAATCTGAGTCATCTGATTGTTTTAGAAAGTCTTGGAATAGAGTTTATTTTTGTCCTCTGACACATCTCTGCTCACTTAAAATCCCAATCTCTGTGGGGGAAAATGTGATGAACAAGACATACCTCTACTCTCTCATGATTCTGACTATGTAATAAGGCATTCAGACACTCAAATAAAAATAATGGAGAATGTTTATGTGCATTCTCCATTCTGAATGAGGATTTCACAATATCTGTTAAACCCAAATGTATGATTAACTTTGAATTCTGATTATGTGAAGTTATTTGAAGCTATATGATCATGATAAGGTTGTTGAAACCATAATTTTATATCATTCTAGTAAGATAATTTCACTAAAATATTTTCATTATATTCATGTAATATCAGTTTTCATCTTATGAATTTGAACTTTTCTATTTATTTTTATTATACTAAAAACTATCAATGTGATATTTTCATAAAAGGATTAATAATAGACAAAAGAATAACTGTAAAATTTGCAAAGAACTTCCATAAATAACATTTTATTTAAAAATCACTCCATCTTATTATGTACATATTAATATTTTCACTTTACAGGTTCTTATACTGATTTAGAGAAAAAAAAAAACACCCTTGCCCAAGTTTTCCCAACTAGCAAAAGAAAAAGCTGGAATGTGAACCCAAATCTTCTTTGCCCAACCCTATATGTTTATCTATATTATGTTATCTAATCATCTCTGCAACTGTCATAGTGTCTACATTGCACAGTCAATAAATATTTGTGAAATGAATGAATAACTTGATTATTACATATATTAAGTACTTTGAGTTATCAAATATATTTGAATATCTCATATGTCAAAACCAAGATATATGGTCTTGAGGTTTAAACCTAATAAGACAGGAAAGACTAGCATTTTATGTCTTTCTGATGGGTCAATCCCTGAGCAAGGAGCCGCCAGGAATGACACCCCCGGAGAGTAAAACATGTTAGATATTAGTTTTATGGGTTGTTTTTTTCTGTTCGGAGAAGGAGGGATTCACATACCTCAACTTGAGGGCTAATTATTTCCAGATACAAGCAGAGGCTCATTGAATTTGTCACTTATTCAAGTGATTCCTAAATTCTACTTTTTCTCTAACAGTTAATAATTTGCTAGGCACTTTGTAGTAATCATTGAAAATATACTTCTTTTAGAACTTACTTTCAATAATTTCAAAATCGACCACAAGAGACATAAAACCTAACAATCTATAAACTTGTGTTCTTCCCATTCTTAAAATATGTGTTCCCTCTGACCTTTCTTACATATGGAATAGAATCCTATTATGCCAATATACAAAATGTTTACACCTTTTATTTTCCTGGGCATTTAATACATTCTCAGCCAGAGGCTTATATTTTGTTTTCTTATCACACCTTTGACAATTATTCTTTCTAGATTATATTTAATGAGTGCAAAATTGAGAGTTAATAAAGTCAA
>JAKSZT010054462.1:1449331-1596959 GCA_026826555.1 Tolypeutes matacus | reverse complement strand
GACATACCCCATGAGGTTCCTCAGAAAGTCTTGATGGATCAGGCAAGCAGTAGCCACAGGCAATGCCCAAATCAATAGCACAAAGCTGTCTCCCCTTCCATGTTTCAAACCGCTGCCCCTCACTCCTGCATCCTGGTATTGCATTCCCATAAAAACGACTCAGTTTGGGGAGAAAACCAAAAAAGACCATGATAAATTATATTAATGAATTTCCTAGCATCGATATTATATGCAAATACAGTTTAAAAGTGATAGAAATTAGGCAAAAGTAAGTAAGATTATAACTTTTAAGTGGTTGTAATAAAGGGGCAATGGAATGTAAATATCTAAAGGGAGCTCTGGGAAGGAGACAGACATTTGAGAAATTTTAGAATGAGAGTGATTGTGATTTCAAGGAAGAATTATAGAATGAAGAGGTTGAGGCCCAAATTCTGCAGAGTAAAATGTTTATGGTAAAGGTTAAGATGCAAAGAACAAGAGGAAATAGATCATAGAGAGGTCATGAAGAAGGAAACAACAGCTTCACTTGTAGCGGAGAAATCTAAGATGAGTAACACTGAAAAATTTCCCAGAAATTAATCTATGAAAAGAATTTCATAAAACTTAAGGAATGCAATTTTCTTAGGGAGATGGAGGTCAAATATCTAGAAGTAATGAGTTAGGGAGAGAACAGAGATGGATGTGGTAGTTATAATGAATATCAATTGCTCTTAAAAACACAGTGAATAAAAAGAAAGTAAAGAACTAAAATGAAGGTACAGGGTCAAGAAGCTGTTATTCTTTGATCATGGGTGTGACATTATGGTGATTATAGGTTGAGAGAATATAGCCAGTAGAGCACACAAAGGTTGAAAAGAGAGAGTAATTAAAGCAGTCAAGTCTCAGGGAAAACAGGAGAACCTGAAATCAGATGTACAAGTCGATGTGCCTGCCTTTTGTTGTGCTACTAAAACTGGGATACTCAGAACTCAAGGGATGCCCTTCAATATAATAAATAGGATTAGGTAAATGAGCCCTCATTAAGCATATCAAAGTCAGCATGTCTCACATTTTCTCTTTCAGCTTTCATTTCTTTTTCTCTCTGCCTTGATTTCCTCTGAATTTTTTGATCTACAATGCATTTTCTTAGAATGCAAGTGATACAGTACTGAAAGCACAGGTTCACCATCATTTTGCTCAAAGCTAGGATAATGCAAGGTAATGATTTTTCTCTTTTCACAAAGTATTTTAGAACTTTTACCCTGTGTGTATCTAAGTTAAAAGACCTTTTCCCCATGGCATATACATATTATTGAAAATAGGATTCCAGTTCTATATGTTTCATATAAATATATGCAGATCACCCCGATATCTGATGTTAAGTATTGCTTCTTACAAAAATTTCCTGAAAAAGTAATGAGTTTATAATAAGGGAGAAAAGACTATTGATGTCATTATTTTAAGCAGAATTTATTTTGCATTTTTTAAGAAAGTCACCATATCTAAGGAAATAAATAAATACTACATCTAGTAAATACCCCCTCCAAAATAGCTTTCCATAGCTCTCCTGTCAATAAAAAAATACAAACATTTATCAACAAGAACAACAAAGAAACAAAAACAAAACCACCAAATATCCCCATAATTAAAAATAACTTCTCACAACTCTTTAGTGCATTTGAGGTTCATAATCAATGAAGCTGTATTAGTCAGCCAAAGAGGTGCTGATGCAAATTACCAGATATCTGTTGGCTTTTATAAAGAGAATTTATTTGGGGTCGAAGCTTACAGTAACAAGGCCACAAAGAATAAGTTACTTCCCTCACC
Organism: Tolypeutes matacus; assembly: GCA_026826555.1. Classification (NCBI taxonomy): domain Eukaryota; kingdom Metazoa; phylum Chordata; class Mammalia; order Cingulata; family Chlamyphoridae; genus Tolypeutes; species Tolypeutes matacus. The sequence continues at coordinate 1,595,153 of JAKSZT010054462.1, read as the reverse complement.
AAAGTCTGTTGCCACGTGTTGGAGCAAGATGGCTGCTGGTCTCTGCGAGTGTTCAGCCCTCCTCTTCCTCCTAAGACTCCGTGGTCCCAGCTTCTTCCCATCTCAGCTATAAGCTAGCATAAGGCTCATCTCTCTCCCTGGGGCTCATTTCTTTCTAGGCTTTCTCAGCTGTTCAGGGCTCTGGTCTTTCCACTGCAAACTATCAGGCAAATGACTCAGCTCTCTCCCCGGGGCTCCAGCATCCAAAACTCACCTCTCTATGTTCTCCTTCTCCATATATTTACTTCCCTGTCTTTGATTGAACATCTGTTTATATAGTCCACAAAGTGTGGTGGGCAGGAACTCAAACTGAGTTGCCTTAATGACATGGTCAAATAAAAGCCCTAATCTTGATTTAATAAAGTAAAAGTGAAACCTCTGAATTTAATACAATCTAATATGCCTAGAGGAACAGACCAGTTTACAAACACAATTGAATATCTATTTTTGGAGTTCATAAACAATACCAAACTGCCACAGAAGTTATGATTGGAGAATTCCCCCTTTCACTGCTGAATAGTTGGAGTACCTCCTGAGATCATCCAAATTATAAAGTTACATTTTCTTCTTGCTCACTGATGAACATCTGTGTTTCTACAACCTCCTTCTTTGAAACTATATATAAACATCTGTGTCTCCAAACATACCTTCTCAAAGTGAAGATAAGGTCCTAGATAAAAAGCAGATGGGATCAGATATAAAGAAAAACCTACTTGGAGCTAAGCATTGTTCAAAGGACAAGTAGAAGACTGCTATATAGAGGAGAGGTTTCAGAAAGCCTCAAGCTAAGTGAGGTAAAGGCCTCAAGGAGTAAAAGATGGCATCAGAGTGATTCTCAAGTTGGTTAATTGTGGAAATAAACTTAGAACAGCTAGTTTAGTTATCTAGTTTTTGTCTGAGCCCTGCAGCAGAAATCAGTGAGTGTAGGCATTGAGCATCTCATACTAAACTGCCAGGAAGAAAGCTTATTACAAACACATAGAAAACAAATAAAGGCACACCTAACCTGAAAGTATATTTTGACCCTCCCTTACTCATTACCAGAGTTAAACCACAGTAAATAGAGCAAGTCTTCACAGTGATGCTAAACTATGCAGTATGGTGGGGAGATTCAAAAAATAATAAAAAATTGCCTAGAGCTATACTGTCTTCAGATTAAAAACAGTTTATTTGATTACATGTAGTTACCTATTTCAGTCCTCAATAAATTCCATATGTTTGAAATTATAATACAAATGTTTTCTGACCATTACGGAATCAATCTAGAAATCAATGACATAAATTGATCTATAGATTGAATGCAATCCTAATTATAAAACCAGACAATTTTTTTAGAAATTAGCATGCCAATTCTTAAATTTACATGTAAAGTCAAGTACCTAGTAAATCCAAGAGAATAAACAAAGCTGGAATACTTTTCAACCTAATCTCAAGACTTAATATAAAGCTTAAATAGTCAAGTCAATGCAGCACTGGCAGAATGGTTAACACATATATTGATGGAATAAAGACCAGACATGGACCTACATCATAAATTTGTTGGTTTTCACCAAAAGTGCCAAAGCAAATCAATAAGTAAAGAGAATTTTTTAAAAAATGGTGATGTATAAATTGCAAATCTTAATGAACATAAAAGAATCTTTACCACTTCTTCACACTATACACAAAAAAATTAATTTTTGATAGCTCATACACCTCAATGTAAAATCTAAACATATAAATAGCTACCAGAAGAAAATTTAGAAGAATATCTTCATGACTTGAAAATGAGCAAAATTTCTTAGAAATATCACAAAAAGTGGTATCCATGAAAGAAAATCTTGGACAGTTTGAAACTCAAATATTTCACTCATCAAAATACACCAAAATGAAAAAAAAAAATCATGCAAGCCTCCAACTGTAAGAAAACTTTCATAAATCATATATATGACTAGAGACTGGTATCCATGATATATAAAGAACTCCTAAAGCACAATAATAAAAAGGCAAAGAGCCCAATTAAAATGGCAAAGAAGTTATTCGAGAAATAAGTACTTGAAACAGTGTATATTACTATTAGTCATTAAAATGCAAATTAAAACTTCAGTGTAATACCATTTTTACCAGAATAGCTAAAAGTAAAAGTACTTCCAAAACCAAAGGCCTTAGAGGATTTCAACAATTGGAACTCTCATATGTTAATAGTGGGCATGAAAATTGGTACAACCACTTTGGAAAAAAGGGACTGATAGTTTCTTATTAACATGCATATGATGCAGCAATTCAAATCCTAGATATTTACCTAAGGGAAATTTATATTTATGTACAAAAAAGAGACTTATTTTGACAACTTAATTCATAATAAAAACTGGAAACAACACAGGTATCTGTCAATATTAGAATGCATAAGCAAACTTGTATATCTATACAACAGAAACCACTTAGAAAAAGAAAAAAAAAGGCAGGAACTACTGAATCATCATAGGTGTATATCAAAACATTATATTGAGTCAAAAAAAGTCTTAAAAGATTGTTTACTGTATGTGTTAGCTTCTTAGGGCTGTCACAGCAAAGCACCGAAACTTGGTGGCAATAGTAATTTATTCTCTGACATTTCTTGGGGCTGGAAGTCAAAAATTAAGGTATTGGCAGAGACATGCTCACTCTGAAGACTCTAGGGGATCCTTCATGCCTCTTCCTAGCCTCTGTGTTTGCTGAAAATCATTGGTACTCCTTGGTTCATAGCTGCATCAGTCCAATCTCTGTTTCCAAGGTCACGTGCTGTTCTTCCTGGGTGTCTGTGTCCAAATTTGCCTCTTATGAGGATTCCAGTTGAATTAGTAAGCCAAAGGGGTCTGATGCAAAGTACCAGAAATCTGTTGGCTTTTATAAAGGGCATTCATACGGGGTAAAAACTTACAAGGCCCTAAAGAGTCCAACTCAAGGCTGTTTTCTCACCAAAGTCAGTTGCCACATGTTGAAGCAAGATGGCAGGCGATCTCCATGTGGGTTCAGCCTTCCTCTCTCTCAGCTACAGGCTGACATAGGGCTTGTTTTGTTCTGTCATCTTTCCCTGGGGCTCCAGGATCAAAGTTCTCTCCTCTGCCATGTCTATGGATCTCTTTGTCTACTTGTGTGTCTTCTTGAGTGTCTATTTATATCAGCCCACCAAGGGGTGGGGACTCAACCTGAGTCATGCCCTACTGATGTGGTCAAATCAAAGGCTCTAAATTGATTTTATTAAGGAAACTTAAAACCTTTGATTTTAATACAAACAAAGGGTATCACTACCAGAGAGACAGGCCAGTTTACAAACATAATCTTTCTTTTTGGGAATTCATATATAATCTCAAACTGCCACATTCCACGCTCTAGATCCACAAAAGACATTACAATATTAAAAAACAAAACAAAACAAAAAAAACCTTAAATCAGTAACAATGCTAAGTACAAAATCACATCACAATCAGTTTATAAAAATACAGTTTGTCTTGGGCAAAGTCCTCTCTGGCTATAAATCTGAAACTTACAAAATAAGTGATATGCTTCCAATATACAAAGGATCAGACATAGGCTAAACATTTGTATTACCATAAGGAGAATTTGGGAGGGAAACATGCATCACTGGTCCCCAACAATTGCAAAAACCTGCAGGGCATACTTCATTAGAAATCAAAGTCTGAGAGTCATTATTTCCCCCACACCCATCTGAGATGGCTCCCTTGTCTATTTGCTTGTTGTTTTTGGTCATTTGTACTCATTGTCTTCTCATTGTCTTTTGGTTTTTTGTTGTTGTTGTTGTTGTTTGTTTTTTTTTTTTTGCTCATTGTCTGCTCGTTTTTTTAGGAGGCACTGGGAACCGAAACCAGGACCTCCCATGTGGGAGATGGGTGCTCAACTGCTTGAGCCACATATGCTCCCCTAAGAGTCATTCTTTTTTTTTCGAACCCAGTGATCGAACCCAGGCCCCTCCATATGGGAGATGGACATCCAACCGTTTGAGCCACATCTGTCCCCCGAGAGTCATTCTTAATGGTTTCTTCTCCTTGGGTCCTCATAGGGGCCCACCCTTTCCACAGGCTTGCCCAATGGCCATTTTCCTGGTTCCACCCTCATCAAGCACCTAGGTGGAAACCAAGCTCCAGACCTCACCTGCCAAGAATATTGGGGTGATGGCTACTCTTTCCCCAATCTCTGGGGTACAGTCTCAATGCCCTTAGTACAGTGAGGTGGTGGCAACATTCTCCCTAATCCCTGGCACACAGGCCCAACCTTCTCAGAACAATGAGGTGGTGACCTGGCCTTCCCTAGTCTATGGGGAACAGGCCCACCCCTCTCAGAGCACTGGGGTGGTGACCTCACTCTCCCCAACCTTGGGGATATGCTCCACCCTCTCTGTAGCCTGGATTGGCAAAACTCTCCCTGAATAGTGGGCTGGAACATCTACCCTCTTCAAATGATGGGGCAAACTTACCCTCTCCATACACATGGGTGGGGTCCTCTCTTGGCCCAAGGAGATGTCTTAATTCTAGACCTCAGTTTCCATGGTTTTCCTCTTAAAGCTGTTTTCCCTTCCATCTCTCCCCTCCATGTCCCTTTTAGGCCAGGCTGTCATTGGTTTTGTTCATTCAGCTCTTGCGAAAAAAAAAAAAAAAAAAAGCTTGTTGGTTTAGCATGCAAGAAACAGGGGTACAAGCAATCAGACAGTAAGACTTCACAAGTCCTTCCTTTATAACTGCATTTTCAATCCTGACTTACAAATTCCAAGTTTAGTTAATTCCCCAAATCTGGGTGGCTTGATTTCTAGAGGCTTGGAATTTCTGGAATCAGTTTCTGGTTTCTTTGTACTCACCAATTCAATTTTCAGCTTATCTCTTTCCTCTATCATTTTGCTATAAGCTGCAAGGAGAAGCCAGGCTGCATTTTCTACATTTACTTTGGAAATCTCCTTGGCTAAATGTACAAACTTGTAATTTTCAAATTCTGCCTTCCATATAACATCAGGAGTCAATCTTCCTAAGTTTTCTGCAAGATTTTCACCTTTCCTCCAGTTTCCAATAATAGTTTTATCATTTCCTTCTAAAACCTTATCAGATATAACTTTAGGCTCCACATTCCTACCAATAGTTTCTTCAAAGCAATCTAGGCCTTTTCTATCAAGCATCTCAGATTTCCTCCAAAAAACATATCTCACCCATTTATAAAACCATTACAGCATTTTTGGTAATTGCAAAAGCATCACCCCAATCTCCTGGTTCCAAATTCTGTATTAGTCAGCCAAAGGGGTGTTGATGCAAGTGCCAGAAATCTGTTGGCTTTTATAAAGGGTATTTATTCGGGGTAAAAACTTACAGGCCCTAAAGAGTCCAACTCAAGGCTGCTTTCTCACCAAAGTCAGTTGCCACATGTTGAAGCAAGATGGTTCCTGATTTCTGTGAGGGTTCAGCCTTCCTCTCTCTCAGCCACAGTCTGGCTTAAGGCTTGTTTCTTTCTGTCATTTTTCCCCAGGACTCCAGGATCAAAGTGCTCTCCTCTGCCATATCTACAGATCTTTCTCTCTTCCTGTGCGTCTTCTTGAATGAGTGTCTGTTTATATCAGCCCACCAAGGAGGTGGAGACTAAACCCTGAGTCACACCCTACTGACGTGGTCAAATCAAAGGACCTAAGTTGATTTTATTAAGCAAACTTAAAACCTTTGAATTTAATACAAACAAAGGGCATCACACTCAGAGGGACAGGCCAATTTACAAACATACTCCTTCTTTTTGACTATTCATAAATGATCTCAAACTGCCACTCCAGTCATTGGATTAAGAGCAGTCCCAATCCAGTATGATCTCGTTTTGCCTGCTACCTGTGCAAAGGGCCACATTCACAGATACTGGTGGTTAGGCCTTGGGCATATTGTTTTGGAGGACATAATTCAACTCGCAACACTGTATATACATTCTAGAACAGCAACACTAATCTATGGTAGAAAGATAATCAGAAGACTGGTTGTCTTTGAGGAGTGATGGTAGATATTTACCAGGAAATCCCAAAAGGAGCCTTTCTGAGGTGATGGTTATGTTTTATATCTAGTCTGCATTACACAGGTGTACGTTTGTCAATACTCAGCCAATGGGAACTTAAGATACATGCATTTGTTTGTATGTGTATTTTACATTAAAAAATAGACAAAACTCTAGTTAGACATTCAGATGCTAAATAATTTAGAGCAGCATATACTGACATTCATGGTTAACTTAGAAATGATAAAGAAGGGTTGATGGGTGGTAAGAAGGATGGGGAGATATGTAGACAGGCTTGGGGTAAAACAATTATAGTGCCTGTTATTGGTAGTTTAGGTGAAAGGTGAATTCTTCCAAGCATTTAAGGAAGAATAATACCAAGAATACCAATTTTATGACCATATGTTCAGAAATGATTAAAGAGCACTTATTACTAGGAAAGCATAACATTGACCCCCAAATTTTATAAGGATATTAAAAAGAAAAATTATAGGCCAATCTCTCCCATGAACATAGATGCAAAATTCCTGAATGAAATATTAACAAATCAAATCCATCAATATATAAGAGGATAACATATTAACTCCTAAAGGAAACAATTGATTATGTGGATTAAAATATGTAAATAAAATAATGAGTGTTTTTTAAATAAATAATACCTTGACTTGATGAAAATAGAAATCTTCATAAACAAATGTTGGGCTTTTAATTGATGCAAGATTTTGGAGAGTAATTAGGCAATATTTATTTTTTAAAAAGATGTTAAAGTGTACATATATATTGATCTTCTCTATCCAAGTTTGTAATTTATTGTGAGGAAAATTTATAATTTGTAGACATAAGATGGAAATACTTAAATCACCTTTGCACTATGTTTGGTTGAACTCATTCACACACATGGTTTTAGGTAGAAATGAATAAGTTCAACCAAGGTGAATAAAAGTTCTAGAATAGATGCAAAATCTTTAAAAAATTCTCAAATTACGCTTTAATTTAATTATTCTTACCAATAAATTCCTAGGTTTATTCTGCTGTAAGGGAATAGAAATGTTTGTTAAAATAGTCTCCATAATACATATAAATATGATAACAAGTACTATTTATTAAGTACTTTCTAGCCATAAACTTCTCTAGACATTTTATATTATCTCTAGGCTTTACATTAAACATTCAAAGTGAGTATAATTAGTCTCATTTTATAGATGAGCAAAGCAAAAACAGAGTGTAAAGCAGTGTCTAAACTGTATAAATATCATTGCAAATGTGTGAAAATGGCTTATATAGAGTGTTATTCATTGAAGCTTGATTTGCAATAGCAGAAGACTGAAAATGAAAATATACATCAATAGAGGACAACCAAGCCAAGAAATGCTATACTCCTATGGAAAAAAAATGAGGAAGTTTTATGTAATGAAATGGAATGATTTATAAGAATTGCTAATTGAAAATAGCAAGCATAAAAATAGTGTGACAATATGTTTCATAGTATGTTTCCATTTTTTAAAAGAGGGAGAATTATATACAACACACACATATATAAATGTGTCATAAATATACATATGTCATGTGTATATGAGTATATATGAATATAGAAATGTTATATGTATATATTTTTTTAATTTGTTAGTTTATACATAAGATGTTCTCAAAGAATACAGCAACATTTGCAGCCTTCAGGAAAGGAACTCAGTGGATTGAAGATGAAAGTAAGATCAATTTTCACTCAATATCCTTTTGTATATTTGAAGTTTTGAACCATGTGAATGTATTACTAATTCAAAAAGTAATGGGGCAAAATAAAATGTAAAAATGAATTAAGCATGCAATATTTGCAGTGAAAATTTAAATCTCATTTCCTTATTTTTTTCATTTACTGGCATGTGCTCTTTACATATCATCTAGTACATTTAGTATTTCAGCTATAAGACCAAAAGACATTATGAATAATAACATTATCTACATTAGTACATTATTTTACGTTCCCAATGACTCCATCAATCTAAAGCACTGAACACTAAAAATTACCATGGATTTATGTTCCAGGAATACCAGAATGCCTGTTATTTTTCCAGGCATATTATTGAAGCGACCTAGTCAATCAATCTCTCGTTCTATAATAAATATATAATTGCCACTAATTCCTCAGGAAAAGGAGTCATCTCCTGGGTCACACAATTACTTTCTCAAGTACAGCATACACCCGTATTTCTCTGAGTCTAATCTGTTATCCCTGATGTTATCATCTCATGGCAGGTCAGAAATGTAGTTAGGAAGATGCCATCCTTATGTGCATGTAATTCCCAAAATATATACGCTTTGCTCTAAAATGTATTTATACCTAAAAAAGTAAAGAAAAAAATATGAAAACAGTAAAAGTGTGTTCTTAGCTGAGAGGTATTCTTCATACGTTTTGCTCAGCCAGGAGTCAATTCAGCTGATGGCTCAACTGGCCACTGCAAAAAAATCTTTGTATAAAGAAACGCCTGGTCTTTGTGATGATGTACAGATACCCATGGTGATGCATACTCAGTGGAAACAAACAGTTCATGATCCTGCATCAGAATCAAGTGATTTAGAGAAACTCTTAACTGATAATCCAGGGACATGGCCAGATGGGTTTTACCGGGTGCTAAACATTAGTTATTGATATATTTTGAGACTACTTACAGAGGAGTTATAAAAAATAAAGGCCTCATCTACAACAGATTGACCTAAGATGTAGTGATGGTTAGCTTCCCAGTTAAAATGAAAGAGAAAGGAACATCATTTCTTACCATTTGAGGGGCATGCTTTTAAACACCCCACTTCCATTGCAGATTATGTGTGTGTGTGTGTGTGTGCACTCAGGCTTTATTTTTAAAAATTTGCGGCCACCTCTGATCATTTTGATACACGGACATGATGTATACAACGAAAATAAAGTGAGGTATAACAAAAATGTGAGAAGTTAGGATATGTTGGGAGATATTTTCACAACTCTGCTAATCACTAGGAAATTGTCATCCAATAAGCTGAAATGATACTAAGCTAATATTTTCAAGTTTTCATTTTAAATCATGAGTCACTCTGACTTCCCACCAAATCAATCAATGATGCTCTTTGACTCAGGGGTATATTGCCTGCTTGAAAAAATTTCCTAAACTTAGCTTTCAGTGTCCACAAGAAGCAATCAAAACCAGCGTTTGTTAAGAGGGCAAATGGTTTTCTTGACATACCCCGTGAGAACCTCAAGAGCTGAGAGCAGTTTTAAGGTGAGAAATAGCACAGGGAGGACAAAGGGAGCTGGCTGAGCCCTTGAGGGTAGATGGAGCCTGGCTGCCCTCCCTGCCCAGGAGGGGGAGGGAGAGGGACGCAAGACAATGCCTCCAAGTAATTTTGCAACATTCCAATGAGGAGTGTGGGAGAAGTGTAAGCCCAGGGGCCCCTACTCACTCCACTGCTATTGTCGACAGAAATCTCAGGGTTTTAGGTTCTGGGCTGTGTCGCATAAAGGAATTTGAGGACACGCCAAAGGGCAGGCAAGGGAGGAAAGAGTCTGGGGTGTGTGCTGGGCCCCGGGGCAGGCCTCTGAAGGCCTTTCCTCCTCCCCTCCCCATGTTGGGGAGGGGATCAGTTATCTGCTGTCCTGACTGGCTGCCTTTCCACCTCCACCTGTCTGCTTTCAGGGAACCAGTGGGGAGGCCCTTCTGTGTGGAGGTATCAGGGCCTCTTTTGAGCCCCCGAATGTCAAATGGGACCTCCTGACCAGGGTCTTGGCGGGCTTTTCAGCTGTAAGGGCCACAGCTTTGTTCCCCAGCAGCTGCCTCCCCTCAGGGGGTTTCTGGGCAGGGTCCCCTGGCTGCGTTCTGACCGGGGGTCCCAGCTGTCATGACCTTATTCTGACCGGCCGCCTTCCCCTGTGCTATACTAACCTGCCCGTGATAAGCATTCAAGGGTTTGCCTTTTCCCCACTCTAACCCCATCATCGGCATGAGACATCAGCTTGTTTAGGAGGACAATGAGAAGTGCAATATGTAAGCATTTGTCAAAACGATTTGACTTAGTCTACTAAAGAGCATTTTAAACAACACAAAAATACCAAGAACTTTTAATTTTGATGAGTTTAAAGTTTATCTCCCAGTTCCCAAGAGGTACCTTATCAGTGGGATTGAGGATCAAGAATAAGGTGATATTAGATTTTAAGGGTGAAGAATGCTGCATTTACTTTTGCACATTTGAATTGTAAATACAAACCATGTTACTCATGTCACAACGTTCCACTGAGCCTTACTTACCTGCAAAATCAGAATGGTAAATATTTGCTCTGCTGTTCTTGTGAGAAGGGTTTGATAGGAGAAGATGGTATCATTTAAATAAAGTGCTTTGCAAATGACAAGTGCTGTATCTGTGTAAGCTCTTATTATCATCACAGACCCAGACAGAGAATATAAATTTAAATTGTCTGAATCCAAGATTATTAAAAACTTAATAAGATGAAAATTACCGTTTAGCTTATTTTCGGATTTTGTTCCTCTGGAGAAGGGCCCTGGCACTTTATTTTGAACTTTCTAATAATGTGCAGTAAGGGGTGAGAACCACTAGTAAAAACTGCAAAATTCAATACTACCAGGTGCCTTCTGCATATTCTGTTTCTGTGATGATTGGCTTCGTTACTACACAGGTCTTAGATCATTGAAAGGACAACTCATTACCTAGTTTCAACCTGTCTGTCGAATCACCCGGTGCACATCTGAATCCCTTAGATTATTAAAAGGTGATGCAAGCTTTGACACAGCACATTATTCTCTCCTACTTTAAAATTTCTTACTTTGATTCAGATTATTACAATTCAGTACTGTATTTACTGTTAAAATAGCACTCTTCAACCTCTCTTAAAATGTTCACATCATTTAAAGATTTGCTTGGTTTAACTTCAGGCGACAGGGCATGCTCTCTCTCATGGGGGTGGGGGAACTCATGTACAAAATATCCCCAAAAGATAAACATCTTAGATTCATGATGAACCAAATAAGAAAAAGGGAAATCCTCAGAGGCTATGAATAAAGCAGAAGCAAGAATACAAAGATGTAAGCAAGCCCTGGGGCTAGGAAATGCTGTGCAGAAAAAGAAAATGCAAAGCTGAGGGAACAGACAAGGAGTATATGGAAGAAACTTCAGTAAAACCAGGAGCTCAGAAAGTGCCCATTCTCAAGGGAGGAATGGATAAAGAAGAGCATGTTGGCTGTGGGCCTTGAATCTGGACAGAGAGAAAGGAAGATGCCCAATCCAGGGGAGCCGACGTAGCTCAGAGGTGGACCGCCTGCTTCCCATGTACAAGGGCCTGGGTTCAACCCCCGCACCTTCTAAAATAAAAAAAAAGGTCTATCACCTCAAACTGACTCTTAGGTGGGTTTTGGGAGCGATTTAATTTTAACTGGATGGTCTGAAAAATATTAGGCAGACAATTCAGGATAAAGTTGTCCTTTTTTAGTGGTGGCCCCAAGCACCTAGCTGAGGAAAACTCTCTGGAGAAACCCCCCCCCCCCCAATTACCAAGAATTTGGTACATAAAAAAGGATAATTAATTAAATAAGAATCTCATAAATTATCATAAAATCACAATAATATAGTATATACCTATGATTAGATACATTTTTACTAATTTAAAATAAATTATTAAAAATAAGATTTTATTTGAAATTATACATAATTCATATTATTTATTTTTTGTATATAAATTCTATTATTTAAGAAAATTAACAGGAATAGCTAATAGGGGCAATTAATAATTAATCATAGTATTAGTTAAATAATATATATGAGAAAAATATAGAAATATTTTATCATATTTCTTTCTATCTCCTGATAACTTATTTGAACACTTTTTAGATTCCTTATTAGATATTTAAATTTTGTAAACTATATAGTTTGCACTCATAAGATACATACATACAAGTCTCTGTAAAAGAAGCTATATTAGACTAATTAGGCAGATATTACCCATATTTAATTTTTTTAAAAGCATGAAAATTTCTTTCTATTCCATGATACAATAGAATATTTTTACTCTTTCTGTTTCTTTTTGCAGTAACTTATGACAACCATGTTTCTTTCATGAAGTGATAAAATGGAATATAATCAAACATAAATTTGAGTTTGAATTGCAGCTCTGCTCTTAGCAAGCCCAAATTGTACCAGATCCTGGTGTCAGTCCAATGTGATGACATCAAGCTAAATAATCTCTCAGTGAAAGTATTAGGGCATGGAATACTTAGGATTTTATTTATTAACAACAGTAGATTTTGGACTTTTGGAATAAGTTTTCAGCTAACCACAAATGTCCACCCACTTTCTATCAACAGGTTTGTTCTGTTAGACCAGTTGTTTGTGAATACTGTCTTGGGCATCCATTAATTCATCATACAGACCACATTTTTAAAATGCTCATCATTTGTAAACAATTTGAAGCAAGTTGGATGCCATCAAAAGTGAAACCTTTCTTTCTTGGGTAAAATGGTTTAAAACCACAGATGTAATCTGAATTTGTGAAATTTAAGTTGGTTTCCAAATATTTTACACTATTAACAAATAAATTCAGGATGCCCTGTTCACTTTGGCTGCCCTTAACTTATAAACTTTTTTGAGTTATGCAGCAGTCTTATTTTTTTTTTTTAAAGGTGGGGGTTATGATTTGCTGTATTAATTTTTGTTGCAACCAATACCTATCATTGTACAACTCAGGGGTGGTCAGTTCCTTCCTTTCTAGTTTCTTTCATCGCTTACACAAATCATCAGTTTTGTTGCAATTTTTTGCTCCATTCTCTTCTGCAATGTATTTCTAAATTAGAGGACATTCTTCTCGCCCCATATTTTGAATATGTGATTTTTTTTGAAAGCCAGGCTTTTTCTATCTTTTCTACACTGCTGCGATGGGTAAGTTTGTGTGTCAACTTAGCTAGGTTATGATGTCTAGTTCTTTGGTCAAAAAGCACTGACCTGATAGTTACTGTGAGGCTATTTTGTGGATTAAAATAACCAGTATGCTGATTGCATTATGAATGGTTAAAACTACCATCAACTAAGGAGAATGCTTGCAACAATGGGAGAAGTCTCACCCGATCAGTGAAGGCATTGAAAGGAGAACTGATGATTTCAGGGGTCAGAATTTCTATTTCTCCTTCAGTCAGCCAGTTTCTCTTGGGGAATTCATGGAAAACCTTATCTGAGTTCCCAGCTTGAGGCCTGCTCTATGGAATTTAGAGTTGCCCTTCCCCACAGTCTCATTAGACAATTCCCATAATAAATCTCATATTATTTACTATTTACTCTATAAATACATTGTATACATAATACACACACACACGCAAACACACACCGTTTCCCTGGAAAACACTGACTAATACAGATTTCATAATCAAGAGTGGGTCTTTCTCAAGAATTCTGAAAGTCATGAAACCCAAAAAGAAGGGAAAGAGCGGCAGCTGCCACCTGGAGCCTCACCATGTGGTTGTAGAATGGGCACAGCGCTTAGGTGGCCTCTTTTTAAGTTTCTTAGGTTGCTGAAGCAGAAACCATAAAACAGGTTGGCTTTTAACAATGGTATTTATTAGCTAATGGTTTTGAGACTGAGAAACACCTTCCAACTGAAGGCTTCATCAAGGCTAGGTTTTCTTCTCAAAGACTGGCTGCCAGTGATCCTTGGGACATGGGCCACAGGGGGAGGCTCATAGTCGTATCTGCTGGCATCTCCCTTCTTTTCCGGGTTTCTGGATATGTGGATAGACCTTTCTTTTATTTCCTTTATTAGAGAAGTTGTGGGTTTATAAAACAATCATGCATAAATTAAAGGATTCCCACATACCGCCCTACTATTAACACTTTGCATTGGGGTGGAATATCTTTTACAATTGATGATGGCACATTTTTATCACTGAACTACTAAAATGTGATAAAACACATATTATCACATTAAACGCTGGTTTAACTCTGCATTCGCTGTTTGTGTAGTGTAGTTCCACGGATTTTATTCAAATTTTTATAGTCTTACCACATACACAATCTATCATTTCCCCTTAAAATCACATTCAGAGATATATTTCAATGCTCTGAACTCGATTCACAGTGTGGTGCTACCATTGCCACCGTCCCATAACATTTCCATCATTCCAAATAGGATCCCTGGACACTTTACGCCTTAACTTCCCATTCCCTAGCCCCACCCTGTCCTCTGGTAACCTGACTGTATGAGGGTCCTTATTCTAATTGTTTCAAATCAGTGAGAGCACACATTATTTGTCTTTTTTGTTTTGTAATAATAAAAGTACAATTCAAAGGGTGACTATTTTCTTGAAATTGAACCTGCTGTGACGTGGTACATTTACAGTTTGATCCATTCTGCGGACACTCTCTGAATTCTCTCTGCAGTGTGCGCACTCGTGAGCTGGGCCACTGACTTCGTGCTTCTTGTCCTTCTTGTCTTCCAGCCTCATTAGCTTCGCCATCACAGAACTTGCTTGTTTCTGAAGGGTCAGCTCACCCCATGCCTGTTACCGCTGCAGTGGCCCCTATAAAAAAATAAGCCCTCCTGTGTTGGGTGCATTTTCAGAGCCGTTTGGATCATTTAATGTGGTTTTTGATGCATGAGACATTTATGTTGTCAGAACAATAATTTTACATGATTTATACAAGAGGTTTTTTTTAAGGCTTTTAAAAATGATTCTAAAAGCCAGAAGAGGCTTAGTATGAGTGATGGGTAAATGAGCCCAGTAAATGAAAATGAATATCATGAAAAAGTGTTTTTGCTTGTGCATGTAATTATTTTAACTTTGGTAAGACTAATCTGATAACTTTTAAGAAGAAAATTGGAACAGGTCATAGTATTATAGTTTATAAATAAATGATATACTTTGAAAATGAAAATAACCTGTAGATGATAATGATACATTACACTCATATATGCCTTGTGGTTTTCAAAGTACTGTTACCTGCGCTATTAAATTTAACCCACAGAATCAACACTTTGTTTTTGGCAAAAGAGGTAGTTTTGTTCTAACCACAGATGAGGAGAATGCCGCTCAGGTATTTGCAGCATACTTGGGTTGTAAACACAGTAGTGATTTGAGTAATGGGTCCAGGGAGCATATGGGGAGAAGTGGAAGGTATCTACCACGTGGAGGGAAAGATGGCTTTGAAATACTTGGGAAATTGTTTGAAATATAGAGGAAAAAAGCAAAAAAGTGCTTTAATTTGGTTCAATCATATTTAATTGCCATTGTTTAGGGCAAAATTGACTGAAAGTCAGCAATTTCATATGGTTCAACCTAAATGCATTTCTTACAGGATATGATGCAAATTACATGGGAAATAGAAGACTGAAGAAATCTTAACATTTTCTGGTCAGGAATTAATAGAATATTACAATAATGAGAATTGTTTGCCAAAGTAAAAAGTAGAGGAGATTCTGGAGCTCTCCTTCCATCTTTCCCTCCATCCAGGTTTTCTCTCAACCATTCCATTTATTCCTCTTGCTTGCCAACCCCCTAACCCCACACACATGCACTCATTTTACTCTTCACCTTCTTTACATCTTGTCCTTCTACCTCCATTTCTAATACTCAATGAACAACTGCTAAGAGCTAGATTATTACAACTATGAGGGGCAGGGAAGTGAAGACAAGACACCTTTTATGCTACCAGTGAAAGTACAGGTTAATGGTATTTAACAATACATGTCTAAATGGAGAATGAAAGTAAATTTCAGAATGAAAAGCTGGCAGCTGGAGGTAATTCTCCACAAAGTGTCTGCGGGAAAAATAAAACTCCATTTCACAAAAATATTACCAATTCTGTGTCATGTTTTTGTTTTCTTTTATATATAAATGAATATTCAACGGAGATGGGACAGAGTCGGGTTACTGCTTATAGCATGGTCGTTTTCTTAACTAAAAGGAACTAAACCTTAAGAAAAATAAAATAGCATTTTTATTTCAAGATTCTTTTTCATTTTTATCAAGTTATAGCATACAGATAATAAAGTCATAATATGCAAAAACCCTATGTACATGCAGTTCATTGAATTTCTATATAGAACATTTCTATTCACTTCAATAGCTCCCTGATGATCTTTTGAAATCAAATCTCTCCCCCTTCTTATAGCCATGGCAGTCATTGATCTACTTTCTTAGTTTTGCCTATTGTAGAATTTTGCATAAATAATTCAAGACAGAATATGGTCTTTCGTGTATGGCTCTTTTTAATTAGCATAAGATTTTGAAACCCATCCAGGATGTAATATACATATAAGTAATTTGTTCCTTTTTACATCTGAGTAGTATTCTGTTATATTAACATACAACGATTTGTTTAGTCATTCTCAGATAAGGGTCATATGAGTTGTTTGCAATTATACATTTATGAATAGAGATATATCTACATTTGTGAGCAAGCCTCACAAATGTGATCATGTGTTTGTATGTCTCTTGGGTATCATATTGAAGAAGGATTGGTGGGTCTTGTGGTAATTCTATAATAAAATTTATAAGAAATTGTCAAACATTTTGATTGCATCATGTTTTATTACTATCAGTGATGTATGAAATAGCCAGTTGCTCACCAACATATGATATTCCAGTCCTTTTAATGCTAGCCCAGTAACAGTATCATATTATGGTTATATTTTGCATTTCTGTAATGACTGATGATGCTTCTTGCCATTCAGATTGCCTTACTGACCTTTGGCTTAGTTAATGAACAATTTTCCAGCCCTGGGGCACAAACTTCCCCAGAGCCCAAACCTGCATTTGTGATCCCCACTCACATCATCCACACCCCTCACCCAAAACCCACAGTTGGTCCCAAATGATAAGATAACTATCCCTACCACCTTCAAATCCCCAGTCCCTTTACTTTTTTACATGCATTTGCTTTAAATTAACAAATCCTTGACTGCTATGGGAAATCCACTAAGTCTACCACTATAAAGGCACAAGCCCTCGGGTCTCTCATTCTGTCTGTGTGCTCCCCACCTGCTGGTTGAGCCACCTGAGCTGATTGCATTTCCTGTTGATCTCTCCTGACATCCCGTTCTCTCTGGGACCTGAGAGAGAGACACTACCTTTCCTCGTGCATTATGGCTTCAGTTTCCCATTGCTTCATGCCTAACCTCCACCTTGACTCAAATAAAAATTCAACTTAACCAATTCGATGCCTAGATACCTTCCTTTGGGAATGCCTGACCAAATTTTTCCTCATTGTTCTCAAATTATTTACCTTATTGATGAATTGTAAGAGTTCTTTGTAAATTTAGGATGCAAGTCCTTTATCGGATATGGTTGGAAAATATTTTCTCCTAGCCTACGGATTGCCTTTTAACTTTCTTAACTGTGTCTTATTAAGGGTAAACTTTAACTTTGATTGAGACCCACAAACCACTTTCATGGTTCTCATATGTGTGTGTGTGTGTCTTATCTAAAAATTATTTTTCTGGAATAGCAAGGTGAGGACTTCTGTGAATCTACCTCTCCATAAAAGAAATGAAAACTCACATTTTCAAAATTAAACTTTTTCAGAACTCTTGAAATCAACCAAAGAATTAAAAGAATCTAAGGAGCATTTATTTGAGAAAAACAGTGAAATCATATATTATTTGTACTTCTGTGTCTGGCTTATTTCACTCAACATAATGTCTTCAAGGTTCATCCATGTTGTTGCATGAACCAAAATTCATTCCTTTTTAATGCCAAATAATATTCCATTGTATGTCTATACCATATTTTAATTAAAAATGGGCAAAAGACTTGCACAGGCATTTCTCCACAGAAGATATACAAATGGCCAGAAAGCACATGAAAAGATGTTCAACCTCATAAGCTGTTAGGGAAATGCAAATCAAAATCACAATGAGAGACCATTTCACACCCATTAGAATGGCTGCTATTAAAAAAAAATACCAAGTGTTGGATAGGATGCGGAAAAATAGGAACACTCATTCATTGCTGGTGGTGATGTAAAATGGTGCAGCCATTGTGGAAAACAGTTTGGCAGTTCCTCTGAAAACTAGGGATAGAATTACCACATGACCTGACAATCCTGCTACTCAGTATGTTTTCCTAAAAGAATTAAAGGCAGACACTTGAACAAATACTTGGACACAGATGTTCATCGCAACATTATTCACAATTGCCAAAAGATGGAACTAACCCAAGTTTCCATCAACCAATGAATGGGTAAATAAAATGTGGTGTATACATACAATGCAACATTTTTCAGCCATAAAAGGAATGAAATCCTGACATATGCGACAACATGGATGAACTTTGAAGACATTAGGTTTAGTGAAATAAACCAGATACAAAAGGACAAATATTGTATGATCACACTGATTTGAAACAGTTAGAATAAGTAAACTCAAAAAGTCAGAATTTAGAATATATGTTACCAGGGGTTGTGGTAGGGATAGAAAAAGGGAAATTAAGATTTAAAATGTATAGGGTTCCAATTTATAATAATGGAAATATTTTGGTAATGGATGATGGTGTTGGAAGCACAACATGGGGAACATAACAGCACTGAAATACATATCTGAATGTGATTAAAATGGGAAAGGATAGATTGTATATATATAATAGAATACAATTTTTTTTAAAAAGCAATGGAAGTACAATAAACAAACAGTGAACCCTAAGTCAAGCCATGGATTATTGTTAACAGTACCTTTGTAAAAATGTGTTTTAATCAATTGTAACAAATGTTCTACAGCAACTCAAGGTGTTGGTGGTAGGGTGTTGTAAGGGAATCCTGTATTTTATGCACAAATTGTTCTGTAAACCTACAACTTCTCAAATAAAGGAAAAATCGCTAAAACAATAAGGTGTGTGCACTTTTAAAAATCATTTTTTTTTAGTAATTGCTAAGTTACTTACTGAGTAACAGAAACTTAGTAACTTAGTAAAGTTTTTCTATTTTGAAATAGTTTTGAAAACTTTGTTATTTAGGTTGAAGTTTAGGATAGTGATTTGAGATCTTTCTTCTTTCTTAATATTGGCATTTACAGCAACAAATTTCCCTCTATGCACTGCTTTAGCTACATCTCATATGTTATGGTATGTTTTCTCTTCTTTTTCACTCATGTCATAGGATTTTCTGATTTCTTTTTGACCCATTACTTATTTATGAGTCTGTTGTTTAATTTTCATAAATTTGTGTTGCCCAACTTTTTTTCCTGCTATTGATTTTTCATTTGAGTCAATTTTTGTCAGATAAAATACTTTGTATATATTTATTCCTTTTAAATGTATTAAGGTTTGTTTTACATCCTAGTATTTTTCTCCTTTTTAGATTTTAGTCTATAAATTTACTTTTACCTAATACTTTAATTGGCTCCTATCTGTGTTGATAGTTATATTTTTCATTATATTTCAATTCTATAACCTTTTATTTCAATTAAAATTTATTATTTAATGCATAAATTATTTAGGAGTCACTTTATTGAGTTTTTACTACCTGTGTGTGGTTTGTACTATTTTATTTTATTTTATTTTATTATTTTTTTTTTTTTAAGATTTTTATTTATTTATTCATTTATCCCCCCCTTGCTGCCTGCGCTCGCCGGGTCAGCCAACCACGCCGTGCGGGCGGGCCCGCCCCCACCAGGAGGCCCCGGGAACCGAACCCGGGGCCTCCCATATGGCAAACGGGAGCCCCACTGATTGAGCCACAGCCGCTTCCCTGTACTATTTTAAAACATTTGTTTCTAATGGTATTATTGCTTTGTGTTAGAAATGGGTTTATGTATTTGGTTTTTTTTTTAATTCTTTGGAATTGAATGAGCCTTGATTTGTTACTTAGTATATTTTATAACAAATACATAAAAAATGACAAGAATTTGTTCAATATATTTATTCAGTTTTCTATACTTTTTTATCTGTTTAATTCATTCAGAAGTTTACTGAAATCTTTCACCATGACTTCCTATGTATTATTGTATACCTATCAAGTCCATCTTACTTATGGTCAGGCCTTTTAAGTCATCTGTATGGAGGTATAATTTATACAGAGTAAGTTATATCCATTTACAACATTCAAGTGGATGCACTTTGATAAATGTATACATGTACCCATGAAACCACCATCACAATAAAAATGCACACATTTCCATCAGCCCCAAAAGAGAGCTTCTGCATATTGCACTTCATTCCATCTTTGTACACTCAACCACAAGGGATTTGCCTGCTGTCACCATAGATTAGCTCTCACTTTCTAGCACTTGATATAAATTGAATCAATATATTATATACTCTTTTACATTTTATTTTATTCAACAAAATGACTGTGAGATTCATTGATATTATTGAATGTATCAGTACTTAATTCTTTCTTATTGTATGGACATATTTTTTTTTAATCCATTCCCTATTGGTAGACTTTTGGGTTGTGTCCACTTTTGGGTTATTTTTAATGAAGCTATAACAAATATTTGACCACACTTTTTTGTGGTGACATATGTTTTTATTTTGTCTTTGTCATCACTTGCTATTGTCAGGCTTTTTAATTTTAGCCATCCAAATAAGAGTGTAGTAGGATTTCATTATGTTTTTTTTAATGTAATCAATTTTTTATTTTTAAAGAAGCCTTAGATTACATAAATGTTACATAAAAAATTATAAAGGATTCTCATATGCCCCACTCCCTCCCCCTCCCACCCTTTCCCACATTAACAACCTCCTACATTAGTGTGGTACATTTGTTACAATCGATGAACCCATATTGAAGCATTGCTACTAACCATGGACTACAGTATACATTATAGTTTACACTTTGTCCCATACAGTTTTGTAAGTTATGACAAAATATACAGTGGCCTGTATCTGTAACTGCAATGTCATGCAGGACAAATACAATGTCCTGAAAATGTCCCCATGTTATACCTATTCTTCCCTCTCCTACCTCTCAGAATATCTGGTGGCCACTGCCTTTACATCAATGATAAGAGTTCTTCCATTGCTAGAATAATAATAAGTCTACTTTAGACCATTGTTCATTCCCCAGTCTTGAAGATTTTGGCACGGTGATGCCCACTCTGTCTCTAATTGAGAGCAAGCTTAGATCCAATGGGGCAGATGGATAAAACTATCTTGCTTGCAGTTGCAGATCCTCTCTGTACCTTGGGATGGGTGCTGTCCATCATTGTCTCCTTGTTAGTTATCCTTGGTGAGTCCAATGAACTGGAGAGTAGGTGCTACAACTCTGCTGAAATTCAGGGCTCAACTGGCACATGAATAGACCAAAGATTTAAATCTCTGGGACATATATTTATCAAGTATAGCATTAATTATGGTTTAAATACTTCCTGATAGAGTACTTATACTAAGCATCTTTTATGCATTTAGTGACAATTTATATATCTCATTTTTCAGTTATTTGCTACACCATAAGTTTGCTCTGGGCACCTCCAGTTAGTTCTTTCGCTTCCTAGGCCATGCTATGCATATGAATATGCTCAGAGAAAAAGCTACAAATAATGGGAATCTCACCTCATACAAGCTGATTCCTTCAAGTTTCAACAAACCCCTCCCCCAAACAATGTACCTGACCTTATTCAGTCTCCGTTACTTTCAAGCAGTTTTGCTTTTGCTCATTTGATTTGTTGTTGTTCATGAATTATATCTGCAGATGGGTCTGTTTGCTAGGAGCTTAATCCTCCATACCACCAGTGGAAATCAGGCTACTTTCTTTTGGTCTTCAGGTGTAGGGCACTGACCCTTCATACTTTCTTTTTTTTTAAATCACAAAGCACTATTATAATTGAAGATTTTCACAGGAAAAGCCTCTATGCAGATGAAATAATGCATTAATTAATACCTCTTCCTTCCTCCCATTCCTATGTGTCTGCAGCCAAGCATTCTACAATGTTGCATCTGCATGTGATGCAGAGGAAATGCATGATGTGGCAAAGCAGGCACTATGGTTTGGAGTTCATGCATTTTTAAGTCATGTACATGGCATGTTAGTTTAGGTCTCATTCTGTTCCTTGTATCACTCAGTTTTATGTTTTAGAATCTCCTTTTATTACAGTGTGTGCACATAATTGGTTTATTCTAAGTAATGTCCAAAATTTCAAACTTCTCATGTATCACATTCCAAATTTCCATTCCTAAATGATTAAAAGTGTGATTAACTCCCTACTATCATGAAAAATATGCTGTTATTATCCCTTGTAAATCTTGCCTTGTGAATCCATTTGAAGTTATTTTCTGAGGTTTTATACTCACAAGTGGAATTGCCCTGTCATAGAATATGCACATACTTAATTTTACTAAGCCTGGCCAGAGCACGTTTACAATATTTGTGGATTACAGTTTCAAGTTTTTACTTGATCTTGGTGTATTGTTTCTTTTAGCACACACCAATATTCTTCTTAATCTATATTAATGATTTTCACCTTAAATTCTCTTTTGGTTGATATTAATATTGACTTTCATTTGTATTTCCTGAATTTTCCTTTTCTTTCCAATCTTCATATTTATTGGTATCACTTATAGATAATACATAGGCAGATTTTAAAATCAAACTGAGAATTTCTATGTATTAAGTTTAATTCATTTGTTTTAATTGTGATTAGTGGTTCTTTTTCAACATTTAAAATTTATTTAGATTTACCAAATAAGCTTTATTTGTAGAACATTTCTCTTTCCTAACTCTCCATTTTTGAGGATTAATTTCATTTTTCATGTGTGACACTCTTCAGCTTCTTAATGGCCTCTGGGCCATGGAATACCTTTTGTGTTGAATATATGAATCCCTTCTCAGAAAAAAACTTTTGAAATATATGTATCCTGCCTGCTATTTTTTAAGCGTAGACAACCTCCTTCATTTTTTTTTTTTTTTTTTTTTTTTGGCTTTCTGCACGTTTTTGGCGGTTATTGATAGTCTATTCCTCTTTGTCTTTGAGAATCCTTATTCATCTGCCAATTTGGTTTTTTCCTTAGTGCATAGCAAGGGTGGGATGTGTTCCTGGTGTCCCTGCTTCTGCAGCGTGTCCTCTGGGAGTGGGACTCCCTCTCTCTCCTGGAATCCCATCTGTGGCCTTGCTGCAATTTTCTCCTCCCATTGACCCCACTTACTGCTGTAGCCTTTGGCAAACATTTAGACATCACTACCCAGTGACAAAAAGACACACGCCGTGCAAGCTCCACCAGTTGCTTGGACTGCCCTGCGGGATTCCTCAGAACCTGGAAAATTTTATAAGCCTTCAAGACACAATAGAATAGTCAGAACCGAAAACAGCCAGTCTTATACGTTCAGTCATTTAAATGACTACATTTCTTTCTTCATTTGATGATACTTAATCCATAATTTTAGTTTTGTGCTTACAAAGTGGAAAAAAAAAAAAAACACATAGCACTTCACTCAGGGTGCGGTTTTAGAAATATAAACAAACATCCGAAAGAATACATTTTAAAACATTCTGCCAAAAAAAAGCCAAGCCATTATAGTAAGATTATGAGGATCAAGCAAATATATGATCTGAGTTTCAGATAAAGACTTAAGATGTTCTTAATGAAGATTTTATAAAACCTCAGGTAAAATTATGCCTGCTTTGTTGAATGGTTGAGTTTATACACCTCTGTGGGAACCACAGACTGACACTGACGGCTGTTCCTGCACTCACAGATTTTCAAATGGGTCAGTACATTGGTTTAGTGTACATACTCACATGTGCAAATGTTTCTAATACTAACACAAAGCTTTAATACTATAGCTTTTAAAATTTCAAGTTAATTAACACACTTAACTTGCAGTGTGGTAAACCAGGAATGTGAATTTTCACAAAATACTTTAAATAAATTCACAAAATCAGACAGTAAGAGATATTGACAACTAAGTTCTTTGTTTCTAGCTCTCTGCTTGGATAACTAGCTTTTATGGACAAGACAAAGCTACATTGTAGATTGAGGACCTGCTAGGTGTGAAGAAAGAGGTGAGACACCAGCAGTAAATATAAAACTCTGTTCTTATAGGAAACAAGTTTCAACTTGTAGCTTTTCTGATTGGATTGTACCTCTTTTGAGCACGTTTCAAATCTGTCCCAGTATCTGCCACAGTCAACTTTGTTCAATTTGTGGTGTTGAAGGTGTGGTTGATCCTGGGTATGCAACTTTATAACAAAGAGCAATTAGAGTTATCATATTTACAATTTTCAAAGGGATAGAGAAATAGCATATTTCCACACAAATCCGGCAACATGGGAATCCCAGTGGGTTCTGTGTAATATTTTGAGTAATCTAAGCACCTCTTAAAATATATGTGTATATATATATATATATATATATATATATATAACATTTTTGTAAGCAAATACACATATATGCATATATATTTATATATCATTTTGCAAATGTTTGTATGTATTGTGAGAATTTTGATTTTTATCCACAATAAAAATAAATAAAAAATTAAAAAAAAAAAAAGAATAAACATAAAGAGGTTGAAAGCACTGATATTCTGGTTCTGTCATGTTCATTACAAACTAAGAGCCGACTTGATTCTTGTTGCTCTGAGATATAAGAATACCACGCAGCATTACCCATTCTTAACCTGGTCTCTGAATGGAGAGAATCAACTTGCTTGTCTGGTACCAGGAGTTATTTTCTCTTTCTTTAAAAAGAAGTCTTTGAATTTTCTCTTCATCCTATAGCCTTAGCTCAGATCTTTTAGCTTTAATTATTGTCACTTCTCATCCATCTCCAGGGCAACTTCCCATGGTGCTTATTATGGAGAGTATCTGTAAGCAATAGCAGACTTCTGCCCTAGGTAAAATACTTGCCTCAAGTTAAACACACACACACCCACTGCAGGGTCTCACAAGTATGCAATTAAGGAGACAGCCAGGCATGGGGTCTTACCTGAGGGTGCAACTAGAGAAGGATCTGCTCCTAGACTCACTTATGTGACTATTGGAAGGATTAATTTTCTTTGGGGATGTGGGCCTGAGGACCTCCATTCCTATCTGGCTGTTGGATGGGAGCCATCCACAATTTATCATCACACTTTCACAGAATGATAACATGTTTTATGAAAGCCAGCAAAGAAGAGAGTCTGCTAGCAAGATGGAACTTACAGTCTTATGTAAGTTAACCAGGGAAGTGGCAGCCCATTAACTTAATGTGCCCTATTGGTAAGAAACATGCACAGGTACATCCCCTAATCACAGATAAAACATCAAACTGACCTCTAAGAACCAAGAATCCTGATGGATGGTGTGGCAGTTTCAGATTATTTATGACTCCCAAAAAGAGAAAGATTATGTTTGTAAACTAATCTATTACTTTGGGTGTGATACCCTTTGATTATATTGGATTCAGTTGAGGGGCCCTTGATTAAATTACCTGTTAAGATTAGGGCTTTGATTTGACCACATCAGTAAGGTGTGACTCACCCCTTGGTGGGCATCTACAAATGGACACTCACTCAAGAAGACACACGGAAAAGGAGAGAACATGGTCATTTTGTCCTGCCATGCGACAGAAAGGCGAAGGCTCAAACAGCAAAAGCCCTGGGAAGAGCTGAGCCATTCACCCAACAGTCTGCAGCTGAGCAACTGAGCAGCTGAGAAGGCCGAGAAAGAAATAAGCCCTATGCCAGAGACTGATACAGGAAGCCCTGAGAGACCAGGCAGAGATCAGCGACCACCTTGCTTCAACACATGGCAACTGACTTTGGTGAGAAACAGCCTTGAGTTGGACTCTTTAGGGCCTTGTGACTGTAAGCTTCTACCCCAAATAAATACCCTTTATAAAGCCAAAGATTCCTGGTACTTTGTATTAGGCCCACTTTGGCAGACTAATACAGATGGCATATTAGGAAAATTTTATAATCTGTTTCAGAGTAAATGCGATTTAAAGAATAAAAGTTTGGTCATAAAAATTCCTACCTTAAAAATCAGGTAAAAATATAGATTCTCAACTTCCAGTCAACCATGATGCTAGAGTAAGATGTTCCAGGATGCTGTTCCCCTCAACATCTTTGAACACTTAACAATAACTGGTGGAAACATCTTCTTTAAAACTCTGGAAAACAGAATGTTGCATCAAACTGGGTAAGAAATTAAGAAAGAGGAAAATACAACTTTAAAATGTTAGAAATGATAGGAGAAGCTCATGATGCACTTGCTATTTTCTCACCTGACCCTTCTCAATGGGTTGAGTAACCAGAATGCACTCCCATTGTGGATCCCTGGCCCTGTTCCAGGGAGAGCAGAGGAACCCCTATGTGCATATTGGGGTGCCTGCATGTCAGTATCCATCAATCTATCAGGTGACAGCTTGAAAGACTAAGCCAGGAAATACCCCTCAGGTTTGCCCTCCCAGAACCTGCCCTGCAGACGGAGGTGGCTTGCAGAGAGCTAATGAAATATAAGGAACAATTAAGTCAAATCCACCTGGGCAAGGAGTTCCTGCTTTAAGCCATGCAACAGAGCACTCAGGAGTGGAAGAGAGTCTATTTCCTAGACAGTAGATGGGCATTCAAATCCCCATAAATGGAGGAATTCCTAAGACCCTGAGCAAGAACATGCTCAGAAAACACAGAGAAGATCCTGAACTTCCCATTTGCTTGAGGCTGATCATTTTGAAACAGTTGCTGAACTCTGAAAGAAAGTCCTTGGCAATACAGAGCCAATTTGCAAACACTGTGTTTTTGTTTTCCTCTATTTTGTTTTTGCATTGGTTTATTTGTTTGTTTGTTTGTTTGTTTGTTAACAACAAACAAACCTGGTACTGAAATTAATCTCTGTTATATCACTAGCTGGATAAAAGTTAAGGAACAGGCAGCTCAGGGACTAATTCCAAGAACTAACACTTTAAAATATTAAAATGTACAGTGTACAAAAAAAGTATTATGAGAGAAACAAAGAAACAGGAAATTATGGCCCACCCAAAGGAACAAGATAAAAATCTGACAACCATCAACAAAGAAGACTAGACTTTGGACATTTCAGACAAAGACTTTAAAAAATGATCTTAAAAAATTATCTTCAATATGCTCAAGAAGATAAAGGAAAACATAGAGAAAGAGCTAAAATAGAGCAGCAAAACAATGAAGGAACAATATGAGAATCACAATAAAGACATCGAAATTTTAAAAAGGAACTGAACAGAAATACTGGAGTTGAATACCACAATAACTGAAATGAAAAACTCCCAACAGAGTCCCAACAGCCTATTAAATCTGACAGAAGAAATAATAAATGAATAAGAAAAGAAAATGGAAATGATTAAGGCAGAGGAGAAAAAAAGAATGACAAAAGTAAAAAGAGTTTAAGAAATATATAATTAATATATATATCATATACACAGAAACACACATATGTATGTGTGGCACCTAATGGCAGAGACTCAAAATATATGAAGCAAATAATGATAGATTTGAAGGAGAATTAGATGACTCTACATTAATAGTAGGAGACTTCAATACACTACCATAATGGATAGAACATCTAGACAAAAGATCAACAAGGAAGTAGAAGATTGAATAATAGTATAAACAAAGTAGAGTCCTAACTGCATACATAGAATACTTCATCCAACAGCAGCAGAATACATATTCTCCTCTAAGTGCACATGGTTCATTCTCCAGGGTATAGACCATATGTTATCACAAACCAAGTATCAATAAATTAAAAAAATATTGAAATCATACAGTGTATCTTCCCAGACCACACTGAAATGAAGGTAGAAATCAATAACAGAGGGAGACTGGAAATTTATAAATATGTGGAAATTAAATACCATACTATTAAACATCAGTGAGTAAAAGAAATCACAAGGGAAATTAATAAATATCCTGAGGCAAATGAAAATGGAAACAGAACACACAAAAGCTTGTGTTAGGCAGCAAAAGCAGTGCTGAGAGGGAGATTTGTAGCTCCTAGTGCTTACATTAAAAAAGAGGATTGAGTCCGTTTTCAAAAACCTCCCAACAAAGAAAAGCCTAGGAACAAATGGCTTCAATGGTGAATATTATCAATCATTCGAAGAATTCATACCAATCCTGCTCAAACGCCTACAAAATTTGAAGAGGAGGGAGCACTCCCACCTCATTCTATGAGGCCAATACCCTAAAGCCAAAGACAGATAAATATACCATGAGTAAAGAAAGTTACAAAACAATATGCCTTATGAATGCAAAAGTCCTCAACAAAATATTAGCAAACCAAATCAGAAACACATTAAAAGAATTATGCATCATGATCATGTGGAATTTATCCCCGATATGCAAGTGTTGTTCAACATAATAAAAACAATTAATGTGATACATTAATAGAATGAAGTAAAAACAATAATCATCTCAATTGATTCAGAAAAGGTATTTGACAAAATCCAACACCCTGTCTTGATAAAAAAAAAAAAAAAAAAAAAAAAAAAAAAAACACTTGGAAAACTAGGATTAGAAGGAAACTTCCTCAGCATGACAAAAGTCATTTATGAAAAACCCATGGTTAACATCATACTCAATGCTGAAAGACTTAAAGTATTCTCTCTAAGCTTAGGAACAAGACAAGGATGACCACTGTCTCCAATGTCATTCAATGTTGTACTGGATGTCTAGCCAGAGCAATAAGGCAAGAAAAAGAAATAAAATGAAACAAAATTGGAAAGCAAGAAGTAAAATTTTCCCTATTGTCAGGTGACTGATACTGCATATAGAAAATCCCGGAAAATCCACAATAAAGCTACTGCAACTAATAAATTCATCAGAATGGCAGAGTAAAAGATCAAGAAGTAAAAAAAAAAAAAAAAAAAAAAAAAAAAAAAAAATTAAATGTTTCTATGCAATAGTAATGAACAACCTGAGGAGGAAACAAAGTAAAAAATTCTATTAACAATAGCTACTAAAAAATCAAATATCTAGGAATAAATTTAACCAAGTATGTAATAGATCTATACAGGGAAACCTACAAAATATTGCTAATCAAAGAGGACCTAAATACATGGAAGATGTCCATGTACATGGATTGGAAAAATTAATATTTTAAGGTGTCAATTTTACCCAAAGTGATTTACAGATTGAACTCAATCTCAATCAAAATCCCAACAGCCTTCTTTGCAGAAATGGAAAAGACAATAATCAATTTTTTTTAGACAGGTAAGGGACCACAAATAGCCAAAACCATCTTGAAAATTAACAAAGTTGGAGGACTTGCACTTTTCAATTTTAAATCTTATTAAAAGGAATTGTAATCAAAACAGTATGGTATTGGCACAACACCAGACATGCAGACCAGTGGAATCAAATTGAGTGCTCAAAAACAAATCCTCACATTTATGGCCAACTGATTTTTGACAAGGTGGTGAAGACCACTCAGTTGGAAAAAAATAGTTTCTTTAACAAATGATGCTGTGAAAACTGGATACCCCTATGCAAAAGAATGAAGGTAGACCCTAACCTGACACCATGTACAAAAATCAACTCAAAATGGATCGAAGACCTAAATATAATCACCAAATCTAAAAGACCCCTAGAAGAAAATATCTGGAAGTGTCTTGAGGACCTTGTGTTATGCAGTGGTTTCTTAGACTTTTTACCAATAGCACCACCACAAAAGAAAAAAATATATAGGCAAATGGGAGTTCAGGAAAAAAAAATTTAAAGCAACTTTTATTATTTAAAGGGCTTCATCATGAAAGTAAAAGGGCAACCTACTGAATAGGAGAAAATATTTGGAAACCACATATCCAATAAGTGTTTAATATCCATGACATATAAGGAAATCCTACAACACAACAACAAAAAGACGAACAACTCATTTAAAAAGTGGTCAAAATACTTGAGTATTCATCTCTCCAAAATATATAAAAAATGGCAATAAGCACATGAAAAGATGCTCAACATCATTAGCCACTAGGGAAATGCAAATCAAAACCACAATAAGATACCATTTCATATCCACTAAAAATTGATATGATTAAAAAAAGAAAAATAAGAAGTGTTGGAGAGAATGTTTTAAAAAAATGAGAATAGTTATCCATTTTTGATCAGAAAAAATGATGTAATTGCTGTGGAAAGTAGTTTGGTTTTTCCTCAGAAAGTTAAGTATAGAATTCTCATATGAACTGGCATTACCACTTCTATTTATATACCCAAAACGATTGAAAGCAGGGACTCAACATATATTTGCACACCAATATTCATAATGGCATAATTCACAATTGCTGAAAGATGGAAGCCACTCAATGTCCATCAGCAGAAGAAGGATGAACAAATGTGGTGTATGCATACAAGGGATTATTATCTGGCCATAAAGAAAGAATGAAGCTCCAACACATGCAGCAACATGGAAGAACCTCGAGCACATCATGGTGAACAAGCCAGACGCAAGATGACAACTATTGCATGATCTCACTGATACGAAATAATTTGAATAAATAAACTCAGAGTCAGAATATAGAATACAGGTTACCTGGGGCTTGGGTAGGGCTAGGGTTTGGGGAGCCAACGCCTATTTTGTACAGAATTTATATTGGGGAAGATGGAAAAGTTCTGGTAATGGGTGGTGGTGATGGTTTTACATTGTGAATGCAATTAATACCAGTGTATTATATATTTGAATGTGGTTAAAAGGGGGAAATTGTAGGTTCTATATATGTTAAAATAAAATTTATTTTATTTTATTTTATTTTTTTTAAAGATTTTATTTATTTATTCATTTATCCCCCCCTTGCTGCTTGTGCTCGCTGGGTCAGCTAACCACGCCGTGCGGGCGGGCTTGCCTTCACCAGGAGGCCCCGGGAACCGAACCTGGGGCCTCCCATATGGTAAACGGGAGCCCTACTGATTGAGCCACAGCCGCCTCCCTAAAATAAAATTTAAAACAAAAAATAAACATAGGACTGTGCCGCTTTGTTCCCGGGCCTGAGGGTGATCAGCCCTGCTGCAGCCCGGGGGGCGACACTGGCTAGTTATGGGCCGTCCGGTGCGCACTCCAGGAACGGTGAGGGTGAGGAGGTTCTCAGGGAGCGGCGTCGGGTTGGGGGCTCCCTGGTCTCCACGGCTCAGGTGTGGGGGGTATCTGGTAAGGACCGCGCGTGAAAGAAAGACTCGAGACCTTTGAGTGCGGGGGAAGAAGCAAGAGAGAGTTTATTGAGGAAGTACAGTGCATATATACTCTTTAGGCTGGGGGCAGTCCCTCAGCCGATGGTGGAGGCTTATCATTGGGCAGTGGTTAGGGTCAGGGGTTGCTAGGGAGAAGGGGCAGAATTTGGGGGCGGCAAGGGGCGAAGCAAGGTTGTCCAAAAAAGGCAATAACTGGGGCGAGAGCTCAGATTGGTGAGAAGGAACAAAGAAGAGGGAGAGAGGGAAAAGGGGAATGGGGGAGGGGGTTATGTTGCGCGGGCAAGGCCACAGCAAGGCCTGCAGTTTGTAGATACTGCAGGACTGTACAACACAAATGATGAACCCTAATGTAAAGTATGGACTACGGTTAGCAGTATACTCATAATAATAATATTCTTTCATCAATTGTTATAAAGGTACCACACTAGTGAAATATTTTAATAGGCAAAACTGCACTCATGAGGGGGTCTATATGGGAACTCTGTATTTTTTGCATGATTTTCTGTAAACCTACAATGCCTTTTAACAAAAAAATATTCTTAAAAATCTATTGAAATTGTGTAATTCTCCAAAAATATCCCCATGTGCATATACATGCAAACTTGTGCATAATAATTTCAATGGATGAAGGATTTCTGAAGTTTACCCATATTCTCCTGGTTAAGAACCCCTGATATACGTGAAGGAACTCAATGCATCGCTCTACCTATGTATAATATTTATTGCCTCAGCTTTGGGCTTCTTTTTTGTAGACACAGAATCTGAGCCCAGTCAGGAAATCCAAATTTCATTCATCAAATGAATTTTTGAGGTAGCTTTATTTCTGTGTTATTTGTGCTTGGGCTAGAGAATAAAAATGCAAAACACCATCTTTAGTGAGTTAGTGTTCATACATGAACCCCATCATTACCACAGTTATCCCTGAACGCTAAACCCTCAAGCATAGGCAAACAATTAATTAGTCCAGCTTTTTTCATGCTGGACTAGCATGGGTTTCCTTTGTCTGCTGGGGTTTTTCTAATTAGGAGTTGTTGCTAAAGATTATCCAGTTTGACCTCCATCTAAGGCAGGGATTCTTAACCAGGGGTCTACAGACCCAAGGGGACCATGGAAAGATTTCAGGGGGTCCGTGAACTTGAACTAAAAAAAAAAAATCAACTTATCTTTATTTTCTCTGACCTCTAACTGAAATCTAGCATTTCCTTCATTTATGAATGTATGCAGTAAATAAATTACAGTAGTATTCATTTCACCTGACTGGCAAAGGGGTCTGTGGAACAGAAAAATGTTAAGAACCCCTGAGCTAGGGCAAAATCAACCTTAGTTGTAAAAGTATTTCTGCAACACAGTATGCTTAGCTGGGAGACCAGAAAACCCAAGAAATGGTGGGTGGGTGATGGAGCAGACTTATGACAGTGAAGAATTAGTACTGCCTATGGTTTTGAAATAAAAATACAATGATAATTTAATCTATCAGCAGTAAAATGTTCCTCAAGGGGCAGCAAAGTAGAAATTTTCTTACAATGGGATTATGTTTAAATTGTCTTTGTTCATAAATCTGTCTTTTGCTGTGGATTCTTTATTGGGCAAAAAATAATACTTAGAGTGGACATGGGGAGCAAGACTTAACACTATCACTTCCTTGATAAGGAGGCACCGGGAACTGAACCTGGGACTGAGCCACAGCAGCCCCCTGAATTGGTTATTTTGTTTGTTTGCTTGTTGTTTGTTTGTTTGTTTGTTTCTAGGAGGCACCAGGAACCGAACCCAGGCCCTCTCTCGTGTGGGAAGTAGGTGCTCAACCACTTGGGCCACATCCGCTCCCCTCTTGGTGCAATCTTAGGAAAGCTACATTCACTGTTTGATCCTTGAATTTCTCAGCAGTGGTGAGAGACTTCGCCCCTTTGCCCTGATAGTCCACAAATCCCAAATGGCGTCCTAAAGCACTTTGAATAAACCCCTTGGCCTACAAGGCCCACATAATCTATCCTCGATTTCCTCCTCTGACTTTCTTTCCTCCCTGCAACCTACACTCTAGCCATAATATCCTTCTTTCTCTCCTTCCTAACAGAAGCTTCTTCCCCAAACTTCTTCCAACTTAGGGCCTTTGCACTGCTGTCCCTTCTGCTGGGAAAGCTCTGCCCCAGATCTCCCCAGGGCTGCTCGTTCACGCCACTCAGATCTCAGATCAAATGGCAAGTCCCCAAAGAGATCTTTCTTGACATCCCTTGCTAAAGTAGCCTCCAGCCCATCATTCCCTAACATCATCATCCTATTTTATTTTCTTCGTGGTACATTACCAGGTCACCATACTTCATGGTTTGCCCATGACAACCCTAGCTTATTGCTAAAATCCTGGTATAATTATTGCAGCAGTTTGAGATTATTTATGAATTCCAAAAAGAAAGATTATGTTTATAAACTGATCTGTTCCTCTGGGCGTGATCCCCTTTGATTGTACTAGATTCAGCTGAGATGCCTGTGATTAAATTATGTTAACATTAGGGCTTTGATTCGACCACAGCAGTAGGGTGTAACTCAGGTTAACACTCACTCAAGAAGACACACAGAGGAAGATACATGAGAAAAGAAAAAACGCTTCATAGATGCCAGAAGAGAGAACTTTGTCATGACATGGAAGGGAGAGAACTTTGATCCTGTGGCCCCGGGAAGAGAGACAAGCCCTATGCCAGCCTACAGCTGAGAGTGGAACAAGCTGGGCCCGTGGAGCCTTAAGAGGAAGAAGGAAGGAGAGACCAGGCAGACGTCGCCCGCCATCTTGCTTCAACACGTGGCAGCTGACTTGGGTGAGAAAGTACCTCTTAGGGTACCTTGAGTTGGACTCTTTAGGGCCTTGTAACTGTAAGCTTCTACCCCAAATAATTATCATTTATAAAAAGCCAACAGATTTCTGGTACTTTGCATCAACACCCCTTTAGCTGATTTGTGCAATTATTAATAAAGCCCCCTTTAATTCTCAGAAGTGTCCTAGTTTGGCTAATTAATTCCTTGATTATTCCACTTATTTTAATTGATAATTCCTTGTTTATTTGCTTCTCATCTGTCTGTACTCTAGAATATAAGCTCCAGGAAATTAGGAATCATCTGTGGTGGGTTTATTGCTAAAACTCTGGGACCTACAAACATGCCTGGCACATTAATAAATATCTATTGAATGGAAAATATCTATTTAATATACATTAGTTTGTATATTAAACAATATCCATACATTTTACATTTATATAATTAAAACTGTAACACATATGTATTGCAATGATAAGATATGATTATGACTTTATCCTTTCAGTTCCAAAGTGCTTCTTGACATATACTTTTAAAAGTTTAAGAGATTGGAAGAAACAATATTCAAAAGGAAAATAATTTTGATTAGTATAGTTTTAGCCTTGACATTTCATTATTGAACATTTATTTAAGAATTGTTCATCTATTTATAATATACAATAAAGAGCTAAATGGTTAAAAGTTCAGTGGGACTTTTACAGCACAAGTTTAGCAATTTAAAGGAAAGGAAAATGCCTTGCAGAAAAAGCTTGTAGAGTTAGTAGAGACAGTAATGCGGTTTTTATTTGTCCTATTCCTTAGAAATAGGGCATTGATAAAAATAAATCAATAGGTAGAAATGACATTGCACCTATGTTCAATGGAATATGAGCTGAGTTTGTCAAATAGCCTGTAGAAAGTAATCATAAATTTATGTTCAGTGTTAAATCTTTGCAAAGTCATATAGTTCAGCTCCTTTAGTACAAAACTATTGAGGGATCAACAGGTATATTTACCTTTTGTTGAAAGTACCCCAGTTGTCATGTTACCATGTTATCCATAAGAATTGTTTTATTTCTTTCTGGTAGAGTGATTCTTAAGTCAAAAGGAAATAATTATTGAAAGGTATGAAAGATATTCTCTATGCTTAATGTAAATATACACATATTTAATGTTTTACATATTTAATTTAAAGGTCTTTCAATATATTAAGGTAAAATGTATCTATACATTTTCAAAATTATCAGCTGGTAGAAAAAGACAGAATATGGAAACTTGAAAATAACTTTTTAACAATGTTATATGGTACAATTTGAGATGCATCTGAGATTTTCTGACCTTTTGAATTATATCTGTTTTGGCTGCCTTGTTAAGCTGAGTTTTGTATTACATGTCCTTTTGAAATATTTGCCTGTCATCAACTCTCCTACAATTCTTTCTCTTAGTATAACCTAAGTCACATAAAAGCAGGAAAGAAAATAAAAAGATTATGTGATTGCTATATTAAAAATTGTTGTTTTGGCATATTATAATTCTTCTGAAATATTTTCTGTTTTAGGGCCTGGCTTCTTCAGTGCTAGTATTTTCTTCTTCAGCCGTTTTTATACATAGATTTGGGTAAAAAAAATACTCGAGTACTATAAATAGAGTCTGATTTTTCTACTGGATGATTAATCTAGTATTACTAACGGATGCATGGTAAGTATCCTACACAGCAATGGCTATTAAAATCATGACCGTTTTTATTTTAGGAATAGTTTGCCTCTATAAATAGAAATGGAGTGCTACTAACACATTACAGCTCAAGAGATATGATCAGCAAGCACCATAGCTTGGTACTTCAAATCACGGAAATTTGGGGTTGGTAGCAGTGTCTATAGGATAGAATTCAACTTCACGTTTCTAATAATTAATAAAAAATG
Organism: Tolypeutes matacus; assembly: GCA_026826555.1. Lineage (NCBI taxonomy): Eukaryota > Metazoa > Chordata > Mammalia > Cingulata > Chlamyphoridae > Tolypeutes > Tolypeutes matacus. The sequence goes on along the minus strand of JAKSZT010054462.1, from coordinate 1,559,331 downwards.
TAATCGCATGCAAATGTAAAGAAAAGCAACTAAATGTAAGGTTAATAATAGAAAAATGTATAGCACAAAAATAAAGCAACATTTTAATTTTAAAAATCCCAAAAACTTAATCACTGAATCATATTAGTCATGCAATAAATAAGAAGAAATTTAAAGGGCTACCAAATATCTATTTTTTTCCTCACTCAAGAAAAAATATAGGGATCATTTTCAGTTGAAAAGGTGTTAAAATAACACAGAGAAAACACAGGCAATAAAGGAGAGGGGGAATTAAATCATATTTAAGTAGAAAAGAAAAACTTCAGTAAGCTGGAAGCAATTCCAGTATTAGCCAAACAAGCAATTATTCAAGGATGGAGGGAGTCCATTACAGTTTGAAATAAAACACCACACAAGACCTCCAGACAAGGGCCCCTGTCCAAATTATCTCAACCTATACTGTAAGAAAACACATGCATTTTGGATAATCTTTACAAAGAGAGGATTTACTCAGGAAAAGCATTGCAGAGTGGAAAAGGGAAAGATATAAGAAGCAATTTAAATCTCAGAAGAATAATATTGGTATGAGAATATCTAGTAAGTTAATAAGAAAACTAAAACCAATATTTACAATAGAAATTACTGTAAAACTATCACAGATTTTAAAGCATTTTTCCCAAAAAAGAAAATCAATTAAAAGGTACTCATGAATGTGGACTAGAGTGGACTTACTGGTATTCTACTACAGACTTATTGTGGTTCTAGCAATGGAAGAAATTACAACATTGATGTGGAGCCAGTGGCCACTGGAGGCTCTGGGGGCAGGGAGAAAGAAAAAGAATTGTAAAACAGGAGCTTTTTCAGGACTTGGGAATCATCCTGAGTGACATTGCAACAACAGAAATAGGCCATTTTACATCAGCATATACCATGCAGAACTGTGTGGGAGGGAGTGTGGTCTACAGTGTGAACTATGGTCCATGCTCAGTGGCAATGCCTCAGGATGCGTTTATCAATTGAACTCAATGTGCCACACTAATGAAGGAAGTTGTTTATGTGGGAGGGTGTGGGAGGTGTGGGAAATGGGGCATATGGGAATCCCTATATTTTTGTGTGTTACATTTATGTAATCTAAGTATCTTTAAAAAAATTTAAAAAATATATTAAAAATAAAAGGTACTCATAAATTTTATCAGTTCAAACTGTCAGATACAGTCTCTTTCCTTAGGACTGTTGCAAAGAATGTGACACCTATCCAGAGAGGAAAAGACAGATAAACTACAAAATCACTTGCAATCCCTTTTTCCATGGGCAGTCTCTTTTCCATGGGCCTCCACTGACAAGAAAGATAGGGGGCAGGTCTGAAGATAAAAGATCATCTCATAGGCAAGAGACATATATAAGAGGTAATGGGCAGCTAAGAATGTAGGGAAACAGGAATGGAATGCTGTTCATGTCCAACTCTATTTTCCTGTGGAAATCTAAAAGACTTTAAATTCTGGGACAATAAACCCTTTTCCTTCTAGGAAACAAGAAAGTTTCCTTTGCAGCTCAATCAGTTCAAAATTTGAGCATAAATCAATGTAATTGACTGTAACAGCACACTTAACAACAAATACCATATGATCATCATAATTTTGACAAAATTCAACACCCATTCATGATTGAAGCTCTCAGAAAGCTCAGAATAGAGCAAAACTCCCTCATCCTGATAAAGTACATCTACAAGGAAATTACCAAATAATAGTATGATACTATAATAATATAGAAATAAAATCATTGCATGTCTCCCAGGGTAAAACAAATCAATATAAAACAAAACAAAACCAAGGTCCTAATCAATAAAACAAAACAAAACTAAATAAAAATATAAAAATATACAAATTGGAAAGAATAAAAAAGTTAAATCTGCCTTATTTGCAACGGGCATGATTTACCATGTAGAAGATCCAAAAGTGCCAGCAAAAGAGTAACTAGAACTAATTTGTGAGCAAAGCAAGGGGAGAGCATACAAGGTTAATATGTGTAATGCAATTTTCTACACTAAGCAATAAATAATTGGAAACTGAAATTAAACAAAAGAGTAACATTAGAATGTGTATAAAATATGAAACACAGGAATAGTCTTAACAATATACGCCATATTTGCATGCTGAAAACTATGGAACATTAATGAGAAAAATTAGACCAAAATTAATGAACAGATATGCAATATATCAAAAAGCTTAATATCATAAAGATATATCTTCTCCCCAAATTTATCTATAGATTTAATGCCATATCAGTCAAAATTCCTCTAATTTTTGGATAGAAATCATCAAGTTGATTCTAAAATATATATTGAAAATTCAAGGACCTAGATTAGGAAAGACAATTTTGAAAAAAGAGCAAAGTTGCTGGGCTTACACTTTCCAATTTGAAGAGTTGCCACAAAGCTGCAATAACAAGTCACTGTGGTATTAGAGAAAGTATCAAAGGAATAGAACAGAACCCAGAACAGAAATAATCCCACAAATATATGTTCAATCGAGTTTTTATACAGGTGCCAAGAAATTTCAATGGAGAAAGATTGTTTTTAAAGCAAATGGCAGTGAAATATTTGGACAGCTATATGCAGAAAAAGGAACAATGGCCTATAATGCAAATGATAAGTCTAAACTAGAAAAAGACACGGATCTAAATATGAATCTTAAACTGTGAAATTTCAAAAGGAAATCAGAGAAGAATAGTTTTGTGGCCTTTGGTTAGTCAATTTTTTTAATATAGAACAGAATATGCAAGAAGAATGCAGGAAAACTGTATGTAATTGGTGTCATCAAAATTTAAATCTTAAAATTGATAAACCCTTAGCTAGACTGACAAAGAAAAAAAAAAAAAAGAGAGAGAAGATGCAAACAAATAAAATCAGAAATGAGAGGGGGCATATTACAACTGCCCACACAGAAATTTTAAAAAGATAGAAGAGAATACTGTGAACAACTGTATCAACAAACTAGACAACTTAGATGAAATGGAAAAATTCCTAGACACAACCTAACAACCTACACTGACCCTAGATGAAATAGAGGACCTCAACAAACCAGTCACAAGTAAAGAGATTGTATCCGTCATCAAAAACCTCTCAAAAAAGAAAAGAGCAAGATCAAATGGTTTCACAGGTGAATTTTACCAATCATTCAAAGAGGATTTAATACCAATCCTGATCAAACTCTTCCAAAAAATTGAGCAGGGGGGAATGCTACCAAACTCATCCCATGAAGCCAACATCACCCTAATACCAAAGCTAGATAAAGGTGAGAAAATAAAATACTGACCAATTTCTCTAATGAATGTAGATGAAAATATCCTCAACAAAATACTTGCAAACCGACTCCAACAGCATATCAATATAATTTTGCACCGTGATCAAGTAAGTTTAATCCAAAGTATGCAGGGGTGTTTCACTACAAGAAAATCAATCAGTGTAATACATCATATTAATAATCCAAAGGAGAAAAATTACATGATTATCTTGATTGATGCAGAAAAAATCCAGCATCCTTTCTTCCACTTTGAAAGATAGGAATAGAAGGAAACTTTCCCAGCATGATGAAGGGCATATATAAAAAATCCACAATTCACGTTGTACTCAATGGTGAAAGACTGAAAGCTTTCATGGCGAGATAGGGAACAAGACAAGGATACCCATTGTTGCCTCTGTTATTCAATCTTGTGTTAGAGTTTTAACTTGAGCAAGTAGGCAAGAAATGGAAAGAAAAGACATTCAAATCAGAAAGGAAGAAGTAAAACCTTTGCCTTTCACAGATGATATGATCTTATATCATAGATATAAGATGCAAAAAAATATTTTTATAGATATACCATGCAAAAAACTATACACAAGCTACTAGAGCTAATAAACAAGTACAGCAAACTGGCAGGATACAAGATTTCTATGGAAAATCATTAGTGTTTCTATATACTAGGAATAAGCAAGCTGAGGAGGTAATCAAGAAAAGAATTCCACTTATAATAGCAAATAAAAGAAATCAAAGAAGACCTTAATAAATGGAGACATTCCATGTTCATGGATTGGAAGACTAAATAGTGTTAAGATGCCAGTTTTACCCAAATTGATTTACAGATTTAATGCAATCCCAACCAAATTCCAACAGCCTACTTTGCAGAAATGTAAAAGTCAATTATCAAACTTATTTGGAAAGGTAAGGGGTCCCAAATCGCCAAAATTGTCTTTAAAAAGAAGAATGAAGTTAGAGGACACTCACTTCCCGACTATAAAATGTATTACATAGCTACAGTAGTAAACACAGCATGGTATTGGCATAAGGAGAAGCATATTGACCAAAGGAATTGAATTTAGAGTTCAGAAAAAGACCCTCACATCTTTGGTCAATTGATTTTTTTATTTTTTTTAAAGATTTATTTATTTTTATCTCCACCCCCCCACACCCCTACCCCGAGTGCAGTTTTGCACTCTCTCTCTGCTCTCTGTGTGGTCTTCTGTGTCTACTTGTCTTCTCTTTAGGCAGCACCGGGAACTGATCCTGGGCCTTCCAGAGTGGAGAGAGGCGCTCAATCTCTTGCACCACCTCAGCTCCCTGGTCTGCTACATCTCTCATTGTCTCTCTTCTGTGTCTCTTTTTTTTTGTTATGTCATCTTGCTGTGTCAGCTCACCATGCAGGCCAGCTTGCTTTTCACCAGGAGGCACTGGGAATCGAACTCTGGATCTCCTGTATGGTAGATGGGAGCCCAATCACTTGAGCCACATCCGCTTAATGGTCAGTTGATTTTTGACAAGGCTGTCAAAGTCCATCCAGCTGGGTCAGAATGATCTATTTAACAAATGTACTGGGAGAACTGGATATCCATATCCAAAAGAAAGAAAGAGGAACCCTATCTCACACCTTATGCAAAAATCAACTCAAAAAGGATCAGAGACCTAAACATAGCAGCTTGAACCACAAAGCTCCTAGAAGAAAATGTAGGGAAACATCTTCAAGACCTTGTGGTAGGTGGTGGTTTCATAAACCTTACACCCAAAGCATGAGCAATGAAAGAAAGAATAGATAAATGGGACCTCCTCAAAATTAAATACTTTTGCATTTCAAATGACTTTGTCAAAAAGGTGAAAAGGCAGACTACTCAGTGGGAGAAAATATTTGTTAACCACATATCTGATAAGTGTTTGATTTACAGGATATAGAGAGAGAGCAACTCAATGATAAAAAGACAAGGAGCCCAATTAAAAAACGGGCAAAGACTTGAACAGACATTTTTCCACAGAGGAAATACAAATGGCCAAAAAACACATGAAAAGATGTTCCACACCACTAGCATTAGGGAAATGCTAATCAAAACTACGATGAAATATCATTTCACACCTTATAGCATGGACACTATTTTAAAAAACAGAAACTACAAGTATTGGAGAGGATGTGGAGAAACAGAAACTCTTCCACACTGTTGGTGGGAAAGTAGAATGGTGCAGCCACTGTGGAATACAGTTTGGTGGTTCCTCAGGAAACTAAATGAAACCCCACTACTCGGAATATATTCAGAAGAACCGAAAGCTGGGACGCAGACTGAGAGCTGCAAACCAACGCTCATAATGGCATTATTCACAATTGCCAAGAGATGAAAACAACCCATCAACCTACAAATGGATAGTCAAAATGTGGTAAATACGTATGATGGGATTCTATTCGGCTGTGAGAAGAAACGAAGTCAGGATGCATATGACAATGTGGATGACCCTCGAGGACTCTCTGTTGAGTAAAATAAGTCCAACACCAGAGGAGAACTATTGTATGGCCTCATTAAAATGAACTAAATGCAATGAGTAAACTCATGGATTTAAATTCTAGAGCATAAGTAACCAGGGGATAGAATGAGGGTTGAAATGTCTTAATGTCTGCAGAATGTTTAATAAGGTTGATTACAAATGTTTGGGAATGGATAGAGATGGTGGTACCACACTGCAGTGAGCATAACTCACACCGCTGGCTTTTAGATGTTTCTGTGGCTGAGAGGGGTGGTCTAGGGACGTAGACGTCAACAGAGAGAAAGCAGAGGATAAAGTTGGGACTGTATAACATAGTGAACTCAGCGGTAGATGAGCAATTCAGCACAAGTCCAAGAATGTTCTTCCATGAACCAGAACAAACACGTGTCACTATTAAAAGGTGCTAAGAATTTGGTGATATATGGGGAAAATACAACTAATATAACTTACGGACTATAGTTAACAGTAACACTGCAATATTTTTTCATCAATTGCAATGAAGGCACTATATCAATGCTAAAGGTGAGCAGGGGGGTATAAGAGGGTATGGGATTGTTCTAAAATTGACTATGGTGATGACAGCACAATTCTGTGGCTATTCTGAGAGCAGCTGAGTGTACACTTTGGGTGGATTGTACAACACATTGTTCTGTACAAAACAGTCAGCCTTGTGGTGGATGAGAGACTGTGGCTAACAGTACAAATATAAGAAGCTCTTTCGTGGATGATAACAAATGTACAATTCTACTACAAGGTGTTAATAACAGGGTGGCTTACGGGGGAAATACACCTAATGTAAACTAGGGACTGTAGTCAGTAGTAATATTTTAATATTATTTCATTAATTGTAACAAAGGCATCACACTAATACAAAGTGTTAACAATAGCAGGGTAAACAAGAACTTTGTATTTTTTGCAATACTTTTCAGTAAACCGACACCTTTTCTAATAAAAAAAAAAACACATATCCTTCACATACCCCAAATTTTAAAAATAATTACAAAATCTTGTGTGTTAGGTGAAAAAAATGGAATATAAACACTAACAAATAAACCTGTCTTACAAATGAATTACATTACTACACTGTAGAGATACGTAACTTTGGAAAGCAATATTTTGCCTGAACGTTGTAAAGCTAAAGACAAAACCAGCTGCACCTTCATGCTGTAACCTAGTCAGTAATGATTCTCACATGGGCATGGGTAAACGATTCAGAGACTTTATGTGTACACTAATTCAAAAACTGAACACACATAGTGCAGATAATAGGAACCAGGGTTTTTTTACAGTTGGAGAATGAATTTACAAATAAAAAATGGGGGAATCCTGGGCAGAATCTTGTGGTATTGTATTAGAATCTTTAGTATGAGTATATATATATATATGTACATCAAAAACATATATACACAAACAGATTCATATCACAAAAATGTAGATGTGTATATATGAATGGACATATATATATATATATTTTTTTTTTTCATAGATCTGTCAGCTGAAAGAGCCTAGAAGCAATGGCATGCTGTGATTTCTCCTGTTTAAAAATAAATGAAAAGCTATCTTTTGACCCTTCATCCCTAAAATTTCCTATTCCCTTTTACAGTAAATCTCAACATAACTGTCTGTATTTGCCTATCTCCAATTCCTCTCCTTCATTTCCTTTTAATCTTATGCCAATATCCCTACTGCTTGGAAAAAAAAAAAAAAAAGAAAATACTATTGTTAAGGTCACTAATAGCAGCTATGTTTAAAGTCCATGGTCAATCCTCAAGCCACATTTTATTTGACCAATGGATAGTATCTGACATACTCCAGAACTCCTGCTTTGCATGTACAGCTGTGTGTTCAGCATCTCTGCTTTGATTTTTATTAGAGGTATCCCAAACACATACCTGAAACCTAACTGTCTGACCTCACACTCAAAACCTGCTGTTCCAACATTTTTCACCATCTTCACAGTGCAGGGAGACTCTGTCCTTCAAGTTGCTGAAGCCAAACATGGTGGAGTCAGTTTTCATTCTTCTCTTCCTCTCACAAGCTATCAACAAATGTGTTGGGTCTGATATGTTCTCACTGCCACCATCAAAAAAAGCCAACCAAACAAACCCAAGGAAAACACCCTAGTCCCACGCGTCCTCATCTCTCATCTGCGTTATCGGGATAGCTCCCATTTTCTACTCTTACACTCCATTGCCAACTCAGCAGCCATGACGAACTTTTTTTTAGAATAACTTTTGATTGAATAGCACATATTTAAGCTTGATGAATTTTGCCAGGTGAACACACTTCTGTAATCATAACCAGCTGAATAAATAAAATATTACAGGATTCCCAGAGAGAAGGAAAAACAGGTGTAAAATGGGGGTCTTTTCTGGGCTTGGGAATTGTCCTGAATGACATTGCAATGACAGATACAGGCCATTGTATTTCTTGCCATAACCTACAAAATTGTGCAGGAGAGAGTGTAAACTACAAAGTAAACTATAGTCCACACTTAGTGGCAATGCTTCAAAATGTGTTCATCAATTGTAATGAATGTACCACACTAATGAAGGATGTTGTTAATATGGGAAAATGTGGGAGATGTAGGGAGCGGGGCATGTGGGAATCCCCTCTATTTTTTCATGTAAACATTTACGTAATCTAAGTATCTTTTTAAAAAATAAAAAACATATTTTTCATGTAAACATTTATGTAATCTAAGTATCTTTTTAAAAAATAAAAAAACATATTTTTCATGTAAATATTTATGTAATCTAAGTATCTTTTTAAAAAATAAAAAACATATTTTTCATGTAAACATTTATGTAATCTAAGTATCTTTTTAAAAAATAAAAAACAAAACAAAAAATCAAGACTCCCCGAGGCACGCCCAGGGCCTGGTCCTACTCTGTGTCGCCTCCACAAAATTAATGACTATTGTAATTTTTTCAGTCGGTAGATTTTCTTAGGTTTAAATTTTATGTGAATAAAATCATACATTGAATTCTCTTTTGTATCTGGCTTACTTAGACCTAAATTGTTTTTGAGATTTGTCCTTGTTGTTCCATTGTAACAAAAATTGGTTCTTTCTCAATGATGAATGTATTCCATTGTATGAATATTCCAAAATTTACTTGTCCATATTAACCTTTTATTTATTTCCAGTTTTTTTCTAATCTGAATTATTTTGCTATGGATATATTATGAATGTCCTTTGGTGAGCCTATAGATGATATTCTCTTGGATACTTTCTAGAAGTTGGGAATGTTGACCCAGAAATTACTCCTAGTATTAACTTCGGTAGAAACTGAAAAACTTCTCCAAAGTGATTGTACCAATTTAACTCACATCTGCAGCTTCTTCTAATCTTCATGAAGACTATATTTTCATTCTTTACATTTAAGCTACTCTGTTGGATTTTAATTTTCCTTTTCTTAATAATTAAAGAACTCAGCATTTTAATGAATTTATTAGTCATTTGGAAATCTTTTGCCTGTGTTTCTATTAGGTGGCTTGTTGTTTTTAATGATTGGTAGCGTTTTCTATATATTCTGTTTATGTATTTTTTTGTCAGGTGTGAGTATTATTGACATGATCTCCCATTCTGTAGATTGAATTTTCACACCTTTTAGTAGTGTCTTTTTATGATTAAAAGTATCAGTTTGGTATAATTTATATTTTTCTTATGGTTAGTCCTTTTTTGAATCTTAAGATATAAGTGCTAAATCTAATTTCATAAAACTTCCAGAAATGTTTTACTTTAAATATGTAGATTCACTAACCCTCTGAAATAGATTTTGTGTATAATTTGATATTAGCATCAAGGTTTTTTAAATGAATATCCAAGGGGCCGAGTATCATTTTTTTTTTTTTTTTTTTTTTAAAAAGAACCTTTCCTAATTACACTGCAGTGGCATCACTGTCATATATCCTATATAGCATTTGGCGTAGGTTTCTGGGCGTACTGTTCTATTTCATTGGTCTACTTACCTCTGTGTGGATACTACGCTGTCTTAATGATTCTGCTTACATAATTAGGCTTGATATTTGGTAACACAAATCCTCCAACCTGGTTCTTCTTAAAGATTATTTTAGTTTTTCTTGGCTCTTTGTATTTCCATATGATTTTTACTCAGGACTGCATCAAATCTTTCAGCCAATATGTGGAGGACAGAATCTACATATTGTCTTCTAATACAAAAGAAAATATCTAACCCCCCATTTATTTAGGTTTTCTTTAATTCCTCTCAATTGTGTTTTTTTTTTGTTTTGTTTTGTTTTCTAGTTTTCTGGTTAGGATTTGTACATGTTTGTTGGATATATTCATAGGTATTTGATGATTTTTTATTTTCATGTAAATGGTTTAAAATTTCATTTGCTTACTCTTTGCTGTAAGAATATAGAAATATAATAATTTTAGGCTGATCTTATATTGGTGTTTGTGCTAAATTACATTTTCAATTCCTATAATTATAGTATTTTCTTTTGGAATTTCTTGCTTTCAACATCATTTCCTCTCCATGTTTTATTTCTCTGGCTATGTCTTCCTATACAATGCTGAATAACAGTGGTGAAAGCAGGCAGCTTTGCCTCATTCCTGATCTCATAAGAAACATTTTTCATTAATTTACCATAAAGTACAATCCACGTTATAGGGATTTTGTTGCTGTTATTGTTTAAAATTCCTTATAACATCAAGGAAATTCCCTTATCTTGATTGTTAATGTTTTTATAATTAATAACTTGGTTTTTACCACATGCTTTTTCTGCATCCATTGAGATGACCTCATGATTTTGCTCTTTTGTTTACTTAATGGGAATTTCATAAATGGATTGCAAAGTATTACAAAAAAGAAACAAAAAGGAAATTCTTCCTTTAATAAACTTCCTTGTTTGTGATTTGGTATCCTCTCTCTATTTTATTAAATTCTAATTTAGTAAAATTTTATTTCAGATTTTTAAATCTATTTCGTGAAGGAAATTAACTCATTGTTTTCTAATTTTCCTTTCTTTCCATGTTCTTGTCATATTGTACTGTTTAGAAGTATGTTGTCCCCATAAAAAGAGCTGGAAATTTCCTTCTTTTTTCTTCTTCCTGAAAAGACCAGGGTTACATCATTCTTAAATGTTTGGAAAAATTCACTGGTGGAGCCATCTCCTCCTAGAGATTTTTTTTGTGAGAAAGTTTTTAGTTACAGTTTCTGTTTCCTGAATATATATATGAATTGTTCATATTTTCTATTTCTTCTCATGTCATTAATTGTATGTTGTGTTTTCTTTGAATTTTTCTATTTTACCTTTAAGTTTTAAATTATTTGGCATGATATACTTTACTATTTTCAATGTCTACAAATTTATGCAGTCCCTTTTTAGTAATACACCTTAAATTCTACAAATTATTCTATGTTTTCCCTCTTTATCAATCTTGTTAGGTGCTTATCAAATTTTATTAAAGTTTTCAAATAACCAACTTTTTAATTCATTGATTTTATTGTATACTATTTTCTGATTTATCTATTTCTGTTCTTTTTGTCATTTCCTTCTTTCTACTTTCTCTCATTTTAATTTGCTTTCTTTGCCTAAATTCTTGAGATGAGTACTTAGATAAGTGGTTTCCAATCTTTCTTTAGCAGCAATATTTATCTTCCAGGAAGACTGGCTTGTTAATCACTATGGAATGTCATTGCCTTTTCTCAAGGAATTATTCTTTCCTTAAAGTATAATTTGCCTGATCTTAAAAAAGATAGGCACCTTTCTTTTGATTAGTGTTTGTATGGGATATTCTTTTACTTCCTTCCATTTTTCAAGTTTAATTGTGAGATATATGTATATATATACTTGGGGCATTTCTTGTAAATGGCATATAGACAATTTTTAGTCCTTTAAATCAAATGTTATCAAGTGTCTATTTGATTTCTTTCACTGGTATATTCGGATTTATATACTGTTTTAGTTTCTTGGCTGCTAAAACAAATACAATGTTATGGGTTAGCTTAACCAGTGGGAATCAGTTGGCTCATGGTTTTGTTTTTTTAAAAGATTTATTTATTTACTTTATTTATCCCCTCTCCCCCAGATGGTTCTGTCATCTGTCTGCTCATTTTCTGCTCACCTTCTCCAGGAGGCACCGGGAACGGAACCCGGGACCTCCCACATGGGAGGTGAGGGCCCAATGGCCTGAACCACATCTGCTCCCCACAGCCTACAGCAACTGCTGGCTTGTGGCATCTCTCATTTAGGCATCTTGTTTGTTACAGCGGGTGCAGTGTCTGCTCGTCTTCTTTAGGTGGCACTGGGACTGAACCTGGGACTTCCCATGTGGTAGGCGGGAGCCCAACTGGTTGAGCCACATCCACTTCCCATGGCTCATGGTTTTAAGACTAGGAGAGGTCCAAAATCAAGGCGATGTTGAGGCGATGCTTTCTCCCAGAAGACTGTGGCTGTTTGGGACTGGGTCTGGTGGTCCCTGGCCCTTGGTTTATCTGGCACATGGCGATGAGTGTGGCAGCCTTTCCTGGATTGCCTCAGTTCCTTTGTTAAAGGACTCCAGTGATAGAGTAATACCTATCTGACTCACTTGGTCCTGATTAACTGAGGTGATCTCCTAAAAGGCCCTATTTATAATGGGTTCACACTCATAGGAATGGATTAAGATTAAGAAAATGTTTTTCTGGGGTACATAGCTCCAAGCCACCACATGTACTATTTTGCATTTATTTTCTGTCCCAGCTATTTTTATTATTTATTATCTCCTTACCCCCACGACCCTGAGATGGCTCCCTTGTCTGTTTGCTTGTTGTTGTTTTTTTGCTCATTGTTTGCTTGTTGTTTTTGTTCATTGTCTGCTCATTGTTTTTTGCTTGTTGTCTGCTCATTGTCTGTCTGTTTTTTCTTTATGAGGCACCAGATACCGAGACCAGGACACGTGGGAGGCAGTCCCTCAAATGCTTGAGCCACATCTGTTCCCTGCTCGTTTGTTTTTTTGCTTGTTGTCTGCTTGTTGTTTGCTTGTTGCCTTGCTCATTGTTTTTGCTCGATGTCTGCTCGTTGTTTGTCTTCTCTAGGAGGCACAGGAAACCAAACCCAGTACCTCCCATGTGGGAGGCAGGTGCTCAACTGCTTGAGCCACATCTGCTCCCCCTACACTCTCCTTTTCACTTAACCAAGCACTTATATTATTTTATAGTTTACTTGAGCCATAACTTATTTTATTATTTTAATGGTATCAGTAGACATTATAAATGTACCATTGATATATTATTAGAGTCTAACATAAACCAATACTTTTACTTCTACCCCTCAAAATGGACACTGTAACTTAATTTTTATCCCTAGAATTTTATATTTCATTATTGAAATAAAACACTAACACAGGAAAATAATGATCAAAAACAATTCCATATCTCTGGAAATCAACCAAGTGCAGGCACAAATTTAGAGCATTTACTTTGTAAAATGGCAAAGAATGGTGAGAGACTGTGTCCTTCCTGCCTGGTCTGCCTCCATGCTATGCCCATCTTCATCAGTGAGAAACGTAAATTTGCCAACCATAAGATTTTCTGAGATGTGGTGAACTATAATTGGGTTGGGTGTGCAAACCTCGTGGGCTTTCAATGCTAAAATATGAACATGGTCATCAAAGCACAGGAGCACATACAAGGACTTGTGGTCTGAGTTGGAATCAATTAAACAAGAGCCAGAAACTTAATGGGTAGATCCTGGATATGAGAGAAGCGTAGAAGGACAGAGCTAAGCAGTCCATATATCCAGATGACTGGGCAAATGTATGCATGCCCTGGGGAGCCCTGAGAGAGCCTAGGAAAGGTAAAAGCCAGGGGAGACTTGAGAACTGGCTGCAATTTTAGATGTGTTCCTACCTAACACAGGGGTTCATTGGCAGGAAGCTTGAAGAGTTGAGATATTTGAACACATCTTATGCCCAAAGAATTGACTGAGCTCTGCAGACATGGATGCATCCATGATATTTATACAAAAATAAATAAAAGAGCATAAATGTAAAAAAAAATATTTGTGGCTGTATATCTCTGGGGAGAAAACAATCTACAGTTTAAGCTTAGACAAATTAAAAAAACAAAAAAAGAAACAAATGCAAAAAACTCAAAAAAATAGAATACACAGTTGTATATTATCTATAATGCCCAGTTTTAACTGAAAATTATGACACATGCAAAGAAACTGAAATGTGTGGTATTACTAAAAAACATAAGTCAATAGACTCTGAGTCTGACCAGATGTTGAATTTAGCAGAAAGAGTTTTAAAATCTGCTATTATAAATGTTTTAAATGGAAACTATGATGTCAATGACTCAATAAATATGTAAACTGAGTAGAGAAACACAAACTATTCAAAAGAAGAAAATGAAATACCTAAAGTTGAAAATAATTACTGAAATTAATTTACTACATGGGTGCAAAGCAAATTGGAGTAGACAAAAGAAAAAATCAGTGAACTTGATTATAGATCTATAGAAATTTTTATTCTTTTCAGCTGATTTCAAGATCATTGGTGCTAAAACTGGGCACATTGTAAGTTCCCATATTGAGCATTAACTATTCAATAAGTATTTAATAAATGAATAGGGTCAGAATCATTAAGCCAAATTTTTAGAATTAGTAGATGAATTTTTCAAACATTAAACTCACAAGGCATGTTGCACTTTAACAGAACCTTCCTAATTACTTTCTTTTGAGCTCACAGCATCTGCTAGACATGCTAATTGAGGGCCACCCAAGTCCTTCTTTGAACATGGGTGAAGCTGTGGAATTTCTAACATTTTAAATAAAATAATGTAAATAGCCATAAAACAGATGGATACATTTCAAAACTTTCATTGCATGACATTTGTAAAGTTTCATCATTTTTCAACACTCTTAAATTTAAAACCTTCCAATTTTTTTTTTCAACTCAGAACCACTGACATTGCAGACACAGTATAAATAACTAGCCGAGTGCTTCCGAGTACTTAAGATGACTTCACTGCCAGGGATTAAGTGAAAGAAAACAAGGTGGGGTGACCAGGGCAGTTTTACTTTAGATCAAATTAATTATTTTCTCAAACCTTCTCTTTTTCTCCAAGACGTTGCCTAATCATTAAACATCATGTAGGGTCAATGCTTTGGAGACAGTTTGGTCATGAAGAAGTTGCTAAATCCACTGGACCCTTGTCTGTGGTCTGTTTCCGGGTATTGAAATAGTCTCTGTTAGATAAGCTTTCCTCTGGCACAGGCTGCATTTCTTTGATCACTTCTAGCACACCTTTAACTTTCTCTGCTATTATGCTGAGGTATCTCTCTGTACTGGATCAGTTCCCTTCTCATAAATGAAATTAACTTCTTTCTTTCCACTAAATTTAACTCAATATTTTATCACATTATTAAAACTAAGCTACATGGTATCACAAAAAAACATTTCAATTGGGAGTCAATATAGACTATACAAATGAAAATATAGCTTCTAAGGTCTTCCAAGTTTATCTTTCCTTTCTTCCTTTTCTGATAGCAATGAATATATTTTTTTTAAACATAGGGCCTTTTCATATCCAAATCTATTTTTTTTTAAATCTATGGACATCTGAATTATTGAAAAATTAAATGTGCTTTTCTCTTCACTATCCCACATGGCAAACATAACACAACTGTTGTTTGTCAAAGAGGCTGAATGAGAAAATTTAAAGATATTGCTATATCAATTGACATCGAAAGCATCTAGTTTGACTGATAACTCCAAAAATCACTTGCACAGATGAATACATTTTGTTATTGCATTTGAGGAAGAAAATGTAGACATAAAATCTTAGTCTTATTTTTTAATGAACTTATAACAGACATTGTTTTCCTAATAGAGTATAATAAAAGACTACGAAGATACAGATTTAGCAAAAGATTAATAATATTTCAAACTTCCTGAGTAAATATTTTATGTACTGAGAGAATTTATTTTTCTCTTACTAAAGTGGAAGCTATTCATAGCAAGGTAGATATAAATTAAACATTCTTAAATATGTGCTGAGATGAGTATTTTATAATACTTTGTTTCTCATAATGCTACTTTGGTGTCCTAAAAGTTAACTCTAAAATAAAGTTTATTATTACTGAAAAAAAGTCAACTATGTAGCCAGTTGGGTATTTGAGCATCACAATTTGTCCTCTTAAAAGTTCTTGACTCCCAGTTTGGACTCAGATCATTCCTTTGAAGGTCTATTTTTGGTTTTGATTTCCTCTGAATGTGTGAACATTATGGGAAACATGTTGAATGGGCATTTAATTTTTCCATTGGATGGGAATACAAAGCCTGACCCATTTCACAGGGGCATCTTAAGAATGAATCCTTGCAAAGGATTTTAAAGGTGGAAACTAAGTGCAAAGTGTTTTGTGTGGTTTTCCTCTCTGTCATCTTGCTCGTGGCAGAAACATAAAGGAAAGTTTCCTGACACCAATCAAACCCTCTTATCACTCATAATCTTCAAGTCAGTGGGGATCTTGGACTTTTTCTTAAAGTAACAAATGCTGAGTGCCATCTAATTATACATACAAATTCTGGCAATTTTAACAGATTGATTATTAAAACTCGATTCTAAATAGTATACATGTACTTTATATTAGTTCTATATCCAGACATTGAAAAACAAAAATAGATGAAAGGCAAGAACATTCTTCAGAAAATGAAAATCTTGGATGGAGAATAGGTATTTTTTTACTGGTGCTGTTTTATATCACTTATAAATCAACTGAAAAAAATCTACAAGACTTTCTGAAGTCTTAGGTTTACAATGGTTCAAGATTTCTAAAAGCAGCAAGTAATTTATTCTGGGAAACTGGTACATTTGTTGAAAACTAGCAGCATCATATAATTCCAGATTTTAGAGCTGGAATGGCATTTAGAAATCACCTATTGCTATGTCTTAATTTTAATGCTAAAGAAAACCAGGATGCAGAAAATTTGATGATCTACGATTACACAGTTAATTTGTCCAGGGGTAGGGATTGAAACCTTAGATGTATTCACAACAGACTGTCCCTGCTTGTCATTGACAACAAGGAGGCTTGTTTTGGAATTCCTAGAATAAAACACTCAAAACTGAAAAACAAATTATCATTGGGAGTAGAATAAATCCATCTATAAAAATATTAGGAATCTCTTCCCATCGTCCATGAGAGAGTGCAGGGTGCTTTTTTCTGCCTTTTTCTTTTTAATTCTGACAGTGGAGAGCTTTGGCAGAGAGATGATGATGTGCATATCTCAAGGAATCAAATGTGGTCTGTAGGGTGAACTAATAGAACATTTTAATTGTCAGGTACTGTGTGGTTTGCAAGCTCAAATGCCTCTATTTTTGCAATCTCTGCTTCCACGCCTTCTGAAGAGGTGGGCGAGCATCCTCTAGTAAGCAGGTGAGGAAGCCACTGCCCAGATGCACACTGTGGATTTATAGTCAAAGAGATTCATGGCACTTGGTGCTTAGTCCAATGCTCTACCCACAATGCCCACGTTAACAAGTAAAACTAGAATGTACATGAGTTAAAAGGCTGAAGTTCAGTAACAAAAATAAAAATACATAGTCTACTTTTCAGCCTGCAAATGAGTCCAAATATTTGAGATCAGGTATATTGGTCTCTCCCTAGCTCCCCCTCTTCCTCTCTCTCCTCCTCCCTCTCCCTCTCCCTCTCCCCCTTCCCCTCTCCCTCCCTCTCCCCCTCCCCCTCCCCCTCCCTCCCTCTCTGTCACAATGGTCATGATCTGGAGTGAGCTTTAATGCCTTTCTTCTTTGCTCACCTGATGACTCATGGTCTACACTGTGAAAGTCAGAATTCAAGAACTAACAGTAGTTCTTTTCCTGTCCTATCTTCTTCCTCCTTGTGCCAAACTCAAGATTCCTGCCACCTTTGTGACGAGTCCAGCAAAACTGGAAGGAGTATAATGAAAGAGAAGCACACTTGCCTTTGTTCTTTCATCTCCTCAGATATTTTTCAAAATAGGTCGTTACATACAGGGCTCCTTAAGGCAATCAGAGCTTGTGTAGGGAGGACATTGTCATGAACTCTACCTTAGCACCCTGCTTCCCCAGGTGAGAGTAAAAACTAGACTACTAAACTTTCTGGATCACAGGACACCTTGAATGACAGGCAGTCCTCAGTTTCTCTTTTTTAATCCCTCCCTCCCTCCCTCCCTTCCTAATTTATGATTAAGGCAACAATGATTGTCTTAACTAATAGTGCAATAATACAGCTATTGCATGATTTATTAAACTCACAACTTCTTGTAAATAGAATTGTCCTGCAGTTTTCACAATAACTTACATCCATTATTGCATTTACCCCTCTCAGAAACCGTTTGAGATGAGTGCCGGGCATACATTGTGTCCATTATATATGTCAGAAAATTGAAGTCCAGGAAAGTTTCTGTGCGATAGTCACACAATCTTAGGACACTGCTCTTTCCACTGCACTTGGTACACTAAGAGATCTTGTTCTTCTTTTAACACAACTACTGCTGCACACACACACAGATGCATACACAATACTATGCTCCTTTAAACAATATTCTCGAGGTTTTGAGATTAACTTCTTTGCCAAGCCTTCTTTCTTTTATATGCTAAGTTCTTCCTTTTCATGGAAACTGGTGATTACCTGAAAAGTTCCTACTTTCATAGAATAGTTAGGTCATTCAAACTCTTCTTTTTCAAGGACCTTTGTTAATGAGATATTTAAAGGGGATTTCTACTTGCAATAGCTAAGAAACAGCCTACCCCATTCCTACAGAATTGTATAGTGGTGTCTTTTTCAAACTGCTGATGCAAAGTTAATTAGTTACTAAAGTTAGCTGATACCGGAGCTATCAGCAGAAATTGTGGCATTAAGACCTCTCCTGGACCTGCAGACAAAAGTGTAGAAACTAAATGCCTATTTGTAATTCATGAGATATATTACCCATTCATGTAGGGCCCTATGGTGCTATAGCATTATTCAAAATAAGCCATTCTTTCTCCCTCCCCAGTTTTCATTAACAATATATAAAATGGTGGGTTGCATTATGGCATGAGAATTTCCCCTAAGCACCTAATAACTCACTAAACAGTTCATCTAATTCTGTGACTGTTGTTTAGTATGGGAATACTTTACAACGGTTTTGCATATTGAGTACCTCTATATCATTAGTGTTTATATGTACATTCTTCCTTTTACCAAAACCGCTTTATCAGTCTACTGTCCATTATGTTCCCACACTGAATGGCTCTCCTCTGAGTCAGGACCAGTGTCTTATCTGGCCCCCCAAGTAGCTCACAGAAGGCATATGTAAACCAGCTAAGGTTGTCTCCATAGAGCTGGAGGCAATGCATTATGGTTTTCGAACACAGATATAACTACCAGAGCCTCAGAACAAACCTCAAGATTTAATCTTTATCCCAATGTTATAAACAATCAAGTTCAACCATGCCAACATACTCAGCTCACTGATGTCAGGGTTTCGGCATTCAAAATATCGGCCACACACATACTAAGAGTTATTTCCTCGATTATCTGTTGATGATTTTTGTGGTGGTTATTTCTGCTTCTATCCCCTGTATCTACAAATAATTAAATACAGTTTGATTCTATGCTATGGTGGTAAGTGTCATCATTAGCAAGAATATGGAAATGTTAGGAAACCTATGGATGGTGATTGAAGTGGGTATTACATGAATTGGTGTAATTTCCTTTCTTCCTTCCTCGTTTCTTTTCTTCCTTTCTTCCTCTCTCCCTCCCTCTTTCCTCCTTTTTCAAAAATGACTGAGCACCTATGACATGCCAGACTCTGTGCAAAATACTGAAAACACAACAGCGAGGAGGACAAGATGCCTGCCCTTCAGGGAGCTCAGAGGAGAAAGGTAAAGAATGGTGGTGGGTGGTCAGAAGGTGGAAAACAGAAAGCTGAAGGAGAGGCATAGAATGGTAAATAAAAGCCCAACCCAGCAGAAAACATGAAGAAATGAGCAATACAAATGTGAGTTTAGCTCCAGGAAGACACTTGCTGCTTTTGAAATTGTGACCTAACCTTTGCTTCTCAAAGTGCCCAGGTCCTGGTCAGTCCTGGAAGAGGCCTGGCCAGGAGGCATGTGCACACCCTCCTACCAGCTGCTTGCAGTCACATTGCACTGAAACCGGGCTGTGGTGGCCTAAGGCAGGAGCCCCCCACACGCAGCATGACCTCGTCTTGGTCCTTTGCAGGTGCGAAGACAGGTGCGCCTCTGCTACCTCAGGATTCATCATTCTAAGGTAAGCCTAGGAAGGGTGGTGAGAGATGCCCATATAGATGGAGCTGGAAGCTAAGAGAGCTCACCCCCCAGGCTGAGTCTCACAGAGCAAGTTCTGCGTAGACTCCTGAGCATGCCCCAGCATAGCTTAACACCATAGCCCATGCGTTACTCTGTTAACAATTTGCAATCTCTCCCATCTGAGTGGCTGAACAATGTGATAAGCTGTCACTGGGTTGCTGGATTCCAGTTCAGAAGTGCACTTTGTACCAGCGCAGATCCTAAGATTCAGTAGATGGTAAAATGTGGAAGCATTCTGAAGCCCCCAGACAGCGCTCTTTCCTTTCTCTTGGATTCTACTGTCCGTGACAAACATTAATTACCCTTTAGAACCACCGCTATCTGGGAGATGGGTATTCTCCTTCTCATTTTCTCACTTTGAATTAATGATGCAGTGACCAGAGAAGGTGACGAGATTTGCCTGAGGTCTCATTTGAAGGCTGCTTAGCCCTAAAAGTTGCAGCATTGTGGGTCTGAGTTTAATATTTAAGTCTGAAAATCTCAAGGCTTTCTTTCCCCTTTCAGGTCACAAATTATTTTATCTCCAGTACCATGCACAGTCTTTAAAGAAAACTCAACAAAGGGCCAATGACAGAGGATTTCCCCCTCCCGCAGTTGCCTCTGTACTTCCAAAGGGGATTCATGACAAGTTGTCTCCTGGATCCCACCCCTCAGGGCAGGACTCAGAAGCAGTATCCTTGCCCTCGATATTTCACCTGAGTTTTGGAGTCCCTCCTTCTCTGCAGTTCTGTCAGGCCCACCTCAGTCACAGGAGAACTCCCACAAGTCATTGTTGTAGAAGTGTTTCTTCCTTTCTCAATCCTGGTGAGCTGGACTAGTAAGTCTACAAGGAAACTGGAAAGTCATTTTGTTTTTTCTTTCTCAAGAGTCCAATGCATTTTCCTTCTCACCTGCTTTAGCAGTTCGTTATTGTGTCTGAATTCCATAAAAAAATAGATATTGGATTATGTTTGTGAACTGCTCTGTTCCTCTGAGAATATTAGATGGGATTGGGTTCAGAGACTTACCTTTTACTTGATTAAATAATGATTAAAGCTTTGATTGGGCCACGTCAGTAAGACGTTGAATCCCCACCCACAAAGGCAGAGGAGTTAGTTGGAGTTTTGGATGCCAGAGCCCTGGGAAGTAAACACACAGAGAAGCAGACATGTGAGGAAGGAGAGAAGCCTCCATTAGACACGGCAGAGGCCCCGGGAAGAGACAAACCATTAGCCTGATAGTCTGTAGCTGGCCTTGTGGAGAGAGAAGAGCAGATGAGCCTGGAGAGAAACTAGCCCCAGGGAGAGATGAGACGTATCCCAGCCTACAGCTGATATGGGAAGAAGCTGGGATCATGCAGCCACAAGAGGAAGAGGAAGGCATTGGTAGACGTCAGCAGCTGTCTTGCCCCAACACGTGGCAACAGACTTTGGTGAGGGAAGTAACTTACACTTTATGGCCTGGTAACTGTAAGCTTCTACCCCCAAAAAATACCCTTTAGAAAAGCCAACAGATTTCTGGTATTTTGCACTAATACACCTGCCTAAATAAAAATAACCAACCTAATAGCCACTGTATCTAAATTCCCACCATGTGGTACGCCATGTGCCTGTGTCTTCTCCCCATGCCACGAAAGTTGGGAAATATGATCACCATTTCAAAGAAGAGAAAACTGAGTACAGAATGTTTAGTTTGCTGTCCAATATTTCTAAATAAAACAGAGACCGAACAAAGAAAGTCCAGGTTCATCCAATTCCAAAGCCAGGGCTGCACATCCCATCATTATTTTTTGTTTTGTTTTCATTATAAAAGATTCCACACACAAACTCACAACTTCCAAAACTAAGGGAGCTGAGAATAAATTGGCTTCCCTTTTATATTTCTGAAGGGTAGTTGTTCCTTGTCATATTATAAAGATCATAATATTTTATGTTGAATATGTTTTCATCATAAGCACTTTCTCTAATATTTCAAGTAATACAGCAGCCCTAAATGAAACTGGGGCAAGGATTATTATTCAATTTTAAGACGAAAAAAATTGAACTTCTTATCTTCATGAAGTAACATTTTTAGCAAGAAAAGGAGCCAGCTCTCCAGCTCAATGTTCTTTTTCCATTATCTAATGGAAATCTTTTCTATTATCTAATGGATAGATGGAAAGCTAGCTCTGCCATATTTGGATTCATCTCTGACTTTTCCACATTGCCTCCTTAGTTATAGTCTACCAAATGTCTCTGTTTGGGAAACTTGATACTTTTTTGGTACCAAAAGGGAGGAGATGGAATTATCAAGGATAGGATAAGGGAGATTTTCAGGAACTCTGATACCTTGGCTTTTATGACATCATGCTTTCCTGGTCCCCAACTACCTTTTCCCAATGCTTTCTTTTCCACTGTTGCTAGCTCTTCCTTCTTTCATGCTGTGTGGGCATCGCCCAGTAACCCTTTTTTTGTCTCCCCCTTTTATACCTTCTTATTGTTATATCATCTTCTACTCTGCTTCAAACAACAATGTCCAATTTAAATCTCCAGAATTATCTAGTCTTCTAAGCTCCAATCTGACATCATAAACTGGCACCTCCACTTGGATGACACCTTAATCTGAAAGCCGTACTCATTGCTTCCTTCCCAATAAAACCTGTTTCTGGTTTCATTATTTCGAAAAATGTTATTGTCATTCATCCAAATATTTACTGTATATATATATAATTCCTTTGTGTTCCCCTTTATTTATTTTCCATATGTAATCCAGAGTTAAGTCTTGATCTAAATTGGTTCTGACACATACATGGCAAGATATGAACACACCATCTGTTTTAATAAGTACAAAATTGCTTTGCAAATTTCCTTTTCATTGTTGTGTTAAGAGAAGGAGGTGCAATCTTTAACTTTATCTCTTAGAACTGAGGTTCTTAACCTTGTTTGTTCCACGGATCCCTTGGCCAGTCAGGTGAAAACCCATGGATCCCTTACTAAGTTCACACTAAACTGAATTATTTAATAAATATATCACACCCACCCCAACACGTCCCCGCAAGAATAATGTTTATTTTTTATTTCAATTCAATCTCACGGACCCCTGGTTAAGAACCCTTGTCTTAAAAGGACTGGAATATTATGTCTTCTCTGATTTTAAGTAAATGTTAATTAGTTCTCTGTTACTTCTAATTCTTTCTCTCAGTGTGACCACACATTCTTTTTTAGCCGGGACATTCCCATTAATGCTTCATCCCAGTGTAATTGTTAATAGTGCCCTATTTAAATTTAAACTGGGCCTATAAATTATATGCTTTCTCTAGCCATGAAGCTCTTTTGAAAAGGAGATATGAAAGAGGGTTTTGAGGGCCCTTTTTGGCAGCTGCAAAGAGGGAGTGGAGTAAGAATCTGAAGGAAGAATGTGGTAATGAAAAGCCATCACATCCCAGGGAAGAGACCCCAAAAAAGGAGAAGGCAAAACAATTCTAGAAGACAATGACTACTAAAGTAATTTCTTAATTATCAGCTCCCAGTCAAAAGGGCGGTTCCTACTCCTGCACTCAAGGCTGATGGCAGCAGCATCTCCCTGCAGGAAGAGGAGAGGATGCCACGGGTGCACCAGCTTTTCACTCTCTGATCACACAGCAGGAATGATCCTTTCCATGCCAGCAGATGCTGCTCAGTCCCTTTGGATGCCCCACACTGGTACCTCCTGCAATGCCCCAGGATATCCAAAATCCCAGAGGGAATGGGGCATTGTACTCCTGGTAGAGAGGTAGGAGGCAAACCCCACACCTATTTAGAGAGAAAGGCAAACTGCAGATGCTACAAAACTCGCTCAGGTTTGAGCCTGTTTCCTCCTCCTCGCTCCTCCTCTGATCTGCCTTAATTCTGAAGCCATTCCCTTCCCCGCTTCCTGCCTCAATGGCCTCCCTTCTGCACTGCTCCCTTTCAAAGATGCATCCAACATTTCTTCAATTTTCACCAAATCATTTCCCTCAGAAAACAAACACCTTTATAAATGTTTGTCCCCAGACCCCCCCTTAAAATTACTATTCCATTTATCTATTACTCTTTAGTTATAGAAAAACTTCTTGTAAGAGTTATGTATACGTGAGACCTACACTTTCTCTCCTCTCATTCTCTGGTCCACTCTAGTCACACTTGGTCAGTTTTTAGTTGTCGACTAACAATCTCTCCACAGTGTTTGACACAGTTGACCTCCTCCTTCATTAAGGACCATCCTCGCTTGGCTTCTGGGTACTTCTCTGAGTTCTCAATCTGCCTCAATGGCTCTGCCTTCTATTTTCTTTTCCTGGGTCTTCTTCCCAATTTTATGACTTTATCTACAATGGAGCCAATCTGCTTATCTCTCTCTTACCTACAACACATCTCTGGGTTGATTGAATTGTTTTAATTATTGCTATTAAACCATATGCTATTAAATCCCAAGTTGAAATCACTGGCCTGTAATGTCTCTCCTGAACTCCTGACTATCATAATCAGTTGCCTCCTCGGTATTTCTCCTTGAGAATCTAATAGAAAATTTAAACGTTAACAGTTCTAAAACCAAACTCTTGATTTACACAGCTTCCCTCCATCGTACAAATCTCCTCTTTACCAGTTTTACCAGTTTCTCAGTCAAAAACCTTTGGAATCATTTTTGATATCCGCATTCTATCCAAGCCCATTTTCATTTCACCAGCAGTTTTTATTGGTACAGATCTTTAAATCTCTAATATGACCACTTCTCATCCCTTCGTCATTACCACATGGTCCTTTCCGTCAGTCTTTTATTTTCTGGATAATTGCAGTAGCCTCTTAACTGGACCTCCTGCTCCTAGTGATGATGCCATCAGCTTTCTCGCCAACTTTATTTCCAACGAGCCTCCATCCCTCTCCCTCTTAGACCAGCCACATTAGCCTATTTGCTCTTTGTCATTTCCACTTCTGTCTGAGCAGCTTTGGAATGCTGTTTCCTTGGTCTAAGATGTTTTCCCTCCTCATAAAAACCTTCGCATGCATTTCCTCCTGCTCTTTGCTTAAATCTTAGCTTGTTAGAGAGCCTGCCTGGGACCATCCCATACGAAGCAGGCACCTATTACCACCAATTTACCTTGCTTAATGACATTTAGTTTTCTTAATAAAATCTACTCCAGCTAGACATACGGTGTGTTCATTTTTATTGTCTGTATATTTGCTATATCCTCACATTAGAACATGAGTTTTATGAAGAAGGGACTTTGTTTATTTACACATGCCTGTAACCCTGCACCTCTAACATCTGTAATGCTTGTTACTCTTGTAACCCAGCATTTGGCATTTAATGGGTGTTCAAAAAAATATTTGTTGAATAAATGAACTCATTCATCTTGCATAATAGGTGTTAATCACCCCAATTCACATATTCTGCATTAACCATCTTCTGTTCAAAGTATTTCAGTTGTCCTTTCATGATGAATTAAATCAAACAACCTTAACCTGGCATTTCTGATACTGTGAGGATTGGAAGGGCAAAAGAATCAACAGGGTCTGTCAGTAAAACTAAGAATGAAACAGCTCATATACACCAAGAATGAAGCATACTCATTTATAGTGAGGAAGCTGAAGCTAAGAGGGATTCTATAACTTGGAAGATTGTTAGTAGAGGAAACTAGTCCAAACCAAGACCAACCCCATGCGATAACATTGGCAACAACTACACAAAACCGATTGTGAACTATCTGGTCTCATTTCTAGAGAAGTGATATGCCAAGGCCACTGGAAAGATGATTTGTACAACATTTTGTTCAATTTGAATCATTTTAAGAATATTATTGATAAAATGGAATACATTTCAACAGAATATTGAAAATTGCATCATGCTAGGAGTAGTAGAAAGATTGAGTGAGATCTGTTTATTTTCACTAGAGAATAGTTAGAAAGATAGGAGAGAAGCTTTCAAAGAATAGTTCATAGATCACCATATATAAGAAAAATAGAGATAGTTTGTGCAATACCAAAGGAAATCAATGACTAGAAATAATAAAGAGGTATTTTCAGTTAATATAAGAAAATCTCTCAAAATACTAGAGTTGCAAAAATGAGAGGGGAAGTTTTCAAACATTTACATATTTCAAGATATCATTAGCAGGGAGCCCAAGAAGAAATGTAGAATGTGTCTAAACAGTTATTTCATAAACAGGTATATGAAATAACCTAACAGGAAAGTGTGGGGAAAAGGTGCTGACCTAAGACTTTGGAAATGAGTGAAGTCTGTAACACTAAAAACAAAAGAAACTTTATATAAATACTGTCGTCTAGTTGATAAAGTTGTCTTCCATGGGGGTGGAGGTTAATAATTCCAATACCACTATACATGACTACTGAAAGCAAACAATTAAGTAAATGAATAGCAGATAGCAGGAGCCAGGTTTCTCACTATTAGAGTGAGACGTTACAGATACAGTACTCAAGTCATGGATTAGAATTGGAAACATCAGTGTGAACCCAGGCTTAGCTTAATATTCATAGAGATGTTTGCATATAGAAATATTTATAGATGTGTGCACGCACACAGGTTAGTATACACACATGTATTTCCTTGCTCTGTCAGCGGAGAGGGCTTAGAAATAATGCCACCCCAATAGCAATGAGGATATCTTGATTTACTAATATCACTCTCCAATAAAAGGAATCAAGGCTCCTTGGAGAAAGAGCTGATTCTCCAACTGAGGCAGTAAATATACAAGATGAGCCTGGAGCATCTTGTGGTGCCAGAAAGTGAATGTGCTTAAAAACACATATATGATGGCAGTGCTATGTCAAAGGGGCATGAGGCCAGGTGCAAGAGTTCGCAATGGCCAAAGCTGGAAGAATTTGAGCAAGGCAAAAAGAAAGTAGTATTGGATTCTAATCCAAAGTATAAAATAAATAACCATGAGTCCATACTGATAGATGGATGGATGGATGGACGAACGGACGGACGGACGGACGGACAGACAGACAGACAGACAGACAGATAGATAAAATAAGGGACAATATGCAAGTCTCTAGGACAGAAAAATTCAAAAAAATTAATGCAGGTGCGCTGCCCTCTAGGAAATAGAGCCAAAGTCCCTCTCCTTAAGTGTGGACTGTGCAGAATGATTTCCTTCCAATAAGTGCAGCATGGAAAAAGGAAGGAAGAGTAGCTTTAGATTGGAGAAACCTTATAAACCACTTTTTCTGTTAATCTAGAACTACCTCAGTCAGGTGATCAAGGTTAATGTCAACAGTGATAAGTCATGTTGACAATCTGTGCCCTTGATATGATGTGAAAAAATGGGACTTTACATCTGTGTTCTTCCTCCCAAATACCTGTAATGCCCTAACTGCCAAGGCAATGAGAACTAAGGAAAGAGAGAGAAACTGTCCCAGTCAAAAGGAACCTTAGCCATCCATTATGACTAAAGGTAATATGGGATCCAGGAACATAGAAAGTACATTAGGTAAAAACTAAGGAAAACTGAAAAAAGTATTTGCTTTAGTTAAAAGTAATATATCACTATTTGCAATGAATGCAGCAAATTATTTTAAAATGTTTAAAATAGGGGAAACTGGGTGCAGTGATATGAGAACTCTCTATACTGTTATTGCAATTTTTCTGTTAAACTAGAATTGGTCTAAAGTAAAACTGTTATTTTAAAAAATCATTAGCTATAATGACTAATGAGATCCCAGATACTAGAAATGATAAAATAAAAGGATATGTTTAGTTTGATTCTATGGTTGTATCAGAAATCTGATGGAACTCCGAAAATGTACTAGGTGTATTGTGGCTGTATGCTCTTATACTGTTACCTACAGGCAGGTGTATGATGGCTGTATGCTCTTTTTCTATTACCTACTGGCAGGTGTATGACGGCTGTATGCTCTTATGCTATTACCTACTGGCAGGTGCATGACGGCTGTATGCTCTTATACTATTACCTACTGGCAGGTGTATGACTGCTGTATGCTCTTACACCATACCTACTGGCAGGTGTATGACAGCTGTATGCTCTTACACTATTACCTACTGGCAGGTATATGACGGCTGTATGCTCTTACACTGTTACCTACTAACAGGGGTATGACGGCTGTATGCTCTTACACTATTAACTACTGGCAGGTATATGACGGCTGTATGCTCTTACACTATTACCTACTGGCAGGTGTATGACGGCTGTATGCTCTTATACTGTTACCTACTGGCAGGTGTATGACGGCTGTATGATCTTACACTGTTACCTACTGACAAGTGTATGACGTCTGTGTGCTCTTACACTGTTACCTACTGACAGGTGTATTGTGGCTGTATGCTCTTACACTATTACCTACTGGCAGGTATATGATGGCTGTATGCTCTTACACTATTACCTACTGGCAGGTGTATGGCGGCTGTATGCTCTTACACTATTACCTACTGGCAGGTGTATGATGGCTGTATGCTCTTTTTCTATTACCTCTGGCAGGTGTATGGTGGCTGTGTGCTCTTACACTGTTACCTACTGACAGGTGTATTGTGGCTGTATGCTCTTACACTATTACCTACTGGCAGGTGTATGGCAGCTGTATGCTCTTACACTATTACCTCTGGCAGGTGTATGGCGGCTGTATGCTCTTACACTATTACCTACTGCCAGGTGTATGGCGATTGTATGCTCTTACACTATTACCTACTGGCAGGGGTATGACGGCTGTATGCTCTTACACTGTTACCTACTGGCAGGTGTATGGCGGCTGTATGTTCTTACACTGTTACCTACCGGCAGGTGTATGGCGGCTGTATGTTCTTACACTGTTACCTACTGGCAGGTGTATGGTGGCTGTATGCTCTTACACTATTACTTACTGGCAGGTGTATGACGGCTGTATGCTCTTATACTATTGCCTACTGGCAGGTGTATGATGGCTCATATGGTCGATATCTCTGCAAATACGATTTGGATATTTGTGAATTCTTGATCTGATAGATACTTCAAATGCAATCACTGTCAATTTGGCTCTAAGCCTCATTGCTGCAAAATTAAGGTTCACAAGCAACCTATGCCTACCAATGATTAGCTGTCAAATTCAGGCAAAAATTACAGCAAAGAGAAAGAGCAAGATAATTCAGTTGGAAAATATAATTTTGTTTTTGTAATTTTTATTTGTTTTTGTTTTTGTTGTTAATGCATCTTGTTGGGTTATTGACAACTGGTGCCAACTAAGAGGCAGTTCTTGCAGGAATCTACCAAGCAGAAAATCTATATATTTTAATATGTTCTCTGAGCCCTGAGATATCAGTTACTTATCTGCAACCATATCAGTTTACAGACTCAGTGCTAGCTATTTTACTTGTCTTTCCTCATTGCTTGCTTGTATCACGTTCCCTTTGGAAATTGGGACAAAATGGGATCTCAGCATTACTGGAGGTTTTCAGATTCTCTCATTCAGTGGAAATGCATTCATATTGCATGATGATATAAGTTTGAGGCAAAATCCTTCACCTTTATGAAAATAAAATTCCTAAAAGCTATTTACACAGTCAGCTGAACTCATGAAGAGTCTTCACTTATGAAGAATGGAATGTGTTTCCTATTTATTGTGTCTTTGGTTCATCATTATAGAAATAGTCTCTATCATAAAGATTGCAGCTACAATTATATCATATAGAATTATATCATATAGAGCTTAGAAAACTTGTTTTATTATATTTATTTTTACTATCTGCCACTGACTAATGACCCAGACTGTCTTTGAAATATGACACTGATGAAAAAAAAAAAAAAAATACTTGCTGATAACAAAAGCCATCACACTAAAAAGCCCAAAGGATCTAACACATAGCAAATGTCTTTTTAAAAATCTTAAATTCTCCTATTGGAATACTCTAAAAAATCTGAGATATACCAGCCAACACTTAGCTGACTATATATGACACAAAAATTCAAATAAATTCAAATAACATAGAGGACCAGATATGGCTCAAGCAGTTGAGCACCTGCTTCCCACATTTGAGGTCCCAGTTTCAATCCCTGGTCCCCGGTACCTCAAAAAAACAAAACAAAACAAAACAAAAATCCCAGCAACAGCAACAAAAACAAACAAAAAAACATGTATAGAAAGGATATTATCGATTTCCTTGAAAGCAATAAAAGTGCATAATTTCAAGTATCCTCCTTGTATGATCATATTTGTTATAAAAGCAATGAAGATGATTCAACATAGTCATAATGAAAGAGTAAAGTAATTATGTAATACACGATATTATAAATAGTGACCTTATTTTCATGAGGAAACAGACTCTTAGAAATAAACTGACCTGCTCAGGTTCAAACACCTATTGATTCATAGACACAGGATCTTATTCCTTTCCCAAGAAGATGATAAAAGTAGAAAATGAGTGGCTCAACAACAACAGAAAAGGATTAAAACAACCTTACCCCAAAGTACATAACTGTATTGCTTTATTTTTGAAGTAATAATTTCAGAACATATTTTACGTGGAATTCCAAACATTTTGGTCATTTTGTTTCTGAGACTTCAGTAGGTTCGTAAAAGCAAATTAATATTTTGGAGCATGAGGACTGTAGGAAGCAGATGGCAGAGAGCAATAAGAAATGAGGAGTGATGGCAAGGAGATCAAGTATTATAAAAATAGACAAAGACATTTGTAAATATCCACTGTTCTGGGATCAGTCGATGGACACTGTCACAGCTCCCAGAGGCATCTGCACATGCAGTTCAGCACAGTTATTACTGGCCACTGTGGAAGCAGTAAGAAAAAATTGTGTCTCCTGGAATGAATGGTGGTACGTGACAGAAATCAGCAAGATTTCCTTCCATAGGGGGTAAAATAAAATAAACTTCCTTATAAAGATAACTTTCAGTTATCCAGAAAATGCATTCCTATGGACCACCTTATTTCCTGACAAAGCTAGATAAATAAGATAATCATTTATTACACACACACTTTTTGTAAGTTAAGGAAGTGAATAAGAGAACATAAATAACAAAATGGGAAAACAAAACCTAATATCAACACGTAATTGAATGTGGAATTCTCAGCTATCCTTGTTCACAGAATATGCATGAGATCCAGAGAGAGAGAGAGAGAATATGGAGGAGGGAGAGAGAGGAATTGGGACTGTATAAAATTTTAATTGCTGATTTATTTTACCCGCTTTTATCAACTAGTATACTGCCAAACACTGGCCTATCTGATAACCTTATGGCCTCGTTCAACTTTGCAAGGGGAGTGGTGATTGGGGGCAAGGAAGGTTTAGCTGGACAGAAGTTTTCCATTATTTTATTAAGACATCTGTATCTACCCTCCTCATTTATCCCTCAACTTTCTCTAGGACTTTACTGGATTCCAATAGACTTTCAAAAATTCCCAACACAACTTTATAGTTTGCAAAAACTCCAGGAGTAGAAATGTTAGATCAATAAGAGAGCAGGCCATCATCTCTTTTCCCCACAAAACGTTAGAGGATTGTTCTAAGAGTAGAGAGGGGGGTAATAGTAGGACAGGGAAGAGTTCGATTTAGATAAAGTATAAGATTAGTGAAAGTCTGTCTCCAAAAACACTTTGTGCACCAGGGTTCAGGAGAGGAAAAAAGGAGAAGCCAGAGAAAGCCGGAATATTTCTGGGACTGACTGAAGCTAATTTTAAAGAGCAAGACTGAGCAAATGAAGCATAGAAAAATAAATGTTTCCACCTGCTGTATATAAAGATTTTACTATATTTTAGAGTAATTTCTATAAGAATTTTATAAAGAATAAAATTATACATGTTTAAAGCTTTCACAAACTTGGCATTTATTTTTTCTGGGTATAATATGCAGTAAAATTTAAGTAATCAAACACACTAGAGTATATGGAAATAAACTCTATAAATCATTATGAAGATTGGAATTCTACATATAAATGACATCACTGATAATTGCATAACCCTGTGTTTTCACCGTGTTTAACTTTATTTTTTACTAGATAACTTAATTGTGAATAGATTTTGTTTATCCTATCTTTGTTTAAAAAATGAAAAAACTTCTAAAAGTTATTTAAACGAGAGATATTCATTTATCTCTATAGTATCCTTCATTGCTATTATAATAAAAACCACCTACTCCAAAATTCATATATGGATTTGGTTGTGGCTCCAGTCTGTCTGCAGCCAGAGGAAATAAATGAAAGAAAAAATGTAATGAGATTTTACTTCTTCTGGTCTCCTTTGCCAGTGTCTGAGAATAGACAGAAGTCTGGAGATGAGCCCTTGAAATTCTGGCTCTCTGAGAGTATGCAAACCCCAGAGTCAAACAGAGATTCAAGGGTAATTGGGATGAATCTGCTTGTCACCGTTTAGTGGAAGAAATGTCTTAATTTCTTTATTGTTTCTAAATCAAGTTTTATCTTACACTCCAACGTTTCATGATATATGGGAAGTCCAGTATCTGTTATCATTGGGGATTTTTGTCACATAGAAAAAAGAGACAGCTCATAAAAGAGCCCCAGGGCCTAGGCTCCAGGGAAAGGAGGAAGGTGTGGCATAGTCAGCAGTGCTCCTTCCTGCTGCCCCAGCGCAGGGGCTTCACTTCCTACCCACGCAGCCGCTCTGCTGCCGGGCAGGGGTGTCCCTCTCAGGACTCCTGCCACTAGCCCAGGTGTTCCCAGAGGACCCGCAGCCATGCTCTCCAGTGTGGGGAGCTGGGGCTGCAGTCCTCCAGAGCTTGCCCCAGCCAGTTCCCCGGGGGTCCTACCACACCCGATTCAGACCCAGAGCACTGGGCGTCCCCAGCCATCTCCTGCAGGGCCCTGACCTGGGCTCCACACGGGGATGCATTGGCCTGCACTTGCAGGCTTGAAATCCTTGATAATGTCTTCTCTGAATGTGTGATTGTGAGTGAGATTTGATGGGAAGCTAGCGCGTGGGGGGGTCCTTGCCTCTGGCAGTATCCCCACCACCCCTATGCTGCTCCTCAGAGACCCCGCCACAACCTGCCCCTCAAGGATGGGTTCGCAGCCACCTGATCGCCTGCTCTCTGGTGCCCTGAAGTCCTCCAAACTTCCCTCTGCTGTCCCAGACCAGCGACTGTTACCACCGTCCTCAAGACCCGGCAGGGGCTGGGCATGGATGACCCCTAGGCGACTCTCAGGGGGCAAGCCTCCTGGCCACACAGATCGAATACCAGTGCAATCCAGCAAGGAGGGAACCCCTTGGAAGCCACCATCTGTTGTAGGATGTCTCTTCTTATCTAGATCTTAGCTTTAGTCTAACCTGCCACCTCCCTAATATGTTCGTATTGATCCTTCATTATTATTCTTTGCATTAAAATATTTAGTGAGTTATTTAATACATTATAAATCAATTATAAACTAATAAATCAAGGTATAATGGACCATCTAACAAATTTAATTAATTAGGAGAATTTAACACTCCAGTGCCTAGCTGAGCTGGGCACAGGGATAAAATGATTTACAAACACTCTCCCTACATGGAGGGATTCAGCCTAACCAGGGAAACAGCCAAGGGATCAGTAAACTACAGCCATGTCACATGTGCTTCAACAGAATTTAAGACCATTTCTTACCTAGTGAATCTACTCTCCACAGAGGATTATAAGAGTTTGTTAGGTCACCAGAAGAGTCCAGTCAAGGAGAACAATATGTACAAGGTGAAAATGCAAAACATGGTAGGTCTTTCTGTAGAAAACTGTTTTTCGGCCTCAAAAATGTCATCATTAATGGTACCCATTAATGCCTCAATAGTCCTCAATGCCTATTGTTAATTGGTTTTCTTATATATCATACTTTATTGTTATTGCCTGATCTTTATTCTTGTTCATTTAAAGATAGTGGACATGATTTTTTTTCTTTTGACTTTTTAAAAATTGAAGTATATCATTCATGCATGAACATACATAAACAATAAGTATATAGTAAAAGTTTTGTCTTTAAAAAATAAACATGCATAATATCATACAGGAGTCCCATATATCACCCCTCCACCAACACCTTACACTGTTGTGAAACATTTGTTACAAACTATGCAAGAGTATTGTCAAAATATTACTACTAACTAAAGTCCATATATTACATTTGGTGTATTTTTCCCCAACCCATCTTATTTTTTTTTTTTAATATTTTTATTACAGAGGCTGCAAACCTACAAAACAGCCATGCACATGTGAAGAATTCCCATACAACACCCCTTCACCCACACACCACACCGTGGTGGAACATTTGTTACAGATTATGAGATAATATCATCAGACTATCACCACCAACCATGGTCCATAGCTATCCATTGCCAAAAGAAAGAAAGATGTCTCCTATCTCACACCTTATACAAAAATTAACTCAAAATGGATCAAGGACCTAAATATAAAAGTAAGAACCATAAAGCTCCTAGAGCAAAATGTAGGAAAACATCTTCAAGACCTGGTGGTAGGTGGTGGATTCTTAAACCTTATACCAAAAGCATGAACAACAAAAGAAAACATGGATAAATGGAATCTTCTCAAACATAAACACTCCTGTAACTCAAAGGACTTTGTCAAGAAGGTGAAAAGGCAGCATGCTCAATGGAAGAAAATGTTTGGAAATCACATATTCCATAAGGGTTTGATTTCCATCATATATAAAGAGATCATACAACTCAACAATAAAAAAACCAAGCAATCCAATTTAAAAAGTGGATAAGATTTTGATGAGAACGTGTTAGGTAATCTTTCAATGGTAGTGATGGCAAAGCCTCCTTTCAGAAATTTTTGTTGTGACCCTTTAGAGTACATGTCCAAGGTTAAGTATTGTTTTTACTTCCATCACCACTGATTAATTTTTCTGTTCTTGGACTCCCTATGAATGGAATCAATCAATATTCATGATTTTGTGTCTGGCTTCCTTTGTTTTACTTATTTTATGTGATATCCATCCACGTTTCTTCATGTAGCATTAACTGTCTTTTTTTATTTTTATTTTTTGTCTTATAGTGCTCTATTGCATAAATATATCACCATTTACTTATCTATTCTCCCATCAGAATTTGTGCTGCTTCTAGTTTGCAGCCATTATGATAAAAAGCTGCTAGTGACATTCTGACACATGCATTTTGATGGACATAGGCACTTATTTCTCAATATATAGTCAAATTTCAAATCATTTGGCCATAGGATAGGTCATTGGCACTCAAATTTTTGATCTCTGGAATTCTAACACTCAAATTTTTGAGGTCTTCAAAGAGCTTATGTTTATCTGGGTTTTAACTACCAATGTTTAATATATTAGAAATTAAACAAAACTGATTAATAGTCATTATTTTAAAATAATAAACCCATTGTATGTTATATGGCATCAGTATGTTATAGAGTATGTTATATATTATACATTATATGTTATGTAGTATAATATGATTATATGACATACAAATGTAAATAATGACGGTTCTCTACACTAAAATTGAGTGCACTTTGTGTTTACTATATGTTAAAATCAGAGAGGTAAAAAAAAATACAAATAAATAAATAGAAAAATTGGAAAAAAGGCGATTTCTTCATTCTCAGAGTTTCCTAATATAGATGAATCAAGTGTGTTCATAATTAAAACAATCATATTTAAGCTGCTTTCAAAGTAGAAGAGCTACTAAGAAACTCATTATAGGAAAGTTGTGATATTCACTCCACGACTTTATAGAACCTATCATCTATTTATCAGATTTTATTGTGTAGAAAATAAAAGAACATGGTAAATGCGTAGCGATTGCCAAGGTTGTTTTACTGCTTGCAAGCAGTCTTCTTTTTCCTTTGTCCGGCAGGCAAAAATTAAAGGTTATAGCTTGAGATGGTAGTAGTTTTTCTTGCCGATCCTCTTTTCTGCTGAGTTTGATATTGAGTTGCCTTGTTCATAAAAGTTAAGTATCTATTGTATATCTATAAGACTAAAAACAATATAAACATTACCAATAAAAGTAATATGAATCATATTCTGGCTATGAGCAAATTAAAAATTAGTTGAACCAAAATGCATGTGTTTATTTTGGCAATATCATTTTATCAAATACTTGGCTATATCCAATTCCCTTAATATGATATTTTAGAGAGTTCTTGTCTTCATCTTCAAAGCTAAATTGTCCACATACTGAAAAACACATGGATATTTAGAGACAAGGAACTGTTTTATAGAAATTCTGTGACATATTGCTTTTATTTAAGGATTATGTTTTTTATTTCTATCATTATTGTTTCCTAAATATTAATGTCAGTAAAACAAATTGCCATTCCATCAAAAGTTTTATTTACTAAAATCTGCTATAATGCACAGCACATTTACAAAGTTTATAAATTTTAAACCTAACTTAATTTCTAGGAAAAATAATTTAAATTGCACTTACAGGTACATTAATGAATGATTTCACATTTAATCATTATGGATTTTTGCCTAAATACCCTTATAGCAGACCTTCTGATAAAAACAATCTACCTTATTCAAATTCACTATGAAAATGAAAGTTAAAATCCCTTAGAGAGGGGTGAAGAAAATTATTAGAATCATAGGAATTTAGAGCTCAAATGAGCCTTTAAGATTTCCTAGAATGTGATTTCCCTTTAAAGACAATTTTTGTACATGCAGTTATAAATGCATATAGAAACATTACTACAAACGTTCCATCTCTGAATAGATATAGAACAAGCCCCATAATTTTTCTGGAAAAAAATCAGTTCTCTGGCCCATTGCATGTACAAAGTAGAGTTCTGTGTACATGATAAACTAATAAATACAGTCTACAGTAACAATCAAAACTCAAGCAAATTTACAACTTCTTCCTTTTATAAATTCAAAGCTGCTGTCAGCTGTTCACTTGGAAGCTGAGTTGATTTCCTCTTTTCCTTTCCTCACACTGTAACTACCACTCCATACAGTGTAAAAACCATGATTCTAGTCCTTTAGAGGTTCAAGGAAACAGGAGTTGTCTAATTTATCCAGCATTGTAGGGAGCTAGCCGCCCATTATCTGGAGTAAGTGGGTGTTTATATTGAACTCTAATGGGGTGTTTTCATTAGTGTTTTCATGAGTTCTTTAGAGATCGCTATCCTTTTATCAACAGAAATCGCTAGTCGACAGCTTGAGTCTAAAGATGTATTCTTGACCAGCCCGATGTTTATAACTCAGTCCCTGGGATTCAGGACCACTTTTGGTGCATCACAAGACTGCCTCTTGGACAGGATTTAAAATTTATTCCATGAGAAATTCTTCTACACCTTTATCCAAACAAATGTAGTGTACAGGGCAATCCCTCTGCATTAGATATTCCTTCCTACTTCAGGATCTGGGAAATGAACCAGAAAGTCATTCATTCAGTATACCATGTTCCAAAAACTATAGAGGACACAGGTTAGCACTCCAGATGTCACATCTGACTTAAGATAAAGGGGGAAATACTCATTATCCCCTTTTAGTTGGATGGTGGTGGTAAAGCTCATGGAATACCAACTAACTCCCTGTATCTTCTAATCTACATCAATACTTTTCCAAATTATTTTTATAGGCTGGAGTTCTGTGAAAATCTTAAGGTAAATATCCAGGAACTAACTTTTTAAAGAAATTCTGAGACATATCCATATATTGATTTTATTTAAGGATAATATTTCTATTTCTGTAGTTGTTATTTGAGTTTCCTAAACATGAATGTTAGTACAGAAATGGGCATTCCATCAAAAGTTTTATTTACTAAGATCTACTATAATATACTGCACATTTACAAAGCTTATAAAGCTCATTCTCTACATTTTATGTAAGTGTTGCATGGTAGTCTCACATCTCACTTTTGAAAAAGTTGGATTCAGCCAACATTGAAACTAAACATTTCTTTTAATATGCAGTTATATATGAGCCCTTTATAACTCAGTTTCAGTTGAGGTCTTAAAACCAATAACAATCAATAACGTCACTGTTCTTATACAGTATATGCTGATAGATTAGGAAACCAATTTTGTGACTCTTGGCCTCACCACTCTTTAAACTATAAGAGAACAGGTCTATGAGGAAAAAGCTGATATTCAGAATTTTGAAGGAATTGTCAAAGAGCTGTGCATTTCTCCTTCCAAATAGTAGAGGGGTACTCTGATAGAACAATAGTCTCCCCAAGACATCCATGTTTTAATCCAAAGAAAGAGTGACTATATTTCTTTACATGGCAAAGGGGACTTTGCAGATGTGATTGAAGTAAGGATCTTGAGATGGGGAGATCATCCTCGATTATTTGGTGGGAAGTTCGATGTAATCACCGGGATCCTTATAAGGGACAGTGGAAAGCAGGAGAGCCAGGAAAGGAGATGTGATGACCACCTCAAGTCACAGAGGAAAAGAGAGATTGGAATATGCTGTAATGCTAGATCTGAAGGTGAAAGAAGAGGCCACAAGCCCAAAAATGTAGGTTCCTCTAAAAGCTTGAAAGGCAAGAAAGCAGATTCTCCCCTAGTGCCTCCAGCAGGAATACAACCCTGCCAGCAAATTTGGGCTTCTCCCAGAACTATAAGGTAATAAATATTTTTATTTAATAATGTTTTAAGCCACTAAGCATGTGACAATTTGTTACAACAGTAACAGGAAACTAATACCACTTACCCTAAGCCAAGTAAGGGAGATGCTTCAAAAGAGCCATTTAAATGACAAAACAGGAATATCTTAAAGTTTGAGTGACATGGATTCTGGTACAAATGCAAAAAGTCTGTGACAGATCACAGTAATCTTAAACAGAGTCAAGAATACAACATCGTTGATTTTTACCCACAATAAAAAATAAATTAATTTAAAAAAAAAGAAAAAGAGAAAAGAATACTACATTGTAGAGTGAGTTGAATATCCAAGGATGTATATATATTTTCCATGAGCCAGATTTGGAAACTGAGAGAATTCCAAAGAGAGAAGAGTATGCATCTAAGAGGGCTTCCAAGAAGGCATTAGGCATCCTCAGCAGACTGGGGTAGAAATGGAGTCAGTTACTTTCAGAGGTGAGGAGTTAAGCTGATAGTTGGATGAGGCATTTCCCTTGCTCAGCAACTTCATTTGAAACCCCTGCAAGGGGGAAAGTGGAATCTGAGCAGCACACAGGAACATCACATGTGAAAAATAATTAGCCTGCAATACTTCCCATATGGTATGCAAGATTACAACTCTAAGAGTAATATAAGGAGCTTTATTCATACTAATTTTCTCTTTTCCCCTCTGTTCAACCATGGAGAAGATCAAATAACAGATAATGAGTGGAAGAGAGGGTAAAAGAAGAAAATTCTGAACAAGACCACTTTTCATTGCAGGTTTCCTATTTTCAACCAGACTTGAGTTATAGGAAGTCAAGGGTATAAATTAGATGAGAAATATATTATATTGTACAAGAATTGAGGTTTATTATCTGAAAGTAACCAGAATGCTTAGTAATCCCTTAGATTTCTGCCAAAGTTACAGAGAGTTTATAGAGCAAGTGTAGAGGGGCTCTCATGAGAAATGGTAAAGTTGCTTTCTGCTTGCAAATTATTGAATTAAGCTTGCTATATAAACTCAATATAAAATAATACATTTTTAATTGTAAAAGTACAAAATTGCACATGTACAGTATGAAGACCATTCCTCTTTAGCTTCAAAGCATGGAGATAAGATTTCACTTGTTCCAATAATTGTAGCTAGCATAATTACTTGAATGAATCTAATAAGATTATTGAGCGAAAGAGGTTACTACAACAATTAAGAAACTGTAGGGTGGGTAGCGCTAACTGCTTTTGCCCAGGAGGATCATTCATTAAGAGACAAAAACACACCAGTTAGAAAAGACATAGGTTGAACCAATCATTTGTTGATTTTAACAACCTTTTGCCTAGAAGTACACACTCACATAGAACTTTTACTAACAATTTCAGGGACATCAGTGTGACCCTCTGTTCATACTTTTCCTTCATTGCCCTTATATACCCATTTAATAGCAATAGCCCAATTCTAAACTTTCTCTCTCTTCAGTGTCAAAAAAGCATACAGTTGCATTGTCCTCCCTTCTTGATGGTCCAAAAAAAGTCCTAAAAAGTCTTCTGATTACTTTTAGTCCTTAAAGACACTAGAGTTTTCTTAATATACCATGGCTATATATATACATGCAAAGATTATTTTACTAGGGATTTCACCTGAGTAATTATTTGGTCAAACAAGTGGTTTTTCAATGAAACCTTATTTTTTAAAAATAAATTCCCAAACTCGGTCTCAGACAATAAAATATATTGTTTAAAGGGTACTCTTACTGACTGAAGGACTAAGTAAGAGGAATCACTGGGTGTTATGGTGTCACCGTCTTCAATTCCCCTATGATACACACTTTGATATGGAAGTCATATGGAAAACTTGCTAAGTTAGTTCAAGAGCTGTGGTCTCCTCAGGTTACAAAACAATGACTCAATCTGGAATTAACCAAGACAAATAACTGGAGATCAGGGGTTATTTGATATAGCTTGAATCTTTTTATAACACCATATGTGACCTTCATCACTAAATGTCCTTGGGCCTTAGTTTTCTGTCTGCCACATATCAGTCCTGTACTAGATGTCCTATACTCTAATTTAGCTATATATATCTTATACTTCATAAATATCCATGATCTGTGAGTCATTTAATAAACCCATTCAAGGTAATGTGCCCCCAAATAAAAGTGTAATTTTGACAAATACACATTTTTCCCAGAATGGCTCTAATTACAGAAAAGAGGGTAAATTATGATACATACAAAATAAGTCATTCCTTTTAGATATCAAAATATAAACCAACTTTCCTTTAAATTAAAATGACAGGTTCTGGTAACCCAATTAGAAAAATAATTGTGGAAGAGAGAGGTGAATGATGAGATGGCGAGGGACATTAGAGAGTAGTAGTTCACATGTGGGCTTTTGTAAGACAGAACCCTCACCTCTACTGCGAGGCCTTATAGCTGTCACAAATCATAGAACAGTTGTCTATAAGGAGAAGAACTGAATGAGCATTGCCATTCATTCATTTATATCATGAACAACTGCTTCAGGAAATTGGCGGGTTTTATAATCCAGTAAAATGATAATGTGATAATGAAAGAAAGATAAATATCCTTTCTACTTGGGTTCCCACCAGACTTGAGCTGGAGGATAATTTTCGTTCATGGCCATCAGATTATTGAAAAGGATGCTGACAATCTGTGATAAGCCTAGATAATACTAGCTACAATGTTGGAGGAAATTGAAAGAGTTAAAGTTATTTTGAAGTTATTGCTTGGGGAACCATACTAATGGAGATATAATAGATGTCTTTGATTTGTGAATACCTGCTTTGTATAAGATGGATTATTTGTCTCCCTTTTTATCTTAAAGGGAGAGGTTCCAACTGACTGGTTTACCCAAAGAAATGGAGTTTCCATATAGCAGAAGGTGTTCAAACAGAGCTTGAAGACCACTTGAACTTTATATTAAAGGAAGGTTTGAAATATCGGGTATGGGAATGGACAAAATAGCATACAGGTGTTTGATTCAAATGAAAACAAATTCATCTAGTTATTGTCTAGGAATAAGTTCAGTTGCATATGAGAGAAAACCCAAAACAAAGTGATGCAAATATGAATTTGTTATTTGAACAGATAAATGAAGTGCAAAAATAGGATCACCATGGATTAATGTGGATAGTATATTAGTCATTAAAGATCCAGGCCATTCAGCTTACCACTCTGCTATCCCTAGAGCCTAACTCTTGTTCTCCTAGTCAGGGATGTTTCCTAGAGTTCCAGCTTGTTAACTGAATCCCTGGCTGCTCCATTATATACACATTCCACCCAGACCAAAGGAGGAGATAGGAAGAAGGAGCAAAGAGTGTATAAATTGTCTTTTAAGGAAGATTTTCCAAAGTAGAGCCCACTGATAAGGCATCAATCTCTGGTGCTATCCCCCCTTATATAGGACTTGGGTGTCTCCAGAGCCCTCAGGAGCCCCTCTGTGTGGGGTGATATCCACTTTTATGTTCTATGAGATCCTACTGAGGTGTGCGTAAGCGTTACCTCTGGGATGACCTCCCGACCCTCTTTGAAGTCTCTTAGCTACATGAACTCATTTGTCTTTACCTTTTCCCCCTTTTATTCAAGGTCTTTTCCCAGTCATATTACCAGTTGGCACTTGGTATTAATCCCTCGTTGCCAGGGAGGCTCATCCCTGGGAGTTATGTCCCACACTGGGGGAGAGGTAATGCATTCATATGCTGAGTTTGGCTTAGAGAGAGGCCACATTTGAGCAACAAGGAGGCAACTCTTAGGCACCCCATAACAGTAGGCTAAGTTTCAATTACAAGAGCAGAGACTCATAAGGCTTGTCATCAATAACAAGAACCCATCAGTGGACCATCCTCCTTTGCCAGACACTGCCCCTGCACTTAGGGAACTGTTGCTGCTCTCTTGGAGAATATGGCAGAGCTCTCCAGGCTGGGAATTCAGTATTCCCTCATTTATTGAGTGATTGGCTACCCACCGTGACCATGCCCCATCCCTTGATCATTTGAACAATTTTATATATCTTTCATGTACGTTCAGATGAACTTCCTCCCTTGAATCCCCCATCCCAGACACCCCCCACCAATGCTCCTCTGTAGCCCCCATTGTAACCCTTCTGTGATCTAAACCTTCCCTGAACATGAAGCCCATATAATAACCAAATACAATTAATAGGAAAATGAAATAATAATGATAAGCTTAAATGCAAGAGATAAAATACATGGAAACTCAGAAAAAAAAAAAACTAAAAATAAAATATAATTAATGGATTGGGACATTCAAAAAATGGGAAAAAACAAAAAAAAATTTTTTTTTTAATTTTTTTTTCCCTTTTATCACTGCATTATTGGGTGTCTAGTCTGTTCCATGGCACCTTCCCCCTCTCATTCCCCAGTGTCTCCC
Source organism: Tolypeutes matacus (assembly GCA_026826555.1). Taxonomy (NCBI): domain Eukaryota; kingdom Metazoa; phylum Chordata; class Mammalia; order Cingulata; family Chlamyphoridae; genus Tolypeutes; species Tolypeutes matacus. The sequence goes on along the minus strand of JAKSZT010054462.1, from coordinate 1,516,379 downwards.
AAATTTTCATTTAATTTTCAAAGAAGTTTTAGGTCACAGCAAAGTCATACACAGAATACTAGAGACTCTCATATACTCAACCTCCTTCCCCTTTCCTCATCCCATATTAAAACCTTTTTTATGTGGATGGTAGCATTGTTATAAGTGTTATACAGATAGTGAAACATAGCTACTAAACATTGTCAATGGTTTAGAGTATAGTTTACAATTTAGATGGTACAGTTTAATAACTTTTGATGATATTTACCACGTCCTGCATCCATTACTGTAAGGTAATGAAAATCATTTCCCATGACCACTAAATACCTCCTGTTTAATCTTTTCTGTTCCTTCCTCCCCATACCCCTGGGGCACATGACACTCCCCTGTCTTGACTAATTGGATGACAAGATTCATAGTTACATGCCCTGGCTATTCTAACTTACCCTTCCTAATCTACCCACATGTCAACCCTGCACCACTAAACCCAATAATATCTCTACCCACCTGTCCTATCCTTCAATATGCAACTATATTCTATCACTTTACCATAGATTATGTCCATATGGGTGATGGCTCACAACCTTCTGTGCTCCTGAGAGTGACAGAGTAGGACTCAAATAAGTCCTCCCTGCACATGGTCCATCAGTCCCTTCTATTCAAACCTATATATGATGCTGGAGTTCGTAGGTGTACTTCCAGAGATTGGAGCCTCTGGCCTGCCCATGTGCCAGCTGTGCCTGGACTCTCGGTGGAACCGCAACTCCTACTCTACAGCTCAATGGACTCACCCAAGTCACCTGGAGAGGAGACGATGATGGACAACGGCTATCCCAGGGAATGGAGAGAGCCTGCAGCTGCAGGCAGGATAATCCCATCCACCGTATCCATGGGATATAAGCCCACTCTCACTTAGAGGTGGAGTGGACATCACCATCTCAGACTCCTCAGGATTGGAGGAAGAGCTATGGACTAGAGTGGACTTAATGGTATTCTGTTGTAGACATATTGTGATTCAAGCAATGGGAGAAATGACAACAGTGAGGTGGAGCCAGTGGCCACTAGATGCTTTCAGGGAAGGGAAGGGAAAAGCAGTTGTAATACAGGGACTTTTTCAGGACTTGGGAATTATCCTGAGTGACATTACAATGACAGATATAGGCCATTTTACATCAGCATATACCATGCAGAACTGTGTGGGAGAGAGTGTGGTCTACAATGTGAACTATGGTCCATGCTCAGTGGCAAAGCCCCAGGATATGTATATCCATTGCAGGTGATGAGCCACACTGATGAAGGATGTTTATGTGGGATGTTATGGGAGGTGTGGGAGGAGGGGAATATGGGAATCTCTGTAATTTTTGTGTAGCATTTATGTAATCTAAGCATCTTTTAAAATATATATATATATAAATAAAACTTATGTAAGTAAGCAAATGCACATATATGCATATATATTTTTATATATTTTACAAATATTGGTTTGTATTGTGAAACTTGATTTTTACCCATAATAAAAAAAAAAGGAAGATTTTTTGGAAAGTTTCCATTTAATGTTTACATGTTTGGTTCTAAATAATCACATCACCTCCTAACTGCAAGGGAGGATGCAAAATGTGTAATTTATTCCATATAGCCATGCACCAAACTAAAACTGCAGAGAGAAGCAAGTGGGGAAAATTACATTGTGATGGGCAATTGTTCCTGGTACAGCTTCCCATTACAGTTGATACGTCAGGATACACCTATCAGTAGGTAATTAAGGCAACCTTTTCAAGTGAGTCAAGCATTGCTGGAAGGGCATACACGGCCTAGAAATATGATCGTGACTCTGAGGAAGAATAGGCATTAAGAGACAAAAATTCCTCTAAAAGAATCCAGAGATGTTTATAGATGATGGTACCTAGGGTTTAAATAAAAGTTAACAAAAAATTCAAATCAGATATAAGAAAGCAGTTTTTCATAAACATAACAATTAATATTCCACAAAGCCAATGGGCTACTTTTGGAAAGAAAATATTAAGGAATATCCAAGAAGCAATTAGATATTATCTTGGGAAAAGCAGGGGATGGTTAGGCCAAATATTATGCTTATATTTTTCTACTTATGCATAAAGATAAAATAGTTTTACAAATGAAACTCCAAAATGAATAATTTACCAATTGCAAGGAGAGGAATATAACATCGTTGATGACTGTTGGGCATCATGAATAAGCACTTTTCTGATAAACAACTCTTATGATCTTTGTCAATAATAACCCATTTGTGACTGTGGTATCTGGAAAGTATTTTCAGGTTATATTCTAATCAGAATCAGCAGTAGGAGATTCTAGGAAAGTGCATACTATGGGATTATTGTCAAACAGAGATACCAGTGATTAAAGGGTAAATTATAAAATTTTAAATTACTTGGAACCTGTCAACACTTAAAACTCCAAATAATAGAAGCTCTTTCAAAAAACTGCACTGGCTTTGGGTCTGAGTTTTTGACCATTGTCACAATTTAAATGTCACTAGTGATGACCCACATTTAATAAGCTGGAATTCAAAAGAAGGTGTTCTCACTCAAAGTCCATTTTCATGTTAGGACAATGTAACAAAAACACTGCAGTGACACCTTGCATAGCACATTTAATAAGCCTGGTAACAGTGATAAAAAGCATGTAGTACCAGGTACAGAATTTGCTTTATGGGAATACACAGAGCCAGAAAATTTTAAAGGAGCATTTAATTCAATATCTGGTATTATACAAATCTCCATGCAGGATCATAAAACCCTATAGCTATAGAAATTTTTCCATTAGTTATTTTTCACAACAAACTAATATATCGAGGCATTATTTCAGTGTTAGAAAGAAAAAAGTTCAGAAGACGAGGACAATTGACTTGCTTACCTTTATAAGGAATCACAATCATAGCACAAACAATAAAGGCAAAAATTGGGTTTCATTCAGGGCTCTTTGCTTGAGGCCCTGCATGCTATAAGTGCCTGTGACAGTTTGAAGTTTTGTGTGAATCCCAGAAAAGATCATGTTCTTAGAACTAATCCAATCTTGTGGGTGTGGTACCTGTTGATTGCATTAGATTCAGTGAAGGGATCTTTTGATTAGATCACGTTAGGGCCTTTGACTAGGTCAGTGAGGTGTGACACAGGTTGTGTCTCTGGCCTCTTGCTGGGGTCTTATATAAACTGAGAATGGGAGCAGAAACACACACAAAGACAGCCTGTCACGTGGAAGAGGACTCAAGGAACAGCTTCAGTGGAGAGAGAGGCCGAGCAAAACCCTGAGAGCCAAAAGAGAGGCCAGAGGCCAGAATCAACGGCACACAGAGGCACAGAAGAGGCCCTTGAGAGGCTTGGCCCATGGAACAGCTCAAAGCTGAAGAGAAAATCCAGGCCACGTGCTTGTTCCTGAGCTTGAAGTGAAAGCAGCCTGGAGAAAAAGGTGGAAACCCAGGCTGAGAGCCGCCATTTTGCCTTGCCACATGGCAAGACTCCAGGATCTGCTGGCAGCCAACTTTTGGTGAAAGAGCAACTCTGACAATGCCTTGATTTGGACATTTTCACAGCCTCAGAATGTATGTTTTTACCCTAATAAATCATAAAAGCCAAACTATTTCTGGTAACTTCACATTAGCAGCCTTTGGCAAATTGAAAGTTTTTGTATAAGTGGAATGGACATCTGAAAACTGAAAGGAGACATTCTGTTTGGTATAGTCAGTGTGGTCTGTAAAAAATGTGAAAAAAATAAAATAACTCTGGTTTAATTAAGCAGGAAAGATATATATATATATATATATACAGGCATCAGGCATTGAGTAGAATGGGCAGGAAGGGTGGAGATCGAAGTTTGGGGCAAGCCCAATAAAGGCAAAGCACAGCAATCTCCTCGAGAAAGCTTTCTCGATGTGCCACTTGTGTTCACTGCATCCTGCATCCACAAATGTCATGTCCTGCTGTACAGCATCCTGATCTTAAAAGGTGCCGATGACTGGATGACACCATATCCAAATCTCTAGTCCTCCACGGCACTGTCAGCTTTGTCTGGAAAATTCTATAGTCAGAAGAAATATTGTTTAGGTTACTATAATATTCAAGAATTCAGTAAATGCCCAGATGCTGATGCTGGGTGAAGCATGTTAGAAAGGGATGGCAAGTCCAAAAGTAGAATCAACAGATTCTGAGGAGAGACAACCAATGCTTCTGTCATAGAAGCAGTGTGGTGTCCCCAGTCTGCAAACAGATATGTACCCGCCTCAAGTATGCTGAGGCCTGGATATCGGTTTCTTCCCCTAGCCAGCAAGGTCCTCTTCAGTGACAGCAGCCAGTCCAGCCTAGGAAGTCTTGTAGCTGAGCTCAGTAAGCCTCCAGCCCTGTCATCAAGGTGCTTTGTTCATGAAATCACTGAGCTAGTGCGGGCATAGCTGGCATAGCAGGCTGAGGGACATCAGGCTGCAACTGCTATTGAATCTACTACAAGACCTTGTTTTGTAGGGACACTCTTTTTTATTTTTTATTTTTCCTTGACAAGAGGGTATTCTTTTCAGGCATATATGGTTGTATTTTCAAAATTAATTTAAACTTTTTGTCTAGAAATAATTGGAGAGTCGCATGTAGTTCTAAGATATATTACAGAGAGATCCCATGTGCTCTTTACCCAATTTCCCCCAATGACAACATGTCAAAAACTATAATGCAATATCACAACCAGGACACTGATGCCCATACAGTCAAGATGCAGAGCATTTCCATCACAAGGATCCCCCGTGTTGCCTGTTACAGCCACACCTGCTTCCCTCCTCCCACAGCCCATGGGAGCCACTAATTTGTTCTCCACATCTTTAATTTTGACATTTCAAGAAAGTTATACAAATGGAATCATACAATTTATAACCATCTGAGATTAGCTGTTTTCACTCAGTATAATCTCTGGAGACTTTTAATTTCTCTGAAATAATGTCCAGTAGTACAATTACCAGGTTATATGGCAGTTGCATTATTGTTTCTAAAGAACCTGACGACTTGTTTTTCAGTGACTGAGTGATCCAGTTTCTGCATAACCTTGCCAGTGTTGGGAGTTGTCATTATTTTCTATTTTAGCCATTCTGATAGATGTGTGGTGATATCTCATTGCAGTTTTAATTTGCATTTCACCAATGGTTAATGATGTTGAATATCATTTTTTTTTTTTTAAGATTTTATTTATGTATTCATTTATCCCCCCCTTGCTGCTTGTTGTCGCTGGGTCAGCTAACCATGCCGTGTGGGCGGGCTTGCCTTCACCAGGAGGCCCCGGGAACCGAACCCGGGGCCTCCCATATGGTAAACGGGAGCCCTACTGATTGAGCCACAGCCGCTTCCCGAATATCATTTCATGTGCTTCTTGCTCATCTGTATATCCTCTTTGGTGAAATGTTTCTTCATATGTATTGTCCATTTTCTAATTGGATTGTCTTTTTTTTGCTGTTGTGTTTTGAAAGATCTTTATATCTTTTAAATACTAGGCCTTTGTCAGATAATTAGTTTGCTTAAATTTTCTCCCTCTTTAGGGATATCTTTCAATGAATAATCATGTGGAACAAAAATATTCTTACCCTATGGTAGGGTAAGAATGTGCCTGGGACTGAGGGATTTCCCAGACTGTGGAGCATTCGTTGCTAAATCCTGTAAATTTCTGGGCAGTTAGGGACCAGTCGGCCACCCTACCCTCTGGGGATGCACGGACATCTCCGAGGTCCATCCACATACTTCCGACCTGAACGTCCCTAGGGCCATCTTCCAGTCTTCTAGGACTTCGAGCACAGAGCCAAGGTTTACAGTGATGCCCACACACTGATAGAGGTACCCTGGGGAGTTTCTTGAGGATGTGAAATGGTAAGCATAGTTTAGAGCTTTGCCACAGAGAAGATTTCCCTTTTACACCAGGCTTCAGGGGTAACATCTGAATGGAACTATAAAACATAACCAACAACTTCTGACAGATATTAGCAGAACAAGGCACTGGTGCCAAATCATCTGAAAGCAGACACTTTTGTCCTCTACAATGCACTGTTTTTAAGGAGTTTTAAACTCCTCACGAAGCCATAAGTATGGGTTAAGGAATGGGCAGAAGTGCGGCAGCAGTAGGCAGGAGAGGGTTGTAGAAGACAAGCTCACACGACTCAGGAACCTCACCTTTTCTACCCTCTTTGGCCCTGCAGCATTTATAGGATCCCTCACTTGTGGTCCTGCTTCATTTACAGAGAGCACTGAAGTCCTCAGAAGCAGGGCAGGAGATTGTCGTTCTTCATGGCCACTGTTGGTAGATTCATCTCCCAAATATTGAAATAAATACATGCTGTGGGTAAAGGCTGACAAATGCGCCAGAGAGAACCGAGGGCACACTGCTGAGAATCCAACTATGCCTGAGAGCTGGGCAGTTCTTGTCATATCATAGGAATAACCAACCAGCAAAATAACTCCTTTAATTCCCCTCAAATCTCCCTGCTAAAGAACCAAAAAAGCAGTCAAGCCAGCAAGCAAGCAAAGGGAGGAGGTTTTTAGCCATTTCGCCTCCACCATACTCACCGGGCACATACTTAAACATCTACTGAGGCACGCTTTAAAGCACAGGGCAAGTTTCCTGCAGTACCTTTCTCACCTAAGAAATAACAATGAAGTCTTAGATTGGCTCATACGCTGCACACTGTAAAGTCACAGACCTCTCTCTGCTCCTTCATTAAACCAGGGAATCAACTGCCACCTCTCCTGACGCCTCTGAGAAGGGCCCTTTCTCACATCAGTGGTCAGTCTGGAACACCTGAGGTCATTATATCACCTGTGGGAAACTGTTTTTCCTTTTTATAAAATTAACAGTTCTTTCTTCCAGACTAAAACAGTTAAATCAGAGGTGTGGGCCCAGATGCCTTTCTCACAGCAGAGATATAAAAGGAAAAAAAAAATAAAAGAAAGAACAAAGGAACTGGACATGATAAATTCCTTGACTTGAATCTTGACAGATTCTATTTCTTGCAAAACTATGTCTAAGAGAAATAGTGTCTTCCCTCCACCCTGAAAATCAATGTTAAGAGAAAAAATATTAAATATAATTCAAGTACATTTTGTGTTTTTGTAACAAAACATTCATTGACATTTTGACTCAAAGAAAAAAATCAAGATTTATTCTTCACTGGAGATAAATATTGACCTTAATAACATCAATCAATATTTGACATTTGGGATAAGTGCAACTAGATATTTACCTTACCACAGTCAATAGAAGGTTCTTTCTAGAGTACGTCAAATATTTTATCTCCATTAATTTTCTATTTTTCTCTATTTTATATGATATTTTTAAGTTTTCAAATTTATTAAACTTAAAACATGCTGGATTTTACATTGTTCTCACAAGTTACAGCTTTTCATTCTAATCACTGTTGTTATGATCAATAAATTAACTGAATTAATTAAGTGCCTTTGAAAATTAGAAGCTTCCTTGTTAATTAAAGGAATAACTATATTTCAGAATAACTCCTGAAAAGTTTTCCAAATTTCTCTAAAAATAGATGAGTACAATTTGTGAAAATTGCAATCCATGATATCACCTTTAACCCAAGACACAATTCAGTCAAGGAAAATGATTTAAAAACAAACCAAATAATTATACATTTAGATATTGGGACTTGATGCCTGATTTTTAATGGCCAGCATTGCTTTTTTTATTGGGATAGTGAATAATATAATATTATACAAATGTTGAAGTTTAATGCTTGGTTCATTTCAGATTCTAAGAAAAAAGTGCTATGCTGAGAAATACATTCAATAAAGATAAGGCCTAAAGTAAAGCTAACTTTTGCATATTTTGGCTAAAATATAGCTTCTAAATCTGGTCAAATAGCAGTTTCTGGCATTTTACTTAAAGGTTGTCAACCCTACCAAAGGCTTAGATGACCTGGAAGTGTGTGACTCCCTCTCAAGATTGTAACACGGACTGCCTACCCTACTTCACTATACGGATCCTTGTCAGAGAAACGTAAATGTATGCTGCTGCCTAGATCTGAGATAAAGTCCATTTTATAAACTGTGATATGTACACAATCCACCATTCCTCAAGATTAGCACCACCCAAAAAGCTGTCTACAATAAAGGAAATTATATCACTGTCCTGTCCGACAGGGTAGCTACTAGGTATATGGGCTATTGAGCATTGAAAGGGCTAGTGTGACAAGGGAAATGAATTTTTAATTTTATTTATTGAGTCACTTTACATTTAAGCTATCCACATTTACACATCATGTCGTCCTGCTCTAGAGAGTCTGAATTTTATCCTCAGAGGCTACGGGGAAGCCTGTGCTCAGAGTACCCCATCTCAGCTGCTGGTTTCTCCTCTCATTTCACACACACACACACACACCAAGCACCTGCACATACACTCTCATCTACCTTCTCCAAATCCCACTGTTTTCACAGACCTGGATGACACCTCAGAAACCATACATATGAAAGCAGCCATCACATTTATCATTGTTGAGATAACAGTTCTCTGTAACCATTGTAAGAACCTTTGCCACCAAATTTTTTTCTAATATAACTTTATTTTGTGGTCTTACAAAATAGTATTGGAAAATGCTGCATCCACTAGCACTGTTTAATTTGAATCTAAAATGCTTATAATAAATGGAAATAATTACAAAGGCTATAACTTCTTGCATTGTAAATATTGACGTATTAAAAATAACTGTTACATCACTTTTTAAATACATCTAAGGAAGTCTAAATACCAGAGCAATTTGATGATCACCATCTTGCATTTTATAAAAGGGAATAAATCTCACCTTTAAGAGAAGGAAATTACAGATTGCTATTTCTCTGTCATTGAACTTGTATTTCTATTCTATTTACCATGCCAAATTTATCTTCATGCAACATATTTTTGTGCTTTACAGCCTTTATTGCTCACCCTATCATACTTCTCTACAATTTTGATTTCTTATCTCATGTGTCCACAAAACTTTCATATAAAAAACCTTCAGAAAATAAAAAAAATAAAAATAAACAATAATAAAAAAAAAAAACCTTCAGAGTTGAATTATCATTATAATGGAAAGTAGATCAAAATAAAATAAGACAAATTTTGATATATGGTATTTTTAAAAATATTTTAAAAGTTTTTTTGTAAAAGTACCAATTAATGAGATGATTCCAATATTTTCCCCAATTCAATTAGTTCATGAATATATTGTTGAGCTGGGGAATGGCACAAATTCAATGACTATTGTCCACTTTTATAGATGTGTGTACTAAGAGAACTTGCCACAAATAAATAGTCTGAAATGAAAACGGGGTTCTAGAGTAATGTTATTCAGTTATTTGAATTCTTTCAGAGTTTTATCATATAGTGATCTACTATCAAAAATGGAATTAAGGATTTCTTAGCTAACTCGGTTAGGTCTTCCTTCAATTTTGTTACAAACTAAGAACTGGGAACCCCCCGGACTTGCAAAGAGATTTTTAACCCTTATTTGTAACATAAAATGACTCCCCACCTACAGAAATATTAAGAATGCTCATGTTCCCAGCAGCCTTTCAGCACAAGCATGCCTTGTTGCCTTGTTGCCTTGTTTTATTGTGCTTCCCTTTACTACACTTTGCTGATACTGTTTTTTTACAATGTGAAGATTTGCTGCAACCCTGCATCAAGCAAGACTATCTGTGCCATTTTTCAGACTTCATGTCTCTGTGTCACATTTTGGTTAATTCTCTCAATATTTCAAACATTTCCATTGTTATTATATCTGGTTTGGTGATCTCTAATCTGTGATCCTTGATGTTACTATTGTAATAGTTTTGGGGCTCAATGAATTATACCCATAAAAGATGGAGAACATAAAGTATGTGTTCTCACTGCCCCACCGGCTGACCATTGCACAGTCTCTCTCCCTCTCCTTGGGCCTCCTTGTTTCCTGCGATGCAACAATATTGAAATCAGGCCAATTAATAACCCTATAATGGCTCTAAGTGTTCAAGTGAAAGGAAGAGTCACACATCTCTCACTTTAAATAAAAAAACTAGACGTGACTAAGCTTCGTGAGGAGGGTATGTCAAAAGCCAAGTGTGGCAGTTTGAGATTATTTATGGACCCCAAAAAAGAGAAGGATTATGTTTGTAGACTGGTCTGTTCCTCTGGGTGTGATACTCTTTGATTGTATTAAATTCAAAGGTTTTAAGTTTACTTTATTAAATCAATTTGGGGCTTTTGATTCGACCATATAACTAGGGCGTGACTCAGGATTGAGTCCCCATCCCCTTGGTGGGCTGAAAAATGGACTCTCACTCAAGAAGACACACAGGAAGAGAGAGAGCTCCATAGACATGGAAGAGGAGAGAACTTTGATCCTGCAGCCCTGGGAAGAGAGATGAGCCATTCGCCTGATAGTTTGCAGCTGAGAAGGCCCAGAAATAAACGAGCCCTGTGCCAGCCTGCAGCTGAGATCAGAACAAGCTGGGACCACAAGCCTTAAGAGGAAGAAGGAAGGAGAGACCAGGCAGAGATTGCCCGTCATCTTGCTTCAACATGTGGCAACTAACTTTGGTGACAAAGCAGCCTTGAGTTAGACTCTTTAGGGCCTTGTAACTGTGAACATTTACCCCAAATAAATATCCTTTATGAAAGCCAACAGATTTCTGGTACTTTGCATCAGCACCCCTTTGGCTGATTAATACACCAAGATAGGCCAAAAGCTCTTATGCCAAAGAGCTAGGCAAGTTGCGAATGCACAGAGAAAAGTTCTTCAAAGAATTAAAAGTGCTCCAGTGAACACATGAATAAGAAAGCGAAGCAGCCTTATTGTTGATATGCAGAAAGTTTTAGTGGTCTGGGTAGATGATCGTGCCAGCCACAGCATTTCCTTAAGCCAAATCCTAATCCACGGCAAGGCCCTAACTCTCTTCAATTCTATGAAGATGAGAGAGGTGAGGATGCTGCAGAACAAAGCTTTGAAGCTAATGTAGGTTGGTTCATGAGGTTTAAGGAAAGAAGCCATCTCTATAATATAAAAGTGCAAGGTGAAGAACCAAGTGCTAATGCAGAAGTTCCAGCAAGTTATCCAGAAGATCAAGCTAAGGTATTTGATGAGGTGGCTACACTAAACAACAGCTTTTCACTGTAGAAAAAACAACCCTTATTTTGGGAGGAGATGCCATCCAGGACATTCACAGCCAGAGAGGAGAAGCCAATGCCTGCTTCAAAGCTTCAAAGCAGAGGCTGACCCACTTGTTAGGGACTAATACAGCTGGTGACTTTAAGTTGAAGCCAATGCGCATTTACCATTCCAAAAATCCTAGGGCCCTTAAGAATTATGCCAAATCTATTCTGCTTGTGCTCTGTAAGTGGAATAACAAAGCCTGGATGACAGTGCATCTGTTTACAAGATGATTTACTGAATATTTTAAGTCTATCATTGAGAACTACTGTTCAGAAAAAAAGATTCCTTTCAAAATACTACTGCTTGTTGACAATGCACCTGATAACCCAAGGGCACTGATGGAGATGTACAATAGGATGAATGTTGTGTTCATGACTGCTAACACAACATCCACTGTTAGCTGCCCATGGATCAAGGAGTAATTTCAACTCTCAAGTATTATTATTTAAGAAATGTATTTCATAGGCTATCACTGCCATAGATACTGATTCCTCTAAAATATCTGGGCAAAGTCAATGGCAAACCTGGAAAGGATTCATCATTCTTGATTCCATTAAGAACACTCATTTTTCATGGAAGGAGTTCAAAATATCAATATTAACAGGAGTTTGGAAGAAGTATATTCTTCTCTCATGTATGACTTGTGAGGGGTTCAAGATTTCAGTAGAGGAAATGTGGTGGAAATAGCAAGAGAACTAGAAATAGAAATGGAGCCAGAAGATGTGGCTGAATTGCAGCAATTTCATGATAAAACTTTAACAGATGAGGAGTTCCTTCTTATGGATGAGCAAAGAAAGTGGTTTCTTGAGGTGGCATCTACTCCTGGTGAAGATGCTGTGAATGTTATTGAAATGAAAACAAAGGATTTAGAATATTAGATAAGCTTAATTGATAAAGTTAATTGAAGAGGATTGACTTCAATTTTGAAAGAAGTTCTACTGTGGGTAAAACGCTATCAAACAGCATCTCATGCTACAGAGAAATTTTTTTGTGGAAGGCAGGGTCAATCGATGTAGTGAACTTCATTGTTGTCTTATTTTAAGAAATTGCCATAGCTACCCCAATCTTCAGCAAACATTATCCTGATCAGTCGGCAGCTGTCAACATAGAGGCAAGACCTTTCACCAGCAAAAAGATTATATTTCACTGAAGCTAAGATGATTATAGCATTTTTAGCAATGAAGTATTTTTAATTAAGGCATGTATATTATTTTTTTATCCATAATGCTATTGCCCTCTTAATAGCCTACATGGTAGTGCAAACATAACTTTTATATGCACTGGGAAACCAAAACGTTCCTGTGACTCCCTTTATTGCTATATTCACTTTGTTGTGGTGGTCTGGAACTGAAATGAATATCTATGATCTCCTAAGGACTTCATTTTTATAGCAAGAATATAGAATCATAATATTTCTGTTTAGCATTCATATTTTTGCAGTGATTCCAAAAATTCTATATGAAAACTACAATCAAATATTTATTACCTGAGGACAAAATAATGAACTGAACAGTCTGAAAACCTAAAATCATCAAAACCTTTACATTGCTGCTGATCTGTGCATTACTGAGAAAGCAGTTAAAAACAACACACACACACAAAACAAAAAATCCCAAATAGAAAAATATAAGAATCATGACCACTTTTATATGAAAAATGATTTTTGATGTCCACTTTCATATATAAGTTGCTCTAGGGTATTTCAGATTCATAAAAATAGGTTACCTTATAACAACAAGCCTTGTATTCCATATTCATCAGCAAAAAAAAAAAAAAATCAAAGAAATACTTATTCCATGCCTCTTGTGAGCTACGTACCATTCAAGTTCATGGATGGAGTCGAAGGCAGAAGATGCCAACACCCCTGAGTAATGACTCAAAGGATGATGGCGAAATTACCCTGAGAGGGCGCAGATTAGTAGACAACTAATGGCTTGATTAGTACAATCAGCCTTCTCTACTCGTTCATGCAAGAGATTTGTGCATCAAAGCTAGCTGAGCTGTCGATGATTGTTCACTGATTTCATTTTCAGCTTTTCATGTCACTTAACTAGTATGTGGCTAATTATTTTCCAAAAGCTTAGGAGCACATGATGGCTTATTTTCAAAGAATGCTGGTATATGGTCTGTGTCTGGAAATAATATCTTTGGGGTTAATAAAGACACGTTTATTCATACAGCTAGAGGTCTACAATCACTCAATTCCCAATTACCCGTGGATGGATCTTGTGTAATGCAAATCTTCACTTTTTCACAGGAGGTGGGATGGTAAGGGCGAGGATGAAAAATAGTCCAAACTGTTTGACTTTGAACTTCTTGCTCAAATGAGTTTTGAGTTTCAAAAACTAAAAATAAAAAGTTCCCCAACAAAATCAATACAACACCAAAACTTCTCCTAGATGGTCCCATTAAAAACGCTCACTTTCAAGTGCCTGGTTCCCATGACCTTCTTCTTCAGGCGTGAGAGCACTGGGGGCCCAGCACCCCAAGTGGCCGCTGGCATTGTACGTCATCTTTAAAAGAGCGGAGAGCACTGTGCCGAGTCATTTACTTGCCACAGAGTCTGTGCACCTGCTCTCTTTCAGCCCCAGGCAAGGAGAAAAGGCTTGTGGAAACCCAAAGGTATGGGCTTTGATTCACCAGGAACTCAGGGTATGAATTCTCTATGCAAATTTTTTTTTTTTCTTTTTTGAAGCTACTAGTTTCTTGGTCTTGTACCCATTATTTTTTTTCTTATATGAAAAAATATGCTAGGTCACTTCATTAAATAGAATTTTCTATAAAATAATAGCAAACCAAATAGCAGGCCAGAATTATTATTACACATGCCTATAATTATTTTAAACAAATACGTAATGCCTTTCTATAAGGGAAGATGATATATCCATTCCCAATTGTCATATTTACCATTTAATTTAATTATTTATTTTTCCTGTATTTTTAAAGTAGTTTTAGATTACATAAATATTACATTGAAAATATAGGGGATTCCCATATACCCATGCCCTCCCCCTCCCATACTTTCCCCCATTAACAGTATCTTTCATTAGTGTGGTACATTTGCTAAAATTTTTTAACACATATTGAAGTATTGCTACTAACCATCGTCAATAGTTTACATTTGGTTTACATTTTGCACCGTACAATTTTATAGGTTTTTGACAAAGTGTGAAATGGCCTGTATCCATCATTGCAATAAAATACAGAACAATTCCAATGCCCCATGTTACACCTATTCTTCCTCTCCCTCCCCTCAGAACCTCTGGTGAGCACTGCCTTTAAATCAATGTTAAAAGTTCTTCCATTACTAGACTAATAATAAGTCTACTTTGGTCCATAGTTGCATTCCAAAATGTGACTGGATGTTATATCACAACTGGTCAATTGACTCTCATCCTAGCCCTGTCAATACCTTGAAATACGTCTCTACATGGGCTCTTAAACGTCACTGGGTCTCAGTTTCTTTTTCTGTACATTTTTAAGAGTTTGATAGAAAGAACTCCACCACTGGTTCATGAATGGTAGAACTGCCTTCAGAATATGCATTAAAAAGGTGGTATAGTAACAGTGAGTCTTCAGGTCATTGTCTCCTCACAAGAAAGCCTGAATATATATTGACATTTGCTCTGCTCCTCTACTGCTACTTAACTTTGGGGAAAAAAAAACAACAATTATTTAGATACGGAATATTCCAATTTTTTCTCAAAGAAAATCTCTCGAGATTATAGTTTTAGAAGACACAAAGTTCCATCCTTAGTACCTTCTAAAAATATATCTAATTAAAATTTTCTGCCATAAGGTAAACGGAAATGTAACGACTATTTTATTACAAGATGCCCAAAGATTCACTATGAGCAAAGAGAATAAATGGTTACTTCTAGCTGATTATACAACTTAAAATATTTTATTTAAAACAGTTTATCAAAAAAAAGCATTGCTTCATTAGATTAAGGCAAAGAATAAACAAATTTAGGTTGCATTTTCAGCCATATTTATTAAAATTTGTGCCAGTAAGTTTACTCTCCGAAGAGACTGGTTATAGTAACACAGGAAGAGAAAAAAAAAACAAAAACCATCTTTTTTAAAAAAAACAAACCAATTTTATTGATGCATATTAATAAAGCATACAATTCATCCAAAGTGTAAAATCAATGCTGTTTGGTATAATCACACCAATGTACATTCATGTCTTCAATCATTATTAGAGCATTTTCATTATTTCAATAATAATAAACAAATAACAGACAAGAAAATTCCTTACCTCTCAATCACTCTAAAAAAATCTTCTTTAATGTGAGAGAAAATAAAAAGGAAAGAAGAAAGGAAGGAAGGAAGGGAGAGAGGGAGGGAGGGAAGAAGGAAGGAAGAAAGAAAAGAAAGAAAAAATTTCATTCTCTGATTAATACTTAGTAGATGCCTGCTACATTTACATATGTGAGAAATTATTGCTGGGCCAACTACTGAAATTAAACTATGATTATGACTCTGAGTAAACAAACATGATTAGAATTTATAATATCTTCTTGTTGATTTAGTAGCAAAACAAAATGGGAAAGATAAAAGCAGGAACTCACCCCAAGTACTCATTCATTTGCTCCACTGCCTACAAGTATAGGAACTCAAAGAAAAAGAAAATTCAGGTGGAATCATATATCCCCTGGCATAAATAACAGCATTCATTTACGTAGTTAACTGTATTTTGAGGTATCATTTACATACTATAAAATGCATATTTTTATATTTTAAAATATTTTAAAGTGCAAATATTTTAAAATATTTTAAAATATTTATATATTTTAAAATATTTTAAAGTGCAAAATCCAAAGAGTATGCAGCTGTGAAACCACCCACGCACACAATCAATATGAATTTCAATGAGAATTTTCCCATTAACCGCCCCCACTCCCAGTGTCAAGGGTCCTTTTTTATTCTGTCCCTTCTACCATCACCAGCTCTAGGTTACCACTAATAAAATTAGAATATTTCCTAGAATTTTATATACACAGTCCTACAGTGTGTATTCTATTCCATCTAGCCTCTTTCACGAAGCAGAATGAATCTGAAATGGATCCATGGTTACAGACGGAATTGTGTCCCCCAAAAGACAAGGTAAAGTCCTCAAGCCCCAGTCGCATGAACATGATCCTATTGGAAATAGGATCTTTGAAGATGTTATTAGTTAGCTTAAGGCCAAATTGAATCAGGGTATTCCCGTTAGATTAGATGGTACGATAGTAAGATGGCCAAGTGACAGAGGCAGTGATTGAGATATTCCATAAGCCAAGGATTGGCAACAAGCCACGTGGCCCCCTGCAGACTTCAGAAGCAGCACGGCCTGCTGACACCTTCACGTGGACTTCTGAAGTCCAGAACCGAGACAATAACTTTCTGTGGTTGTGAGCCACTCAGTCTCTGGTACTGTATTACAGCAGCTCTCGGAAGTTAAGGTGTCCGCTGTGGCATGTTAAAGTAATTCATTGATTTGATTGCTGGTGTTCCATTTTGTTTATCCACTTACAGGTGCATAGGTGAGCCGTTTCCTCTTTCCAGTTAGGGACTATTGTGAATAAAGCTGCTAAGGATTTTTGTGTATAATTCTGTGTAAAATATGATTTAATTTTCTTAGATACCAAGAATGGAATGGCTAAGTCATAGAGTAGGTGTTAAGCTTGACTCTTCAAAAAGCTCTCAAATAGTTTTACACAATCTTCGTACAATTTTACCGTCCCGCCTGATTGTACTATTTTACATTCTCATGTTATAGGCCCAGTGCCGCCACAGCCTCATCAGTGGTTCATTTGGTCAGAATTGTAAGGTTTAGCCATCCTACTTGATGTACAGCATTATTTGTAGTGCTTTTTAACTTGCATTGTCCTAATGATTTATGAAATTGGATAAAAGTGTATGTAACTGTTAACCAATTATATATTTTTATTTGTAAAATTTCTGTTTCTTTTGCACATTTATAAAATTGCGTTGTTGGTCCTCTTATTGTTGAATTGTAAGAATTCTTAATATATTCTGGATTCAAGTCCTTTTGTATAAATGTACATTGCTACTATTTTCTCACAGTTTGTCCATTTTCATTGATTTATGCATTTATTTATATTATTTTTTCTGGATTGAAATCACTTTTGGCTTACTTTGCTCTTTAATATCTTTCTATGGCAAAAGCTAAGGCAATTGATATAAAGACCTCATTTTCAGATATGAAAGTTAAAATCTATAAATTTGTACTTGTCTTTTTCTGTCTCATGTTTTTGTTTTTTTTTTTTTATTATAATTCAGATCAAACTATTTCCTAATGTCCTCTGTGATTTTTATATCGACTCATAAGTTACTTGGAAATAATTTTTTTTTAATTTTAGATATTTGGTGTTTTTCTATATTTTAAATTATTGTAACTTTTTAATTGATTTCCCTTTTAGACAGATTGTAAAATTTACATTTTTAGAAATTTGTTGAGATTTTTCTTTGGTACAGCATTGATCTATCTTGATAAAGACTTCATGTATACTTGGAGAGGATGTGTATTTTGGGTGCAAGGAACTGAAAATACAAATTAAAGTAAGATGGTTGGTATTTTAATCAGATTTTCTTTAATATTCACAGATTTTTTTGGTCTAGTTGTACTAACATAACTAATATTTTGCTGCGATGAATACTGGTTTGCTAATACCTGTTTGAGTCCCTGCTTTCAATTCTTTTGCATACGTAGACATGGGAATGCCAGGTCATGTGGTATTTCTATACTTAGCTTTCTGAGGAATCGAGGAATCATCACACTTTCCACAGCTGCTGCACCATTTTACATTCCCACCAACAAAGAAAACGTGTTCCTAGTTACAGTCATCATTTCCAACTCTTGTTACTGTCCATAATTTAAAATATTATCCATCCTGCTGGGTGTGAAGTAGTATCTCTTTGTGGTTTTGATTTGAATTTCTCTAATGGCTAGTGACGTTAAGCATATTTTCATGTGCTTATTGCTATTTGTATATCTTTTTTTGAAACAATGTCTATTCAAGTCTTTTGACCATTTTTTAAAATTGGGTGGGTTCTCTTTTTCTTCAGTTGTAGGATTTCATTATGTACTCTGGAGATTAAATATTTATAGATATGTTGATTCCAAATAGTCTCTCCTGTTGTGCAAATTCAATTTTTTAAAAAAATTCATGAAGTCTTTTGATGCATAAAAGTTTTAATTTTGATGAAGGCCCATTTATCTATTTGTTATTTTGTTGCAAATGTTTTTGGTATAAAGTCTAAGAAATCACTGCCTAATGCAAGGTCCTGAAGATGCATCCTTATGTATGTTTTCTTCCAGAAGTCCTATAGTTTTGGGTATTATATTTAGGTCTTTGATACATTTTGTATTGATTTTAGTAAGGGTCTACCTTCATTCTTTTGCATATGGATATACAGTTCACCCAGCACCAAGGAGACTATTTCTTCCCAATTACATGGACTTGGCACCATTGCCAAACATCAATTGGCCATAGTTGTGAGAGTTTATTTCTGAACTCTCAAATGGAATCCTCTTGTCTATATATTTTAACTGGTGTCAGTACTATACTGATTTGATTATTGTTGCTATGTAATAAGTTTTAAACTCAGGAAGTGTGAGTCTTTCAACTTTGTTCTTTTTTTGAAAAAGGTTTCGCCTATTTGGGGCCCTTTACCCTTCTATATAAATTTGAAGATTGTCATTTCCATTTTTGCAAAGAAGGTTGATGGCATTTTGATTGGGATTGCATTGAATCTGAAAATCAGTTTGGATAGAATTGACGTCTTGATAATGTATCTTCCAATCCATGAACATGGAATATATTTCCATTTATTTAGGTGTTTTATGTTTTCTTTCACAAATGTTTTGTAGTGGCCACAATTTGCACATAGAGGTTACTTTGCCTTCTCCCAGACAGGGTCAGGAACCCACAATGGAAGGGCAGGCTGGCTACACAGTGTGCCAGGGAGGGGAGAGGGTAGAAACTTCAAGTGCACCATGGGCTTCTCCTACCCTTTTTTAAAGCTGCATTTTTAAAAAATTTTGCTCTCATCCATTTACTGCAAACTTTTAACTGTTTTAGGGAGTTCTGAAGGGATAGCTTTTCCAGTTTTTGCTAGTTGGTTAAAAACTCTCTTGGGGAACAGCATCGTGGAGCATTATGCACCACCATCTTGGTCCACCAGAAGCCCAACAGACTTAGGTTTAACATTTAACCTTCTTCATAGACTTCTCTAGCTGCCATTTCTTTTCAACTTAAAGAATTTTCTTTAGCATTTATAGTAATACAGATCTGCTGGAGATAAATTCAGTTTCTCTTCACGGGAAAAATGTATTAAAACTGTGTTTTGATAGTATCATTTCACCGTATACAAAATTTGTCATTGAGAGGTTTTCTTTTCCTTTCTCTTCAGCACTTCAGTAGTTACTTATGACTTGTCAACCCTTATACTGCCCATTCTTCTCCTGTATATGGCACCTCATTATTTCCTCTGGCTGCTTTGAATTTTTTCTTTTTTCGTTTGGTTTTGAGCAGTTTGGCTTTGATGTGTCTAGGAATAGTTTCTTTGTGTGTATCTTGGTTGGATTTCATTAACTTCTTTGATCTGTTAATATTTACCACACAGTTTGGAAAGTTTCCAGCCATTATTCTTCTAATATTATCTCTGATCATTTCTCTTCTCTACTGTTTCCCTCTTGGACTCTAATTATATGTTAGATTGTTTGATACTGTACTACAGGTATCCGAGGATTCTTGATATTACGCCAACACATGCATGCAAAATTTTCCGTTCTATTTTTCTTGATTAGCTAATTTCTATTGGTCTATCTTCAAGTTCACTAATTATTTTTTCTCTTATATCCAATCTACTATTGATCCTAGTTTTGAATTTTTATCTCAATTACTATAGTTACAACTGTAGAATTTCCAGTTATAAAATAAGGTCCATTTGTCTGTTGAGAGTCCTTCTCTGTTTATTTTCTGATATTATATTTCCTTTTGATTCTTTGGACATACTTTCCTTTAAATTTTTGAAGATATATATATATATATATGTAGCTTGTTTTGAAGATTTTTTTTGCTAATAGCAACTTCTAGACCTTCTCCATTGATGGACCTCTTTTACTTAATATGGTTCATAACTTCCCTATATTTTTAAATATCTAATAATTTGGGGGTCATTCCAAGCATTTTTGAATACTTTGTTGAGACTCTTTTTTCTTATGTGTTCTTCTGACATTTTTGTTGCTGTTCTAGTAAGTGTTTAGTCTGTCTGAATAATATGGCAAAACTTTTCCTTCCCCATGATATAGATCTGCTGATACTGCTTCTCTTTACATACGACTGCACACATCTGATTTTTTTTTAGCAAGGTGCTCTGGTGTTGCCCTCTCTGTGTAATTTGGCAGTCAGTCAATATTAGGGCAGAGATAAAATTCTTTTTCTCTTTCCCAGATTTGGGCTCTGTCTTCTCATAATTCAAGCCTGTTGCCAAGCATATGGATGGGAAGTGAAATCTATTTTAAAAAGAAGAAATGTCAGAGTTATTATTCACTGAAATTCTTTCAAGACTTTATTCCTTTCTATTCCCTACCTGATTTTCAAGGTTCCTAGACTCTTATCTGTGAAAGTGTTATCTAGCTATCTGTCAGGAATTTAAACAGTTTTATACCAAGAATTTGTGTCTCAGTTCTTCTGCAGTTCTATTGGCCAGGATTTTCCCTTTAAATTTCCAGATGCTTTTAGCAATAAAGAACTGTACATTTACTGCTTCACTGTAATTTTGAAATTTGCATTTTGGCCTTAGTGTCTTTGGCAAGGGCTCTGTTCTCATCATGTTTTATAAGTACCACTGTAAACAATTATCCAATGGTTTATATGGCATGTCTGTGCATATGTGTGAGTAATATTTTTCATATGATATACTTCCAAGGTCATGATAGTTTCTGAATTCCATTAGATTTCATCCTGGGTGGTACGAGCTTGCAATAATTCCCTTTCTCTTGAAGCATCTGCACTGTCTTCCTTGCCTGCAAACACAGTATGTCTCAATTGATCTGAAGGTTTTATAGGGTCTGCACCTCATGTTGGGCCAGCGTTTTTATCTGAAGTGGCTCGTTCCATTTCTCTGACATGCCACAGTGCCGTCTTGCTGGCAAGAAGCTCTTTTTAGACCATTTAAAATCTCTATCTGAGTTCAAGCGAGCTATAAATTGAGAGGGCCTCTGCTATAAACAGGACAACTGTTCTACAACAGAGTCATCTGAGCTCCTCCCCCACCGCAGGGAAGTTGATAGCCGGGAGCTGGAACGAAAGTGGGTACCAGTAAGTTTAGAGGCGAGAAATCCCTCGGTCCACATCAAGATGAAACCCTGATGCTTCAAAGGATTGCCGTAAGAATGAAATGCACCCCCTTCTTTGCTGACTTTAAAATACCCCATCTGTATTGGTTTTAAGCAGACACTTATCAGTACTTCAAGCAAAAATGCTACTTTGCTCTTTAATGTATGATTTTGTTACTTCAATAGGAAGCTAAGCTTATTATTAAAAAAATACTCAAATATTCTTTGTTTTGTTTTAAAGCTAGGAACAAGTAGATCTTCCACAATGAAACTATTTTGTTGGATGAACATTCCACACTATCTCCCACCCATATTTTTTTTTGATACTTAGAAACAAAGAAAGTTAAAAAAACAAAAACAAAAAAACATTGATCAATACCTTTTGGAAAATCTTATTGACATTTTGTTCCAATATTAGTTTGGAATCCAAACTAAAAAGGGAAATAGCTCTCTTTCAAGCTTGAACTGTCCACATTTTTTTAACACAACCACAAATGGAATGTTATACACAAAGACTGTGATCTCACCACATATAGGGCCCCCGTGTGCAAGTCCAACAGACGGTGAATTAGAAAAAACAAAGAAGAGGTGCTGAAGGATAACACTGAAATCTGTTAATTTAAAAAAAAATGAGTTGTAAAATCATAACAGAGCTTAGTATTTGATGAATAAGCTGTAGAGACAACTTAAGTTCTGTGTGTATAGCTCTGAAAGTAATTACCCAGAAAAAATACCAAAGGAAATATTGTTCTCTGATGCTAATGGATTCCTTCTCATTCTAAGGGGTAAGATACATCATATTCAAGGTAATAGTATAGAACAAAACTATTTGATCACAAAACTGTTGAGGGAGTGGGGAAGGGAAATAGAAGATTCAGTGCAAGTAACCGATCTATGTGGGTTTTAAATAAAACTTAATTTACAACTAGAATGTGGAGGTACCTATATAAAATATAGCAGTGATAAGTAAATATTAATTGAACATTTAAATAAAAGCTAACATTTAAAACTTCCCAAAATAATTCATTCAGTATAGATTTGCTTGGCATACATTATGCAATTTTCCTTAAAAATGCCTACTTAGATACACAAAAACTAGAAGAATTGAAAATAAAACTATAAATTCACTCTAACTCTGTTTTATTGGCTTCTGGTTCCATCCATCCATGAGGAATTCAAAGGTCACTAAAATCATACCCAAATAGTAATAGGAATTATCTTTGCCGTTGAGGTCATAAGAGCTTCATTGTTCTAATATATGCTTTTTCCATTTTCTAAATGGACTTCTAATCAGAGCAACACATGTATATTATTCCTTAAAATAACGTTCACATGAACCAACATTAGATTAAGAAATGGGCAAAAATACAACTAAAGCAAAGTATTGACTGCAGGGAATAGTAATATGTTAATATTCTTCCATCAAGAGTCAGGAAGGGGAAGGGTCATGCTAAGTGAAAGAAACCAGACGCAAAGTACTATGTATTGTTTGACTTCATCTGTACAAAATTTCAATATAAATAAATCTATAGAGACAGAAATAAACTAGCAGTTAAGTATGGCAGGAGAATGACAGAGAGATTGAGAGGTGACTACTAAGGCTTAGGGTTTTTTCTTTTTGGAATAATGACAATTCTCTGGTACTGGTGGTAGTGATAAATGCATAACTCTGTGATTATACCAAAAGCCAGTGATTGTACCCTTTGGAATATGGATTGTATGGTTTATGAATATGTTTCAATAAAAGGTCACAATGGCAGTGACAGTGTGTTAAACAAAAAGAAATGAGTAATACCACTAAAACATGTTTATTAATATTAGGTATCTAGACTTATGAGGCACGATCAAATAAGGACTCAGATGACACTGTTTTGGTTTGAAGCTATATGCACTCCAGAAAAGCTCTTAATTTAATCCATTCCTGTGGGTGTGAACTCATTGTAAGTAGGACCTTTACGTGAAGTTCCTTCAGTTAAGGTGTGTCTCACCTCAGTCAGGATGGGTCTTGCTCCTTTATAAGAGATAGAAATTCAGACAGAGACAGATTGTCAGGAGAGCAAGAAGTTGAAGTCAATGAAAGCCAGAAAAAAGGGGGAGACCAGCAAACACTGCCGTGTGCCTTGCCGGTGACAGAGGAGCCAGGATCACTGGCAGCCAACCCTAGGATGCCAGTCTTTGGGAAGAAAACGTCGCCTTAATGATGCCTCGATTTGGACATTTCTCTGACCGTGAAACTGTGAGCAAATAAATTCCCATTGTTTCACCCAACCCATTGCATGCTATTTGCTTTGAGCAGCCTAGGAAACTAAAACAACTTCATATCCTTAAATTATTTCAAATGCGGTAAAAGAGCAATAAATAAAATAAGAATTCATTACAAGAACCTAAATTAGATCGAACAATCAAAAAAAGAAACAGGATAAAGAAAATAAGATTAAAACAGAAATAAATTTGTATACAGAAGAAAATTATCTGTTGAACTAATAAATAATTAAAAATGTTGAAACAACTAATGATATTTAAACTTCTAGAAGTAGAATTAAGAAAAGGTGGATAAAATGAAAATACACAAAAATGAAAACAAAGAATTGTGTATTAAGAGAAATAGAGATTCAAAATAATAGACACTAAACACAGTTAGATGTTAATAAGTTTAAACATATCTTTGGAATTATCCTATGAAATACAAACATGAGTATAGATTTTACACATATATAAATACTTATTTCTATTTTAGGGTTATATATTTTATATATATATATAATAGTCACTTTATTTTGTCAACATTGGCTAAAGAATATAAATCCTTATTGATGTATTAACTAATATGTTAGTTATTGAGGCGACAGGTACTAAAATAAGCATTTAATAAGAATTATCTCATTTAATTTTCACATCAGCCTCAAGAGGTAAACTTACTGATCCCATTAAAACTGTAACAACCACATCCAGTTTGTACTTTCTCTGGACCCTGAACCCAACAGATCACTGCCAGAGAAGATTAATCCATAAATCAAATTGTTTCACTACAAATTTTTGATTACCAGTCCCTCAATATTGGAATGCTGCAATTCCACAACAGATCTTGCACTCCAACTCTGAACTAGTAATATTTCAAAGTCTCTCCTCTCCTCAAACCTCTGAGCACCCGATGTCCACTCATTCTCAGAAGGTGACACCACCCTCTCCCTCGAAAGAGAGAATGGAATCCATCTGAAAGAACAGCCTCATCTTCCTATATTTCCTACATCTTTCTGCCTTCTGTCCTATCTTAATAGAGGAAATAATTCTAAGACAAATTTTTCACCTGCACTTTGTTGCCCAACCACTCTTATTTGATCAGGAATAATATGATATTGCCTATCCCTTCTCAGTTTTTAAAAATTTTTATCAATAATATTTATAACATACATTGGAGGTTTACAGAAATACCATGCATAAAATATATGAAAAATGCAGAATTCCCATGTACCACCCTATTATTAACACGTTGCATTCATGAGGTACATTTGTTATAATTCATGAAAGAACATTGTTGTTATTGTACTATTAATAGTTCACTTTTACAATAGCATTCATTGTGTTGTATAGTACTGTTTATTCTTATAATTTTTGTTCTAGTAACATATATATGAAATCTTCCCTTTTAACCATATCAGATATTTAATTCAGTGCTGTTCATTAACTCATAATGTTGTGCTACCATCAAAGCAATTTATTTCCAAAATCTTAAAGTCAATCCAAATAGAAATTCTGTACAATTTAAGCATTAACTCCCCATTCCCTGTCCTCAGCCCAGTCCCCATTACATCCTAGATGCTGACTCTTTTAATTTGCTTATTCCAATTATTTCATATCAGTGAGATCATACAATATTTTTCCTTTTGTGTCTGTTTTACTCACTCTACATGATGTCTTCAAAGTTCATCTGCCTTGAATCAGAACTTAACTCCCTTTTAATGGTGAATAATATCCATTTTAATATATACCACATTTTTTCCATTCCTCAGTTGCTGGACACTTGGGGTGTTGAGTGAAATAAACCAGACACAAAAAGACTCATATATGGATTGAGAAAGATACACCACTTATCAAAAGAAACTGGTGTAGCTTTGTTGTTTTAAGATAAATACCAAAAAAAATTATCAGAGATACAGAGGAGCATTATATAGTGATAAAGGGATCAATTCTTTCCAAAACACACAGCAATCCTAATGCTTATGCAAGTAACAACAGAACATCAAAATACATAAGGCAAGCTAAAAGAACTAAAAGGAGAAATGGACAAATGCATTATATAGTTGGAAAATTAAATACCACTCTATCAGTAATTGACAGATTGAGTAGGCAGAAAACAAGTAAGAATATGGTTGATTTGAATATCACCATCAGTCAAACAGATCTAAATGGTATTTAGAAAATATTCCATACAACAACAGCAGAATACAAATTCAACTCAAGTTCCCAAGGAATAGTCACCAGTGCCATCTATAGTCTGGATCATAAAACGTATCTTAAATTTTTAAAATAATAGCAATCATATAAACTATGTTCTCAAACACAATGCAATGAATCTGGAAATAAAAATATTTTTAACTAAATGAAAATATAATAGAACATCAAAATTTGTGGGATGCAGCAAAAGCAGAGCTTATAGGGAAATTTATAGCATCGAATGAATATATTATAAAAGAAGAAAGATTTGAAAATCAGTAATTTAAGATTACACCTAGGGAACAAGAGAGAAAGAACAATTCAAGTCTAAAGGAAGCAGAAGAAAAGAAACAAAAATTAGAGCAGAAATCAATGGAATTGAAAAGAGGAAAACTGGATAAAAATTCTCCACCAAAACACATACATACATACACACACACAAACACAATCACAAACACACACACAACAAGCATACCCAACTACCCAGTAGAAAAATGGGTTTACACTTGCTTCTACCTGGTCACAAAGAATTCCAATATTTAGAGATGGGTGACATGCAAAGATACCCATATTCTTGGGCCAAAACAATTCTGTTTACTTGCTAATTTATCTGTTATAAAAGGGGAGATATTCTCTCATATTTTATCTGTAGCTCCTCTTAACATGGACATGTGATTTTGAGTAATGCATTGATTTTAATAAACTGCTATTAGAACCAATAATTTGGAAGTTCCATGGAGTTCATCAAAAGTGATTTTTTTGCACACGTCAAATCCCATTCTAACAAAACTTTGACAACAAAAACACTAAACCCAAATTAAAAGGGATATATTTTCCATAAATATCCCATTTATTTCAAGTAATATTTGATTGAAAAGTAAAATTCAAACTCACAGAAGAATTTGGACATTTCAAATTTCTTATGATGTGATTTCATCTGTGTCACCCACATTTTATTAAATACTGACTAACATTTAAAAGTAAATATTACATACAATGTGTTTATCATATTTCACCTGAATTAAGAAAATTTACAAATGACCATAGCTAGTTTCCCTTGAAAAGTTTAAATATAAAACATCTGAAATATATGATTCATCCAAATAATATGTCATTAAAGTCTAATATAAACACCATTTCTTGCCTTAAACCCATTTTAAAATCTGAGAGACTGGCTGTAATTGTTAACTGAAAATCGGAATAAAAAAGAGAATTAACAAATCTTGCTGTTATTATTTTCACTATGTTTTTAAGGATGTCTTTTATGAAATTTTAAATATTATTGACTTGTCTTAATCTCTGAAAAGATTAACTTCAAATGACATATACCTTTGTTTCTGCTAAATAATCAAAATATTATGAGTTATGACAGATATTTTTAAATTACGGTAACTTTAATGTTTAGTTCAACAAATGTGGCTTTAACGTGGATTAGGCAAAAGATACATCCTGCTATTGTGATTTATTATTAATATTAATTATTTATATATCCTTTGGCACATATCATAATATGTAATACTGAATTATTAATAACAATTATATCCAAAGAATTACAATCCAAGTGAGGGCATCCTTTGGACTAAGAAGATTTGAGAAAGCCACCATGACTTCACAGAAACAGGAGAACTGCAAAACAAGACAGTGGAGCTTCTTAGAGGATAACTGATGTAATGCCTCAGATAGAATGCCAAATTGGCATCCCTAAGGATGGATCATCTTTCTTTTTCAAACACTAAAGGAAGTTCCCAGAGACAAAGATCCTCTTCTAGGAATAAAAAAAGAATTACAGTAAGTAACTTATTTCAGAAAAATAAGGTTCATCCATCGTTTTGATGGTGAGATTTGAGGTTTAAGCGATTAAGCATGCTTATGAATGCAAATTAAAAATGATTCCATAAGCACATTCTGCCTGTATGAATCTTTTTCAAGCAAGAACATCCAGGAAGTAACTTGAGTTCAACGAAGACTATAAATATGGCCGACACTTACGAACAAATGAATGTATAACTGTTGTAAGACAACCCATTGTCTTAAAGTGTAATGATAGAGCCATTTAAAAAATTCTATACAAGATAATGATATACCGATAAGTGGGGGTGAAATATTATGTGCAGTATAGTATCTTTTAAAAAGTGTGTGCGTTTGTGTGTGTGTGTGTGTGAGCATATTCTGAAGTAAGTTTGCACAGAAAGATATCATATGTGTCAACAGCTGAGTGTTGGTTGGTGGAATTGACATGGCCTCTGTTTTTTTGTTTTTGCTTATCTGTATCTTATACTATTTATAATGTATTACTTACATATTATTTTAAATAAAAATAAAAAACCGTACATGAAAATAATTATAAGTAAATAATTATTTACTGTATTTTGCACTGTTGTAAGGCCTTCCTAGAGTTAAAGATCTTCAGTTTATTAAAATTATTTTGGAGACATAAAATTTGGATGCTATAACATAGATTTTTCTAGGTAAATATGTCACAATTTAAAATGCAAACTTATATTGTTATTAACCATTTGGATGGAAATACATCTAAATAATGCCCTTTACTGGTCCGCATTATAAAAGTTGGACCCTTTGTTTTCAAGATCAACATAATTTCCTATATTGTAACGCAATGATACCCTTAAAGGCAAGCGTCTTGAACAAATGCGGCCTTGGTATTGCCCTGCATTCTAAATGGCTTCTAAATGAAAACAGATATTGCTGTCTGGCCAGTACAAAGGAACAAGGTCTCTGCCCACTACAGGATTAATGGGAACCATCGCCTTATCTCTTGGCCTCTTCAGGGTTTCCGGGTCCTGGAGATATGCATAATAGCTATTTGAAAGTGTCAGCCAAAATATTTAGAATAATTTATGCCGAAATGGTACCAGGCAATGGTTGCAAGAGCTGCCAGAAGTGGTGCAGACACAGATATCTGACTCTCACAGACCCAGAAGAAAAAATGATCCTCTTTCTCTGCATATATACAGGGAAGGGCTAATTTTCATATTTGATCCTCAAAACAGCATCCGATGATCCCAGTTTCCCAGATAGAGAGCTACCTGTTCAATCTTCTAAGGAGATAGATCTTACTTGTCTTCAGTGCTCCACACTTTTAGTGACACAAAAGATCTCATTACTCTCAATTTCAGGAGAAAAGGGGAACACCTTAAATTACAGGTGATTTACCACCCAAGAAAGTTAAAATGCTGAAAGTGTGCGCAGTACTAACACCATCACACATGCTTTCTTCCATAGCTCCTACGGAAATCTACTCAGCACACACAGCTGCTGTTCTCTAGAATCTGAGAATCTCAAACCTATAGCTGATGCTGAAAATTTCTTTGTTACTGCTTAGAGAGTAAACTAGCGATACTCTCCATAGTAACAAAGGACAAAATTCAATGGATAAATAAAATTCACAGGACTCCTGGTAGAATTTTTGTTGAATTATTTTATCATATTTTTATTAAGTAATAAGATAAATGGCTTTGAGTGTTGTAGATCAGTTTCTCCTTTTTGTGTAAGTAATCATAGCAAAAAGTAAAATGGCAGGTAGCAGTGGCAAAACATAGGAAATTCAACAAGGACCTTGAAAATTTAGAATTGGTCACAATTCACCAAACTATATTTAACATTAATTATAATTTTCTCATTAAAAAAACTTTAAAAACCTGTAAATTGCTTCTTTGTTCAGTCCATAGTTTGAAGTCTAATAGAAGGCATGAACATTTTCTAAATTTAGTGGTGAAGCAAAGGAAGGATACAGTTTTTTCTGCTAACTACATACTATATTATTTTACTATACAGCTCTTTCCATAACTAAAACATCTACTCCATGAAGCCTGTAATTTACTCACATATGTGAAAGAAATATCTTCAAAATGCTGACTATAACCTTCTTTTAATCCTTCTAAATAAACATTCTGATTCTGATCATGGGTTAAAAATTATTTAATTAGTTACAATAAAATACAAGATAATAAGCCTTTTTGAGGATTAAAACTCATCTTTGTATTCTTGATCTTGCCTCTGCCCTTCAACATCAACAATTTATGATTCTGTCTTTCCAGCAAATATAAAGTACATACAGGTGGGTGAACATGTGATCTGGTTGGTCAGAGATTCCTCCAAGTTCTCTCTGTTGCTTTGATGTTGTGTTCATTTAGCATTTCCTTTTACTCTCAAGGTGCCTAGTTTAAGTGATAAATTATATGGTTACTGTATAGATAGGGCAAGTGTCCTAGAGGAACTTTGGTAAAAGTTAAAATACAAATGTTTTAAGTGTATCAAGCATTGTAAAGCTGCTGCCCTAGAGGTTATCGTTATTTGTAGTTTAGTGGCAAGGTGTATAATAGCAAAAGCACAGATTTTAGCAAAAGGACCAGGTACAGTTTAACTTTCCGCAGCAAGCTGATTCACATTAACAGATGATCTCTCTTTTCTCAGTTTTTATGTTTAGCTAATGAAGTGGTTGAACTGAGAAACTCTAAAGGAGCTTGCCGGTTTAATACGTAATGGTTCTAGGGATCCTTTAAAGATGAATTTAGCCTGGGGAAATCTGGGACAAATTCCAATTAGATTGAGTTTTTTTGGTTCTCTTTATAGAAAAAACGTTTGGGGGTATTCCCGAAATATTACTAATTTGTATTTTACTCTCTTTCAGTGTTGCTTGGGAGAAAGGGATACTTTTTGGTAGAAAGTGGCCTAATGAAATCAGACATTTTAAACTACATTCTTGAGATTTCAGGAAGTGAACCCCACTCACAGTTTATTGACTGCTATTAAATGGGAACCTAACAATGTCTTTCTATATCAAAAATTTCTAATTTGGCATGGAATTTTCTCTAGATTGTTAAACAACACTTTTAATTACACCAAAAGTCTATTCATTATTTTTTTTTACTTCCCTTTTTCAAAACATCAGGCTAATCAAAATTTATTTTTCTTCAACCATTAGAATGTATCTTCTAAAAAAATACAAAACTCCATACAGGTAGCATAAGTGAGAAAGGTCAGAGTAATCCTAAGATTCCTAACAGGAGGTATTTAGCTATATAAAATGGTAAAATTGGGGGTCCATAGGTATTTCAAAAATGTAATAGATATTATATGTTGGTCCTTGACAAGTCTTTGTAAGTCACCTAAAATGTCAAGTGACTTTGATACAATGCTGCTTAAAATAAGTAATGAAATGTACATATATCTGATAGAAACAATGGAACAAAGTTATTTTCAAAGTGCTGTAGTTGATAGGCAAAAATCTTATAGTACATGGATTCTCTGTGGGAAATATCAATAATGATTATTAGAGGCGAACCTTAATTTCAACGAGGTTGTAAGCCACTGAATTAGAGCAAACATAGACACATTCATTCATTTTCTCACGTTTTTCAAATATAGCCATGTTTTTAAAAATTATTCATATTGTTATATGGTAATCTAGGATTAGTCCTGACTGCTGCATAATATACAATTTTATGATACTATTATCTTTAACATTCGATTTCCATAGTGAAGTAGCACATGACTTTCAATTTTTTATTCACACAAACACGTTTAATGAGTGCTGTTGTCTATGGCCTGTAATGGACACATGGACAGATTTACTGGTATGGGGTCCATAAGCAGGATTTCTGTATTGTAAAGCAGATACATGGTTATTCCTGAAAACATTTGTGCCAACTTAAATACCATTAATAATGCTTAGTAATGCAAGTTCCCCCCCCCCCTTCCAGTGTCCACATCAGCCCTTGTTATATTCTGATTTTTCTTTACTTTTGATATTCAACCTTATGGATATGAGTTATATTTCTTTTTTTTTTTTTTGTTTTCAGATATTCTGAACGTCTTCTCTGAATTTCATACTTGTATCTTAACTTTGTATATGGGGGAGATGGTTAATATTTGAAGCACAATCATTAATTTTATTGCATTCAAATCTACTTATTTATTCCCCTTATGATTCTGATTTTATTAAAGCTAAGAAAGTCATCTTTTACCAAGGGTTATGAAGATATTTTCTACCTTTTCTTCTATTAGTTTATGAGTTTTATCTTTAATGTGTTGGTCCCTAATAGGTTGGGATGTATTTTGTATATGTATGAGGTAGGGATCCAACTTAAGTCTTCTCCCTCATGAGTTAGTTTCCCAAAATGATCTACCACATAATTCATGACTTCCTCAGTGATAGGGATTGCCACTGGGTCATAAATTGATTTCTCATATAGACATGATCTCAGGATTTCTGTTTTGTTTGACTGGACTTTTTTCTGTTTCTGTAATTACTATTTGCTCTGTTTTTACTACCTTTATAGATTATTGTTTTGTAGTGCAAATTGTCTGAGATATTTGTGGATTTTAGGATATAGATTGTGGGACTATATAAATGCTAAGAACATAAAGCTATTAAGATCAGATTGTCAATATCCACTGAAAAACATATTGCAGAAATTTTTATTGAAATGATTTGAATTTAGAAATCAATTTGATATAATTACTCTTGTTTAGATTATTTATAACATCCTTCAATAGAATTTAACTTTTTTCCCTTAAATATCTAGTACATACTCCATGAAATGCTTTTCTAGTTTGTTTATTTTTTAATGGCTTTTGTAAAGTATTATTTATTTTCTAATGAATTTGATAGCTTGTTAGTACTACAGTTTTTTTGTAAATTGATCACATATCCAGAAAGTTTGCCAAGTTCTTCTGAGTTTTTTTTTAACTTGTTTATCGCTTAATAGTTTGTTAGATTATTTCAGCTTCATAGGGAGATAATTGTTCCCTCTGCAAATGATGAGATCTGTTCCTTTATTCCAGTTTTTCTACTCCTTATTTCATTTTCATGTTCTACTGCTTTGCCCAGGATATTTTGGGTTCTGTGTTGGACATTCTTGCTGTCTTTAATCTTAAAAGCTTTCTTTGCTTGTTCTTTTTTTCATTATTAGAGAAGTTGTGGGTTTACAGAACAATAATGCATAAAATATAGGGTGCTACATAGGAATCTTGTATTTGGCTTGTACTTGATCTTAGCAACATTGAGTCTAAATCTCTGTATTCCATATGCTTTTTGCTGTAGGATAAGATTGTCACCAATATCATATTAAAGAAGCTGTCTTTTTATTTTTAATTTCTGAGAATTTTATTATGAATAGTCAATTGTAACAAATACTTTTTCAGCATTTACTGAGAAAATTCTGCTGTTTCTTATCTTTTACTTCATTAATGTGATAAATTATATTGTAATATTTTCTGATGTATAATCCCACTTAATTATCTGAAAAAACTACTCACAATTTTGGTGTTTTAGACTTTAAAGAATAAGTTTGCATCTGCTATAAGTTTATTTTAGTCATAGATTACTTTTTGTTTCCTTTTTCGGAGCACTCTGAAAGTCCATGAATAGGATGAATAAAGACTAACAATAACACGGAGACCTCAACAGATTATCATGAGTTTATTATTTCTGAAACTTTTTCTAAATCACCTTTCTTTTCAGAGATGAGCTGTTGTAAGTTCTCAAGTTATTAAATTTTATCACTACATAAAACGAACAGAGTGCGACTCATTCCCAAAACACCTGAGAAAAGGAAGCTCTCTCGTCTCCGTGGAGGTCCTCAGTTAACTCCATGGAGATTTTACTCTTCACTCCAACCTCAAAGACAGCTCAGAGAGGCACTAATTGTTTGCCAAAAGGCCGTTGGAAAAACGTGACTGCTAAATTGACTAGTACTACCCAAAGTGTTTTGGCCTTTTTAGGAATTGCTGTATTAGGACTTTCTAATTAACTTCACTTTGAAAATCATAGTTGACTCTAATTTGCAAATTCTATGTATTAATGTGAGTCAAAAATAGTTAATATTAAGTGTTGCCTAATCAAGTGACAAAAATAACGGTAGAGTCATGAGCTTGGTGTTTATTAATACAAAGGACACTTGGAACGCAGTGTGGTCTCTGAGCAAAACAATAAATAACCCCAGTCATACATTACTAGAGAAGAAACAGAAGGTCCCAAACTCTGATCTGAATAAAATGGCCTTATGAAACCATTTGCTTTATGCCTGACAAAGCTCCTAACTAGTAGATTGAATTATAGTGACAGTGACATCATGTGGCCATTTGAAAAAACAATACATGCAGCTTGCCAATATTTTAGCCCATCTCTTCTTATAAGAGGCTGCAGTCCTTCCATTCCTATGAACAAAATATACAGTGATTTCTTTTCTGGCTAACACATTCTATACATTTAAATGGTAAGATTTCTTGGGTCACAGCTAGGTTATGCCTAGCATTTATTCATCATTCGTTTATTGACTCATTTATAGCTGCCAGATACAGTGCTTGGGAACTGACAGGCAGGCAATTTTTGTTAAATTTTGTTCCCACTTTTAAAAAGACAAGAACACCTCTAAAAGATTATGAAATCTTTGAATGTTGATAATTTATTTTATTCTTTATTTTACTCTTGGTATCGCCAAAGTCTGGCACAGTTCTGGAATATGATGAGTGTACCACGGCAAGTTAACAAATGAAAGTATGGAGGAAGTATAAAGAGAAAGTTTGAAAAGTACCCAAGTGATATTGTAATGGGGAGTTGGTGGAAAAGAGGAAACCAGAGAAATGATGAAAGCTGACACCACAGATAGCAAAAAGGAAAAATAGCAAGTTTCCTTTTTCCCTGAATAGGTTGCAATTCCCAAATTTTGAGTTCTTTTCAAATGGCCCAATTTGATCAAATAGCGCATAGTCTAAATAGTTACACTTGAAAGAGGCTTCTGAGATCACAATATTATTAGTTCTGTCACAAAGCTTAGTGCCTGAGTTGAATTTTTAAAAGCCATTGAATTCTCAATGTTCAATATCCATGATGGCTTTAATTAGTTAGAAGGCTGGCCATTATGTTAAGAACACTAAATCTACCATCGCTGCTGGAGTAAGAATTTTCCATTAATACTATAATTAGGGGTGGGAAGAGAAACTCTATTTAATTAAAGAGCAAACACAACTAATATGCCTTTATTAAAAAGACAGTTGAAAATCTACCCCAGAAACCCTTCTCTGAATGCCAATAGCATAGTGAATTGTGCTTTAAGTTTCAATATCATCTTTTGGGGATTTGCAACAAAAGATCAGCTATCAGTGTTAGATGGGAAAAATAATTTTTACTAATCATTTGCTAACTTAAAAAATAAGACTATAAAATGTATTTAGAAGCTAAAGTGTACCATTTAAATTGGAGCTGTAACCATCTTCAACAATTTTTATTAGTGGTGGGATGAGAGAAAACCATCAGGGAAAGAAACAATGAGTTAAAGAAAGTATATTGATTATAAACACAATTGTGCTTCAAGGGCTTCTCTTATTATCTCTGAAGACCATCAGAATTGAGAAGTTCTATATCAGCATTCCTGCCAGTCCAATATCTGGCTTCCCTGCGTCTTCAGTAATGAGGCTGTCACTTGAACCTCAGAAGTCAAAGTAAAATATTTTAAGAGCATATTGTTTCTTCTAGCCTACCTATTAAATTAATTTTCTTGGCCAATTTTCTTTAGCCTTAACCCTATTTGTTCCATGTGCCTGATAAATAAGGCACTTAGGATTAGACAGTATTATACAGGTGGTTTTACCAGTAGATGTTCTGGTTATTATAGTTACGTCAATTCAATCTAATTCTGCAATAATTTTTAACAGCCATGTCAAAACTTCAGCTCAAGTCAATGGAATAACATAGAGTCCAGAAAAAGATCTAAATGTATTTATCCATTGTATCTGGAAAAGTTGGTGTTTGAATTCATTAAAGAAATGATGGTATGTTTAGTAAATGGTTTGAGGACCTCATACTAGATACCGACATAAATTCTAAAGCGATTAAACTTGTAAATAAAAGAGGAAATCCTAAAATCAGCAGAAAAATATAAGAAATATAACTATGATCTATAATTTTAAAGTCCCTATAGTTATGAAACTAAAGTCAGAGATTATGTAGGACAAGATTATTAAATTTGTCCCCATGAAATGTACATTTTCTGTTTTTCAAAAATAGCAAAATCAAAATTAAAAGAAAATTGATCAAAGGAGAGTAATGGGATAGAAAAAATATCCTCAAAATACTTTAAAAAGTTAAATTATTACTTTGTTTTTAATGCCCTTATAAATTATTAAGAAAATAGAAATGTACTCAAATTGAAAAGCATTAAAGGACATGAACAGGGAATTCATTAAATAATATTATGCTAAATAAAAGTATAAAAGTGATTAATCTAAAGATAATCAGGACAATGCAGGAAGAAATGTAAGTTTAAAACAAGAAGCTTTTCCACTAAGTTTTTTTCCTTTTCTTTAAATGACAATATCCACTAGTAATTGAAAAATCCAAGGAAAAGTTGCTCTACTAGACTACTAGTGGGAGTGAAATTGGTTAGACAATTTTTAGACATTTGGCTAGTTCATTTTAGAAGCATTTATCCAGCATACTTTTGAGCCAGTAATTCCATGTCCAAAAATCTATACTAAGCAATAACTCATGGATATTCACGGAGTATTTTCCACAAAGAGTGTTCAATTCAGAGTTTTCACCACAGTAAACCATTGGAAAGAACCAAAAAGGCATATCCAAATGTTTGATTAGCAGGCATAGATTTAAAATAGTTTAAAGAAGGTTAAAAAAGAAAATGTTCATTATATTCTAAATGGATATGTTCATTAAAATTACTTACAAAATAGATCTGTTTTTGGAAAAAGGAAATATATGTATTAAATGCTTGAAGAGAAGACGAGATGCACAGATACTAAATACCAAAAGTGTTTACTATCCAGTTTGCTTTTCTGCTGTCCACATATTTTCTGCAATTATCCTGTATTAATTTTGTAATCAATATAATGACCAGATGTGAAAAAAATGAATATCAGACTGAGTTTTCTAAATGCCATGCTGAAATCCAAGTATTTTTATTTTTCTCACTCTAAAAACACAAAAGAAAATTATATTGGCCAATTTAACCTTATAGGGTCACAGTAATGATCTCTCTTTTCCTTTTTTAAAAAATGTTTATGGGCAAAATGTTAAATATATTACAATAACAAAATTTTAATACATATTTATATTTATTGATGATAATGTTAACCATTAAAACTCAGAGTACTCTAATAATGAACTAAGCGAAATTCCCAAAAATTGGATGACTTTGATTTGAAAACAGGAATCCAAAAATGCAGAAATAGAGGTTCCCTTATAACCTTACAAAAGAAGAATCCAGGTTTCTAGGATCAGGCCCATTTGACTATGTACTTTCAAGCATAATGTCAAGGGAGAGTACTTGAGTTCAATTTATGGAGATTTTCTTGTCTTTTCTTGGCCCCGGAGTTACCAGTGACATGGGTTCTGGTGGCCTTTGTAAAAAGCAGCTAAGAGTACAATGCAATTGCTGTAGGAATTTTTATAGGACTTGTTTCCTAATGCCCATAGAAGTTTGGGCTGAGAGCAGCCACTGAGAGGTGAACACGCAAGTGGAAGTGAATGATCTCGGGTCTCATTTGAACTATCAGAGACAAGGGACATTAAATCTCCTCATGATACAGCTTCCCGATCCTTCAGGGGAGTTTGTAGCTGGGGCATCTTATGCCCTATCCCTCCTTCTTCACCAATTCTAACGTAGGGTCCATAACTAAACCTTCTCCGTCAAACTTTCAGCAACTATACAAGTTTCACTGGTGTTTCCTATCAGAGCTAATGCTTTGCATCACACATTTTATTACTTAGCCATTGTCACATACTGTATTCCAATTTTACCACCTGCATACTATTTATCTCTCTCAACTAAAATAAAAGTTATTTGAAGACAGGGCCAAAGTCACATATTAATTCTATGTCTTGAGAACACCAGAGGAAACTTACTAAGAAGAAGATGCTTCACAAAAAAATGAGCAAAATTATAGATTCAGTGACCATCCCATACCAGAACACTTTATAGTGTGTCATGATAATCTTTTCTGGTCTTAATAAATACAGAAATAGAAAAACTTAAAGACTCATTGGCTTGTGATGAGAGAACATTATCAATTGATTATCTTTTCAGTGGCGTGCACTGTTCACACACTGGGAAGTTACACCATTATAGGCCTCTCAGAACTGAGATTTTTGAAAGAGCTAATGATGGTTTTGTAGCTGAATCCATTCACCTCACCACACAGTAGGTAATGAGTGATTTTTAAATAAGTAATTTAGAAGCTATTTAAATCCTACCAGTTTCCACAGCCAAAAAAGCAATAAGAGAAAGTGATGCTAATGGACAGCTATGGCACAGTAAAAGTACTGAATGTTCTGATTTCCATTCTTGCTTGCAGGCAGGAAAGCAAAGTGGAAGAGACCAAGATGATTTGGAAGTAATTCTGAGGGTTACATGGAGACAGCCTGAAAAGCAGAAGTCAGGTAGAAGGTGACTAGTTACTCACGTTACACTGTAGGAGGGCTCACTGGGACACTGAAGCCGTGTGCAAGAACGAAGAAAAAAGGCAGCTATAAATAGGGAAGTGAACGTTGAGACACTGACGTCAGTGAAGGTTTTCTTTCAGCAGTCATCGTCACTCTTTTATTAATTAAAAACTGATACTAGCACTCCCCAGGCAACCTTGCGTGAGCAGCTGTCACGGATGGTGATGGTGGCCTTCAAGCACAGGCGAATCAACCGGTAGCTTTTAGATGATCCCAGTGACACACTTAGGACTTCTACCAGAAGGGTGACTGCTCCTCAGGTCTAACAGTCTTTGTAATCCTCTTCTCCCCCTGCTAGTTATCTATCTTTTTTTAAACTTTATTTCTAAAGAAGTTTTAAACCACAGAAAAGTTAGATAAAAAATATACGGGATTCCCATATGCCCCATCTCCTCCCGCTCTCATGTTTTCCCCTACTAACAACATCTTTCATTAGTGTGGTACATTTGTTACAGCGATGAGCGAATATTGGAGCATTGCACCTAGCCCTGGTCTATGGTTTACGTTATGGCTTATACTGTACACCATACAATTTTATAAAAGTTTTGACAAAATATATATTGGACTGTATCCGCCACTGCAGTATCAAGCAGAACAATTTCAATGTCCAAAAAGTGCCGCATGTTCCACCTGTTATTCCCTCTCTCTCCTCTCATGACCTCTGGTGACCACTGCCTTTATATCGATGTTACACGTTCTCCCAATACTGGAATAATAATAAGTCCACTTTAGTCGATGGTTGCATTCTCCCCTTATGTTTCTCCAATCCTCAATCTTGAGGATTTGGGGCCTGTGATACTCACTCTGCTTCCAACTGAGAGGGGGCTTAGATCCCATGGGACAGATGGATGGAACTGTCTTGCCTGCAGTTGTAGATACTCACCATTTTTGGGGATAGGTGTTGTCTATCATCATCATTTTGTTAGCTGTCCCGGGCGAGTCCAATGAACTGGAGAGCAGGTGTTGGCTGCAACTCTGCTGAGATTCAGGCCTCAACCAGCATATGAACAGCCAGAAGATTTAAGTCTCTGGGACATATATTTAATGGGTATAGCGCTAATCATAGTTTCAAATCAAATGGGCAGAAGAGCCATGTGTAGGGAAACTATAAATAAGTCTAACTGTTACATTGGGGAGATAGTTTATAATATATTATGATAAGGCCCACCAACAGAGTGCCGATTTCCTGGGGTCGTCTGTCCTGCCTATAGTTTCCAGATGTCTCTAGAGCCCTCAGGAGGCCCCCTGCTTGAGGCCCTGTTTACAGTGGCAGTCAGTGAGATTCTCCTGAGACGTGCATAAGCGAAACCTCTGGAACAGCCTCCTGACGCACTTTGAAATCTCTTAGCCTCAAAAATTCATTTGCATTTAGTATTTCCCCCTTTTGGTCAAGGTCTTTTTCCAAATGTGTCACTAGTTGTGCTTTGGGAAATGAAAAGAATCTCCTTATATTCAAAAGACTGAGAACCCCTGCTAAAGGCTGCTGACCCCTTAGATATAAGAAACAACTTCCTGATGGGGAAGGTTGTTAAACATCAAAAGGACTTAGCAATAAAGGTTGTGGAGTCAGCTGCCCTGCAAATCTAGGAAAAATCAGGTCCATGCAGAACCGTTGCCACCAGATGATTTTGGAAAAGGCAGGGTATACTAGTTCCAATGCTAAAAATTAACTACTATGAAAAACTGTCAATGATACAAAGACAAACATCAGAGTCCTTCTAATCACAGACAGTACGGTTCCCTATACCCAGCCTAAGTAAATTTATCAATAGGATTAAGCTGTAGATTAATTTAAGCACATTATAAATGATCATTCCAGACAAACATTCAGAGATTATCTTGTCTTTCATGGAACTTGCCCATTTCTTCAGTCTGTATGGCCTCCAGGAGATTTTCACAGGATGAAACTCACTCAGTTTTGCTGGACTTCTTAAACAGTCCATAAAAATATTTGGCTCCAAGTAGGGGTTAGGGAATCAGAGTTTGTATTTCTTTAAGAAAATGCTTCTGCTCATTGACTGCCAAAGTAAATATAACCTCAAATAGCAGGACTCCTGAGGACTCTGGAGACATCCAGACCCTATAGGCAAGGCAGACAGCTTAGGAGTTTGGTACTTTGCCAGTGGGCCCTACTTTGGAATTTAAACTCCCTGGTGTGACAGAGATGGACTCAGTTGTGATTTCCCTATGTATGGCTTTTCTGCCCCTCTATTTGAACCTATAGTTAGTGCTAGAGTTGATAGGTTTATGTCCTGTCCAAGAGACTTAAATCTTTGGTCTGTCCATGTGCCAGTTGGGCCCTGAATCTCAACAGAGTTGCAACACCTACTCTCCAGTTCATTGGACTCACCCAGGACAACTAACAAGGAGATGATGATGGACAATGACCGTCCCAAGGAACAGAGTTTATCCATCTGCCCCATGGGATCTAAGCCCCCTCTCAATTAGAGGTGGAGTGGGCATCACCATCCCAGAAACCTCAGGACTGGGGAATGGACAATGGACTAGAGTGGACTTACAGTTGTTCTACTATAGACTTGTGATTCTAGCAAAGGAAGAACTTTCATCATTGATGTGGAGGCATTGGGC
This sequence comes from Tolypeutes matacus, assembly GCA_026826555.1. NCBI lineage: Eukaryota > Metazoa > Chordata > Mammalia > Cingulata > Chlamyphoridae > Tolypeutes > Tolypeutes matacus. Next base: position 1,475,363 of record JAKSZT010054462.1, on the reverse strand, counting down.
ACTGGAGGGTCCAATAGGAGGGAGAGGGAAAATTAGGTGTAATTTGGGGGCATTTTTTGGGACTTGGGAATTATCCTGAATGACATTGCAATGACAGATATAGGCCATTGTATATCTTGTAATAGCTTGCAAAAATGTGTGGGAGAGAATGTAAACTAAAATGTAAACTATAATCCACACTTAGTGGCAATGCTCCAAAATGTGTTCATCAATTGTGGCAAATGTACCACACTAATGAACAATGTTGTTGATGTGAGAAAATGTGGAAGGCTAGGTAGCAGGGCATATGGGAATCCTCTGTGTTTTTTTGGTAACATTTATGTAATCTAGGTTTCTTTAAAAAATAATAATAATAGTAAAGTATATTTTTAAAATAAAATTTTTTTTTAATTAAAACAATTTTTAAAAAAGAGAAAGAAAATGCTTCTGGGGAGCAGTTGAGTGCCTGTTTCCCACATACAAGTTCCCAGGTTCGATCCTCAGTACCTCTTAAAACAAACAGACAAACAAACAAAAAGGCCAACTCTCATTGGGGAGCAGATGCAGCTCAGTGGTTGAGCACCTGCTCCCCATGTATGAGGTCCCTGGTCAATCCCCAGTATCTCCTTAGAAAAAGAAAATGCTTCTTTTTAGAGTTTCTGAAAAATATACACGATTACTTATTTACTTAGCATATGATTAATAGAGTGAATCAGGGAGGCATGCTACTTACTACTTTGCAAAAGTGAAAGTGAAATATACCAGGTCAAGGTATGCTCCCTCAAAGGCTGTGGAAGAGATGTGCAATCCAAAAATCTCTTAAGACACAGCAAACAGGTGTGTTTCTAGTTCGAAAGTCAAGAATCCAAAAATGAATAGTAATGAAAAGCAGGGCATTTCAAAAGACCCTACCATTCATTCTCCATTAGATCTAAATTAGACCTTACTTCTTACCGCTACATCTTACTTTCTGAAGAATATATATACTGGGGGTACTTCAGGAAATTTACTGTCTTTATAGATACCAGCGCTTCAGACTCCAACCCTTCTCTTCTCTCTTATCCTGGAAAGGCATACCCCTGAACTTACAACATTAAGTGACATCTAAACAGCCCAAGTATTTCTTTCTACTGGACCCCACCTTTGTCCCATGAGTTTCATCCAATCTCAACACACTGGCATTGAAGACAATACAAGAGATATCCTGAAAGCCTCCTACTAAGTTTCTATCCTGGAGAAGTTCTCATTGTGTCATTTTGTCTTCCCAAAACTTCACCCCTTTAAATCAGAATGTGCATCTGACCCAGAATGTGCATCTAGGAATTTTTTATTTACTCTTCTAGTGTTTATAGACGAGGATTATGTAATCACACAGCCAGCAAGTAATGAAGTCAAACTATGAACCTTTGTTCTTTCAATCAGATCAGGACATATCTCAAAGCTCTAGATTCCTTTGATTGTTTTTATTTGGGGTTTTGGTGTTGTTTTTATACTTTATAGTTCTAAAAACCTAGTGTCTTACAGATATTTCCTCCAAGTGTCTATTGAGTGCTTATAAAAAGCAGAAAATTCTGCAAGAAAATAAGATGGTTATAAACTACTTAATTTCATGTCTAACTTATGCCACACATTGTAAATAATTATTACAATATGAGTGACCTTGTCTCATATATAGAATCCCTTTCCAGTAATGTAAAAATTCCTACATGATTATATGCTATTAGGCTCTTCCCATTCTCATGAATTCTTCAGTCCACCATTAAAAGTCATTATGAAACATAAAATTGATCATATCATCTTTATGTTAAAGCCATCCATTGTTTTTCCATTGCTTTAGCATAGGGTGCAAGATCCATGGGTATCTGGCTCTAATCTATTTTCCAGTCTCAATCTCTCACCCTTCCCTTTCATGCACAAAACTCTACCAAACATTTTCTACTCTGAACTCGTCATGCCATTTAAAGCCTCTGTGTGTTTGTATAGCACTAGAGATCCCTAGCTTTCACTACCTGAAATAATTCTCTTTTTCTTTATGGTCCAATTCAAATGCTACCTCTTTTATGATGCTTTTTCTACTTCCTACCAGTAGAGATAATTTTTCATGGCTCTTTCTATTCACTTCTTTATAGCCCATATTTTTCTCCCTAACTGGTTTCTCTTATTAAGTTATGGTCTTAAAATAATGACTGAGTGGTAATTGTGTGTGCATGTTTGTGCATGTGTGTATCTCAGATACTTAGTAGTACCAGCCACATAGTAGGCATTTGTAAAGGTGCATTGAATGAATTGTGAAACTGCATCACATTTTATTGATTTCCATTCTATGCCCACTCAGAATTCACCACTCCACACTAAAATGTCTTCTTATGATGGCACTATCATCAAAGACCATCATTTCATTTGTCATTTACTGATCTTTGCCCAGATGCACTGATTTTTTTAAGTTGCAGCATCTATAAATGCACACAATTTCTGCAACAGAATATAGGAGAACAATTTTCATGTTTGACTTCTGTTGGAAAATTACTGTGCTTTTGTTCAGAAAGCTTGCAGAGCTATACTAAAGAAACAAAACAAAACAAAATGCCATCATGATGTGCAAAAAAGAAAAAAAAAAAAGTGATACCCAACAAAATTTCCTTTTAAAGGTCAACCTAATGGAGAAAGCTATAAAGGATAGATTCAAGATACTCAGAATGACATGGTTAGCTACAGATGCAAGAGAAGAGAAAGGAACGGAATCACAGAAGGTAGTGCTGGATGAACTGGCACATGTGAGACGCAATGCTTCCTTAGCTTTCTACAAAAAAAAATGAGCACATGCATGGTTCACAGGTTGTGTGGTAGGGTCTTCCCTAAGTTGTAGAACACTCAAAAAGAACGTTTCCAAAATAAAGGCAAATAACCCTTCCAGGAATAACTCTTTCCAGAATCTGAGTCTTCTGCAGATGGACTCAGTTCAATTTACTTCATCAAGAGGCACAGAGGCTGCAAAGAAGAACTTTACCCACTGCCAGTCCTCAAGTGGTTCACATTCCAGCGGGAGAGTCAACATTATCAATGGGCAGCTGTACGAGAATGTGGCTAAAGAGCTCTGAGAAAGGCGTGCATGTCAAGCTCTACGAAGTTGACGTATTCCTATGAGTAGGCAAAACAACGGAGGAGCAGCTGAGTTAGGGCACCAGCAAGATACCATGGGTTTCTCAACGGCTTTTGCTGATTTAAATCCAAGAGCACTATCAGGAACTTTTTCATCTTAGAACAATATTTATTGAGAAAGGAGATGTTAATGAAATGAAAGTAGTCTCGTTTCAAAATATGTATCCGGTTTATTATAGTTTAATGAAAACAGTACAAATTCTGTATTTTGCATTAGATAATACAAAAGAATACAAAAGAAAATGAATTGTGACTTTTTTAAAAAATCTAAGAGCAAAATCTCCATATACCTATATAAATGGATAGAACTATGCATTAAATACCACGTATCTAAAGAGCCACAGAGATACTCAGAAATGGCAAAGCATTTAGCAAAGAAATCCTCTGGTTTTTCGTTTTTGTTTTTCTGGTTTTCAAAATCTTAACATTTCCAAAAACGAACATAATTTCTCTTGATAATCAAAATGTGCTAGCTATAGTGGTTCATTGGGATGATCTCTGTAAGGAATGGTCTGTTGTGCACTAGATTAGATTTTATGATTTTTACTTTTAAAAAGCTACGTAAATAAAATTAGAATATGCATCCTTGTATCCCACCTAGAATAATTCTGGTAAACATCTGTGCTTTGTGAAGAAATACAATAATAGCAATATTATCACCTAGCTCTATTATTGTTCTTTAGAGCTTACAAAATGTGTTCGAATGCATTAATTGATCCATTGGTTTCTTTGTAGTCAGGAGTGATATTATTGCCACTGCGAAACTCTGAAAGTTAAACTGTAAGGCCAATACCGGGCAGAAGACGTAGCATGAATTCAGGTTATCTTGGAGACAAAATATTTCCCAGGCAGAAGTGGAAATAGCAATGAATTGAAGTTTACTTATAGATAGTATGATAATTTCACGAGATCTCTTGATAAATGAAATATATATTTCACAATCCTAGACAGTGAATGCTGTGGATGCAATGCATAAAAATGTCATCATATACTTACTGGCAAAAGCTAATAAATGGTAAAATAAGGGGATAAGGGTAGAGAAGATTATCCATAAGGCAAAGAAAGAGTCATATTTTTGTAAAAGAAAATAGTCTTGAGGAAAAGAAGTTATAGAAGCTATCTATTACCTTTAGGAAGGACGGAGTTTTGCCATAGACAAAGGGCTGGTGCCACAGAGTCTGCCAAAGGGTTAATTGAGCTAAATTTGTAAGTTTTAATTTCCCTACCTAAGCGATACTTACCATGTGCCTACTTAGCTGGAGCGTATCTAGGGACTAAGGATATAGCAGTGAGGTCACCTCTGCTCTTAACGGAGTTCAAATTTTAGTGGGGAAAGGACTTCTGTTCTAAAGATTTTTCAGGGCAATTGCAGAAATGGCTCTTTAAAAATAATCTGAAAAACTGAAATTATTCAGACTTTTTTTTCAAAATAGGCATCAAAGATATTCTGTAAGTTTGTAACAAGCATGGTCAAAAACATCGTAAGAAATTTCGAAGGGCATTGACAACCTTTCATCTCTCTGTACCTCTCTATCTATATCATCTATAAAAAAGAACCAGCATCTGAGCATCAGGTGATCTCACTTCCTCATCCCAGTTCCTTAGAAATTTCTGATAATTTATCAAGGACAACACCATATCCCGTGGTACCCGGGCTCAGCCTCATAATTTTTCTCAACACAGTAAACTCCAGGCAATCTTTGCCAATGAAGCAGGGTTAGAACCCATGATAAAACCCACCGCCATCTTGGATTGAGAGGAAAGAAAAAACAAAAACAAGCAAACAAAATCCTTTCAATTTACATAGTGTTTTAAGGAAGGGAAAACAAATTTGCAGACGTCCCTTTGGAACTGCGAGGAAAAAAGATCCTAAAATATGTCTAATAATAGAAGTATAATTACGAAAGAAAATAATAATAATAACTAACTTGTACTGAGGGGTTGTTATGAATCAACCTCTGTGTTTTCTCAAAAGTACCTTGTTTGAATCTCACAATAAACCTTTGAGTGGGGCAACTATTATCAACCCCATTCACAATAAAGAAGCAATACTAGAGAGATTTCGTCACAAGCCAGAAAGGGTGAGAAGGAGTTTCTAGGTAATTAGCTCTTTTTTTTTGACAAGATAAAGTATATTTAGTGAAGAACTCTATTACAAAGTACATCATGCTAGGAGAAAACAGGACAGCTGCAAACATTTCAATGAAAGGATATTCATTTCAGTGTTGTTTATAATACTGAAAAAATAGAAGGAAAGTAGATTTCCAACAATGAGAGAGTCATTAAAGAAATCTATGGCACATCTCTGCAGTGGAATACTATGCAACCATAGGTAATTAGCTCTTAACAGCATAATTAAGAGTTATTAATTATACTGTTATAATTAACAGTATAGAGGAAGGTTAAAGGCTCATTATGTGACAGATATATGAATTGCAGGGTAGCGCTTATTAGTGATGGAATATGAGGAAAATGCCTATTACCATTATTTTATATGCTATTATTATTGTTTTATGCTGGGGTTTGCATAGATTCGCTTGCAATTTCTTTCAATCCCCCAGCCCCACTTTTTCCCCAAAGTAACGTTGTTTTTTAAATAAACTAACATCCAAGAGTAGATTTCAGGACCCTAACTCCTAATGTTGAGGTGGAATTATTGTGATAAGAAACAATATATTCTTCAGAACCTAGAATAAGGAGAATTACTGTTTTTAGCACTATCTAGAGGAGAGAATGTGTCAGATCCTGTATTAGTCAGCCAAAGGGGTGCTGATGCAAAATACCAGAAATTTGTTGGTCTTTATAAAGGGTATTTATTTGGGGTAGAAGTCCACAGTTACCAGGCCATAAAGCATAAGTTTCTTCCCTCACCAAAGTCCATTGCCACGTGTTGGAGCAAGACAGCTGCTGAAGTTTGCCAGGGTTCAGGCTTTCTGGGTTCCTCTCTTCCCGGGGCTGCGTTTCTCTCCGGGCTCAGCTCCTCTGGTTCCTCCACAAGGTCAGCTGTAGACTATGAGGCTCCCTAGGTTTTGCTTCTCTCCACAAGGCCAGCTGTGAACTCTCAGGGAAATGGCTCGTCTCTATCCCGGGGCCTTCTCTCCTTCCTCACCAGAACTCGAGCATCAAAACTCCAACATGAGAACTTCAACTCAAAAACTGCTCCCTCTGTCCTTTACCTTGCCTTTTATATTTGATTCCCCCACCCACCAAGGGGTGCCCTACTGACATGGCCCAGTCAACACCCTAATCAAACTTCATCATGCCCAGATTAACAGACCAGTTTACAAGCATAATCCAATATCTATTTTTGGAATTCATAATTACAAACTGCTACAGATCCCTTTTGCTGGTGCTTTCTTAGCTTGGAATTGGAATCACCAAAGTATCAGAACTAAAGACAGCTGTTATTATGTTATTTCAATCAACTATCTTTGGTCTACTGCTTATCAAGTGTTTTACTTAAAACACTATGTAAACTGAAAGGATTTTGTTTGCTTGTTTGTTTTTGTTTTTTTCTTTCACCTCAATTCAAGATGACTTGAATCTTGAAGGGTTTTATCATGTGTTCTAACTCTGCTTCTTTGGGAAAGATTGCCTGGAGTTTACTGTGTTGAGGAAAATTATGAGGCTGCAGCTGAGTACAGTGGGATGTAGTGTTGACCTTGATAAATTATCAGAAATTTCTAAGGAACTGGGATGAAGAAGTGAGATCACCTGATGCACATATGTTGGTTCCTTTTTATAGATGATATGGATAGAGAGAGAGAGAGAGAGAGAGAGAGAGAGAGAGAGAGAGAGAGAGAGAGATGATAGGTTGTCAATGCCTTTCTAAATTTCTTACATGTAGTTTAGTTTACCACATAATATTTAAAATTGTCAGGCAACCATAGTATCATACGCATTTTACCTTTATGTTGTTTTATGTATTTGAGAATCTTGTTAATTGATTAAGTTGCAAATAATTTATAGTATGCAGTCAAATCCAGGACTCTGGAATGGCTGGAAGAGGCTGAGTTTCTGGACTTACAATGCTAGGAGTTAAAATGTGGATCCTGTCATTTCAGGACGACGCTGAGCAGCCTAGAAGCATATTTCCTTTGTTTACTCCCCTATGCCTTTTGTCATTTCTTCTCTAGCCTTTGTTGGAAACAATTTGTTGACATATCATGGAATAGGTCATAGGCTAAATCCCTTCCAGTGTTCAGTTCTATGATTCTGTAGGATATTATATGGATTAAGAAAAATTCATAGCCTAGACCCTATAATTTATAAATCAACTAAAAAATAATAAATATGCAGCTAAAATATTTTTCATTCCATCCGTGCACTCATTATTTAGTCTGTTATGTGAAAGGAATGCTGCTAGGTGTTTCAACTTTAGCAGTTATTAATATTTGTAAGATTAGAGCATCTAATCAAATTCTGTAAAATATGCAGCAGTCCAGGTTTCAGTACAGAGTTAGATGCATCTTTCTTTAAAATCGTTTTTCCTCCTGTGCTAATATTTTCATTGGTTAACTAGGTTTGAATCTAATGGTTATTTACATCAATTGGCAGGTCTAATAGACAAGTCGACTCTAATGTATCTTTAATAATATAGTCAGATTTTTAAAGGCCAATTTAGCATTTTAAAGGCAGGCTATATTTTTACCTATATGTGTTTAGGCAGGTAAAACAAGTCTACAATGTGAGGAATATGATTATTTATCCATTTTTATGTATTGATTATGGAATAAGAGACAAGGTAGTTTACATTATATCTGTCAAATTGGCTTTCTTTCTTCTTCTTCCTTAAATAATACCAATTGCATGATGACCCTACCAGCAAGCCTTTGCTCTCGCTTTCTCTCAAACTTGGAAAATCTTTCCCATACCTCTTCTTGGATGACATATTGATATCATCTTCCCTTATTCAAACTGCTTTAGCGAATATATATGCTAATATTTTCTGTACTATCAATTATGGGTTATCATAAAATATCAAGTGTTGGCTTTTTATACATGCATGCCTTGTATTTCCAGCGTGATTTAATTTTTCAGGTTAAAATTTTAGTATTCTCTGCACTCTTATGTACTTAAGATGTGACTGATTTATTTAAAATGAATATCTATGTGGATACTGAGTATTTCTAACTCTGAAGTGCTACTCACTAAATTTACTTGGAGAAGTCTAAATGGTTTTTCAGAAAATTAAAAGGAGCCTTTAGCTCCTTGTGAATCCATGAAACTTCCTATTAGACTCTCAAAATATCTATCATCTATCTTTCTATTTATCTAATCTACCTATCATCAATGCTACCATTTGTAATCTGATGAAAATAGATAACACACTTTAAAGCTGAGAATTCACTTCAAAACAAAGATGACTTCTGTCAGTAGGCCAGCTCTTTAAGTTGTAGACTCTTTCCCCCCATGCTCTTGAAAATCAAGCTACTATGAGCTGGTAGGGTTTCAGTTTTACGTTAGTTAGACTTCTGCTGCTTTGCGCATGTGCAAACTGCAGTTGTGTAATTTTTACTTTTGCCTGGCTTGAATCGGTTTGGGAGGCAGAAGTTAAAACCCAGGACAAGGCATTACTAAGAGCTGGGGTCAGTACTTGGGCATAATTGGGTAAAATAGAGTGGCTTAAGAGACAAGAGGACTGAAGCCAGTGGGCAGTTTCAAGGTCACATTGGTCTGTCCATGTGCCAGTTGAGCCCTGAATCTCAGCAGAGTTGCAGCACCTACTCTCCAGTTCATTGGACTCACCCAGGAAAACTAACAAGGAGACAATGATGGACAACTCCCATCCCAAGGAACAGAGAGTGTCTGCAACTGCAAGCAAGAAAGTCCCATCCATCTGCCCCATGGGGTCTAAGACCCCTCTCAATTAGAGGCAGAGTGGGCATCACCATCCCAGAATCCTCAAGATTGCGGAACGGACTAAAGTAGACTTATTGTTATTCGATTATAGACTTCTTATTATTCTAGAAATGGAAGAACTTTTATCACTGATGTAAAGGCAGTGGCCACCAGAGGTTCTGAGGGGAGGCAGAGCGAAAAATAGGTTTAACATGGGGCATTTTCAGGACATTGGAATTGTCCTGCATGACATTGCAATGACAGCTACAGGCCATTATAAATTTTGTCATAACCTACAAAATTGTCCAGGGCAGAGTGTAAACTATAACAAACTATAGTCCATGGTTAGTAGCAAAGCTTCAATATGTGCTCATCAATTGTAACAAATATAGCACGCTAATGAAGGATGTTGCTGATGTGGGAAAGTGTGGGAGGGGGAGGGGTGGGGCACATGGGAATCCTTTATATTTTTTTATGTAATCTAAACCTTCTTTGCAAATAAAAATATTAAAAATTTACCTTAAAAAAAAAGATCACCTTGAGATAGAGATGCTCTAGGAGCCCCACCTGTCCTACCCACTTGCTGCTCCAGGCTTCCCTGCCCAGGCACCAGACCTGTGAGTGAAGACACTTCCAAGATGCCACAATCCAAGTCACCATTCAACAGCTTTATGAACGACCCCAAGCCAGAGCCACCCAGGCAAGCTGCTTTTGCATTTCAGACTCACATACACCATAAAAAACAACAAGTTGCTTTTATTTTAAGCCACTAAGACTTGGAATGATTCATTATGCAATAGTTGTTACCTAGAACACCAACAATATCTCACATAAAAATAATTCTAGAATACTAAATGTACTAGAGGAAAAATTATGATGATTATTTTGCAATTACACTCTATATAAGCTATTTGCTATTCCCAGATCCAATCCCAGACTTGTTATGAGCCCCAAGAGGCTGACCCTTGCAGACTGTCTCCTGGACTCTCTGCTGCCTGCGTTCCTGCTGCATTTGATCAATAAGAAGCAAGAGATGGATGCCAGGAAGGGAGAGAAGCAGAAGGGTCTCGTTTCCAGCTGCTGAAACAATACCATGCAATGGGTTGGCTTGAAGCGTGGGAATTTATTGGCTGAAGGTTCTGAGGCTAGGAGAAGTCCAATGTGAGGCATCAGCACGGCGCTGCTTTCGTCCTGAAGGCTGTGGCATTCTGGGGCTGGCTGCCAGAGAGCCTTGGACCCTGGCTTCTCTGTCATACGGTGACAAGCTCTCCTTTCTCTTCCAGGTTCTGGTGACATTCAACTCCTTGCTCACCACATGACTTTCTCTCTGTGGCCTTCACTTCATTTTGAGTCAGTTGGTCACACCTTGAGTAAAAATAACATCTTCAAAAGGTCTTGTGTACAAGAGGTTCACACCAATAGGAATGGGTGATGGTGAAGTGCATGTTTTTCTGGGCTACATAACTCAACCTATGGCACGTGTGCCTTCTTCATTCTCCGTGCGGCAGTGGGCTTCGTTACTGTTGGTAGTCAGTGCCTTCAAGAGTGCAGCCCCACCAGGCAGCCCCTGCCCCAAAGCCCCAAGTACCACCGGGACCCAGAAACGCTCTTTATTCCTCTCATCTCTCCAGACCTCGAGACACCACACACTTCCCACCCTTGCTAGTTTTAGATGCCTCGCCACCCTTGTTTGCTCCTGTAAACCTATGCACATATCTAGAACTGCACGTTAATTAAATCATATTTATTTGAAACATGTGGGGTGAAGTGGTGAAGACTTTGCTTGATGAAACATTAGACACATAGAGTCCATAAAGAAGAGGACATAAAGGAAAAATTGAAAGGTTTAAATACATGAAAACAAAAACACTTTGTAAGGTTATGGACAATGTCATTAAGAAATTTAAAGACAAGCAACAGAGCCAAAATATTTGCCAATACTAAACTGTCCTATATATACATAAACTTCTTAACATTCTTAATATCCATAATATATAAGATGCTTCCATAAATCACTATGAAAAATAACCTGGAAGAAAAAGTAGACAAAGAAATTTAACAGGCAGTTCTCAGAAAGAGAAACATAAAATACACATTGAACATGAAAAAAGGAGTTTGGCCTCACCATTTATCAGCAAAATACAGATTAATATAAGAATACAAAACAATTTACACTTATAAGTTTGGTGAATACAACAAACATTAGTGATACCTTGTATTACTTAGAGTGAGACAAAGTTCGTCTCATACCCAATAGTGGGTGTGCTATTTGTTATGCTACTTTAGATGAATTTTTGGAGTGCAGTTTTATCAGAATCCATTTTGAGTAATACTTACACATGAAAAGTATACATGTATATTAATGCACACCGTACTGTTTATTATACTAGCAATTGGAAAACTAAGTTATATTAATAAAAGAATGGTTAAATTATGATTTAGCGATATTATATATACTATGCTACTGCTTAAAGGAATAAGATAGGTCTATATATGTAGATATATAGAAAACATACAACAAACATTATAAAATGTATTCAAAGATCAAATAACAATATGTATGGTAAGGTTCAAATTTGGTAAGAAAACTAGTTAGGTGGTATTGACAGAAATAATAGAGGTGGCAATAGAAATAGAAATAGAATTATATGAATTAGAAATAGAGATATTTATAAATATGTATGGAATGGCCTGGAGAGAGATATTATAAATGTTTAACTGCTTTTACTTTGGAGAGAGTGCTTAGTTGAGGGACCGATAGGAACTTTTACTTTATACATCATATAGTATCTTCCATTTTACAATAGACCTCAACAACACTTAATTTTTAAAAAATATGATATGCGGCCGGTGTCAAGACATTTTAGCGTTCTTGAAAATATCTACTGAGGTCTTTGGCAATCTCCAGTGTTCGTCTCATTTTCCTCTTTTATCTCAACTTTTTATCAAGCACTTGCATTCAATATAAAACATAAATAACTATTCTTATCAATCTTTTAAAATATTTAATTGGTAACATTTAAAAGTATTTTTTCCCTTTTTTTTCTCGCTATAAATGTGCTTTCTTTTCAGTATAATCTGAGTTAAGGAGGATTTTAATCAATGCTTATTAGCCTCCAACATGCCAAATTAAGAAAAGTAAACTGAAGACCCAGTACGTTTCTGTACTAGGGATGTCCAGACAAACCTAAACAGGAGACAGAGTTTATCTCAGTGTCTTTCTTTCCCCACAGGTTTTTCTTTAGTGCCTGTTTCTAAGCATATGTACCTTGCACACACTGTTATGAAAGCAGAGTTATACTGAATTTACTTCCCTTTTCTATCATTCTTTTCAAATACAATAGTGAAGTTTATAGATTTTTATTCTATTTTATTAATACATTAAAGGACAGCACTGAAGTTATCTGGTCTGAGTATCAGTACATAAAAAGAGAAAGAAAAAATGGAACTACCCTAAAACACTAAATAATTTTGTAAAGTTTAGCTATTACTGGAAAAAATGAGCTGTGCCTGCAGTCTCCCATTTTTTCAATTTAAAAAGAATTTCTCTTGGCAATAAACTCTCTTCCAAGGAAGGAAAATAAATTAGAGGATGCATAGGTATTTAAAATGTGAAATATATTTGGAGTTAGAGTTTAATAAAGAATCTAATAAAATCCAAACGCTACAGCACTGTTTGAAACCAAAATCAGTGCAGTATTCTGATTACAGTTCCCAAAGGGTTTCATTAAAAACTATTTCTTTGCTTAGTTCTCCTGAAAGTCACCATTTTCACTGGGTAATTACGATTCTCATGAATGGATTTACTGTAATATGAACACAGAATTGACTTTTGTAGCCATGAATTCTTCCATGATATGTGAAAGGATTATACACTAAATAAAAAAGATAAACTTTTACACATATAGAATATTTTGTGTATGTACAGCAATTCCTGCTACAATCCCTAATTTATTATAATTCAATGATGTTGTCATTTATTCAATAATTCATCCACCCATTTACTCTTCTCTACTTGCATTGCCTTTTCATTTTTCAGGAATTGCTAATGCCTCACCTATACTTTTGCAATTCCTAACCAAGTGGTCTTTCTGTCCCTGTTGTGTACTTGATCTTCCAGGGTAGAACTTTACACACATCACTCTCCTATGGAAAGGCATCCAGTGCTCTTCCCACTCTCCTCTCCGACCTGTAAAGCCCATTGTTTTGCCCCATGCCTCATGTATTCCCATCTTCTTACCTTGCTTATGTCATTTCTGTCTCATTGGAATAACCCTTCCCCTGCCAACTTCCCAAGTTCCAAATCCATCTATCCTTCATAACCCTTTCAGAAACAATTCATAAGGAATTCTCAACTACAGGGAAATTCATTCTCTCTCCCCCTCTCTGTCTTTCCCTTTCCTTCCCCCATATAAATTCCTCTGGTCTTCTCTAATTAAAAATAGTATAATCTTCTGTTCATTATAGTTATTTATCTTTATCTACATGCTTTGTTTCCTAGTATATATATGCCTTGAATAAATGCTCGACAAATATTTCTCAACTTACTAAGATTTTGTAAAGAAACAGCTTTGACTTTATAATAATAGATTTTTAAATTATATTTTCAGAATCCAGAATACTTTACATATGCTACATAATTCTTATTTGCCAATTATGAAATCAAAGCAGAGTTGTGATCTGACTTTCTCAAGATTTTCTGGAAAACCTGAATTGGAGCTAATATTTGAATTCTGTTTTGAAAATAGTAGTTTGTACTGAATCACCTAAAGCAAAAAACATTTTAATGCATTAATCTATTAGTATCCCTAAACACATTTCATTGAAGTCGTATTGGCCTCGGAAATTTCTGAAATGAGGCAAATGTTATGCTATTTCATCCTTTCCCCTGATAAGAGAAATTTCATCTTACTCTGGGGTATTGCTGAGAAATCATAAGCTTTAATCCATTTATGCTTTGAAAAGCAAAATAGAGCTTGTGCAATTATAACAAATATTGCCACTTTAATATGGACAGCCTTTTAAAAGGATGGGTGTACTCTACAAACTATTCCCCTATGCAAGTTCTACCAATTAATATCATTAGGTTGTCGTTCCTCAAAGTATTCACCTCAGGCATGCTGTTCTCTCTCTCTCTCTCTCTCTCTCTCTCTCTCTCTCTCTCTCTCTCTCCCCCCTCCCTCCCTCCCTCTCCACCCTCATCTTACTTCAGTCCTTATCTTCTTTCCACTCTCTCTTCCTCTTTCTTGTCCCCTTTCTTTTAGAGTTGTGCATTAGAATTCAAATATGCGTGAAAAAAAGTAATAGCTTAATAAGAATTCAACTCAATAAATTCTTACTATGTATTTCCAGAATCCCAAAAGATTCTTAATGTGTATTTCCCAAATCACAATAGATTCTGGAAATACAAAGGTAGATAAAGCACAATCTCTATTCTCATGAGTAAAATAATGTGTAAAGTGTTACAATAAAAAGGTCGAGAAACAGAGATGTGATAGACATCATTCTGCCACATTAGATGTCAGAGAGGGTCACTGACAGGTATTGATAAATAAAGTGGACTTTAATATAGATCTTTTCTAGATGGGCAGCATATGGGAAAGGACATTTAAACTGGTGGAAACTGATAAAGTAAAGGTACAGTGGTTAAAAGTGAATAGCATGCTCAAAGAATAGCCAGGAGCAAACATTCCCTAGGTTATTAATCTTCAGTTTCACACTGATGTTGCCAGAGGAGAGAGTACATCTAGAGGGAGGGATTGGAGAGAAAGAAAGAAGTGATGTGACAAGTGGTAAGAGTGAAATATCAACACAATAATAAATCTGGACAAGGGAGAAGGAGAGGTTGCTAGGAAAAAGAACAGAAACAATCGGGATGGAAACAAACGTAGCTCTTGTTTTAGTTTCCTAGGCTCCTTAAAGCACAGAAAGATGAAATAGGTTTGGTTTAAACAATGGGAGTTTATTTACCTATGGTTAGAGTCTGGCAAAATGTCCACAACAAGGTGTCACTGAGGTGATGCTTTCTTCCCAAAGACCGGCTGCCAGCCACCCTTAGTTCTTTCCGCCACGTGGCAAGGTTCGTGGCAAGGCACAGGGTCGTTCCCTTCTCTTCTGGATTTCATTGCTTTCAGCTTCTTGCTCCCATGGCCTTTTTCTTTTTCTTTGTATCCATTCCATTTATAAGAGACCCATCCAGAATGAGCTACTGAAGTAGCCTCATCAGAAGGACCGCCTTACAATGGGTTCACAGCCACAGGAATGGGTTAACTTTAAGAACATGTCTTTATGGGGAACATACAGCTTAAAGCTCCAACGGCCATGACTTTACTTACATCACAGAGACAGCCAGTGGAAGTAAAACAAAAAATAGCAAAGAACAAACAAAAGATATAGAATAAAACATGTATGGCAATGCTTCCACATGCCTTGGAAACTTCAAACTAGTGATGTAGGTCTTTGATGTATTTGTAGTACTTCAAAAACTCTTAAAGATATTGAACCTTGAGTTCCCACATTTTTATCTGAATTATTTCAACTCAGAGTGCTTAGAAAGATGTATCTAATTCTTTAAAATGGAAATATCAATAAGACTTAATAAATCCATCTGCCCAGAAAATTAAATATTTCATAAGAGAAAGTACTTGGAGAGGGTGATGGATAACCTAAAGTACTTTTATTGTCATAAAGGTTGTAAGATCATTGATTAGAGTGAACAACCAAAAAAGACAAAGGCCCAGGAAAATGGGGGGGGGGAGGAAAACTTGGGGTGAGGAAGTTAACCAAGGGACATAGTCTCATAATTTAATGACTGTTTTTCAGATTAAAAACACGAAATTTCTTTAGAACCTGGTACATCAAAATTCCTATATACTTCTTTATTTAGGGCTCACAAGACTTTCCTCACCAGCTTTATGACCCCAGGTAAGTTCTCCAGACTCTCAGCTTCAGTTCCATAGACAGTTCAAAGAGAGCACACACTCTACCTTCTGGGTGTCACAAATACTCAATGAGATAACAGGTGAAAAGCACTGAGCATAAATATCAGCATGCAGTGGGGCCTCAATAAATGTTGTTTCACAGATTTTCCTACCCACTGGAGGTTGTAAAGCAGTTGCTAGACAACCACTCGCCATGCTGCTGAAGGAAGGTCCCATCCCGCCCCAGGGGGCACCGAATGAGCTAAGAGTCAATGAACTCCACTGCTCCAGAGCAAAATAAAATCCCTGCTGGAATTTAACAATCAAATGGGGGTACTTTTCTTAAAAAGGGGAGTGGGAGGGAGGAGCTCCTTTAGTTTAGCTTACTTTAAATAAAGAAGACTCAGGAAGCAGTAGCTCTGGGAACTCCACATCAATTCCTAGCTAGCAGGTTTTAGAGCTAATATTCAAAATCTGTTTTGAAAATATTCGTTTGTACTGAATCCCGTAAAGCCACATCTTCCATATACTGACAGTTGTTTTTGCAGAATGAGTTTGCAGCCTGGTATAGAGAGAAGGTAGCCTGAATAACCTTCTCCACCATGGACCCATGGCGAGCAGTGTCCTCTCGTCTGCTTTCTTATTTAATTTCTACCAGAGCATCTCCATTTTCGGTGCTGACAGCGCCCCTGCCACTGACTCTGGCTGTGAGTGCCGAGTGCTTGAAATTGCTGTGGCCCCAGCCCTTGCAGCCTCAGGAGGAGGAGAAGGTGGGCTGGCTAAGAGCCCTGCACTCTTTGCTTACTAAAATCAAACTTCCTCCGCTCTGCACAGAAGGCCTTCAGATATTTACGTTTTGACATTCAGATTGGCTGGCTTTAAAGACGTAAACAAGAGCTTACTTTCCCCAGACTTCTGACTACCTGCTGTAGCTGTCCTCCCAGCAGGGCAAGCCCAGCAATCGCTCCTCTTTCCTCACAGCTTGAGACGGGCTTGTCAGGAGAGAAAATGGAGCTTCCTGGGATGCATGAAAGCAGATGCCGGGCTGGACGGGCTGGATTGATCCTTATTGTTTTGTAGAGAGCAATGGCATTCTCATTCCAATTGCATAAATTAGAACTGCCAAACAGAGTCGGAACAACTGAGCTCTCATAGGCCAAGACGGAGTGAAAAGCATACATCTAAAATAGTTCATAAAACAAAGGCACTAAATGGAATTTCAAGGAAGGCCACTCTCCCTTTGTTTTGAGAAATCCGAACTGACACAGGGGCCAGGGGCCCTGCTGTCTTCTGCCTGTTATCTAAGGAAAGCCTGCTGCCCCAACCCCGCCCAAGGCAAGGGAGGGACAAAATCCATATAAATCTGTTACTGCTTCACCAGAAAGAACTCAAAATCATCTCCCTTCTAATTGGTTGAAGAAATTCTCTGAGTCTCTTTTGGAAACAAAGGTAGCATGAAGCTTTAAAGTAACGTGAGTAACAAACACAAGCACTTTGTTTCTTTCCACAGTGCCAGCTGAAGAGCAGAGTCTAAAACAAGCTGGCACTGTGCTCGCTTCTGCACACCAGTGCCACCTATGCCACGGGGCCTCTTCACAAAACAGTAATAACAGCTACCATTCATTGAAACCTTCCTAGATTCTTCTTCAAGAGCTCGTTCCTGATGCATTTCATGCATGGCCTCAGCAAATCCTTAAGATGGCATACTACATAAATACTATTATTACCCTCATTTTCTGTATGAACAGCTTACATAAGTGGCCCGTGGTTACAGAACTAGAAGGAGGAGAAGGCAGTCTGGCTCCAGAGCCTGCACTCTGCTTCCAAACTGCGCTGAGGAATGAGATGTCAATAGCGATGAATAGAGTCATGAGCAAGAGGGGATGAACTAGCAACCAAATTCAGCCTGCGGCTTTCTTGTTGGACTGTGGCCTAGCGAGTCATAGCATCGCCTCTCCTGATCTTTTTTCTTTTTTAACTTTATTTTGTACATTTAATAATTGAAAACATAAACAACATAAACAATTAAAAACTAAAAAGTAAACACAGATGAATAAATATATACATTTCTCAATTAAATGTAATGGATACATGTAAATTTTTTTTTTTTTTGAATCAAACAATATATTACACCATATATTTGGTTCATAGTAATGCATTCATACAGTATTTGTCCTTTTGTGTCTGGCTTGCTTCACTCAACATAATGAGTAAAGCATTATGTTCATCCATGTTGCCATATGCTTTAAGATTTCATTTCTTCTTACAGTTGCATAATATTCCATCGTAAGGCACGTGCAACAAAAGAAAAAGTAGATAAATGGGACCTCCTCAAAATTAAACACTTTTGCACCTCACAGACTTTGTCAGAAGGGTGAAAAGGCAGCCAATTCAATGGGAAAAAATATTTGGAAATCACATATCTGATAAAGGTTTAATATCCAGGATGTATAAAGAGATATTACAACTCAACAATAAAAAGACAAATGACCCAATTAAAAAATGGGCCAAATATTTGAATAGACATTTCTCTGAAGAAGAAATACAAATGGCAAAAAAACACATGAAGATAATGCTCAACATCACTTATGATCAGGGAAATGCAAATCTCCTGATCTTTTAATGCCCAGCACTTAGCACAGTGGCTTGTCAATCGCGGGTATGGAATGAAAGTGTGTTGCATGAATCAGTGCAAAGAAAAGCCTCCAAAATAAGGTTCTTGCTGAAGAGCCCGAAGTAGTCAGACTCCTCAAAGTCTATGAGCAGAGTTGTCACCATCCTAGGACACTGTTTTCAGAGCACATAGGCCATTGGCCCATTGGTAGAGTGACTGAAGCTATGACAAATTATTTCAATGATCTCATTTCACTTGACTTTGTATTTGGGTACAAAAATGCATATTTATTTAGTGGTTTACCTAAAATATTCTCTTTTCCTCTCTCTCTCTCTCTCACACACACACATACATATACATACATGCATATTGGGTTCACTGTGTGTCCAATAAACATTGAGAAATAAGAAGCTTTATCTATCTGTCTGTCTGTCTAGCTACCTATTCATCTATCACCTTGGTGGAGAATGTACAGTGGTGGGTATATTTGTTGTTAACATGTGCTAAGCATACTCTATATAATAAGTGTACTCTAAATTATTAATACACATTTATATAACAATAATGTGAATATGTGTACTCTCTATTAATACTATGAAAAAGTAAAAATAGAGCCATTTGGGAAAATCACTTACATTTTCTGAAGATTAGAATATCGAACTTTTAGTTGGATGTTTGGAAGGAATTTGTTTGTTTTTTTAAAAGCGCGTTCTCTTATAATTGTATGCCAAAGGATAAAAGGTCACTGACAATTGTTGAGTCTTTTTTTAAGCTAAAGTATGTATTTCAAATTATTGAGCAAAATAATGTTATATTCTTAGGTACAGCATTTTATGAGATGTAAGCCAAAATGACATATTTAAAATGTGTCCAAAGGTTAATTACAAATTAGTGCTTCCCAAAATACAGCAAATTAGCAAATGCAGTCAATCTTGTGTTACTACACAGTCAGCTAAAAATGGAAAGAAAGTTATTACTGAATTGTTCGGAAGTGGATATAAATTGAATGGCAATTTTTCTTGTGCTTCACACAATTAGGGCAATATCATTGACCTCTGCTTCCCAGAAAAGGGAAGGAGATTAACTAGTATTGGTGAAACATTCTTAACACGTTGGCTTAGAGACAGTGGTTCTCACCTGCTGCTTCGGAGTTCCTGACTCAGCACCACGAGGCTGGGCCTGGGAATTTGCAGTTCTCTCCAGTTCCCATGCGAGGCTGCTGCTGCTTGCCTGAGGACCTCACTATGAGAGCTACTGAGTTAGGACCCTCAGTGGTTTCCACGCTAAATCCATTTGACTCTCCCTGGGAGCTTTTATAAAAATGCAGATTAATGACCCTGGAACAGGTCTACAGAATCAAAAGCTCCAGGGTGTAAGCCTTCATAGTCTGTGTGGGTTTTAAGCTCCCCAGGGGATCTTGACGCCCAGGTGCAAGAAGAACTAGTGGCTCAGTCCATTTTATTCAGAGCAATTGAATCTCTTAGCCAAGGAATAAGTCGTCTTATATTTGCCTTATACATTCAGATCCTCTGCCTCACTCATCAGTGGTCACTTTACATTCAGCATGCATGCTGACATTACATTTCGCAGGCTTTAAATTCCTACAAGTTTGCAATCTTTAGTTCCATGGAAAAGGCCTTTTAAATAGTTCTCTCACTTAACCCCAAGCATAAAAAAGGCAGCACAGTGTTTATAACACAAATCCTGGAGCCAGACTACCTGGGTTTGAACCTCACTGTCATTTACCAGCTGTCCTAACCCTCAGCAAATTGTCTAAACTGTCTCTCAAACTCCTTATCTCTAAAGTGGGGCTAACAGTACCTGCCCAGTCAGACTGTTAGAAGGATTAAACTAGTTAAAATTTGTAAAGTGCCTGGAATAGTGCCTGGTATGTTTTAAATGCTATGCAATTTGGAGGTGGCAAGATGGCGTTGGTGTAGGAGGGCGCACGCTGCAAGCTCCCAGAGCGAGGCGGATTGGGGACGGGGTCCTGCCTGGGGGTCTGTGCTGTGCACGCGTGGAGTGAGAGGCTTGGGACATCTATCTGCGCGGATCGGCGGCGTGGACCGAACGGTGGAGACTCGTGAGTTTTGAGGCTGCCGGTGGAGGTTGGCACAGGCGGCTGAGCCCCGCGGTTACGGAAAAAAAATAAAACGGCCATTTGGAGCCGCGGGCGGGGCGAGAAAGTTTTATTTTCTGGGGAGCTGGCTGCCTGGCGCCCCTTGGACCTTGTGTGAGCAGAGCAAAAAGCTAGTCAGCACCCGGTGAACCGGAGGGGGGATTTTGGTCGGGGAACAGAGCTGATCTCCCTAGCCACCCAGGGATAAGACCCGGGCCGCTGCGGAGCCAGGAGGAAGGGACACTTCCCAAAGAAGGGAGGGTTCGGTTGGAAGACAGGGAAGGGTATTTTATATTTTTAGACATCGATCTGGCTGCCTGCACCGCCCCATAGCTTTGGGGAGCAGATAAGCCGACCTGAAGCAGCACCAGGCTGAGAGCAGACGCGAATCTGCACTCAAACTGATTTACTGAGCAGCCCGGTGACGCGGGAGCTCGGCGCCAGAAGGGGCGGAATCCGCCCTCTTTAGCATCCTCACTGACTAACATCAGAGCTTCAGCTAACCTGGGCAGTCCGGAAAGTGGGTCATGCTTTATTAATTTCCACGGGCCCAGCTAGGGTCCCTTCCGTAAGGGGGTTGGTCTAGAAGAGGAATTATTTTGGGTCCTGCATTTGGCTAAAAAAAAAAAAAAAAAAAAGTGAGGTCACCTCAACAATTGAAAAATAAATTCTTTTTAATTTAGTTTAATAGCTAAAAGCTGCTTCAGGACCTGCATATAGAACCCTGTGGGGAAATTCATTGATAAACACAAGTAGGCAGGAAGGATCCACGTGGACCCTAGGGGAATCATTGACCCCCCTTAGCTCTGTTTGACTGCTTGCCTTTGTGGATCATTGGTTTCTCTCTGTTGCTTTCTGGTATATTGCTATTATTCCCATTTTCCTCCCCCCTTCCTTTTTCCTTCTATTTTTTTTTTAAATAGGTGCTGCCAGCTGGTCGCTTATTTGCTGGGCTTCTTATTCAGTAATTTCCCACTCGCTGTATATATTGATTCTGTATTACAAACTATCGCTTATCCTTCCTGCATCTTTCTGCCTTCTGTTTTCTGTTGTGGCTCTTAGAGACAAAATTTTTTGATAGGCCCACAACTTAAGGGTGTCAATTTACATCCCATCTATTTTGTTTCCTTCTTCTTTTTTCTTTTTTTTTTTTTTTTATTAGTATTAACTTTTTCCTTTCAGACCTTTCTCTACTATTTCTCTCCCTCCTCATAATTCTAGCCTTCTAAATCACTATATATATATTCTTCCATTTGTTTTCCCAGTCCATTATAGGAACTCCATATTTTTTCCTAGTACTCTACACTGCCTACACAAGTTAAATATTCATCTCATTAAGTCTCATTTTGCCCCTCTTCTAACTTTTATCAACATTTCTATTATCCTTCTGCCTTCCTTACATCTTTTGATTCCTCTGGCCCTAACCTTTTGCCTTCAAGGGAACATAGAAAGAAGTAAGGAAATAAAATAAGAAGAAAAACTGCCAAAGAGAAAACATAACTCACACGCAGAACCAACAGCTAAATAAAATTCTAGAGCATAGAGAAAAGCTAATCAACTGAACAAACCCATCAAGATAATATGATGACCAGAGGACAACAGAAAAATACAAATGACTCTGAGAAACTGGAAAACATGGACCAGTCCAGTGCACAAAATAAAAACCAGGAAGCAATGCAGTACATCGAACAACTAATCAAAGCTATCCAAACAAATATCATGGACCAACTTAAAGAACTGAAGGAAGAGATTAAGGATATAAAGAAGACACTGGGAGAACATACTGAAAAAATAGCTAACACACCTAAAAAGGTAATGGATATGATGGCGAACAAAGACACAAGTCAAGAAATGAAAAAGTCGCTGGACTCACATGGCAGCAGAATTGAACAGGCAGAGGAAAGAATTAGTGATATGGAAGACAATACAGTTGAAATCAAAGAGATTGTAGAAAAGATAGACAAAAAGATAGAAAAAATCCAGTATGGTCTCAGGGAATTAACCGATAATGCAAGACGCACAAACATACGCATTATGGGCATCCCAGAAGGAGAAGAGAAGGGAAAGGGAACAGAAGGAGTGTTGAAGGAAGTTATGGCTGAAAACTTCCCAACTCTATTGAGAGAGATGGATGTGCAGATCCAGGAAGCACAGCGCACCCCAAATAGTATAAACCCCAACAGGCCAACTCCAAGACATATACTTGTCAAACTGTCCAATGCTCAAGACAAAGAGAAAATACTCAAGGCAGCAAGAGAAAAGAGAACCATCACATACAAGGGAAGCACAATAAGATTAAGTGCTGATTTCTCAACTGAAACCATGGAGACAAGAAGACAGTGGTATGACATAGTCAAAACACTAAAAGAAAAAAACTTCCAGCCACGAATTCTCTATCCAGCAAAATTGGCATTCAAAAATGATGGAGAGTTCAAAATATTCACAGATAAACAGCAATTAAGAGAGTATGTCAGGAAGAAACCAGCACTTCAAGAAATACTAAAGGAATCTCTACAAATTGAAAGGAAAAAACAAAGGAGAGAGAGTTGGAGGAGAGTTTAAAAACAACTGAAAACTCAAAAAGAGAAACAAAACAACATATGACAAACATTAACCCAAAGAAAAAATGACTGAAGTAAGAAATTCGTTACGAGTAATAACACTGAATGTTAATGGATTATTTCACCAATCAAAAGACACAGATTGGCAGAATGGATAAGAAAATATGATCCATCTATATGCTGTCTACAAGAAACCCACCTTCGGCCAAGGGATTCAAGGAGGCTGAAAGTGAATGGCTGGAAAACCATTTTACAAGCTAACAATAGCCAAAAAAGGGCAGGAGTAGCTATTCTAATATCAGACAAAATAGTCTTTAAATGCAAAACTATTGTAAGGGACAAAGATGGACACTACATATTAGTAAAAGGAGTAATCTCTCAAGAAGAGAGAACAATCATCAACATTTACGCACCTAATCGAGGTGCCTCAAAATACGTGCGGCAAACTCTGGAAAAACTAAGAGGAGAAATAAATTCCTCTACAATTATAGCAGGGGACTTCAACACACCACTATCATCATTAGACAGAACATCTAGGCAGAGAATCAATAAAGAAACGAAGGCACTCAACAATACATTAGAAGATTTGGACTTAATAGACATATACAGAACACTTCACCGAAATACAGCGGGATTTACATTCTTCTCCAGTGCACATGGAACATACTCCAAAATAGACCACATGCTAGGCCCCAAAACAACACTCAATGAATTCAGAAAGATTGAGATTATACAAAGTAATTTCTCTGACCACAACGGAATGAAGTTGGAAATCAATAAGGGCCAGAGAAACAGGTTAGGCACAAGGATATGGAAGTTAAACAACACACTCTTAGACAAACAGTGGGTCAAAGAGGAAATTTCAAAAGAAATCAGTAACTACCTTGAAACTAATGAAAACAACAACACAACATATCAAAACCTATGGGATGCAGCGAAAGCAGTCCTGAGAGGGAAGTTCATAGCCATAAATTCATATATTAAAAAAGAAGAAAGAGCTAAAATTGAAGACCTAACTGCACACTTGGAGGAATTGGAAAAACAACAACAAACTAAACCTAAAGGAAGTAGAAAACAGGAAATAACCAAGATTAGAGCAGAACTAAATGAAATAGAGAATAAGAAAGCACTGGAAACAATAAACAAAACCAAAAGCTGGTTCTTCGAGAATATCAACAAAATTGACAAACCCTTAGCCAGACTAACAAAGAAAAAGAGAGAACAGATGCAAATACATAAAATAAGGAATGAGCAAGGTGATATCACTACTGACCCCACAGAAATAAAGAGTATCATAAGAGGATACTTTGAAAAATTATATGCCAACAAGAATGACAATTTAGAGGAAATGGACAAGTTTCTAGAAACCCACAAACAGCCGACATTGATGAAAGAAGAAGTAGATGAACTCAACAGCCCAATTACAAGTAAAGAGATAGACTCAGTCATTAAAAACCTCCCAACTAAGAAGAGTCCAGGACCAGATGGCTTCACAGCTGAATTCTACCAAACATTCCGGAAAGAGCTAACACCAATTCTACTTAAGCTCTTCCAAAAAATAGAAGTAGAAGGAATACTACCTAACTCATTCTATGATGCCAACATTACCCTAATACCAAAACCAAATAAAGATACCACAAGAAAGGAAAATTACAGACCAATTTCTCTAATGAACCTAGATGCTAAAATCCTTAACAAAATACTTGCTAATCGCATTCAACAACATATCAAAAGGATTATACACCATGACCAAGTGGGTTTCATCCCAGGTATGCAAGGATGGTTCAATATAAGAAAATCAATCAATGTAATACACCACATAAACAAACTGAAAGAAAAAAATCACATGATCATCTCTATAGATGCAGAAAAAGCATTCGACAAAATACAGCACTCTTTCCTCATAAAAACACTACAAAAGATAGGAATAGATGGAAACTTTCTGAAAATGATAAAGGGTATATATGAAAAACCCAAAGCTAACATCATTTTCAACGGTGAAATCCTAAAAGCCTTCCCTCTGAGATCGGGAACAAGACAAGGATGCCCACTATCACCGCTCCTATTTAACATTGTCTTAGAAGTACTTGCACGAGCACTGAGACAAGAAAAGGACATAAAAGGCATCCAGATTGGAAAAGAAGAAGTAAAAATTTCATTATTTGCAGATGACATGATCCTATACATAGAAAGCCCTGAGAAATCGACAACAAGGCTTCTAGAACTTATAAAGGAGTTCAGTAATGTTGCAGGCTATAAGATCAATGCTCAAAAATCAGTAGCATTTCTATACACCAATAACCAGCAAACTGAGGAGGAAATCAGGAAAAAAATACCATTTACAATAGTAAACAAAAGAATCAAATACCTAGGAATAAATTTAACTAAAGATGTAAAGGACTTATATACAGAAAACTACACAACACTGTTAAAGGAAATCAAAGAAGACTTAAATAAATGGAAAAATATTCCCTGTTCATGGATGGGAAGATTAAACATCATCAAGATGTCTATCCTACCCAAACTAATCTACAGATTTAATGCAATCCCAATAAAAGTCAACACTATATTTTTTAAGGAACTGGAAAAACTAACCACAAAATATATTTGGAGAGGTAAGAGGCCCCGAATTGCCAAAGATATATTGAAAAAGAAAAATGAAGTTGGAGGTATCACATTACCTGACTTTAAAACATACTACAAAGCTACAGTGATCAAAACTGCATGGTATTGGCACAAGGATAGACCTACTGACCAATGGAACCGGATTGAGAGTTCTGATATAGATCCTCGCATATACAGTCATCTGATATTTGACAAGGCCACGAAACCCACTCAG